>CM032449.1:100911926-101209426 GCA_019049505.1 Pachyrhynchus sulphureomaculatus | reverse complement strand
AAAATAATAATAAAAAAGTCGTATCACCCACCAATTTTTCACATTTTAATATTCAAAATGTGAAAAGTTTATTTTTTACCATTCGAATGTTATTAGGTTGGCAATAAAATCCGAATTTTATAAGGTTGGCAGTAGAATCAAATATTATTAGGTTGGCAGTTCCGAAAAATGTCACAGCTGTTTGTTTTCTTCCAGTTAATATAACCTCGCATTGTAGTGTTTAACCCATATGCTTTAATTTACACTCAAAGTATGGCTAATCGTGGTTGTAAAAACTCTCCCAACACTTTTTGTTATATATGTAGTGAGTTTGTAGTTAAAAAAATCTCAAAGAAACATTACTGACTTTGTAAAAAAAGTATACTTTGCATATTTTGGTGTAGAAATCGGTAATCAAGAAAAATGTTGGGCTCCTCACAAAGTATGTTATGTTTGTGTCGACGATCTTAGGAAGTAGCATAAGAAAGAAAAGAAAGCTTTTCGATTTGCAATACCCATGGTATGGAGATGCGTTGATGTTTCTGGATATAACTCCAAAAATAAGAAAGTAATTGTCTATCCTAACTTTACTTCAGCTAATCGGCCGGTAGGACATGGACTTCCTGTCCTCGAGCCACCTCAGTCTATTGATGACGTTTTACAGTACAGTCTCAAATTTATGGTAATGCAAGTCGACCGGATGATGATGAGTTTCAATGTTCTCTAGAAAATTTAAAACCACAGTTGTTTACACAAGCTGAGTTAAATGATTTAGTGAAAGATTTGGGTTTGACTAAGGAAAAAGCAGAATTGCTTGGTTCTAGGCTGAAAGAAAAACATTTATTGGAATCTGGAACATCTATTTACCATTATAGAACAAGAGATCCAACAGTTTGCACAGTTTTACAAGCAGGAAGAGGATTTGGTTTTCTGCCATGATATTGGTAGTCTAATGAACAAATTTAGCATTGAGCACAAGAACGAAGATTGGAGGCTTTTTATACTCGTCAAAAACTAGTTTAAAAGGTGTTCTGTTACACAACGGAAATACTTATACTTCACTGCCTGTTGCTCATTCAGTCCATATGAAGGAAACTTACGAAAATCTTAACATGATTTTACAGAAAATTAACTATCCAGCTCAAGATTAGATGCTATGTGGAGATTTAAAAGTTGTCGCCACGATCCTTGGTAAACAAAAGGGATTTACAAAGTTGCCATGTTTTATATTTGAATGGGACAGCAGAGCAAGGGATCAACATTGGTCCAAAAAACAAGGGCCCATAAGAAAAACACCTGGCGAAAAGAACATTTTGCATAAAACTTTAGTAGACCCAAAAAAGATTCTTCTACTACCACTACACATGAAGTTAAGCGTAATGAAATAATTTGTGAAAGCCTTGCCTAAAGATGGTGAATGTTTTAAATATTTGTGTAAAAGATTTCCTCATTTATCAGAAACCAAACTAATATTCGTAAAATGATGTTCGATTCCAACTTTGAAGCAAGGATGATTACAAAGGAAAAGGAGGCTTGGATATCATTTAAAGAAGTTGTGACTACGTTTCTGAGCAATGTGAAAGACCCTAACTATGAACTTATCGTAGCTAATATGACAGACAAGTTCAAAAATCTGGGTTGTCTGATGAGCCTTAAAGTTCACTTCTTGTACAACCATCTTGACTTTTTTCCTAAAAACTTAGGCGATGCGAGTGAAGAGGAGGGGGAACGGTTCCATCAGGACATAAAGGAGATGGAGAAACGGTACCGGGGACGGTGGAATATCAACATGATGGGTGATTACTGTTGGTCACTTCATAGAGAACAACAAAATGCATCACATCGGAGAAAAAGCTATACAAGAAACTTCACAGAGAAAAGGGAAAGGAAATACAAAAAATAAGCACCTAAAATATTAGCATTGAAGTGAAATATGTTATCGTGAGTAAAAACTGTAGCCTAATTAAATAAAAGTACGGTTTAAGTTTTTATTTTTTATGAATCAAATTTTCCCTATTTTAAAATTTAATCAATGTCATATTGTGAGAGAACTGTGGGTGATACAAAAAAAAAACTGATACCAGATATGGTTTCAGCACCCAAAAATACATAACACTTAGATGTATTGGTTTAAAGTTTTTACAAATATTTTTTTGTGTTGGCCTATTTTATATAAGATTTAGACACAATCATACAAAAATACATGAAGAATTAATTCCTTTATTCTATTTGTGCATTTGTTATGGTCTTTTACGGTTTTATAATAAATCATAAAAAAATAAAGGAAAATTGTTATTTTGCACTTGTATCACACATAAAAAAAATATAGAGGTTAAAGAGTCACCGCAAAATTAGCCCGTTTTTGCAACCTCCATAACTTTGTGATAAAAAAAGCAAACTTAACGTAAAAGGTCTTAAATCAAAGATAATTAAAAATCTAAGACATATTTCTCCATTTTTTACTACCCCCTATTAAAAGGGTGAAAATAAATAAGTTTTTGACAGCAAATAAAAAAATATTTATGATATGTAATCATGAATATTTCCATATTCTCTACCCAATACTGTATAGTCAATCAAAAACCACATTCTAAAAGGGGGTCGCAGTTAATAGGGAATCCTGCCATACTCATAAACAAGACTCCCAAGGCTAGGCAAAAATACAAAGAAATAATCACAATACTGAGAATATAGCCCTGGACTTATATGTCTCCCAAACTTATCCCTAAGAGATAACCACCCCCTAAAAGGGGGTTGAAATTCATGTTGACCTATTTTCATGGATTATACATCATAATTTTTTTTTTTATTCTCTGTTAAAAACTTATTTATATTCACACTTTTAACCCTCGAAATAGGGGGTAATTACCTCTAAATAAAAAATTGAAAAATATGTCCTAGATTTTTAATTAGCTTTAAGTTGCTTTTTTGTTGTTGCAAAAAAGGGCTACAAATTCACACTTTTTTTGCGATTACTCCTTAAAGACTCGCTAGATATTGACACGGTGTTTATTCATTTAATTTAAATTCGCTCAACCAAATGAATAATCACTAGGAGGGATAAATTTTAAAATTACTCTGTATGTAAAAGGTTTTTTAAGCATGTCAACATTTCATTGAAATCACAATAAAATAAGAATAAAATGGATATTTATAATACACAACAATAAATTTAATACAAATTAAAATTTATCTTTACCTAATTAACATTACAAAGAAATCTATCTCCCTAAAATTGCATTTAACAACTTTCTGGGTTAGGTCGTTTTGCTACTTTATAAACAGGCAAGCCATTTTCCAAGATAGCAGTCTCTGTAACCAGACCAATGGCAATAAACTAAAACAGTGGAATATTATTTCATTTTCTGAAATCCTAATGGTACTATTATACATACAAAAAAGAAACCACACAATTGTGTGATGTACTTCTCGACATTTCGTGTAGCGTTAGCTCAGTATAAGTACTGGAGTGGTGCTAGACGTGGTACTAAAACGTACTATCAAAATTTGCCTCAGCCCCAGTTTTACGTTGTATCATAATTAGGGATGGGAATTTTTCGGTATATCGATAGTTATTGAATAACATTAGGTAAATCCAAAAATTACTGGTATATCAATAACTATCAATAGCTATCGCTAGTTATCGATGGCTAGCCATTGTTACTGATATATAGATGAGTTAAAATTATCGACAGGTGAGTTGCCATGGGCTATCGATAGGTAAAACATTATCGCCTATCCCTCATCAATGACAGACCTTCATTCCAATACAGGAGATTTTTCTTTTAGGAATCATGTACACTTTCGTCATAAAGTGTTTAATTGTTTGAAGTTTAAACATTAATTAGAAACAATGTCATATCGCTTAATTGCCATTGGGCGTTTTCGTATCTGCCAACACGACACCGACACGGCAGAGACAACGATGCCGGTGGACTAGAAATAACATTTACATAAATGAGAGTGAATGTCGGTGCCGTGTCGTTGCAGTCGCCGACTGTCGTCTGTCTCTCTACTCGTGTCGTCCCGGTTTTTATAAATTTAATTAAAGTGCTCTGTAAGCTGGTACCATGGCCTTCAAGTCTGATATTGTTACGTTAACTGAACTTGTGGAAAATAATAGAAATAAAATTCTACGAGGAAAAAGTTGGCAGGAAACATTTCAATATTTAGAAGACGAATATGAAGAACCATCACAGGGAGAAAAGAAAAAAAGAGGTTAGTACTCATTGATAATTTTATTTCATGCGTTACAACATTTTTTTTCTATTTATTTCATATTAACAAAATATATGAATGCATATATATATATATATATATATATATATATATATATATATATATATATATATATATATATATATAATAGCTAAATTTTTGATAATTGCATGACAGTTGACCATCTTCATTAAAAAAGTAATTCGCAAAACAGTTCGTACGCCTTCTGCTGTCTTATTAGTAGACTGTGTACTTACACGTAATTGTTGTAACTGGAAACCCGAAGAACTGAGTAAATCCTCCGTCCGGTAGCCGTCCCTTAAGCGTACTATACATAACACGCTTTCACAATATTTTTTAAAAATTCTTTCAAAACATTAAGTGACCTGTGAAATATTCGCATTCAACGTGCCTCCGAGCTCTATGAAGTCTGTAGTTTAAAACGCGCTGTTTGATACTAAAATTATAATTTGAGAAATCTTTAAAAATATGCTCATTCACTGGAAATGCATTATCGGCCACAAACATGTATGGTAGGTTTAAGCTAGTTAGTGTTCCGTACGGAACACTTATAAGATCATTTCGGTGTCCGTCCGTCTGTTCTATCTGTCACACCCGATTTTCTCCGAAACTATTTTACATAGAAAGTTGAAATTTGGCATTAATATAGGAATTGATGGCCTCACCAGAGCCGTAGTTTTGAAAGTTAAATTTTGACTTAAAGGGTTAGTTTTGAGGGGTCAAATCATAGTCCCAGGTCATCAAGAGGGGTGTCAAATGAAAGCTTGTAAGACGAGTTCAAAAATATATATAATGTAATACTTGCGCACGATTCTCTTTGCATTATTTTTAAAAAAGTGCGAAAAGTCACTGTCCCCCCACCTTTTCTCGAAAAGTACTGATCAAAAAATTTTGAAAAAATTCTGGAATATTCTCTGCAGGGTGTAGATTGAACGAAAATTATTATGAGTGCCATTACCTTTAATAATCTATCTGGTATATATAAAAAAAAAATTTCAAGGTCATCAGTTTTCAATAAAGATCAGAAAAAAACTTTCTTGAAAACTCACTTGGGATGTGTTTTGTGAAGTCACTGATCATTTTATACTTCTATAGCGAAAATTTTTATTTTAAAAGCAATTAACGTACGGAACACTAATTGCGCGAATCCAACTTGCACTTGACTGGTTATATCTGGTGTTATAGGTCTGTTATACATAATTCAGTATTTTGGAAAATAGAGGAATCACAATCTTTCCCACATGCGCCAATGTCTACAAACAAAAACTTATAAACTGGATCGGCAGTTGCCAACAGTACTGTAGAGTAATACTTCTTGTAATTAAAATTCATTGATCTTGCACGAGGAAAGTTTTCAATCTGAATGTGTTTGCCGGCAATAGCACCGAGACATAGAAAAATTGGCTTTTCTCTCAAATTCACTAGCAACTTGCACCCAATCCTCTTGCACCAGTTGTTTGACATGAACTGCTTGGAATACGTTCCATATTTGGCTACACACAAAATTTATATCGTGCCTTAATGTGGATATCCCGATTCTATAATTATAATACAGTCCTGTCAGCATGCACCCAATAGCTAAATACCTGTAACAAAAAAGAAAAAACACAATATATTAAAGATTTTATTATTATTATTTTTAGGAGAGATGATTATGAACAAATGAAGTAATATTAGAGATTCATTTTCAAGATCTCTCAAAATGAATAGTGGACAAAGTGCTAAGAAAAGTTAGTTCTACCTTGAAAAAGATAATATGAACACTTATTAGAACCAGCTTAACACATTTCACAACAGTGATGTAAATGAAGAATCTCTGGAGCCCCAGCAGACAACTGGGTATGACCCACACGAAACATAAACCGACACCGTCGCAGACGCTAATTCCATCAAATTCAATGCAACCATTTTGAAAAGTTAAAAAATCAAATAGAGATTTAAACTTTATAGAGCGTGAAATTTTTACAGAGCTGAAGAAGGCAAAGCAGTGAACCACCCTCAGAATCTTCTCCTCGAACCGAGCTAGAAATTTTAATGTTTTTACCATACCTACGAGACATGAGTGAATCAGAGCTAATGGATTTACAAATGGACACTCTAACGACAATAAAGAAAATAAAAAAAAAAATCGCACTTTCAATCAACACATCAACTTTACAACAGCCCCTGATGTTCATCCACCTGTGATTATCAACTCAGATTCTTCATCTTTTTTGATTCAGGCGACACATAAACAAGAACTATCCCCACAGCATACAATTCTGGTTATACCTGTGGAACTTCAGGTTCCAGTTTTGAATCCACAACCTTCTAATGAAGTGGTATTACAACACATGGTACAGGAACCTAGTAATTACACAGTGATAAATAAGTACCAACAACTATTTGATAAGGCTTTAAAAACTTACTTACCTTATTTTCATAGCTAACATTTCTTCAGGTGGTATTGACATTTGAAATCGAGTATCCTTCTTCTTCATTTCATCCATTAGACTGTCCAATATATAATCAAATGTGTCTTTACTCATGCGGAAGTAGTTGAATAATTTGATTTGGTCAGAAGTCAACTTTTCAAACAAAGTGTAATAATTCCCCTCTAAATATTTCATTTTTATGATCGGGTGTACCCATAGTCAAAGGCAGTTATACCCTTGAGTACATTTTAGCCTTTTACATCTAAGATATAACAAATAACGTAAATATAACTTCTTAACAGCTGCCATGGCACTCGACGGGACCTAGTAAAAAATATTTCCTCGGTTTTATATCACCTTGTCGTGTCGGGGCGATGTCGTGCAGGAGTGAAAACGTTTGCGTGTTGGGGCCAGTGCCGTGCCGGTGTTAGGCCGGTGCCGTACCGGTTACCGACCGGTGCGGTGTCGGACTGGTGCCGTGCCGGTGTCGTGTCGGTGCCGTTGCCGGTAGATGTGAAAACGCCCTATAATGAAGCAGTGTAAATATAAACAAACGTAACAAAAAATTTATTTTAAATTATAAACAGATCAGCTGAAATGTTGACGAATTTACAGAATTTTATACAGGTATTTTCAAAAGTTAATAAATGTTGACAATAGCATTGTGTACTGTTAAAATAAATATAAATATGCTCAATTTTTTCTTTAATCCAGCAGTTTAGTTTAATTTTACGGGATGATTTTTAGAACAAATTTATTAAAATTTTGTGAAATTAGAAATAGGAAGACTTGACATTTTTATCACCTTCTGTGCTATTTTCAAGATGCTTACCTGCATCACTGTCTACAGATGCTATAGTATTGCCACAAACTAATTCTGTCTATCGCAACCAACTAATTTTTTACTGTAGAAAAAAAAATTTCTCCAATTTGGAGAGTAAATCTTTAACCTCCTAAATTCAGAAAAATTATCACACATATATATATATATATATATATATATATATATATATATATATATATATATATATATATATATATATTGGAAAACTAAACCAACGACGTTAGAAACTAAGCTAAAAGTATTTCTAGAATACTTGCTTCGATCTTTTATTGTGAGTGTATCTTTACATTGAAAATAAAAATCATTTTGCTTACCTTAACTTGATTAAGATCTACAGAAACCTTTTTAAGATAATCTATGCAACTATTAAATCCAGAAGGACTAAAAAACACTACATATTCTGGTATTGACTGAAATTGGTTAGTGGCTTCGGCTAAATCAACTTCAATAGTTGGATTAGCAAGAGTGTCATATATTTCAATTCCTTCAATAACTAAACCTTCCTTTCCAAGCTCCAAATTTAGGGTGTCAGTTTTTAAGTTTCCATGGGGAAAGATAAATGGTTTATTGTATAATGATTTGTCTAAAAGAATATGTTGACTATAGATGTTTATATAAGCAATTTAATTCATAATCGAAAATATTTTATAATTTATGTTCAGTTTCAAACAAAATGTTTCTTTATATATAGTATAAAACTAAAAACTTAAAAAGACACTTAACTTCTAAATTTTGAAATATGTATTAAACATTAATAGACCTATGGTATATCTCTCTTAACGTCATGAATATGGAGTATGTTGTGAAAATTATCAAATTTCATTTAAAAAATCTTCATAAAAAAGGTAGTAAAAATGACTATATGAAACTTTTAGTTACAACTCACACTTAATTAAAAAATTATCAGCAGCAGTATCACCACTATTTAATAGAAGATTTATGATGAGGTCTATAAAGGTAGCACCAGTCAGACCTTGCCTTGATGGCTCATAAATAACCTGCTTCAAGTTGTAGGCATATAATAATGAAAGAAATTACTAGTCCATCCTAGTACACATTTAATCCAACAGTCATTTCTTATCTGACTAAAGCCATAAAAGTTTCCATTCCATGTCAACAAAATATAGTTTCAAAAAACCAAATGCCACAGCAGTAAATTTTATTTTTTAAATTTCCTGTATGTAACATATAGTTGATTTAAACCATTTCAGCCATAAATATTTTAAAAATAAAAAAATAATTATAAAATTATATAGTATGTAGAAAGAAAAAACTAAATATGTACCGTATATCTACTGCCAATCTTAATCATTAAATAAGGAAATATCCATTTGATTAAGTAATTTTCTACAATAAAATGGAAAATGCAATATCTAATTTGCTAAATTAAATAATCCTCTTAGGTATACTCCAAATAATAATAAAAAAGTAGTATTTTACTATATTTTAATGTTGAATTTCCACTTAAAAATGAAGGGAAAAAATTTATGTCAAACCTGTTAAAAACCTACAATACTTACGTTACTTTGATGGTTATCCACTACTTACTTTTTAATATAATTTTAGATAAGTTTACAGCATTTCCAGCTTCTTTTCCTTGACATTCTAAATGAAGTCTTTGTAAAGCTTCATTATATGTAGCTTCTCCAACCACAAAATTATAGTTTCTCTTCCATTCTTCAATAGAGCTATTTTGTTGAGATGCTAATTGTACTGCCTGGACACATCTAGGGCTTGATAGAATAAGGCCACTGTACTTGTCGCTATTTTTTAATTTATGTTTTAATTTCTCTATATTTTTAAAATTAAAAACCAATGTTTTTACCTGTTTAACCTTAAAATTATTAAATTTTAATATTTTCTCGTATTTGTCTTCACCATTTTCCGTTGTGCTTGATTTTAATAATAAAACGGTATTTGAAATGATCATAGTTTTAAAATGTAAGCAATAATAATCCTTTTTTGGAAAATTGACACAAAAGACTCCGTGAATAATTTTAAGGTTATGAGTTTTGTTCCGTAAACTCAGTATTTATCCGATAATCGGACCTTTAAGGGAGTTATTGGAGATACCACGTATCTACATATCACAGGAAAATAGGGAATTTTTCTACAAGAATATGACGTTTTTAAGAAAAAAAAATATTAAAAGTTTTACACGTTAAGATTAAGTTTTGTACTTTAAATTTGGCTATTTTCATTAAAACATTGTTCATAAAACTCGCATTAAACAATATATTTCCATAAACTATGTGCATAGAACAACGAGACAACAGTTTTGATGGTTTCACCCACAGACATAGAGGATGGACTAAGCGTTCCGTATTCCGCTGTGAAGTAAATATGGACGCAAAAGTGTGAGAAAGATAAATCGAATGTGTGGCCAGTAGCTGTCGCTTTCTAGAATGCCGCGAAGCTACGAAGCTCTTGAAAATAATCTTTTTAAGTGTTCTATTTGAACTAGAATTGGGTGGGGGCTTTTCTCGCCTTGAATTCCGTCTTGTGGTACTGCGCCTTGGTTATTATAGGCCTATAGAAAAGAGACAGGTATTGGCCGCACAGTCGCTTTGTCTCTTTCTAGAGAGTGGTCAATTTTGTGAGGTTAATGCTCAGTCCATCCTCTATATCTATGGTTTTACTTATAACGTAAATTAACCCGAATTGCTTGTCTAAGGTTTTAGCTTTGTATATACAGAGTATGGGCAAGGGTTATATCAAACCCTAGACAAATAAAACTAAGATTTTTATTGCAATGAAATAATTGGACGCTGCCAATCTAGACGAAGTGCTACAGTACTTACTCCCAAACTTTTCGAAGACTACAAGGTTATTAACCTGTTTTGATTGGCATTGTTAATCCCGCCAAATTCTTGCTGCTATAAACATCTGCCCTACGCCCTTTTGCTTACGGTGTTGTAAAACGCTGTTTTTTAATTACAAATGCCCAGAGCCAAATCACTGAAAGAATTTAGTGACTTAAAGTTAATTTATATTAGTCCAACCAACTGTTTTATAGGACCGACCAACTAAAATGTTATTGGGTCGAAAAAAAAAACTGATATATTGATACAACATAACATAAAACGAACGTACGATGTTCAAAAATATCATCGAATTATGGTTTTGAAGCTTTGAAATGGTGGTTTATTTAAGTTAATTTTGTTGTCATTGCTTTTCTTTTTAGAAAATAATTATTATTTGAGTGTTTTTAGCATTATTTTGTATTTATTTTTAAAGCGCATTTCAGTGAGTATATTTACGAAAATTGGTCCAGTAACACCAAAAAAATAATATCTAACAAAAACAATTGTACACATTCTTCGTTAAAAATGGGAACATACAACATATACGTTTATTTTAAAAGCTACAGTAAATAACGTCTGTTAGCAGATATTCTTAATTAAAAAAAAATCGTATAGTACAATATATGCCATACAAACACATGTTTTAAAATAACAACAAAATTTGACTTTCATTGCAACTTGATATTTTAAATTATAGGTGGAAAAAAACTAATAAAAAAATGTTAAGTAGGGGAAGGGCTTTAGCTAAAAGTCGAGCTATTGAAAACAATATAATTTTTAGATTATTCGATTCCAACAACCCTGAAAAGGACATAGAATACGATCTCTACGAACCCCCTCCCTTACGCAACACACGCCCACACATTTGTTATATAATTTACTATAAAAAATTATACTTAAAATTTGTTCATTATTTCAATAAAAAAAAACGGAAAAAGTCTCATGATACTATTGAAACTATATAGTATTTAATCGGTGCTTAGCAATCTGGTATTCATAATATGTGTAGATTGTTGAAGATAAAAAGGATATTGTATATTGATAATAAAGTCCAAACATATCTAATTCATATCTTAACAGGTTTTTTGTCCTATTAATAACCTAAAATGACTATCTCGTTCGTTTCATTTCTATCCTAAAATTGTCCTTTTTTAACCTTGTAAAGCCCTTATGGGAACATCCCAGAACTAACCAAATTGGGTTATTTGGATCTAGATAGGACGTCCTAGAGTCATCCTTCAGTGACATATATGTCCCAGGTATGTTCAAATATTCCACAAGTATCCCTGGAATATAGTGTAGATAGTTTTTTATTTATTGAAAATAAGGAGCTACCTTCCATGTTTAAGATAGTTTATTAACTGTAGGTGTAATTCTTTCGGATTTCCCCTGTGTTAATTGAAAAAATGATGCTGACGTTTCGCGGGTCATCCTACCGGTGTCTTCAGAGCTAGTTCCGAGAATTGACTTTTTCGGAATCTAGCACGAAATCAGTTTCGTGCTAGATTCGGAAAAAGTCAGTTCACGCAACAAGCTCTGAAGAAACTGGCAGGATGGCCAGCGAAGTGTCAACATCACTTTTTCAATCAACATAGAAAAAAATCCAAAAGAATTATACCTATATACCAGGTGTACAAGTATGAAATGCGGATTTCAGACAACAGATGGTGCACCAATGCAGTTTGTGCTATAAAGATTTGACACTGCGCCATTTTGTTGTGTCATCAACAAGTGTCGGACGTGCACGAGTGATAAATTGGAAAAGTGTGTGCATAGTGTTGTATTGTTGTGTTCAATATGTCGAAATTTATACCGAACAAAGAGCAATCGCGGACAGCATTAATTTTTTGTTTTCATTTGAAGAAAACTGCTGTTGAATCATACCGATCACTTCAAGAAGCTTATGGTGAACATGCTCCATCGAAAGATACGCGTGAACGATGGTTTCGGCGTTTCAAAAGTGGGACTTCGATGTTGCAGACAAGGAACGTGGAAAACCGCCAAAAAAATACGAAGATGTGGAAGTGCAAGCATTATTGGACGAAGATGATTCGCAAACACAAAAACAACTCGCCGAGCAATTGGGCGTTAGTCAACAAGCTGTTTCCAATCGGCTACGAGAGATGGAAAAGATTTAGAAGCCGGTAGATAGGTACCACATGAGTTGAACGACAGACAAATGGAAAAGCGCAAAAACACGTGTGACATTTTGCTCGCTCGGTACAAAAGGAAGTCGTTTTTTGCATCGTATAGTTACAGGGGATGAAAAGTGGATTTATTTTGAGAATCCCAAGCGCAAAAAATCATTGGTAGACCCAGGCGCACCATCCACATCGACCGCAAGACCGAATCGCTTTGGCAGAAAGACGATGCTCTGTGTTTGGTGGGACCAAGGGGCGTGGTCTATTATGAGCTGTTAAAACCTGGGGAAACGGTTAATACTAAAAGTTACCAACAACAATTGACCGATTTGAACCATTCGCTACTTGAAAAAAGGCCAGAATACCGAAAGAGGCAACACAAAGTCATTTTTCTTCATGACAATGCTCCATCACATACGGCAAAACCAGTTCGCGACACGTTGGAAGCACTCAACTGGGAAGTTCTACCCCATACGGCTTACTCACCAGACTTGGCTCCTTCCGATTACCACTTGTTTGCATCGATGGGTCACGCACTTGCTGAGCAGCGCTTTGGTTCGTACGAAGATGTAAAAAAATGGCTCGATGAATGGTTCGCAGCAAAAGGGGAAGATTTTTACTGGCTTTCACAAATTGCCCGAAAGATGGGAAAAATGTATAACAAGCGATGGAGCATACTTTGAATAAAGCACTTTTTATCATTCTTCTGAATTTAACATGTTTTTTTAGATAAAAAATCCGCATTTCATACTTGTACACCTGGTAAGTTTTTTTTAACAAAATGAATCAAATAATTGCTTCATAAATTGCTAACTGAGCTTGTGTTAGAATAACTAAGACAGGTGTCGACTAGTGGGAAGAAACAGCATGGCGAATGTACTAGGATGAACTAAAACATTAGAGGACCTAATAACCTTTGCGGTATTAGCCATGAAAGGCAAATGATCATGATGAGTTCGAGTTTCACCAAACTAAGAATGAATTATTAAACTATCAGTCCTTTGTTCATTAGTTACATAGATTTAAACTTAAAACCAATTATTTCTATTTTTAGTTACTTAGGTACAAATGTTCTTATTTATAGATATCATTTAGCAGCAGCTGAATCAGTATTAAGTCCATTAGAAGCGTCTTTGGTGCCTAATCCGGAAATATATGCTATGCAAGCAGATTTAGCGAGAGCATGGGTGTATTACGGATTACAACTTTTTGAAATTAGTCGAAAAACTAAATGTTTAATAGAACTTGAAAAGGAAGATGTCAATGCTATTTTTGGAGAAAAATGTAAGAGATCATAAAATATTTAGGAAGAGTACAAACTAATTTCATAATTCTTAGAAAAATGGGAATAAGTCTGATAATTTTAATCAAATATGAAGTATTTCTGCTCCAGGAAGGTTACATAAATTATTGACACTGTACTATATGTAGGTTACCTTTTTTCTTCTTCTTCCAGTCCCATGTGCACACAACACCTTGGGGTCATGTCCCATTGTCTTCTATAATATTAAGAGCTCATTTTCCTGTGCTTGCCGAAAGATTGTGGCAACATCCGGTATTCCACACCAGTCTCTATTATTCCGGAGCCAAGAGTGCTGTTTTCTTTCAGGCCGACGCCTACCCTCAATTTTTCCCTGAAGAATTAATTTAGGGATGTAATATCGCGGCCCTCTGAGTATGTGACCCAGATACGAGACCTTTCTTCTTTGAATGAGGTTCAGTAATTCTCTTTCGACTCCTGCTCTCTGCAGTACTCGCTCATTAGAGAGGCGGTCAGTCCAGGGTATACGCAGCAAACTTCGAAGAGTCTATATCTCAAAAGCCTCAATGTGGTTCAGTCCCTTACCTTCAATGACCAAGTTTCGGCACCATACATCAAAACAGGCCAAACGTAACATTTAATAACCCGGAGACGCAGATCGAGTGCATACGTTGTTGGCATAGTACATTTTTGATCTTGTGAAAGGTCCCTCGTCACAGTCCCATTTCTCGTTCAAGACTGAACCAAGATATTTAAATTTGGAAACGCGTTCGATTAAATCATTATTTATCGTGAGCGAGTCGTTAGCATGTTGTTTTACCTCCCCGCCTCAGTAGGGATTTTACCCTTTTCCATATCCCAAGAATATCGGCGAGGATGTCGTAATACCCGTCAACGTTGTCCAAGTGCCGAAACATATATTTTTATATTTTACGTCACCTTTTAGACAACGCGGTAGTGCTGCCACGGACGTTATTTCTGCAAACTACTACCTATAAACACTCACAACACCCAGCCGACACACGAAATCGAACCGCTGACCTCCTGAGCAACAGCAAGCTCCTTAGCCCACTGTGCCAATCGGTCCAATGTTGTCTGCTGACTATCATCGTCTTTGTTTTTCTAATGTTTATCCTTACTGTTCTCCATACCAGTTTATCCTGTCAAGGATATGCAGATCTTCCAGATTATTAGCCACGATTGCAGTATCATCTACATATCTTTGTTATTAATGGGCTTTCCATTGACTTTTATGTCCCCAATTTCGTCCTATAGTGCTGACTGAAATATTTTCTCAACATATATATTAAATATTATTGAAGATAGAATGCATCCCTGTCGGACCCCTTTTAGGGCGCTAAATGTTTCGGTCGTCAAGTCGTTATTGATCCTGAATTCAGCCTCTTGATTTAAGTATAGATGATTTATTATTCGTATGTCCTTATCATCTACTCCGCGATCTCCGCAAGTCTCTTCATCAAGAGGTCATGTTTAACATTATCAAAAGCACGTTGGTAGTCTATAAAGCAGATGAACACGTCTCGACGTTGATCGTAGCATTAGAAGCTTTATCGAGAATAATGCTCCTCTGGTCCCCAAACCTTTGATGAAACCAAACTGGGTCTCTCCACTTTTTTTTTCGCATTTACTGGATATTCTGGGGTGAATTATGCGCAAGAACGCTTTAAGAGCATCAAACTTACGAGTCTGAAATCTTTACACTGACTAGGGTTGGCACTCTTGGGTATAGCTACGAACGTTGATTTCAGCCATTCACAGGGAATTTGCCCAGTGTTAATATCCTATTAAATAGGTAAGTGAGGTGTTTGGTATTAGCTAGTTTAAAAATTTACGCGTATACTTTATCAAGACCTGGGCTTTTTCCATTTTTTAACTGCTCTAAAGCCCCTTTCACTTCCGATTCTTATCTAGATTGGGAAAATAATATTTATTAATAATCGGAGAGGCAGGCAACAGATTTGAAAAGTCATTTCGCCAAACCTCAGTTTCGTTTATATGTCCAATTGATACTGTATTACAAATAAGGCAAATAACCCATAGAGTTTGGACCCATACTAGAGTCGGACAGTTGCGTTAGTAATTTAACGCACGCAGATTGCTTTAGAATTAATTGTATTTCTAGGGATAAGCTAAGAAAATTTTATTAATTTTGCTACAATACTATTTTTTTTTTCCTTTAAAAACAATACATTTCATAACCCAGATAACAAAGGTACGGACCAAATACATCCCGAGTTTGTTTCGGACAATCGATAGGCCTACAAACGTCTAGTTTAGACCTTATAGCGCCCCCGCAGATAGCTGATGTTATCCAACCATCCATCCTTAGAAGCTCTGACTGACTATCTCAATAAGATATGGAGATAACACATAATCGATTGGTTTGCCTGAAACTCATATCATACGTAAGGACGTATTAACTTTAAAATATCAAAAAAATAGTCGATATGGCATTTCCGTAATCACTACCATTTCTTTTTTGAGATTTTCTTTTTACTGCTATAGAAAGCAAGCATTTTTACTATAAACTCGAGTTTTGAAATATCTTCACAAGAAAATATTCATCGCCGTCAAATCAGGCTCATGCGAAATTCAACTTATGTCACCTTTTTGGAAATCAGTTTATTTGAGAAAATGTCCCGAACGACTGCGAAAGATGTATTAATAGAAAAAGTTTTCTATTATCTCCACATATCGTTCCGAATTAACAGTTGTCGTGCAGCCTCGATTATCCTGAAGGAAGTACTCGCCGATTGTTTCACTTACCAACGTTACAACGGTCCCTTTAGAAGAGTGTGAATACTTTTGACGTTTTAGAGTGGAATTTTCAGACTTCAATAACGTCACGTCAAGCTGGTTACGGTGTAAAAGTGTCCAGACTTTGGATTAACGAGGTTTAGCCTCTTTGCGATGTAACAATCTCCTAGGCAGTTTACGACACATGATAGTTTGTATATTATGCATATTGAGAGGTCAAGATCCTCGGGAACAACTCCACATCCTAGGTCACCTTGCTCAAGATTTACTTAAAGTCATATCGGTGTCTTAAAAATTCAGTACTTATTGTTCAATTAGTTGAAAACTGTTGTGCTTTATTTACTCTGTGTAAATGATACTGAAAGCGAAGTTTTCACTCGATGGTAACAGAATTTTTTTTTTTTCTGATATATAAAGGTACGCTCCTTTCCGGCGGAATGGCCCATAGCAACTAGATTTTAAAGAGCCAGGGTTATGTCTTGTGCCTGCACCTTGTCCCTCGCTCCTGGTATTCACGTAATAAGAAAAACATTTAAAACTATTTATGAGACACTCGGTCCTTTTTTTTTTGGAATATCCAGTCAGACTTAACTACTAACTAATTTACAGGGTGGCCCAAAATTACCGAAGGGGTTTGAGTTCATTATAACTTTTTATTTAAGACATAATTATAATTTTTTTTTTAAATACAGTATATTAATGGAGAATATTTTTAATTTAATTATGAAAAAATTATATCTCGCAAGTGGTGGCCATTTTCTGCTTCGCATATTCGTGCTCTTTCCAAAACATTTTCCATAACCTTTCGCAAAACTTCAGGTGTTATGTTGTTGATTGCTGGATGGTTCTCGGCTTATTAATATAGACTTTTCCTTTCAAATAACCCCAAAGGAAAAAGTCTGGAGCGGTTAAATCCGGTGAACGCGGAGGCCAATTAAAATCGCTTGTACGCGAAATAATTCGTTCACCAAAGATGTCGCGTAAAAGAGCCATTGTGTCCCTCGCAGTGTGCGCTGTGGCTCCATCCTGTTAAAACCATACTTGCGGATGGTTTTCCACGGCTGGCCTTAAAAAATTTTCCAACATTGTCCCATATCGAACACCAGTGATGGAAACGGCGACACCGTGTTCGTTTTCAAAAAAATATGGTCCAATTATCCTTTCCGGCGAAAACACCGCACCAAACAGTACACTTAAGTGGGTGTAATTGTCGCTGTTGAACTACTCTTCGATTTTCCGTAGCCCATATCCTGCAGTTTTGCCTATTAACGAACCCATTTAATTGGAAATGGGCTTCGTCGCTCATAATTAAATTATGAATAAAATCATGATTTTCTTCTGCTTTTTGCCGGAAATAAATTGCATAATCAAGTCGTTGCTGGTAATCTGTCGGTTTCAATTCTTGGACAAGCTGAATTTTGCATGGAAACATTCTTATTGTATGCAAAATTCTCTGCAGCGACCCTCGTGAGAGGCCAAGTTGTGTCGAACGTCTCCTGGTTGATGTTTCTCCATCTTTCCGAATACTCTCCTGTACCCGTTCAATGTTGTCATCCGTGTGCACCGTTCGTCGTCTGCCGGCACCAGGAAGGTTCCTTACTGCCCCTTGTTGTCGAAAATTTGCAACCAGACGGTTTATTGTTGACTCCGAGGGTCCAACCCGCACATTAAAATAACGACGATATGCACGCTGAGTCAAAACAATGGACCGTTGATTTGAGAAATAAAGTTCAACGATTTGGGCACGTTGTTCAATTGTGTACTGTTCCATTTTAAATTCCCCAAGTCTTCTTTACAAAATACTGAAAAGAAATAAAAAACAAAATTATAATAAAAAAGTTATAAGGAATTCAAACCCCTTCGGTAATTTTGGGCCACCCTGTATAACCATGATACCCTTAAAAAAAGTGCTTGGCCGTTAAATAAAATACTCAGTTTTAGTTGTGAGTTTTATGATTTGTGACAGTATTAAGTTTTTCTAAACGCTGTCCTGGGGACTATGGGAGACCTCCATCCCTTTCTGCGAGGAATACTCCAAATTAAATATTCTGAATATATCTATACTGGATCTCAGGACATTCAAACGTATTGTTAAGATTATTAACTTTTAAACTTATAGCTGAAGAGGTACTTCTTAAGTCTGAGAAAAAACCAGTTTATACCTTCGAAGGCCTGCAAGTTGAAATACCAAAACTGCCAGTTTCAAAAATAGAAAACATACAACAGGCAAAAGTCTTATTTGCAGTTATGCAAAAATGGATAAAAAGGGCTAGATTATACTATACCTTAAGGGATTATCCTCTACAATATGTCAATCTATGTTTGGATTTAAGTGAACTATATAGGTAACTTTTCATAAATTTGTCACTTTTGTTATTAATAATTATTATTATTGTACTACTATTAATAACAATTATAATTGTTGTTTTTACTATTAACAAATTTTAAACTTGTTAAAGCTGTATAAGTTTTCAGTTTTCACTTTTACCGTGCCTAAGATGATTGTATTGCTCAGAATTTTGCCTCCATTCTGCAGGTACATAGTTATTTAAGTCTTACCTACAGTACGTTCCTGAAAACTTTTAGTCGATATAATGCGAGCCGAATGGGTCAGCTTGATATTACTTTATTTAAGAACTGAAGGCCCTTCTTTGTTTGAAATAATTTTGGAACGAGTATAATCTTAAAGAATTCAAAGCCACCAAGTGGTCGTCTAACCATCCGCGAATAATAGGATTTAAGGATTTACTGTGATGCGTCCGCCGTTCTGTCTTTTGATTTAATTCACAACATGACCAAAGTTGAAGTAAGATTTTTAGATTTTCGTTTCTTTGGCATTAGCAATATATTGGGTACATTATATAGATATTCCGAAACATATTTGGCCCGAATTCTTAAAGCCGTCTAAGTAGTTATCAGCCTTCTTGAACTGTGATAACTGAAAACGACATGGAAAAGTACACACATAAACGCTTTATATTTAACTAAATTTTGGAGTGAGATATAGCAGCTACGTGTTTAGGGTTATTAGTTATATTTTGACCACCCCATGCTTGTTTAAGGAAATAAAAAAACTTTGAATACAAAAGTTTTAGCTCCTAAAGTGATTTTTTCTTGCTGGTTTTAATATAAACAGAGTAGAAGAGAAGATTTTCGTTTTATCAGATGAAACTCTACTTCTGAATATTGATTCTACGGTCAACTTTAAATGTATTTTATATAGCATAGGCTTTATCTAACCTAAACATTTTAACATTACATTGACATCTAAATAATCCTTAGTTTGTCAATTTTTACCTAAATATGTCAAATTTTAGTTTAATTTAAACAATTAATTTTTTGGTCTGCAATCACTTTTGCTTAAAAAATTATACTTATTGGCCTAAAAAGTGTTAAAAAATGTCACTTCTAAGATGTGGACGTGGCGGAAATTTTCTATTTAGGTATAGGATTAATTTAAAAAAATAAATTTAGAGTTGATAATGTAATCCAAAAATATATTAAGTACTTAGCAAATTATCATTCATTGTGGTGAGTCCCTGTACAGTCTGTCAAGTATGAACTTGTTGGCGATAATTCATTTTTGGTAGATGCGATTTTAGCGATTCAACAAAAAATCGGTACAGGAAACCTTTTTCTACCACGCATTTTAGTAAAAGTATCCCTTGATTCTGAACTTTCATGGAAATCACGTAAAATCCAAAATGAGTCACTTATTTGCGAGTCGGTTCGAGGCAGTCTTTCTTTGTTCCCAACCCAAGGGGCCTAAAATAACACATTGCGCGGCCACTAAATATATTACAAAGTCGGTATCATTTGTGAAGAATTGAGTAAATCGTTCTAACAAGACGAAAAATGTTGATGACTTGCCAAAACGTGGCTCGGAAATCGAAAAAAAAAAACGAATCGAGTCTTTGTTTTTACGGGGCCCGAAATTGACGCTGCGTCAAGGAGTGGCAAAATTAAGAAAATCGGGTTTAAATGTGTTCCATGAGACCATTCGACAACATCTTCGTGCTCATGATGTCACGAAGCACGTTAAAAAAAAAACCTTTGCTGGGCAAAATTTACGTTGCGAAGCGGCTCGCTTGGACCCACGATAAGATACTAGAGTGGCCTTCACAATCGCCGGACGCCAACCCTATTGAAAACGTTCGGCCCCTTGTAAAGAAAAAACTCAGAGGAAAGACTCTAAGGACTTTGACCGAGTTGTCTCGCGAGATTCGAAAAATTTGTAGAGTATGCACAAAATCTCGTCAACCGCATGCCTCAAACATGCCAGGCGATTATTGATGCAGACGGCGATTGGCCAACTTACTAAGGTAATTGTGCCGTTGTTAACACACCAAAGAATATATTGATAGTAAAAAATTTTCTCAAAACCCATTTCTTCAAGAATACTAGCGGTCACGTTCTTACTTAACACACTGTACAGGTTGGTCCATGTGAGACACTTTTAAAGGTAAACCCCTTTATCTAAAGGAAACTGATGTCGGTGTCTGAGTCTCAATTTTTATGATAAACTCAATGGTGAAAACCGCATATCGATATTTAGTACCGTTTCAGATATATAGGGTGTTTTTCAAAAATCTGAAATTTGGAAAAATGTTTGTAATGCTTTTCCTATTGAAAATTTTTGATTTCTGTAAAAACATTCTCAAAACACTTTTTCACGTGGATTTCAACAGTGTAAGTTACATTTTTTACAACTAATATTTTAATAGGTATTATCGCAAAAATATATTTTTTAAACGGTATATCCTGTATATTTTCCCTTTTCCGAATAGAGCCTTAAATCACCATTCTAAAAATATAGCACCCTTTATATTTTGCCTAAATCTGCTTCAAAATATAAAGGTTTTCGGTTTTTACGCGAGTTTTAAATGCACAATTTGTGAAGTAGGCTTTGGTCGGAACAGCCATATGGTTTAATTCAATTGTTTACTCGTAGTTGTTTAGGATCAGTTATTGAATTGTCAAATAAATCGCAATGAAGTTTGAAAATTACGAAAAATGGGATATGATAGTGTGTTTAATACAAACCGGAGAAAATTCGGAAGCGGCCAGTAATTTGTACCACGAACGGTATTCAGAGAGGCGTCAACCCTTCAAGGATATATTCGCTCGATTGCAACATAACCTAGTTAATAGTGGCCAATTTGAAAAGAAACGACCCAAAAATTATGCATCAAACAGGGATAAGGAGTTAGAAGAAATAGTAGTTTTAGGAACTATCGGAAATAATCCCAACACTTCAACCCGACAGTTAAAAGAATCCACTGGACTACCAACAACTAACTTAAGTCGTACTTTGAAGAAGCACAAATTCAGGCCATATAGGACAAGAAGAGTACATCACCTTAGAGACGGAGACTTTCAACGGCGTATGGATTTTTGCCAATGGTAGTTGTGAAGCAAAGAAATCAAGGCAGATTTCGATTTAATGTATGGGCAGGAATTTTTAGAGGCAGGGTTACAGGTTCACACTTACCTCTCAGAGATATTTAGAAATTTTAAGGCAGCAAATAGAACCTCTTGATGATGAACTGCCGTTAATGGACCTTAGAAATATATTTTTTCAACACGACGGGGCACCCCCTCAGTGCTGCAGTTATCAGTAATTTTTTATCGGCCAATTTCGACAATAACTGGATAACCAACCAAGGTCCGAACCGTTGGCCGGCAAGGTCACCGGATTTAACACCCATGGAGGGTGTTAAATCCATCTCTGAGGAAGATTGAAAGACCTAATTTTTAAATTGCCGACAAACACCACCCAAGAGTTAGAAGTCGCAGTGATACAAAGTTTTGCAGCTCTCATTCCTCTTGATTTAATCAACTCGGTAAGAAGTGTTCAGAAAAGGTGCCGCCTATGTGTACATGAAACTGGTCGACATTTCGAACATCTCTTATAGAAAATTGTTTTGTTTTAGTTTGTTCTACTTGGAATAAATTGTTTTATTGCTGTTTTGTTTTATTTTCTACATAGTTTAAAGTACTATAGCATTTAGTAAATTTCCTTGTAGTTATGACTCTTAGAGTTACTTCTGGGATTTTTTTTTTATGATTTTATTGCTATCGGTAAACAATTGATATTGCCGCTCCGTCCAAAGCCTACTTCACAAAATGTGCGAGCGAATATATCCTTGAAAGGTTGACGCCTCTTTGGATATCGTTCGTGGTACAAATTACTTGCTGCTTCCGAATTTTCTCCGGTTTGTATGAAACACACTATCATATCCCATTTTTCGTAATTTTCAAACTTCATTGCGATTTATTTGACAATTCAATAATTGATCCTGAAGTAAAATTTGATAACTACAGTAAACAATTGAATTAAACCATATGGCCGCTCCGTCCAAAGCCTACTTCAGAAATAAGCATTTAAAACTCGCGTAAAAACTGAAAACCTTTATATTTTGAAGCAGATTTAAGCAAAATATATGCTATATTTTTAGAATGGTAATTTAAAGCTCTATTCGGATAAGGAAAAATATAGAGGGTATCCCATTTAAAAAATATATTTTTGCGTTAATAACTATTAAAATATTAGTTGTAAAAAAATGTAACTTACACTGTTGAAATCCACGTGAAAAAAAGCTTTGAGAATGAGCCTCAGACACCGACATCAGTTTTCGTCTATCTCCTTTAGATAAAGGGGTTTACCTTTAAAAGTGTCCAATTTGGACCACCCTGAACAGTCTGTCAAGTATGAACGTGTCCGCGATAATTCTTTTTTGGTAAATGCGATTTTAGCGATTCAACAAAAAATCGATAGAGGGAACCTTGTCTACGACGTATTTTAGTAAAAGTATCAGTTGATTCCGAACTTTCGTGGAAATCACGTAAAATCCAAAATGAGTCACTTATTTGCGCGTAGCTTCGAGGCAGTCTTTCTTTGTTCCCAACCAAAGGGGCCTAAAATAACACATTGCGCGGCCACTAAATATATTACAAAGTCGGTGTCATTTGTGAAGAAGAAAGTAAATCGTTTTGACAAGACGAAAAATGTTGATGACTTACCAAAACGTGGCTCGGGAGGTAAAGTCACTCGGAAAGACGAAAAACGGATCGAGTCTTTGTTTTCACGGGGCCCAAAATGGACGCCGCGTCAAGGAGGGGCAAAATTAAGAAAATCGGGTTTGAATGTGTCCCATGAGACTATTCGACAACATCTTCGTGCTCATGATGTCAAATTCCGAAGCACGTTAAAGAAACCTTTGCTGGGCCAAAATCACGTTGCGAAGCGGCTCGCTTGGACCCACGATAAGATATTAGAGTGGCCTTCATATCGCCGGACGCCAACCCTATTAAAAACGTTTGGCCCCTTGTAAAGAAAAAGCTCAGAGGAAAGACTCTGAGGACTTTGACTGAGTTGTTTCGTGAGATTCGAAAAGTTTGCAGAGTATGCAGAAAATGTCGTCGACCGCATGTCTCGAAGATGCCAGGCGATTATTGATGCAGGAGGCGATTGGCCAACTTACTAAGGTAATTGCGCCGTTTTTAGCACACCTAAGAATACATTGATAGTAAAAAATTTTCTCGAAACCCATTTTTTCAAGAATACGAACGGTCACGTTCTTACTTGACAGACTGTACATACAAAAGCTAGTTAGAAAAATTAACTACACTGATTACAACTTTTTATTCTATTTTTTAAATGGGTAAGGGAACTCGTCAAAATATAACCAAAATCAATCTACGTTACGCTTTGATTTTTATTGGAGACGAAGACTGATTTATGCCTTTTCTAACAGTGATCTACTTTAGTCATGCCACAGATTAAAGCAGATGACAGGAATTGCCCAATTTAATAAAACGCTGTAAAAAAACTTCTCAGAAGACTAGATGCCTTAAAACTTTTTACATTCTTTTCAGAGCTTTACTCTTTATAGGACGTATGTAGAAATTCAAGTAAATATTTTAAAAACTAATTACTTATTTTATTCATCATAGATTTATTGCATTTTATGAAGAAGATATTGATTCGGAATATGCAGTTCAAAAAAAGAGGTGCGATGCCCTAGAAACGCTTAGTGCCATTTTAAAAGAAGTTAGACCAAATTGTTATGTAGCAGTTAATATGGAACTAACAAAAGAAATTATAGAAGTTCAGATGGAATTGATGAATCTCAACTTGAAAAAACTATGTACAACTTCTCAAGGTAACATATTTTTGAGTATTGATAAGATAGGAAAATATGACGCAAACGAGCGATTGCAAACAAAAAATTACGGAACAGTTTCAGACTTTCAGTTGTTATATGGTTTCGCGTAATATCCCAGATTAGTGAGACTAACGTTTTCTTGATGACAAAGGTTATTCGACGACCTTTAATTGACGTAATTAGGTTATCATTGATTCTCACAAAAAAATTTAATCAGATATAAAAGTAATAAAAAAATGTTAGAATGGTTTGTGCAAGCCGTTAATTATTTGATGTTTTCAGGAACCAGGTTTATACGAAATATAACTATAAATGTCGTTAAAATCATGACAGTTTATCATATATATTTTCTCGTAATATAGATAACCCCTGAGTAAGGATATTTTTATTTGCTTAAACTCAGTTAAATATATACTTCTAATTAGTTAGTATCTTCTTCTTGAAGTGTCATATCCGATACGGACGTAGGCGGCCCTCTCGCCTTTAGTTAGTATAGATATCGAAAATTGTGTTAACCTAAGCAAATAAAACAACTTTGTTATTTTAAAAAAGTGTGGAGGCTTAGGCCAATATTAAACAGTGATTTATATATTATCTTGTTAATGTATTCGGTTGTTTTTTTTTTTTAATTTGAGTTCATAAATGTTGTCTAAGTAGTTAAGAGGCTGGCGCATATTCTGGCATAACTTTACTACTATTATCATAACACCATGAAATGGAGTACACAGTTAAAGCCGAGGTAACCAACAGTTCGAATTGTCTGTTGTAAACCTCTCATTAAGTTGTGGCAGTATTTTTAGTGTTCCGTACGGAACACTTATAAGATCACTTAGGTGACCGTCCGTCTGTCACTTCCGATTTCCTCGGAAACTAATAGACATAGAAAGTTGAAATTTGGTAGTAACATAGGAATTGATGACCTCATCAGAGCCATGTAGTTTTGAAAGTCAAATTTTAACTTATGGGGTTAGTTTTGGGGGGTAAAATTGGAAGTGAAAAAAAAATTACTAGCGCATTCAAACTCGACGTTGTACGTTTCGAGGTAAGTGGTGACTTCTTTCTTGTAGTCATAGCTAACTTGAACAGGTCAGAATATTATCTCGTCTTTGTGAACTTTTTATTAATCTGTAGGATAAGCCAGATATTCAAATAGATTTGGCCATTGAGCATGAGCACCTTGATTGTTAAATCACATAGTGTTTACGTTGGATGATGATTTAGCTTAGGTCTACGGCAGAAACAGGTTTGTGCATTGTTTGCCTGGACTTGCGGATGGTCTGTTTCTTCAGGTTACTCATATTGCCTAACTGTTGCCACTAATCTCCATAAATGTTCAACTCTGTAGTTTCCTTTTTTGAAATGATCTTGTTTCTTATACATACACCTCCATTCAGATGCACTTATGCACATTTTCACAAACGAAACAATTCGACATTCAAAAACGTCAACAAATGTTCTTCCATTGCTGATATACGAGGCTGGTTTGAAAAGTCCGTGCAAAAATAAAAACTACTTATGTGTTTGGGGTAAACCTTTTTTATTTTTCGACATAGTCTCCTTTTAGGCTTATACACTTCGTCCAACGATGTTCTAGTTTGTTGATCCCTTCCGAATAATAGGATTTGTCCAAGTCTGCAAAATATCCATTAGTGTCTGCAATCACCTCCTCGTTTGAATAAAATCTTTGTCCCGCCAGCCATTTCTTCAAATTGGGGAACAAATAGTAGTCCGAGGGAGCCAAGTCTGGAGAATAGGGGGGATGTGAAACGAGTTGGAATCCTATTTCCATTAATTTTGCGACCACAACTGCTGAGGTGTGTACTGGTGCGTTGTCGTGGTGGAAAAGGACTTTCTTGTGGGCTAATCGCGGGCGTTTTTCTTGCAGCTCGGTTTTCAAACGGTCCAATAACGATAAATAATATTCACCTGTAATAGTTTTACCCTTTTCCAGATAGTCGATGAGGATTATCCCTTCCGAATTCCAAAAGACAGTCGCCATAACCTTTCCGGTCGAAGGAACGGTCTTCGACTTTTTTGGTGCAGATTCTGCCTTGGTAACCCATTGTTTAGATTGTTGTTTGGTCTCAGGAGTATAGTAATGTATCCATGTTTCATCCACAGTGACGAAACGACGCTTAAAGTCCTCCGGACTCTTCTGGAACAGCTGCAAACCATCCTTGCAACACTTCACACGATTCCGTTTTTGGTCAAGCGTGAGCAATCGCGGCACCCATCTTGCGGATAGCTTTCTCATGTCCAAATGTTTATGCAAAATATTATGTACCCGTTCAGTCGAGATGCCCACAGCACTAGCAATCTCATGCACCTTAACTCTTCTGTCATCCATCACCATATCATGGATTTGATCAATGATTTCTGGAGTCGTAACCTCCACAGGCCGTCCAGAACGTACAGCGTCACTTGTGCCCATATGGCCAGTCCGAAAATTTTTAAACCACTTATAAACTGTTCTAATCGAAGGTGCAGAGTCACCATAATGTCTATCAAGCTTCTATTTAGTCTCCTGAGGCGTTTTGCCTTTCATAAAGTAATGTTTAATCACCACACGAAATTCTTTTTCGTCCATTTTTTGAAAATCTTCTTTGATTCACACGAATGCCAAACACAAAGAAATAGACCAATATGGCTGAAACTTGGCTTGCGTTCATTCAAGAGATGCTACTAACTAAACATGACCTCGATACGCGCCGGTGGTGCCATCTCTCGGACTTTGCACGGACTTTTCAAACCAGCCTCGTAATTGATCGCAATTGGTCGAGAAATAAAAAAACTAAAGCGATATGCGAATCACCTCTTAATATCTTAGACAACCTTTAAAACAATATTTGTGGTTATTTTAACAAGTTTATATATTGCCTCAAAATGACATATTAAACTTTTATAGTTTCTAAAGTATCCTTTTATCCATTCCTTGTTATTCCTTTTTTTTCTATAAAAAAAATTATACAAAAACTTCAAGGTGATGTGTTAAACATCAAGATACAATTAACACGTAGGTTGAAAAGTTTTTGGTCTGTCACACAGAGGTCGCTCTTTTCACAAGTTCATATGATTTTTTAGAAAATATCAACCTTCAAATGATATTTCGACGATTAGTTTAAAAGTTACAGTGGTTTTAGTGACGCTACTTTTGATATTTTCTAAACAATGGAAAAAATCGAATTTCGTGTGTTGATTAAAAACGCTGTTTTTTGATGAGAAAAAATGCCGTTCAAGCAAAGCAATGGCTTGATAAGTGTTACGGGGACTCAGCCACTGGAAAAACAGTTATTATTTACTGGTACAGATATAAATGATGCTGAACGCTCTGGACGCCCAAATGAAGTGGTTACACCAGAAAATATAAAAAAAAAAATCCACAAAATTGTTCTGGATGACCGTAAAGTGAAATTGCGTGGGATAGCTGACACCCTAAAGATATCAAAAGAACATGTTGGTCATATATTGCATGAACATTTGGGCATGAGAAAGCTCTGTTCGAAATGCGCGTTTGCTCACAGTGGACCAAAAATAACAACGTGTTGATGATTCTGAGCGCTTTGGACCTGTTTAAGCGCAATAAAAAGGATTTTTTCATGCGATATGGATTAAACATGGATCCACCACTACACACTGGAATCAAATCGGCAGTCAGCTGACTAGACAGCAGGCGGTGAAAGTCACCCGAAGCAACCAAAGACACAACAGTCGGGTCGGGGGGGAAGGTTTTGGCCTCTGTATTTTGGGATACGCAAGAAATAATTTTTATGGGCTATGCTGAGAAGCGAGAAACCATCAATTGAGAATATTATATAAAGTTATCGGTGCGTTTGAAGGCAGAAATTTATCAAGACAATGCATCGTGTCACGAGTCAATGGTTACGATGGCAAAATTGCACGAATTGAAGTTCGAATTGCTTCTTCATCCACCGTACTCTCCAGATTTGGCCCCCAGCGACTATTATCTATTCGCAGACCGCAAATAAATGCTCGTGGAAGAGAGATTTGGCTCCAGTGAAGAAGTTATCGCCGAAACTGAGGCCTATTTTGAAGCCAAAGACAAATTCTTCTACAAGAAAGGTACAGAATATTGAACTGATTTTATCGCTCTTGAAGGATGCTTGGATTGCAGCAACTATAGAACAATTGCTCTAGTGTCACACGCTGCTAAGGTGTTTCTCTGGATCCTAAAACTTTTCTGCTGTCGCAGATATCTACCGAACAAACAGGCTTCATTCCAGGAATAGGAAATAGAAAACAAATTCTCAACATACGCCAAATATAAGAAAAAGTCGGGGAATTGCAAATAACAACCTATATTTGTTTTATAGACTACTCTAAGGCTTTCGACTGCATACAATGGAACAAACTCTGGTCGATTCTAATCAGCATGGGAACACCTATACATCTTGTAAACCTTATCCGATCCTTGTATGAGAACACAAATGGCAGAATCAAACTGAATAAATCTTTTTCCAGTTCCTTTATCGTAGAAGCCAGCGTCAGACAGGGCTGTATTCTGTCACCTTTACTTTTTAACACATATAGTGAATATATAATGAGTTCTGTTTTGGATCGCTGGAGTAGGGATGTGACAATCGGTGGAAAAAAGTTAAGTAACCTTAGATATGCGGATGATACTGTTATACTTACAACTTCAATACAAGACCTAGAATCAATTATGAAGCGCCTGGAAATCACTAGTAAAAACTATGGATTGACAATTAATAGAGCGAAGACCAAAGTACTGATTGTTAGTCGTAATGAAGATCTATCACACATAAATAAAATTGCTGGTTTCACTGTTGTAGACCATTTCAGCTATTTGAGATCCCTCATAACTAACAATGGTGGTTGTGAAGAGGAAGTAAGAAGACGTTTGGCAATGGCTAGAAACTGGACCATCAAACTCACTAAGGTCTGGAAAGATCCAGCTGTCACAAAAAATACAAAGTTAAGATTTCTATCCAGCCTTATATTCTCCATAGCAACTTACGCATCGGAAACATGGACCATTAAACAAGCTGACAAAACACGAATCGATGCGTTTGAGATGTGGGCATATCGAAGAATCCTCAGAGTATCGTATACCGAACACCGTACTAATGTATCTATTCTTGAAGAGCTTGGTATAAATGACCGACTTTCAAATAAAATTAATAGACAGTACTTGAAATATTTTGGTCACATTATGAGGAAAGTGGATGCCATGGAAAAGCTCGTAGTAATGGGGAAGGTAGAAGGTAAAAGATCAAGGAGACGGTCTGACAAGATGGTCCGACCAAGTCAGATCTGTCCTTGGGATGGTATACACGAGTCAGGTCAAGTCGCGCAGGATCGAGATGCCTGGAGATTGAATGTTGAGGCAGCAACTGCATAGTGTCACCGACACTCCTATTGGGGTGAAAGGATTGAGAGAGAGAAGGATACTATATTGATGAATAAAGTCGAATTTTGCAAAAAAAAAATGTGTTTTAAGTTGCTAGACCAAAAACTTCTCAGCCTACGTGTTACATTATATACCCTCTTTTATGAATAAAAATTATTGCCACAGAGAGACATTTTTAATACGAATTAAGTTCCTTGGTTAAAAGATATGCACCAGCTACTTTTATAATTTCAATGTAAAAGTAGTAGCAGTAGAAAGTAAAACTTCCTTAATTGATGCCAAATTAATAAAGACCTAGAGTACACACGCAAATTCTACTCCATCAACTTTGATTATATATTCCTGATTACATCGTTCCAATCAATCTACTACAAAATATATTTTTTCCATAGTGCCCAGAAGTAATATCTCACAAGATGCTTTAAAAAGGCAAATAAACATTTTTTCAACAATTCATGACAAGTTGGAGAATGTTACGTCTACTTTAAATACAAGTACAACTAGTGCCGAGTCTAAGCAACCTGATCCTACTAACTTATCAAGAAACACTATTGAAGAAAAATCAAAAATTGAAGATGAAGATGGTAGTATTTCTAAAGTAATAAATGATGATTAAATAACGAAATTTATGTGATAACTTCCTTAAATTTTTCCACCGCATTATAAAGTTTTATAATTTAATACAAATTGTCGATTGTTATTGTGTGTCATTATCTGAATCCCTCTGCAAGGTTTAAAGGAACTTTTATTATTTAAAACTTCAAATAAACGTAGTGTTATTAACATCAGATGTCTTATTAAGCAATTTAATGAAACAGAGATAGAGAGAGTAGATGTCATTTAATCAGTAAACTAATATATGATCATTTACACTGATCAGCACAATTAACAAAGCAGTTATTACCAATTTCTGAAAAATATCTTGCTAGTACATGTACTTGTGCGTGTTGATAAACTTCTTTTGCTCATTTCAAATTTAAATAAATGTCAAAATTAAGATTTTAGGACTATAACTTATCTATTGAAGATTTAAAACATACAACCAAATCATAAAAAATTGTGGTTTTTCCGGCAATATCAATTGTTAATTTAAACTTCACTTAAAACTTTTTCAAAAAGTTCAGGCTAACGCCTGTTTCATATAACTGAAAAAAAACTCTGGTTTAAAAACTGATAATGTCATAGCCAAATTTTATTGTATTTGTAGATTCAGAAAAAACGAAAATTTTAATAATATTAATAACAATTGTCTGGCCTGGTTTATTCTGTTGGAGAAATCGTGAACCACTGCGAAGTAAGATAGTATGGCCAGTATCGTAAACGTCGGATGACGATGGGTCAACACCCCATCGTTGATCTCGGAAAACCCGTTGTTACGAGAAACAATGACGTAGAATCTCCTAACCCACCTCGATCGGATAGAGATGATGGGTAAGGTGTAGAAGTTGCAGGGCGAATGCCCTTAGATGACAACCCAGACAATGAACGCTTCGAGTGGACTGACAAGACTCAGAAATGACTTTTATGACTACTATCAAGAGTCCGAGCCAACGTGTAAAGGATATATAGCCTGTATGCATGCTTTCTGGTGCGAAAAACCTCCAGAGCATTAAAACATCTTTATCCTAAGATTACGAGACTACGTAGCATACTTTCTCAGATCCGGCTGCGTTTGGATGCCTCCAGAACAACCTGAAGCAGTGGTTCAGCAAATAAACTACCATGTGGAAGTCATTCCTCTAAGCAACGATATTGAACTTCATGAGCGAAAAATGAAAATACGTGGAAACGAATGTATAAAGCCATAGGATCTAGCAATGATAACGATCGTCTTGGAAATCAAATTTCAGAAAATGTACCGATTGAGACACTAAAGAACTTTATCTACAGCTTTCCTTCAGAATTACTGTCAAACCCACATTATGACGATGTAGACAATAGAATAACGAAGAGCATAAAGAACAGGTCTCAAAAAAAAGTGAGGAAACTAGGCAACAAGCTTCTCGTATTCAGTGCATGATTGAGAATATAATAACTGAACGACCTTTACAAACCAAGTGAGGAAAATAGCATAGAAACTTCGTCACACTCATCACAAAGTTTTTAAGGGCTCATTAAGCACAATCAAACAGCACTGTCTAAAATAAATACAAGCACTAATGATGGTAAAGAAACGTGTCGCAAAAGCGAAAAAAATATATTATTGATAGTCAACCATTTCGCTTACTAGAGAAAGAGGCACTCAAAGCTGGAACATCGCCATCCATGAAACAAGTAACCACATTCCGAAAGGATATTGAGGAGACAAATAAACCATTAAACGCAGACACTCCTGTCCTAGACTGCTTCTGGCCATACTGCTTACGGTTCCAACAATAGAACGAAGTTAATCAGGAGACCACAAAGAAAGAAGTTTCAAATACCATTAAAGGCACGAAGAGTTTTGTAGCCCCAGAACCAGATCCCATCAACAATTTTTGGTAGAAAAATTCTCTAGGACCCTCGCACATTTAGCTATAATATTTGTTGGTTGAATGAGGGACAACAACCAATGCCTGAGTAATTTGTAGAAGGTACCTATTTCAAAAAAGAGCGACTTGACCAACCCGAAAAACTGTAGATCCATCACCTGTTTAAACTGTTGTTGCAAAATATTCACTTGCATTATCTACAACAGATTACTAAATAGGATTGAACCGATTCTTCAACATATCAGGGAGCATGCTAGAGCAAAAAAAGGACCGGAAGGACCCAAGGAGAATCTTTTGGTTGATAGACGGATCTCTCAGGACAAACACAAAAGAAGTTTGTCGATGGATTGGCGCTCAGAAGGCATTCGACACATCACACGAACTGATCCTTCACCTAGTAGGAAGACTAAAAGTGGCGCCTTCTTTGATTAACTGGATAGAACTTCTAATGCAGCTCTGGAAAACTAAATTTATCCTATCAAGTACTTAAAATGTAGAAACTGTGCCGGTGACTTTTAGAAAAGGAGTCTTTCAAGGTGACTCACTAGGTCCACTTTATTTAATATTTAGCTGTTTTTTCTCTCAGTTGCTAAATGCCAAACCCGTGAGTATAACTGTGGTTCACCAGGGAATCGCAGGTATAACTCATCTATTTTATATAGATGACCTTAAACTTTAAGCTTCTTCAAAACGAGGTTTAAATCAATCACTTAGAGTAGTTGAAGAATGCACGCTTGATATTAGTATGGAATTTGGATTGCATAAATGTGCCGTTATCAAACTGGACAGAGGACGCGATCGTGAACACCCAGAGAACATGCAGTTAACTGATGAGAATATTCTACACAATTTAAAGACCGAGGAAACGTACAACTATCTAGGGATTGCACAACATTGCATGCAAGATACAGCAACTATCAAACTTCGCAGCAAATATAGGAAACGACTAAAAAATCTGGTCGTCAGAACTTGCAGGACGTAATAAAGTTGCTGCTACTCATCAATCATCGGAGTTTTAGGAGGAATTAAAATACATTTCTAAAGATCCTAAAGAATATACCAGTTTGTTGTACCCCGGCTGACTCAATCCTAATGAAGATACAGAGGGTAGGTATTTATCCTTGGTTCTGCCCAGGCAGATCAATTTGGTCGATGATCATTAACCGAACAGACGTAAGTGATCATTATTTCGGATCATGCCGCGTGACAGCTCGTGTTGGTCGGAGTCACAGGATTTGTCGCGTCGTATTTTTTTCGCTTTCAGATAATAATGATAAAAAAAAAAAAAAAATATAGAACTTAGCAAGCTAAGGTGCTACACGGGATCTGGATAGAGAGGAAGTCGTCGAACACGTGACTGCAGATAGGGGCGCTTTTTTTAAAATCTATAGTCTTTATGATGTCATAAACAGAAATAATTGTAAAAAATATATATTAAAGGACCCGAACATACACAGTGACTTGTGCAGAAAATGCAAGGAAAAATCAGAAACGATACAACATATAACAAGCGGATGCACCTTCCTATCCCAAAAATACTATACAAATGCTCAAATTGTGAGTATAATCCACTAACACCTAATCAGAACAAGATCAATGTCACAGAATAAACCGCTATACTACAAATACACTTCTGTAATAAAAAAATGAATATTATGAAGTGTACCTTTTTAATAGATGTGGCCGTACATAACACGCACAATATTCAAAATACTGTTCAGGAAAAGATATGGAAATACACAGACCTGAAGTGTAATATCACTAGAAAATACTTGGAAAGCCAACCGTTCTTCGATGTTCCAGCGAATCACACTTGGTTACTGTCACCCCAAGATAGAATTTCTTCCAGGTCTTTGTTAAGTTGAACGACCTCCTACTGTCTGCGGATATTCGCCTGAGCAGCCGATGTCCGAGCGTTCAAGGTGAATGAAGAGACTAGCGTACTGTCATCTGCAAAGCTATAGATTGGATTCCCGGTCTTTTCCAGCAGATCGTTAATGTAAATGAGAAAGAGAGTAGGAGACAGTATGGAGCCCTGGGGCACACCGGCGTTGATAGTGAGGGTGTTAGAAAGAAATCCGTCGACCGCCACTCGTAAAGAACGCTCTCTGAGGAAACATGAGAGCCACAAACAGAACCTTTCAGACATACCATAAGAGCGCAACTTAGCCAACAGTCCATCGTGCCAAACACGGTCGAATGCCTTGGATATGTCAAGAGCAACCGCTCGAGATTCTCCAAAGTGTTCAATTGCGTTGTTCCAAACATGTGTTACATAAGTCAGAAGATCTCCTGTTGATCTATGTTTACGAAAACCATATTGGTGATCGCTAATAATATTGAATCGTTCAAGATATTTTAGAAGATGCTCATTGATAACCTTTTCCATGACTTTCGATATTATTGAAAGCAGTGCAACTGGTCGGTAGTTATTTGGCAAGGTCTTCTTACCTTTTTTAGGTATCGGCTGAACCGTGGCACATTTCCAGCAGGACGGAATATTCCCTTTCTGTAGGATAGGTTAAAAAGTCTACAGAAAACTGGTGTTAGTTCCCTTGCACAGTTTTTGAGAACTATGGCAGGTATTCCGTCAGCGCCAGAAGCCTTCTTGGTGTCTAGCTTCATTAAAATACGCTTTATGATGCGCTGTCTGAAGACAACATCGGGCATCCTTGACTGCAATATGGGAATAGTAGGTGGTGTTTTTCCTTGGAAATCGACAGTAGAATGTGAAGCAAAGAGTTCAGCCAACAAGTTCGCTCTCTCAACAGGTGTGGTTGCAATGGAATTATCTGGCCGTGTGAGTGGTGATGGAAAGTCTGCGTATTATTCCCCTTATAATTGCAAGTACAGATGTAGTTCCAAGATGCTTACGAGAAAACTTAAATAAAATTGGTGTTTACCCCCAGCTAAATGCAAAAAGGTGTCATATTGAATAGTTATCATATATGGTACATAGTCAGGAAGTTTCTACGCAACAACAGTCATGCAGTTTGACTTGGTGAAAACAGCACACTGCTGAAAAAAGGGACCTAAATGGAGAACAAATAAATAATAATAATAATATCAGGTGACCTTTAGAAGAGGAGTCTTTTAAGATGACTTACGAGTATTAGCCGACTTTTATTCTTATTCCTCTGCTTCCTTTCTCAGTTGCTTTACGGCAAACACGTGGGTATAACTGTGGTCCACCAGGAAAGTGCTGGCATAATCTATTTTATTAGTATAGAATTTGGATTGGATAAATATGCCGTTTCAAGCTTGATAGAGGACGCTGTGGTTCACCAAGGAATCGCAGGTATAAATCATCTGTTTTATATAGATGACCTTAAACTTTAAACTTCTTCAGAGGATTAAATCAATCACTCAGAGTAGTTGAATAATGCACGCTTGATATTAATATGAAATTTGGATTGCATAAATGTGCTGTTGTCAAACTCGACAGAAGACACGATCGTGAACATCGAGAGAACAGGCAGTTATCTGATGGGAATATTCTAAAACATTTAGATCCCGAGGAAACGTACAGCTATCTAGGCATTGCACAATATGGCATCGTAGATATAGTGACTATTAAAATATAACTCCACAGACCCTATAGGAATCGGCTAAAAAAGGATCAGGTCGTCAGAACTCACAGGACGGAATAAAGTTGCTGCTACCAAGATGCTGGCTGTATCGGTACTTCTCTATCCCTTTGGAAGTGTGAAGTGGATGAAAGAACTGCAAGATTTGGATATAAGTACATGAATAGAAGTCCCCATTCTCGATCCTCGAATATCCCTTTCACGTCATCAAGGTGGAAGAAGACTTTGAGGTTAGAGCGTATGTATAATGGAACTGTCGTAGGACTAGCTTGGGGATACGGAAATCGCAGTGAAACAATTTGGTCTGGCTGGAAACTTCAGCGACGTCATGGAACAACTAAATGACGAGATTAATATCCTAGATTTAGAACCACCTAGACTTAACACAATCATTAAAACTGCAGAATAACAATTTTATAGGCAGCACACAGAAAAACCACAACATGGAGTGTTTTATGGGAACATCGATTTGCTACAGCTGTCGAAGAAAGTACCATTTAGTTTTCTACAGTCAACACGTCTTAGGTCAGAGATCGAGGGATCTTTACTAGTCAGGAGTATATGATTAATACACTACTCTATTGTAATCGATTTACTGAACTAGCCCATATCAAGTGGAGGATATGTAACAAAGAACCACAATCACTGATGCATTTACTTTCAGCGTGTGCTGTTCATAAAATATCATCTTGCATCTATCGTCATGACGCAGCGCTGCGTGTCTTATATTACCAAATTTTAAATTTCTATGGTATTAATTAATGACATTTCCAGAATGCTGTACTTTCCGAGAGAAATCGAATTGGTTGTAGAAAATGAGAGGTGCCACATCTGACTCAATCCGATATAGTAGTTCTCGGTACCTGGCTCTTTGTTCCCACAACACTCGGTAATAATGGTGGTCCTAGTCATCGCAGTTTTGGGTGGAATTAAGAACACATTTCTGAAGAACCTGAAAAAGATACCGGTTTACTGTATTTCGGCTGATTCATTCGCAGTGAAGATGTAGAGGTCAGTTGTCCTTAGTTCTCCGAGATTGCTCAAGCAGATCAATTTGGTCAATGATCACTAACCGAAAGGACGTGGGGCGTGATCATCGTTCTCGAACCGTACGACGTGACATCCTTTGTGGGTCGGTCGGAGCCGCGAGATTTGTCGAGTAGGATTTTTTTTCTCTTTTAGATAATAATAATCTTTATTGTCTAACAGAATACATTCATTTGTAAGATAATATGACATAATATATAGTATAAAGACATAACAAAAGTAAAACACAATAATTTAGCAAAGTAAGAGCAAACCTTTTTTGTAGATTTTGCAATAATCTACTTCTTAAGACGTTGGTAAAGTGAGATAGTCGTGTTTTAATTAAGAATTCTGGAGAAGAAATAAGCAAGTAGAACATAGGAGCAAGTCTGAAGCTCACGAAGGAACATGAAAGTTTATTCGTGATCATAGCTCAGAGTAATTTATGCCTTAAATAAAAATTAAACTAATATATCATTTCTACGATTAAATAACGACGGTATTTGAAATCTATCCCGAAGAATGCTCTGTTCCAGATCTCTAAGAGGATATACCCCTTCCGCCTTAAATGCAAGAAATTTAACAAAATTTCTTTGAAGATTTTCCAATTGAGTAATATATTTATGAAAAATGGAATTCCATACGACCACATCCAATTCTGGCTAAAACAGAGTGTTTTTAGTGTTTGAATTTTTTTAAACCATCCGAATTTCTTAGAATAAACAGATACTCTTATAAATAAAAAAGGAAGTTTGAGGTCAAAAGTGACGCCAAAGTGTCACAACTCTTAATTGGTATACCCAAAGATGATAATTAAAATTAGTCGGATCCAATTTATTTGTAAATATCACAGTAAAGCATTTGTTAACATTTAAAGGTAAGTTATAGTGTGGATTTGCTTCATTAACATTATACAGTTTATATAAATTAGACTAATTCACATTCAAAATGCTGTCATAAGGAGCGGAAAATGTACTCCTTTAAAGTTATACGGAGATTGAGAAATGTCTGCAGGTAACGGAGATTTTTTACTAGAATGAATAGATAAGGAAATGTTTAAGGAAGAATGGTAGTTGTCCTTCTGTACTAGTAGAACAGATTATCTGGAAATAACACGATTAAAATTTGAAAGAACTAAATCGAGAAACTTGGGAATTTTATACTGTTCCAAATCAAACAAATCGATGAAATTGTTTAATATATCAATTCTTACGTCAAATGATTTTCAGATAGGTTAGTTATATTAAAATCACGCAAAATCTATACATTACTATGGTACTTACATGCATTCAAATAATGTACGCAGTTCTTGTTATTTGGAGGTAGGTAGATAACCAACACGGGTAATGTTACATAATGAATGACTACTGTATAACTATCCTAATGGCCTTCACGTAACAGTCCCAATCTACTTAGGTCTATCACAGTCAAATAGTTCACTTGATAGTATACTTTCTGTAACTGCGTTGAATGGTAATTCGAACTGCAAACCGATTTGAAAGATTCAGTCATTTTGGTATTTAGCCCTCTCACATGTTGATATAGTCAAAATATATCCGACATAGAAGAAATTCTGTTAGACTACATATTTAATTTATTTGTCTCTTGGCAAGTTTAAGCAACTCATTGAATTATTTTATCTTAACATTAGATTCACTTTTGTACGGGAACGTCTAGGATTACTTTCAGTCTGTTGTCTGGTAGGGTTTCTGAGGCAAGTTCTTCACATAGGCTAAAAATCAGGAACTTCTTCCGACAGCGCTGTCTTTCGTCAAGTTTTTTGAAAGTTTCTTTAAAAACTTCATGGCGATTCTTTTAGATATATCATTATACTTGACAGTTGTTATCTTATGTCTGCAATTTCTGCTTTGACTTCGAGATTAATCCTTATTTGGTCTTCATATTTTGCGAGTAGAAGCTGGGATTCCATATCCGTTAATTGGTCCATAATATCCTTAAGTGAGATCCGAATTCTTGGAACGAAGCTGGTGTTCGTCATACTCGACAATACCCGCTCTTGGATTCAGAGAGGCCATCATGAGAATTACCATGAGTATCGGGATAATATCACTTGCAAAAGCATCACAAGTCCAGGTCGTCTCATTTGATCGCTTTAACCTTATAGTTTATCGATTTCCCTACGCGTAAGTCCCGAGCAACCCTTAGAGAGCCAAGAAAGGCACACTCAGCAGAAAATTACCGGTGACTCTTACTTGTGTGTGTGAACATCTTAGATTCATACCGCCCGGTGGCATCGTTCTTAATAATTATCAACTATCCGTGCAATTTATAATTTCTACAATGAATGAGCAAAAAAAAACAAATAATTAAGATTTATACTAAATGTCCATATGAGTAAAATTTTGGTAGTTGTAGTACTGCATATCACGACGAATAACAGTTATCGTGTCACTTTAATTCGACTTAATAATATTAATTAACAGTGACGGCCCGACCGGGCTACAAACATACGTCATTTACATATATTAATAAACATTTCTAATCCGTATTTGGTTTTTTTGATTGGTATAAGTATTTCCTTCGACAATTTGATTCTTTGCAAAAAAATAATGTTAATCGGTATCTTAACGTTAACTTAATTTTAAGCTTTTTGGGAAAAATTAACGCTGGAGCGAAATAATAAAGTTTTAAAGTTAACAATGTGATAGCCATATTTCGTTGGATTTATTTCCTGATTTGTGACTGAATATAAATTTGTTTCATTTCCTCTTTAACAGACACAAATAAACAAAATTAAATACCTATTTAGAAAAAATTGTACAAATTTCAGTCCCTCAGAAATCTAATGAAGACTGGTTGAAATTCGTTTGAACACTGGAATAAATTTCAAAATTGTGTACAACCACAGTTATTTGCCTCTCACTCCAGAAAATTTCAAATTATTTGAAAGAAAAAATAAGAAATGGGAAATGCGTAGTCTTAGAGCCCCGTGCAGGTAACATTGCGCACTAAGGTTGCTAAGATTACGCATAGGTATCAAAGGCTTATTAAACCACAATAATATAATATTAAATTATTTTGACGTACAAATATCACATTTGAAAAATGCAATACCAATGTACGCGGTACAATCTTCATGCCACCATTCGCCACACACAGAACAACTGATCCAATCTTCAGCAATTGGTTCTTTGTATGGTTCATAACAACCAACACATGACCATTTATTTTTATTTCTAAGATGTTTTGTTGGCTTTTTTTGTAGATTTCTTCGCAGGCTTCTTGTATTCCTTTTCACTCTTTTTTTTGGTATATTTTTTCTTCATTCCCTTTTTCAAATTGGAGTTTATAGAGTAAACTGCTTAGTATTTCCAATTTGAAATGTACTAACCAGTTCAAAAACAGTTCACCATTAATGAAACTTGAGTCGGATACCATTCCCAATGGATGCTGGTGGAGCACCATCAAATAATTTTACATTCATCCTTTTCGACCCGAATATAAATGCTGGTGGGATGAAATTACCAGTAGCACCCATTGCATTAATGACTGTAACGTTGGTGCCCCGTTCAGCACTAGATATTTTATTAACGGCGCGTTTACCTTACTTAGAAACCACTCTTGGAGGATTGTTGGGCACAGAGACATTCCTGTTTCGTCCATGTTGTAAATGAATGTGGGAGAAAATTTGTGCTTGTCCATTAACTCTGCAAGATTTTTGTAGAATCTGTCACACTGGGGCTTGTTAAACCCCATTGCTCTGGCAATGCTTGTAGAGGTTGAACGTATCAGTGAAAAATTTGGATGCCTGTTGAGGAAACTACGGAGCCAATGTTTGCCTGACATCTTCTTTTCATTGTTGAAACGGTGAGGGGTTTTATTTCTTTCAGCGAACTCGTAAGCCGCAGTTCTTAAGTCTTTAAGAGTCATCCCTTGAAACATGCTATCCAGTTGTATTAAATATTTACAAAATTCTTCTTCTGTATTTGGGGAGAAAGTTGTATCATATCTTCCCAGTTTTGTTGCAGCTTCTGTTCTTTTTAAATGATATCTTAAAAGTACCGTCTTTCATGGCGTATGATGACGTCACCATCCTCTTACTTTCAGCACTTTCTATTCGTTTTCTTGCTTCATCTAAAATATTTTCAGGATACAGAGAATGCTCTGTAGTCCTTGTTCTTCGATTCGGCATCCTATAATGAAAAAAAAAAAAATACTATTGTAATGCAATTATTATAATTAACCTGAAAAAATGCATAGAAGGTAAGACTGCGCGCGTAATTTTACCCGCCTTAGCTCGACGCAGTCTTACCATGTCGCTCTCTGTCTAATAACATACACTATAGTGCCATCTATTGAAAATCATGCGAGTGTAATAAAGTCGGCCAAAGCCATGGTCAGATTATTGAAATTACATCATTACTTTGAATTACCATAATTTCAAAATGTTAAAAAATAACATCAAAAGTGATATTAATCGGCAAACTTACCTAGCGCTTCCGTTTTTTGAGTGTTTTTAAGTTTTTCCTCGCAGTAAACTCCCTCACACTAGTGCACCAAAACACAACTGAAGTTAGCCGCAGATGTCATTAGCATTCCGATTTACGAGGCTTGCGCAGTCTTTATTTCTCCCGCAGTCTTAGGAACCCCTACTCTAACGGATTTCTTTGTAGCTTAATATAAAGTTTTTATTTTGTTCTGTGTTGGAGCTTCTTACGTTATACAGAGTGGTATAATAAACCTTTCAGTATATTTACTTTATCTTTTTAAATGGGATTTCCCATCAATATAAATAAACTTTGATTGGTTGTAGCTTTCAATGCAAGTTCAGCAATAATAGGTTTAATAAGTGTAGATTTAATAATTTTTCTTAAATAAAATTAAAATTGTACCATATGATAAATAAATTGTACTATAAGATAAACGTATCAAGAGGGAGACAGTTCATAAAATAATCAAAATTAACTCCTACCTATAACTTAGCACTTATGATACATTTTAAGAACTAATAAGGCTACACTCATCAAACTTTATTTCACTGAACGTAGTGTTTCATTTCAGATGTAGATTTTTGTATAAACCTATGTTAAACAAAATGTTCCTTAAAAACAATAAGGAGTTAACTAGATACAAGAAAATACGCCAATTTTAACCGATGACTACATTATAAGAGAAAAACAGGTGGCTGCAATTAGTGACTCATATATACCAATTTTTCATAACAAATGGTATTTAAGTGCCTTGTAGGTTCATCTAGGTAAAAAGTCAGACGTAGTAGTAGTAATAGCAGTAGGTGCATACCCGTCAAATACTCCAAAAACAATGCGCTACTAGATGTATTGAAACGCACGAAAAAAGCGTTAATGTTTAAAAATCTGTTGAAAATTGCTATCAATACCAATAAACTGTCTTTGTTTTGACATTACCGACAGCTCGAATTAGACTCACACCTTAACTCGATATTTACTAAAGATTAGGTAGTTTACTAGGAATTGTGCAGATCTTGATTATGTGATCTACGATCTATTATAAAGATAATATCTGAATGATCTAAAGGAAATTAGATAAAAGGGATTTACATAGGGAATATGTAACATTTAGTTTGAATGGCTCGAGATTAATTCAATATAAACCTAGGTTCTGAGAGCGCTCTAATAGAATAACATGAAAAATATATAGGAATACAATGTATATGTAAATATATTTATTAAATAGAGTTTCATTTTGTCCCAACAACAACAATTATAAAACTTAAAAGTAAGACATACCCTTACCCTAATACAGCATAAATATAAAAATGTTTCTATTAATTCAATAAACATGGACCTTTAATGGAATTTGATTTTTAAAAATATAGTCATGGGCAAAGATTACTGGCAAGAGGGTTTTGATTTAATTTCACAGCCCTAGATCAACTACTACTATTTATGAAAAGGTTTTTTACATGATCATTTCAATTATAAGTTTATTTTTAACTTAATTTCAGTAACACTAGATTTGATTATAGAACGTTAAATTTGACAAATGTTTTAACAGTGTAGATAAAAGTAATTTTGGTGTTTAATACACTTATGTTACCAACAGAATTACTAGAACTGACTTAATCATGTATAAAGCCAGACAGATTAAGGTGTAAAATTGCATTGAATATATACTTTGTACCTATCGCTAATTTATGTTATATTGTATAAAACTTAAAGTATCTAATATTCCTTTGAATATGATTTAACGGTTTGTTTTAAGTTTCCATTTTAAGAACAAGTATGCAGCAATTCTTAGAACGAAGAAAATAGCTATTAAGGCTGTAGCGTCCAGTGTATAGCTGGACTTATCCATATCAAGTTCTTGAAGAGTAGTTGCCGGTGATTTAAAGTGGCAATAGCTAATAAAACATTGTAGTTTACTCCTGTCAAATCCGTAGGTCGCCAAGGCTGTTCCTTCAAAACCATATCGGATGTATGATAAATATGTAATCCACCTTAAGTATATTGGTATAGCATCAAATGAAACGAAGAAGCCGGAAAATAGAAGGAATGGTACAGACATCACAGGGGCCAAAAACACTCCATTCTAGAATAAATAATAAATATGTATACACATACTGATATATAGTTATATATATTTATATATTTATATATATTTATATATTTATATATATATATATATATATATATATATATATATATATATATATATATATATATATATATATATATATATATATATATACGTAAAATTAATATTTATCGGTCGCAAAATATATAAAGAAAGAAAAACTTGTATATCAGCTAGCAGACGAAAACCGTGCTCTGCTATTTCATCAAAATTACAGGCGTTCAAGGCTATGGACCACCCAGGCGTGCCATCTGTGAAACATCGAACTAAGCCTTGCTTGTTTCACTCTATATCAGAGCTCGTCAGCTAACCTAAGTGAAGAGGCAAATTGCAAACACAAAGTATCAGCATGAGAGATTTGAAAGGCATAAATCCAACAGCGTTAGCAGCCAAGAAACTTCAGAGCCATCCGGTGTGAAACTACCAAAACCTTTAATTAAAGAGCAAAACGCATAGGTAAAATAAGAAGATTTAGTACCTTTGAGATTATAAGTGAACAGAGAACGAATAACGCTATTAAAAGAATAACTATAACTGTACAAATATAGTTCTAATACCACTATTAAATGTTCAGCGGTAACTCTAAAAAAATAAAGCTGACCCCGGGATAGAGATCTCTTTTGTATTTTACCTTCCCTCTTCGTTTTTTTGGCGAATTTGTTGGCAGGATTGCAATAGCAATCTCACCAGGGGCATACACGTGGCCACGATTTAAAATATTGGGTGTGCGAATTAATTTTGAGGGATTTCTGGGTAAAGTATTATTGTAAAAAAATGGTTACAACTTGATTATTCAAAGTATTGTCCATCGCTAACCACTACTTTCTCCCATCTTTATGGCAGCATACCCCGTTGAAAGAACGACTCATCTTTTGAGGCTATCCACGAATCGACCCATTTTTTTGGTATCCTCAGTGCTGTTCAGACAGGCCGTGCGTCATTGATTGGAATAAGTGATAATCAGAAGGAGCAATGTCTGGTGCGTACGGCGGGTGAGGTAGGACATCCCATCCAAGCGCTTCTAGCATTTCCTTGAGGGGTATTGCGACATGTAGCCGAGCGTCGTCATGTTGAAAAATCACTTTGTAGTGTCTTTTGGCATATTGCGGTGATTTTTCCTTCAACGTTCGGCTCAATTGCATCAATTGTTGTCGGTAACATTCCCCAGTAATAGTTTCGTTGGGTTGTAGCAGCTCATAATGCATTATATCCGGCTGATTCTACCAGATACACAGCATAAGCTTGGAGCTATGACTTTGGCGAGAATGTTGATGGTTCACCGGGCTTTACCCATTGCGCTTTGGATTATCGTAGCGTATCCATTTTTCATCACCAGTTATGATATGATGCAAAAAACTTTTTTATGCCGTTGAAGCAGTTGTTCACACCGCCTATCAACGTCTCCCGGTTTCAATTCGCGTGGCAACCAATTTCCTTGCTTTTGAATCTTTTCCAGTGCATGTAAACGCTTGGAGATGGTTGTGCGATCAACTCCTAATGGTTCTGCAAGTTCTTTTTCCATTTGGCACGGGTGTTCATCGAGTAATGCCTCCAATTCATCATCTTTAATCTTTTTCGGCAGGCCTGAACGTTCTCTGTTTTTCGTATGGGAATCACCACATTTAAAACGTCGAAACCAGTACCTACATGTTTTTATCGATAGAATATAATCACCATAGGTTTCCGACAGCAATTGATAACTTTCAGCAGCGCTTTTCTTCGAATTAAGCAAGAAAGGCAACGCTTCCCGCAAACAGTGTTTTGTTGGCACGTAATTCGACATATACTAAAAATTAAAGTCTAATGTTAGTGCTCCACCATGAATATAGCAACACTATGCCCTGATGTGTTTTAATACAAGTTACGCCCTTTCTTAGAAATCCCTCAAAATTAATTCACACTCCTTATACATAAATATTTATCGGCCGTGAAATCTAGGCTAGCTGATGAGCTCTGATATGGAACGAAACATACTTGTCATAGTTTGGTGTTTCGTGGATGGCCAGCCTGCTTTGGAGGCCCGTACTTTTAATGAAAAAGCAGAGCACGGTTTTCGTCAGCTAAAGCCGATATACATCTTTTCCTTTCTTTATATATAACGTAACTTTTATATACACAATATTTTCTTAAAACAACCTGATTTTCAAGTTAAAAACACAAACATTTATTGTTAATATAAAACACTAATAGTTAATGTTACCGTTAACAATAACACGTTTCTGTTTCCACCATAAAATAACTAATAAATAAATTAAATTCGACCTTTAGATGGCAACAATAACTATTGTATGGTAAAAATAATGCATGCATAATTGTAGCCAGCTGTTTTCCAGAGTTTAGATTGTATGCTTAAGTATTTTTCAAAGATTATATCCTCGAGTGTAACAGTTAGTGACCTGGCAAATTCTAGTAAATTTTAAACAGGCAAATAAAAGGAAGAAACAGCTTCGCTAGATGGGAAGTAACTACAGAAACGGCGCGAACATGAGGCGGTACTCCGTTCCAATAACAGTGTAGATGTTTAATAGCATGCAAACTTTATGAGGTTAATAAAATAGGGTAGGTTAAATGTCTTGAGTTTCACGTCTATCTCAGATTATTCATTCGTGATAAAAGAATAGTCAAAGAATTTGATTTTGGACCAAAAATTTATTGTGTATGATTTTCTTTCGTTAATAATTGATTTAAATCACTAAACAAATGCGTGTTGTGTCTGTAGTATCAGATATTTTTAAACTGAAAAATTTAAAATTTGTTTAATTTCTTATAGCATAAAATAATAAGCTTGAGAATTTTGCCATGTATCTATTTACTGCAACCAGAACGTACATACCGGAAAACCTTAGATCTCCGAGACCGATTTTTTCATTAGCAATAGCCGAGCATCATTTATCACTATGTTTCTGCAGTTGTTTGTGATACAAGGATTTACATATTTAAATATATTAAACAATTTTCAACACCTTATCTGGGATGAACTCAAAAATGGAATTTACAAACAAGAATTTCGTCACTTAAAAAATATAATAAAATTTTGAAGACCTGGTCCAAGAGGCATCAGAAAATATAATAAGAGAGAATTATCACTAAGTATTCCTAATATTTAGCAAATTATTTTATCTCGCATTCGTTCAAATAAATGGTTTCATTCCTGTACTGATTTCCGGTCAACTGATAAATGACGTCAGTTTTTTCTTACGTGTAATTTTTGTATTTACCATGTTATCTTATCCGTGCATTTGAAGTCTTCACTTTTTATCTATTATTTGAATTATTAAAAAAAAACTCAAAAATATCTTAAACTTAAATTAATATCAAACTATCGAGCACAAATTTCAACTACTATCAAACTACTGTTGACGATGGTACTTGGGGTTCTAATCGTAAATAACAAGTCGTCGGCCGTGCCAGTCATAATACGCGTTTGAGAAAAAAACTGAAACTTCTATATCGAAGTTTGACAATGTCAACGATTTTTTTAAACAATATTTTTGGCTACATAATAAGCGGATTTACTAAAAACTATAATATTGAGAATAATGCTAGAGTTAATTGTAAATAATATTAAAATATATTACCTGAACATTCATGGCAGCTCCTACAACCAATCCAACACTTTGAGCTACAAAAGACACCAATAAACAAGCACTTAAAAACATTCCAAATCTGAAGAATTCCAGAGGCTGTGCAGTCATTAAATAAACAATTGTTACATATACAACGCAGAAAACAGTCTAAAAAATAAATTGAGTTAGCTTTTATAAATTTGCCTTTTTATTTTTAGAAGAGAATCTATAACAAGATCAAGTAGATTATTATTTTTTACCTGGAACGGCATATCCGATACGGTGATAGCGAGATAGTATGATCTCAATGAATACCATCTGTTAAAGTGTTCTTTTAGGAGCACAGGCATTTCTAACGGAAAGGATAGAATTGTAATTGTCATTGAAGTATACATAAGGAAGAGCATGTTAAAGAACAAAAATCCAAGATTGGAAAGTACTTTTGCTCCGTCATTGCCGATTTGCCAATAGAGGGCACCGATTAAAAATCCTACTAAGATGTGGGCAAATAATCGAAGGTACATCAGAGTCTAAAAACGAAAGAATTGGTTAGTATGCATCTATTAGGATTCTCAAGTATTAATACAAAACTAAAAAAAGTTGTGTACATATGGATGTGTAGCCTTTACACCTTATTTTATCACTTCAACTAATTATTTTACAAAACTGATAAACTAAGAAGTTACTAATCCCAAAAAAACAGCTTGTATATTCATAACACCTGATCTACAAGTCAATCATATTCCCACCTTTCACCAGTTATTGGATCAATTCTGTACTTCAGATTTCTCGACTTTTTCACATATATTTTAACTTATTATTGATTCAGTGTATTTGCCAATATTATTTATAATTAACTGGAAAGACAGATATTAATGTTTTCTTAAGTTAACTACCTAGCTATGAAGAAAAACTCACAGACCTTAACGAAAAAATAGCTTTTTCATTCCATCAAAAAAAGATTTGTTTGCGCCTCAAATAATAAAGCTACAGTTGCTTTCGATTCATTAACTGATAAACATTTTCGGCTGCTGAAGTCTTTTCTGAAATATTTGAAGGTGATGTTTCCTTAAACCTGGCCATTAATTGTGCACCCAGAAGACGACTGACTTTTCGCCTTCTTTGGAGATGGACCCTTATTCCTCGAAGAATCTCAATAGAACACGGAAGTCTGTGATCACGAAGAATAATTGTCATTATTCTCTAAAGCGACCACTTGATCTCTGGTGTGGGGATATTGGAGATTCATAGTGTAGAAACTTTTTTCATTCCCAAATCTCGGTGCATAATTTTTAAAACTTCAGTTTCGGATACTTCAGCTTCTTTAGCATGCATTATATTTTCATTCGTCGATCTTCTCAATAAACCCGAAGGTTTCCTCAACTGCTCTTCCTAATCTGGGGTCATCCTGGATCGAGTTCTGAGAACTGTTCGGACCAAAATTTTTCTTTAAAAAAAGATTGCCCGTTAGTGACGTACCTCTGGAACATTCTTTCATGGATAATTCTTCATCCATTTCCTTCTACAGTGAGAAACTTTATTAGAGCGCGATGCTCCATTTTACTTTTATCATTTTTAGGACGAAAAAAAAAACTTAAAAACTGCAAAACGGTATGAACTGGTGAAAAATTTTGTCTAAGTACTTATAATACTGACAGTAATTAAATTAGCAAGAAATTTTTTTGTATGTCGTTAGTTTCATGACTGGCTAGATAACTCAAAAAACTCTCATACACTGAAATATTTATAAGCGTTTCTAATTATATTTATACTTATATTTTTACTCTAAATAAAAAATAAAATTACGAATATAAAATATATTTAAATTACTTTGTGCGTACCTTAACTGATTATTAAAGTGTAATAATATAATGAAAGTCTAATTTCCTCTTTACAAAGACAGTTACTCGATAACTGCACATTTTTCGATCACCATTCCAATTTTTTAATAATATATTACACGAAAACATAAAAGAATTGATCGTGCTAAATATGCTTCTATTTTATGTAGATTACGTATTTACAGTGTTTTATTTTCTTTGGTCGAAATATAACTTCGTACACTAGATAGGACTTTTGAACTATGAATAAAATTCGAAACATTTCTAATAATGTGTTGAGTTAAGTAGCTAGTGGCTTAAATAATCAAATGTGATCGGCAGCAGCCGTTTTATACAAATCTCAAACTCTTGAGCTTACGCGTGAGGAAAATATTTCGATAGCTGCCATATCATTTTGTCGATTCTCGCTTCACTTTATTAAGAACGTTGAAAAACTAAACAAATTTATCGATATGACACCACCATCCTTGTTCAGAGAGGAAATCCGCCAGTTGTTTGAAAAGCGGGCAAAAATGGGGAATAATTTTCTTGATCGAATTGTATTCTGAACGTAAATAAATAAACACTTTGTTAAGGGGTTATATATACCTCGAATTTTTAAAAATTAGTTTTTGTTTTTTTTACGGATTTTTATTTTCTATACTTCTACGAATTATTAAAAAAATTTAAGAAAATTCCATTCCATTACAAAGTTACAGCATTAAATATGACCTGGCGTTGGATTGAGACCGCTACCTGTCTGCAATATTATTCAGTCAATTCTTAATATTTTTTAAGTTTTTTTTTTTTTTTATCTTAATAATAACTTTTTCTACAAAATGCCGAGAGGTTTTTTTTTAGTTTTTCTAATAGACAATTTTTTATAAATAATTAGACATACATTTTTTTGGTCGAAAATTGCATACTAAAGTTTTAAACACCAGTTATAATCGTGGGAGCGACTATAACGTTTTTAAAAAACAACTTTTGATTGAATTCTAAAAACTTTTTTTTTTTTTTCGGTTCTTGAACATACTTTCTTAGACTAGATTTTTCAACACACTCGTCCTGCTCTGGCTCGGTTACATATATTTATAAACTTCTAAATGATTACCATGCAGAACGGTATCAGACAAAGGAAATCTGTATTAAGTGCATTTCAGCATATTGTTAGAATATAACTCCTCCCGACCTAGTTAAAAAGATAACCTTTGGGGTTATTTTTTTATAAAATCTAATTCAATTTCATCGGAATTAATATTGTTATTTTGAATTATTTCTTTAGATTTCCTCAATCTTCTTACGATATATTTGGAAACGATTATAATTAAAATCGATACAATTAATATATAGGTAATGGTTATCCATACACTATTATATCTTATAGCTAGATCAGAAGATATGTTTTCTAAACGTCTTTTTTGATTCATCAATTCTTCCTTGATTTCATCATTCACTTTTAGGTTTATATTATTCAAGGCTATATCGTGGGGGTTAAAATAGGGTTGATGTGTCGCTTCTTGGTTCCATTGGATCTTCGGTAGAGGGATCTCTTCATAATTCAGTTTTACTTCATTATAGGATTTTAAAATTATATTATTTATTTGAATTTGACAGTTTATAGGTAATTCGATTAAATAAAAACCGTTTATTGGTTTATTCTTTTCCAATTTTTGACAATTTATTCTAATAAGTTCTTCTTTAGCAGTAGTTACTAACCATTTGTTAATTGAAATTTGAGTTATTTGATTTTTAATTATTTTAATTTGAAAGGGGTGACACTGCGTTATATTGTCTTTATATCTTAAAAGTTGTACGGTACAGGGTAGCTCTTCATTGGTGGGTTGACTTTCGCTTTTTTCACAGAGGTATTCATTTGGCTGCATTTCTTCACATTTTCTTTCTTGATATTGATAATTGTTAGTGTTCAAAGCAAGGTAGGGTTTTAGAGGGATGTTAATCATATAAGTATGGTTGATAGGGATTGGTACTGAATATAAATGAAAATATTGATACATTTCATCATCTACCAGTGGTATCTCTAATAAAAATATTATTTTGTTTTTGTTAGCGTAACTCTTTATTTTTATGATTTTTTCTAAAAATAAAATATTTTGGATAGAGTTTTCGAAAGGTAGTTTCTTAGTTGTTAATTGAGTTTTTAAATTATTTATCTCTATTAGTAACTCATTGGGGTCTACTATAGAGTTATGTAAGGTATTCAATTTTGAAAACGTTATGGCAATCTCTATCTTATTGAGAATGTTGTGAATCACTTGGAAGAGTATGAATAATTGATTTAAACAAGTAATTATTCTGTTATACTGTCGATCATTAATTTTCTCAAGTGACATTTCCTTTAATGTTTGCTCTACCTGTATTATGCGTGATTTCAATATTAATTGATTATGTGTTAGATTTGATATCATTTTTTGACAGTTATCGATCCCTTTATCTAAGATAGATATTCGATTTATCGCATCTGTTTTAAGTTCATTACCTTGTACCTGTAGGGTTTCAATTCTTTTATTTATTACTTCAGCATCATACTGATCCATGTTACCAGTTATGCTTTTTATAAATGTACCGAGGGGGTTGAATATTCCTCGTTTGACTTTTTGAATTTTGCTGTAGTCTGTATATGGTGATTTTTTTAGAATTATTTGATTTTTCTTGTTATTGATTATTTCGTCTAAAAGTGTTAAGCCCCTGTCGTTATTTTCCGCGTTTGTGGTATGAACTGTATTAATAGGTTTTCGATCTTTATACGGGGGTAAAATTTGTATATCCGAAATTATATTTATTTTTCTTTTTCCTTTTGTTTTTGCGTCAGTTTTGCGCCAGTCATAATTTTAACTTCTTTTGGATTCTTAATAACATTTACTGTAACTAGGGAATTATGATATTCCTTTTGATATTCACTTCTGTTCTTCAGTGTTGTCAGCATATATTTAGATTGTTCTTGAAGAGATTCAAACTCTGTAATTAAGGGTTGTATATTGTATTCCTGTACAAAGGTCCAATAATTTGTCATTATTCTTGCTGTTCCCATTTTATATGGTAGTTATTTAATTCGTAAAGTTTTACATCGTTGACTCTGGTGTAGAGGGTTGTGAGGGTGTACCAATATCTGCAACAATGGGTTTCATTTTAGTTTGAATGATGTGAATGGTTTCCTTTATTTTCTTCTTTGGGTTTTCTATTTCAAGTTTATCCAATATGTCATTGATCTGGGGAATGGGAAATTGTTGATTTATGGTCTAATCGTTCAATTTTCTGTAATCTATCACAATTCTCCATTTGCGCACGCCTGATGCATCCATTTTCTTCGGCACTATCCATATTGGGCTACTCCAAGGTGAAGTTGACTGTTGGACGATTCCGTTTCTTAGCATTTCAGAAATTTGTCTTTTTACTTCTGCTTTACGTATATGGGGATATCTATACGTCTTAGTGAAAAGAGGTGTTTCATCTTTCAACTTGATTTGATGTTTAACTTTGTTGGTAAAGATTAAGGGTGTATTTTTACAATAAAATATGTCTCTAATACTCGTAACATAATTTTCTCATTGCGTCGTACTCTTCCTGATTGCAATGGTCCAATCTTAAATTTTTCAAATTTTGTTTTCTCAAAATATCAATTTTTTGATCTTCCTCGTAGTTTTCTTCTACAAAATTTAATTCTGTTTCCTCAAATTTTTCTATCTCAAAGGGTTCGAATATTGTGATCTTCATAGGGTTTTCGCTGGAGTTAATAATTGTTGTTAGAGCATGGTGGTTCTCTATTTTTACGATAGCTTCAGGTATTTCTGCTTTTCCTAATTTTTCGTAATTTAAAATTCCTATTCCATTCTTTTTATTTACTGGAATTTTTATAATTTGTTGCGTTCTCGGGGGAATAATAAATTCACATGGTTTTGTTCTTTTTGGATTTTTATAAAATACAAGGGTAGATTTGCATTTATAGATTCTAATTTAGATTCTCTCAAATTTATTTGTGCATTTATGTGGGTTAAAAAGTCTATGCCTAATAATCCATCATAATTTGGGGAAAAATCGAATAAGTAAAATGTGTGATAATCTGGACAATTAAAAGAGGGAAATATTGGAATATTCATGATTTCATTATGGTTAGAAATTGCGTGGGCTGTCTTTACAGTAAAAAATTCATTTTCAATAAAATCGGAAAATATTTCGTAAGCTAATTCGGGTTTAATGAAACTTTTGCCACTACCGGTATCTATTATCTATCTATGCATTCATTTCGGGTAAATAGATCACTGGTAATTGGTTATCCGAGTTTGTATTTAGTATTATCAACTCGTCTGTATTGATTCCTGGCTTAAATGAAAATTTTCATCCGATTGGGCATTAAGAAATTCGTTCTCATACTGAGTTCTCCAATCTATATCATTTTGTTGCATTTCTGCGTAATAATCGTCATTATATTCGTTCGGGTCGAAATCGATAGGTTCCGTATTATTTAGGTCAAAATCTATAGGTTCCGTACTATTCGGGTCAAAATTTGTGGGTTCCATATTATTTGTACGTTCAATCATTTGATTGTACAATTCCTCTGCACGGAATTTTCTTTGGGGTTGATTTCGATGTAAGACTGCATTTCCTGATGACATATCCATTTGATCTAACTATGGAAGATGTTGCTTGTCTTTTTATTCCACGGTAGGATGGTTGTTGAAAATTGTTATTTCTCTGCGAGAAATTATTTTGTCTCGGCGGATATAAGGGTAAATTCGGCCTTATCATACGATTTTGTGGATTTTGGAAATTTTGTGGCTTTGAATATTTGGGTTTTGAACATTTCTCTGAGGGTTACATCGGAATTGACCGTATCCTAAAAATTGGTAAGGGTTGTTATTATTTGATCTGTTCATATGTGGGACGTTTTGGGGTCTTAAATTTTGATTTGTCAGTGGATTACTCATTTGGGTATTTTGACTCGTTGAGGTATTTTGATTGATTTTAGTTATTAAGTTACCTCGATTTTTATATTGTATAAAGTTTTCTTCTTCTTGAGCAAAGCTCATTACTTGTTCAAGTGATAAGGGATTTTTTAATCTTACTACTAGCTGCATATTATATGATAAGTTATTTATGTAAGCTTTTAAAATTAGGTTGCTGTATTCTTGAATTTTTAAGATTTTAATATTACGCGCTATGTTTTCCATGTTGATTTTTGCAAATACGAGGCATGTTTTTTAAGTAAGTACCGTTTTGGAATTAAAAAAAGACGTGCAAAGATATCGCTATAATTTTATTTTTTACATGAAAGCCTGTACCTTAATCTACTTTTCTACATAATTTCCGTGAATATTGAGGCACTTGTCATAACGTGGCACCAGTTTTTGAATACCCTCCTCATAAAATTCTGCCGCCTGACTTGTTAACCACTGTATCACAAATGTTTTGACTTCGTTATCGTCTTGAAGACGCTGACCACCCAGGTGCTTCTTCATTGTCATGCAGCAAAACGATACCCTTACTCAACTTACCACGTCTTTTGTTCTGGATTGCACGACGCAGATTGTTCAATGTCTCACAATAAGACGCTGCATTGATTGTCTCATTACGAGGCAGAAACTCCACTAGCAATACTCCTTTTCTGTCTCAAAAAACTGTGCACATGATTTTGCGGGCAGAAATTGTTTGCTTAAACTTCACTTTTTTGGGTGATGATGAATGTCGCCATTCCATGGATTGTTGTTTCGATTCTGGTGTGACGTAGGCCACCCATGTTTCGTCACCAGTAACAATTTGGTCTAAAAAATGTTCACCTTCATTGTGGTACCGCTCAAGGAAAGTCAATGCACTGCCTAAACGTTGGGTTTTGTGCAAATCCGTCAACATTTTTGGAACCCAACGTGAACACAATTTCCGGTAATTCAAGTTCTCGGTCACAATGCGATACAAAACACTACGAGAATATTGAGGAAAGCAGTCGCACAATGATGAAATTGTAAAGCGTCTGTTTTCTCTCACCTTTTCGTCCACTTTCTGCACCAAATCTTCATTAACGACCGAAGGACGCCCACTCCGTTCTTCATCATGCACATTTGTGCAGCCATCTTTAAATGCTCTCACCCATTTCCTTACCATTCCATCACTCATAATGTTTTGTCCGTAAACTTCACAGATCTCACGATGAATATCGATCGGTTTTACGTCTTTAGCACTAAGAAATCGTATAACAGCCCGTACTTCACAATCGGCGGGACTCACGATTGTCGGAGGCATCTTAAACACTCAGTAAACAACGTATACAATGAAGAATCAGACTGTAATGGCGTCAGTGCGTAGACATGAGTTGTAGGTTACCAGCGCGCATGCGCGGAACGCCGACCGTATCGCTGCGGCGGCGGAATTGCAAAACGGTACTTACTTAAAAAACATGCCTCGTAGTAAGCTACGTGCATCTTGTAATCTTATTCCGAATTGTTTAATAGTTTCATTTTTTTCGATTTTAAACGTTATGATATCCTGTACTAGATAATCAATCGAACGTCTATCTGAAAATGTTTCGATTATCGCGTTCTTTACTAAATCCCAATTATTTAATTCGACACGGGAAGCAATCAAGTCTGCTGCTCTTCCGTTTAACTTTGACAAAATGGTATCAAATAGACACACATTTATTGGGGCATTTGGATCTTCTCTATTTATGTGGTTGTTTAAGAAATTGTCACAAGCATTAATGAATCTCGTAATTAATTTGGTATTTCCATCGAATGAGGGGATGTTATCAGCTTGGAAACGGATTAAATTGTAATTAGGGTTTGCCATTATTTTCAAAATAAAATTTCAAAAATTTCAAGAAAATTCAAAATATGGGAAAAATATAGAAATATATATGAATACGTAAAAATATATAAAGTATGTAAAAATAAAAGTTACACCTTAAAATTAAATTGCCTTAAAACTAAAATTTGCGTGAATTTTTTGAATTTCACTGCGTGAATTTTCAAAATTTCCTGCCTTTAGCCTGGAAATTCTCTGCTCTTTTTGTTTGAAGCTCTCACTGCGTGAGTTTGTAAAGTTGATCTCACTGCGTGAGTGTCTCTGAAAAAAAAAGAAAATTTGTTCTGCTGTTCTCACTGCGTGAGCTTGTAAATGGAACTCACTGCGTGAGCAAATTGCTGAAAAATTGCTTAAAAAGAGAAAAATTTGCTTATTTCCACTGCGTGGACTCACTGGTTGATTTCTGAAAAATGTCAATTGAATTTTCACCTACAGAAGGAGAATCTGCTTGTTCATGCCTTCCTGTTGTGATTTTTTCTTGTTTCTTTCTTCTTTGTTTCTTTGTGACTTCTTGTTTCTTTGCGACTTCTTTGTTTCTTCTTCCAAAAGGACGAATTTTGTTCTTCCCTGGATACCAACTATAACTCTTGAGCGATGCTTGTCTCGTTGAGCCGCACCAATAGAAGTTTTGTTACCCTGATTTGAGTCTTTTGAGCGATTTTGTCTCACAAAACTGAATCAATAGGAACGTGTTTTCCCTGGCCTGGAGGGCTGATATCTGTCTAATTTTGTTTCCGTTCTTTTTCCGTGAATCGTTGAGACGAACCAGAATCTGTTTTGCGCGATGCAACTTGTTGACTCTGTCGAAAATTCATACTACGCGATTGACTCTGTCGAAATATCCTACCGACTGCGCCAGTTATAATCGTGGGAGCGACTATAACGTTTTTAAAAAACAACTTTTGATTGAATTCTAAAAACTTTTTTTTTTTCGGTTCTTGCACAGATACTTTAAGACTAGATTTTTCAACACACTCGTCCTGCACTGGCTCGGTTACATATATTTATAAACTTCTAAATGATTACCATGCAGAACGGTATCAGACAAAAGAAATCTGTATTAAGTGCATTTCAGCATATTGTTAGAATATAACTCACCTAAATTTTTTTATTAAAAAAAAAACCTCTTTGTAAAGTTATCCTGCAGACAAGAAGGCGTCATAGTTTTCATGAGCGGTCCATTTAACTCGATAAAAAATAATTTAACGTTTAAAACATATTTTAAAAAAACTTTTTTTCTTATAATTTTAAGTACAATAAAAATATATAATCTCCATTCTTTTGTATTATTTACTTAATAACCTTAAAATCTTTTTTTTTAAATATACATACTTTCTGCAGCGCCCAGGTGTATGTAACCCCTTAACGCAGAAAAGGTAGGGAAATAATTTGTATCCCTAATAATTAACTTAAAATTGGAAAAATGTTACACTTTGAAAATAAGATCCTGAAAAAATATATATGTTTGTTCATCTAGTTTCCGAGGTAAGATATAAGCTCCAAATAAATAAAAATTTTAACCGTAATATTATCATATCTGTCATATAAAAGATGAGCGGCGTGCCAATTTTGAAAGTATTATATATTATAATATCATATGTTCATTACCAAGGAAAGTATTGCATTTGTGAAAAAAACCATCTCGAAAGATTTTTTGTGTCTTTAGGTTTTCAGAATTTCGGTCGGTCTATCTATCTGTAAATCAATTATGATTGTAAATTCTGATCGAGTTACGATACATTCTGACAAGAATGCGATTTATGATGTAGATTTTAGGATCAAGATCACAACCTGACAATGACAAGAACTATCAGTCACGTAGATGTAGATTTCATTAAATTATAGGATCAAGAAACCTCACCAGAGGAAATTATGTAATAAAAATATTTTTGATTCTTTTTGATTGATAATTAAAAAACCTACTGCTGAGGCGTGATACACGGTCAAATATTTTTTCACGTTTATAGGTAGACCTTATTTGCAGAGATTACTCTAAAGCCCAATTCACACTTCGCTTTTTAACTACATATACAAACATTATTTAACTCGAATTGCTTGAAATCTAGATGAGACCTAATATATTCAAATCGCAATTTACTACTATTACATATAAAAACACCATTTAACTTGAATTGGTTTAAATTTAGATTAGATCTGATATATTTAAATTGCAATTTACACTTCAGTTAAATTCTTTATTTGTTATTCTATTTCTAAAAGTAAAATACATTTTCCAGTTTACTATACTTACCCAATCTCTTCTGCTAAAAAGAAGAGTTCTTTTTAAAATAATAATAAACTGTTGAAATTCACTATTTCCATATCTAGGTTGTTTTATGTTTAATGATTTATTACCGAGTAAGGCCGAATCAACATTTGCTTTTTCTACATCATCTTTAGAACGGGCTGAAAAAGAAAATATTTATTTTTACAATTTCAACTGTCGAGAATGATTTATGGATTATCCTAAAAGAGCACTTTAACAAAAAAAATATCTTGAGGCAAAAAAATGACACGCATCTAGAATAATATATATTATTTTTTATATCCGGCAACAAATAGTTACCTAAGCCAAGGAAACAAAATTTATTTGGGAAATTGTCTGAAATTATATTTTGAAAAAAGTTCCTCAAGCACTTCTTATAACGATATACATTCTCAGAAAATAAATAAAAAACCGGATAAGTGCAAGTTGGACTTGCGCAATTAGTGTGCTTGCTTTTAAAATAAAAAATGTTGTTACCCTAAATGAGTTTTCATCGAAGTTCGTTTCCGATCTTTGTTGAAAACTTGGAATTTTTGTTTTTTTATATATATCAGATAGATTATCAAACTCGTGATAATTTTCGTTCAATCTACACCATCAGTATTTTTCGAGGTAAGGGAGGGACAGCGATTTTTGACAATTTTTTAAAAATAATGCAAAGAAAAGTGAGTGCAAGTATTACATCCTATATATTTTTGAACTAGTGTTTTTACAAGCTCTCATTTGACACCCCACTCGATGACCCGGTAAATTTTTTTTCACTTCTAATTTCATCCCCTAAAATTAACCCCTAAAGTCAAAATTTAACTTTCAAAAATACACGGCTCTGGTGGGGCCATCAATTCTTATATTTGTCCCAAATTTCAACTTTCTATGTCAAATAGTTTCGGAGAAAATCGGGTGTGACAGATGAACCGACACCGAAGTGATTTTATAAGTGTTCCGTATGGATCAATAAAAATAATATTTTACTGAATAACTGATATGTATCTTTTATCGAGGACAGTAAATGATAACTACGGAATATAATTACGCGCCTAGAGGATTATATACTGGCGCAGCCGCTCAAAGAATTTTTTGAATTAAATTTTATGTTTTTAATCTTGCTTGGTAGGCTAACAGAATGATAGAAAAAAGTACATGTTAACTTTTCTTAATGATTGCACTGTATCAGGTATCGAGTGTCCGAAATAAGATTTATCATTTCCTTATCTCAGAAAAGATTGAAAATGGAACAAAAAAAATTAGATGCAAGACATGACTTCTATGAAATAAATTCTTCTTTTATTATATTTTTTTGCATACGCAAGCTATCTTAGAAACTGTGAGCGCTTATGAACCTTTTTTATTTTAAATGCAATACATCAATTTTATGACATATTTAAATTATTCTCCACATTCTAAATAATTCTGTGCTATACATCGAAATTTAATGGTTCCGTAGATGAAATAAAAGTGACACATTTGATGGCCAATAGTAGAATGGGGTTCACATTCCTATCTTAGCTTTTGATATCATGTTCGCACACTTCCCATGGTCACATTAATGACTCATAATGGCTCACAAGTTGACGTGACGGATAGATGCTATAGCTTCTTAAAATTTCATCTTTTAGACGTTCAGACAGTTGAATGTTGATATAAGGTATATTGGCCTATTTGTATAGAATTAAAATTGTCCCAAAAAATAGTAAAATCTAATTAAAATTATAAATTTACCAGAGCTGAGAATTTTTTTGATATCTACAAAAACAAAATAAAATAAAAAAAAATATTTAATACTAGTAAACTTTTATATTCGATTTTTTCTTCTATCTTTCGTTGTTTCTGAGATACATGAATAGTGAATCTTATTCTGAAGATCTTGTATAGGTGAAGTGTAAAATAATTTGGCTATATGCAAATTACTTTACTACGTTTTTATGCTTTTACGCATGATATTGTAACATTCATTTTTTCCTAGATTTTAAGACCATGTAATGTTACTGATTTTTCCATTTCAAATTGTACTTATTTTCATTTTTGTTCCGAACGGTATATTAAACAGGGATTCCCAGACGTTCGGTATATAGTGAGTTGTGCGGGTTCCTGACCGAACCTCTCGCTACGCCGCGATTGGTGGAATGTTTGATCGGCAGTTTTGATTGGAGCGTCGTGATATTACTGGCAAAAGTCGCACGATTATTTAAGGCTCCGCAGACCGTAAATCGAGGCTGTTTTCCATCTAGCCGCAGCCAGGCAGTACCGTCTAGCCGAGAGGCTATTTTCCATCTAGCCGAAGTAGGCTAATTTTCATCAGAGCCGCTAAGTAAAAGCACCAGTGTCTTAAATAAAAGCCGTAGTGAGCTTTCTAAGTGTTTGTTAAGAAAAAGTGTGAAATCGGGCGTAGTCGATCACAGCAGGAATAAAAAACAGTAAGTCAACAAAACTCCCTTCAATAGACTTATTCGAGAGTAGCGCCTTAACTGCAAGGTAAAACAGACTAAAAAGTGAAGTGTAAAGCACGATTTCTCGTCTTCGGGGGTTATAATAGTCTAAAATTTTAATGTAACAACTACTAGTTAGGCTAGAATTTGTTAGGTAAAACTGTAAAGGTTAGAACTTTTCATTTTAAAAACGTGAATAAATTTTCTTTTAGTTGATTAAAGCTAGTGTCTCACTAAATACTTATTTTTCTTTTCAGGATAAGTTGTACTAGACTAATTCTTTTTTGTAATACCCATAAAACCCTTCAGCATTTTTCCATTTTATTAGCTGAAGTTAGATCCTTTCTATTTTAAAATGGATGGTGCCCAAAATTTTGTACAGCTAAAGCCTTTTAAAAAATAGAAATGAAATCCAAAAAGACGTAAGAAAATTATCTCTTACCCATATCTCTCCACCAAGGAAAACTGAGCTAGTGTGTGTTTAATTTCTTTAGTTCTTTTAAAATCAGGGTTCACTCAATTCAGTATCAGAAATTAAAGCGGGTAAGTTCCAATGTTACAAAATTGCGCTCAAGCGTGGGACAAACAACTTCTCACAGGGTACAAAAAAAGATGCCTCAAACTGAGAACACTTTTTCACATCTTACAAAATGACGCAGTGTACGTGGGGCGCAATTAAACACCTTTTCACAGGTTACAAAATTACGCCCAAGCTTGGGGCAACATTTTTACACACGTTACAAAATAGCGCTGTCAACGCGGGGCTTTTGGAATTTTATTTTTTAAAAAAGGGTTCAGTGTACTAGCTTTCGGAACAAAATAAAAGCTCTAACTTTGCAGATATTTTTATTTCATAATACTTATTAAACGAAACTACACTATAGCAGTAAGACAAAAGCAGGAAATTTGTGGAATTTTTTTATTTCAATTTATCTGATATAGATATTTGAATTCTGTTGTCGACTCTAAGATAAGAGATTCCTACTTTTTTCTTAACAGCTAGCTTTATAGTCCAGATTAGCAGATGTGCTGGTTTACTTTAATTTTTTGCAGTAGATTTATTTTACGGTAAACCGAACAAAAAACTGTTCTTTTTTCTCACCTATATTTTGCATGAATATTAAAAATACTTTGCTGATACGAAACGGTATTTAGAGATTTTTTTATAGGAAATTCTTAAGATAAATTGGTAAAAGAATTTTAATACAAGGCGATACTTAGAAATTTTTTTTGAAATTGTCGAAGATTTTTTTTAATGTTTAGTAAAGAAGTTTACATATTTTAAGTGCCTTTGCATATTTTTTATTTTTGACTATTGGGATACAGGAGAAATATTTTTAACGACTTTTTAAACAATTCTTTTAAATTTTATAAACTAAATTACCATGGAAGCCTTCAATTTTAAAGTCAATCACCTACTGGAAAATGAATTAGACTATGAACTGAAAATCCGTCGTACTTTCTCAGAACGTCCGGTCGCGGATAAAAGAAAGATTTTTTAACGAGGATCTTAAGTAAAGAAATATTCCAATAGATCAGATTGGACTAAATAGTTACAAAAAGTTTCTGATTTTTTTTAAGGTCTAATAAAAATTCTCCTTCTCAAATTAAAACTCCTGCTTCTCCAAATGGTCACATGTCTCCTTTATTCGTGCATAAATAATTAGATAATGGACCGCATATAAAGATATATCTATTAGGTGCCCATTTTTTCGGCTTTATTTGACTCTGGTGCAAATGCCTCCGTTATAGGTCAGAATGGTATTAAGATTTTAAGTCGTTTAAGTATAAAAATATGCCACGTCAAAAATAGAAGTGTTACCACTGCAGATGGCAGCCGTCTAAAAGTTTTAGGTACGGTTGAGTTGCAGCTAGCCTGCAATGGTCATTATTTAGTAATTTCTGCTTTAGTAGTACCTTCTCTATCACATACTTTGGTTTTAGGATGTGATTTTGCACAAAAATTCGGAATTCTAGTAAATTTTAAAAATAATTCGTGGTATCCACAGTCCCTAGAAGTCAATTCTCATACAAGTTTTAAAGATTGTTATTCAGAAAGTTCTTTAGAAAGCCTTTTCTCGCGTCTATGTACCCTAGATGATCTCTCGCGGACGGAACGCTTAAACGCAGAAAACGTAATAAGCTCTTTCAAAGAAATAAGTAGTAAAGATAGGTTAGGCCGAACAAATAAGATCACCATGTCTATAGATACGGCTGATGCCAGTCCTGTAAAGACAAGGCCCTTCGCCATGTCTCCGAACATGTCAAAGGTATTAAATAAGGAGTTAGACGAAATGTTGACACTCGGAGTGACATCGTCTAAGCTATGACGGAAGAAAGCTCAACGAGGTCAGCAAATTTGATAACTATCCATTACCGAACATCGATAGAATTTTGACATCACTCAGGAATGCTAAGTATGTATCTTCGATAGACCTTAGAAAGGCTTTCTGGCAAATTCCTTTAGACAAATCCTCTAAGGAAAAGACCGCTTTTGCAGTAGTAGGCCGAGGTCTATTTCAGTTCGTCACTATGCCGTTTGGTCTAAAGAACGCTGCTCAAACTCAGCAACGTTTAGTGGACGCTATATTTGGTCCGAAATATGAGCCACATATTTTCACCTATCTCGATGATATTTTAGTAACATCGGAAGACTTCGAATCGCATATTCGCTTACTTAAAGAAGTAAAAGATAAATTGAAAGAGGCCGGACTGACGATAAATTTGAGCAAATGTGATTTTTTCAAAACTTCTCTAAAGTTTTTAGGCTATATAGTTGGCTCAAATTCCTTGCGTACCGACCCGGATAAAGTAGCAAGCATGGTTAATTATGCGAGACCTACTAATACTACGGAAGTTAAGCGCTTCGTAGGAATGTGTTCATGGTACAGACGTTTTATTGAGAATTTTTCTACCCTGTTGTCGCCTATTAATGATCTTTTGAAAGGACGAAAAAAAGGACAATCGATAGATTGGACAAAGGCAGCCGAAGAATCTTTTATAAAGATTAAAGAGCTATTGGTTTCAGCTCCCATTTTATCCCAACCAGATTTTTCCGAACAGTTTTATATTTCTAGTGATGCTTCTAATACCGGTTTAGGGGGCGTCCTAACACAGAAAATCAATGGTGACGAAAGAGTGATAGCGTATGCCAGTAGAACTTTGTCAAAGGCTGAACGTAACTATTCGGTTGTTGAAAAAGAATGTTTAGCAGTACTCTTTAACATCGAAAAGTTTGGACCTTACATAGAAGGTGTTCCTTTCACGGTCATAACAGATCATTATAGTTTATTGTGGCTTAATTCTATTAAAAACCCTAGTGGCAAACTAGCGCGTTGGGCGATTAGGCTGAGACAACATACATTTAATTTAATTTGGCCAAAAATGCGTTTAGATATCTTAAAGTTTGTGAGGACTTGTGAACTAGTTGGAGCGCAGAAATCTCCAAATACACTACCTATGGGACTGATGGGAAAAGAGAAAACGGTTAATTACCCTTTTCAAGTCATAGCAGCTGATCTAGTAGGCCCATTTCCACGTTCAAAAAAGGGAAATAAATGACTTTTCGTAATTTCTTGCTGGTTAACAAAGTATACCGTGTTATTTCCTTTGAAAAGCTCTAAAGCCGAATGCTTTTTGAAAATTTTAGAAAACGATATTTTTCTAATCCACGGAGTTTCATCGCTTTCGATATGCGATAACGGTACTCAGTTTACTTCTGAGTGTCTTAAGAGCTTAAGTGAGACATATAGTTTTAACATCCGTTTTAAATCCCGTGTACACCGCAAGACACGAAGTAACCCGGGTTTACACCGTCTTCCTTAGTTTACGGCAGACATATACCTCTATCTGGATCGTATTATAAAAACTTAGATTTGGATGTCAATGTTGACAGCGAAATAATTCCGGGTAACAGGGGTGAGTATGCCGAAAATTTAAAGGGTTTAAAAGATATTTTCACCGACGTGCGTAGTAGGATACATAAGGCTTATGAACGGAACAGTAAGTCTTACAACCTTAGAAAAAGGGATTTTGCCTTTAATATAGGTGATCACGTTTGGCGAAAAAATAAAATTCTTTCCAGTGCAGCAGATAAGACCACATCTAAGTTGGTACCTAAGTATGTGCATTGCGTGATTAGAGAAAAGATTTCAGATTTAGTTTATGGTTTAGTTAATTTAGATGGGACTAAAATAGGGACGATGGCATATTAAAGACTTAAAACCATTCAACGGACCTAACCCTAGTGAAAGTTTGTCAGAAGAAGAATAGGTTATACTTACATTATCTTAATTGCTTTACCTTTTTTTGATGTTGCTCTGTAGAGGTGACGACCTCGTCTTTTTGACTGTTATAAAAGTTGAGCAGAGAATAGCTTACTTTTATTGTTTAAAGCTAAGGTTTTGGGTATTGGCCATATCCCAAACTTAGGTTGATTGTAGTTGATGTTTAGCATCGACTCAGCTGTTGCGAGCTTGCGAAAGAGTCACACTCAGGATATATCATAAGACTGGTATGTCGGTGGTCGCGGGATTTGATTTGCTTATGACCCCCAAATAATATCCAGTTCTTGACACTTGGAAGCGAAATTTTGATTAGAGGCAATCCAAGGTGATCTTGAGTTAGGACAAGCGCAAGATGTAGCTCGTGTAGTGTGATGTTGAGTCAAAAATTTTTTATGAGCAATTTCAAAGTTTGTTACCCGAGTGGTGTATTTTTATTACCTTAGTGGTATATGTTGGATGCAATTAAGAGTAAATTGAGTTTAGTTTATCCAGTAAGTCTAAGACTTGGATTATTTTGATTTAGATCTTCTTCTGAATTGACAAACTGAGGGTATTTTCTATTTTTTTTCAGGGCCGTTTAAACGTTACCTTTGAGTCACAAATTTTTTTAAATTTTTTTGCATGGACTCATAGGCGTATGTTGAGTTTTTTCGGTTTACTATCAGATGGATAGAAAATTGAAGTTCTGCAGGAGAACTAAAGGCTGATCATTTACAGGAGATGAGAGCAGAGTAAGACAGTAGTTTCACAAAGAAATGATCAAAATCTGATACCGAGATGAGAACCTTGTTAAGAGAGGCTAAGCGCAGTGAAGGAAGATTCCTAACCGAATTTTTAGATTTCCAGGAGGTAATCTAGAAGTTTGGGCTGACAGAAAACGGTTATGCCTGATACCTGTAGCAGTTTCCTCTAAGAGGCTATTGTCTAGGGAGACGATTAACACCATGATCGAATATTTTAGCTGTCAACGATGTTTTCTTCTTGTTTCTGATTAAGCTGGAAAAGCTCTTGTCGTCTTCAACAGTTTTGTTGCGTTGCCACCAAAAATTTGAGCAATTTTTGCTTCATGTAGCTTTTTAAGCTCATTTTCGTTTTTTAAAAAATTTCGTTAGAAGCTTGGTTAAGTCAACCTTGTAAACCTGTTAGGTTGTATCCCATGAGTTATCTGTTTTTTACAGGCTGTGATGCACCGGGTGCTAACAGATGCCGTTACGACGTTTGGCAGGAGTTAGTCTTCCTGAGGAACAGACTGATTGGAAGGGTAGTCTATGGGGGGTGAACGTTTGACCTTTGGGACCTTTAGGGGTTTTGTTACCCAATGGTTATTTCTATTTGAACCAAAGGAGAGCCTAGCTACTGTAGTCGACCTCAGCTCCAATTAGCCTATTAGTGGTGACAGGCTGTTGGCAGTAGTGTGTTTCGGAACACCCTATTGATTAAATATTTTTGACTTATGGTGGTGTGGTAGACACCGTTTCAGTTTAGTGGATGCTATAATCTACTCCCTTTTGTTGGTGGACTCCAGGGTCACCAATTCTGTATTTTATTGTCTCCACCATTCAGTATATCGTGGTGAGGTGTTTTGTCTCCTGTTATGTGGGATGGATTGAATGTTTTTCGTTGTTGTTCTAGGGCGAGACCAGTACACGAGGGTTCTTCATGCAACTTGGAGAAGCGCAATGCTGGTTAAGTTTTATATCTCTGTGTAGCCACCCTGAAGAATGACGGAGGGCGTTTTTTCCGGCTCAGGTTTCTAGGCAGATTTGTCACTTTGGTGCGATGTGCCGAAAATTTGATTAGCTTTTGCTAAGAGCTTTCACCAAGCTCAGTATGGAGTTATCATAACCAAGAGTTTGGGATTTGAACTCCTGTATATATTTCTGTACATATTTCTGTATATATTTCGGTGTATGTTGGTTGCCTGAGGGCATGTGCTCAAAATGGGAGATTTTGAGTCGTTTTGCTTATGGACTCCTATATATAGGATTATGACTTTAGGGAGGTCCTATTTCGAGACTTGCTGTCTCATATAGTTATGTTAGGAATGTTTCCTTGAATGTTAGTTGCGCGCGGACTAATCATTCTGTTCTTAGTGAACATTGCTTTTTGAAGCAGGATCATTCAGTTTGGTGAATTTTAGCTTTTATAGCTATTCACTGTGTTTAGGGTGAATTTTAGCTTTTATAGCTATTCACTGTGCCTATAGTGATATTGTTAGCTTTTATAGCTGCTCACTATGTTAAAGGCGAGATTGTTCTTTTAGAACGCAGACTTTGTGTAGTCGAGGACTACTTACAGAGTGTTTTCTTGGCGAGGAGCCGAGGTTTTTTTCTGGGCGATATACCAGAGTGTTTTCTTGGCGAGGAGCCGAGTTTTTTTCTGGCGATATACCAGAGCGTTTTGTTGGCGATAAGCTGACGTGTTTTCTGGCGATCAACCAGAGCGTTTTCCCTGGCGATTTTAGCATGTCTAGATGTCTTAGGACGTCGACATTGCGTTATAGAGTGCGATTATTTTCCGAGTGCGACTAGTAGTGATACTAGATTTGGAATGTTCTCTTAGCGATGAGCTAGAGCATTGATAGCGATTTTTCCCGAGCGTTTGTCTGGATATTTATCCAGATATTCCTTTTTTTTGGCCTAGTGCTAAATGGTCTGACAAGACTTTTTCTTTTTAGTGTAAGTGTTTGCACTAGAATCATTTTTTTATTTTTTCTTTATTTAAGAATTTTTCTAAATTTCTTTTGCTGATATAGAAAATTTTCAGACAATCCTTAAAATATTTTAAGGGGGGTGTTCATATTTTATTTCAGTTCACTTTTTTGATTTAGACAAAAGTCTAGACAAGGTTATATTTTTTTTTGTTTTGGTAACAATAATAGAGCCGATTCTTTTATATAAGAAGACCGCGATTGTTACTTTGAACAGGTATTTCTTATGTTCATGCAAGGATTTTTATTTACTTTTTGATGTACTTAACCTTAGTGCTTAATTAAGTTAGGTCTAGTTATAAGATTCTTGTGTACTTGCAAAGATTTTCATTTGGTTTTCATTGTACTTAATATTAGTGCTTAATTGAATTAAGTCTAGTAGTAAGGTCCGAAGTTTGTAATTTTGTTTTAAGTTCTGACCTTAGTATTAAGTGATAGTGTACCACTTTGTACCTTTTCATAAGTAGCCTAAGTTTAATAGACTAGTGTAGTCTATTTCTTTTTGGAAGGGGGTAAATGTAACATTCATTTTTTCCTAGATTTTAAGACCATGTAATGTTACTGATTTTTTTTCCATTTCAAATTGTACTTATTTTCATTTTTGTTCCGAACGGTATATTAAACAGGGATTCCCAGACGTTCGGTATATAGTGAGTTGTGCGGGTTCCTGACCGAACCTCTCGCTACGCCGCGATTGGTGGAATGTTTGATCGGCAGTTTTGATTGGAGCGTCGTGATATTACTGGCAAAAGTCGCACGATTATTTAAGGCTCCGCAGACCGTAAATCGAGGCTGTTTTCCATCTAGCCGCAGCCAGGCAGTACCGTCTAGCCGAGAGGCTATTTTCCATCTAGCCGAAGTAGGCTAATTTTCATCAGAGCCGCTAAGTAAAAGCACCAGTGTCTTAAATAAAAGCCGTAGTGAGCTTTCTAAGTGTTTGTTAAGAAAAAGTGTGAAATCGGGCGTAGTCGATCACAGCAGGAATAAAAAACAGTAAGTCAACAAAACTCCCTTCAATAGACTTATTCGAGAGTAGCGCCTTAACTGCAAGGTAAAACAGACTAAAAAAGTGAAGTGTAAAGCACGATTTCTCGTCTTCGGGGGTTATAATAGTCTAAAATTTTAATGTAACAACTACTAGTTAGGCTAGAATTTGTTAGGTAAAACTGTAAAGGTTAGAACTTTTCATTTTAAAAACGTGAATAAATTTTCTTTTAGTTGATTAAAGCTAGTGTCTCACTGAATACTTATTTTTCTTTTCAGGATAAGTTGTACTAGACTAATTCTTTTTTGTAATACCCATAAAACCCTTCAGCATTTTTCCATTTTATTAGCTGAAGTTAGATCCTTTCTATTTTAAAATGGATGGTGCCCAAAATTTTGTACAGCTAAAGCCTTTTAAAAAATAGAAATGAAATCCAAAAAGACGTAAGAAAATTATCTCTTACCCATATCTCTCCACCAAGGAAAACTGAGCTAGTGTGTGTTTAATTTCTTTAGTTCTTTTAAAATCAGGGTTCACTCAATTCAGTATCAGAAATTAAAGCGGGTAAGTTCCAATGTTACAAAATTGCGCTCAAGCGTGGGACAAACAACTTCTCACAGGGTACAAAAAAAGATGCCTCAAACTGAGAACACTTTTTCACATCTTACAAAATGACGCAGTGTACGTGGGGCGCAATTAAACACCTTTTCACAGGTTACAAAATTACGCCCAAGCTTGGGGCAACATTTTTACACACGTTACAATATTAAGTTATTTTGGGGTATAAAAAATTCTAAGAATTAACTAACAATATTACTGTGTGGGGTCAGATTTACTTGTACTCAAAAATATTACACAACCTAGGCATCATTTCTGTCAATCGCGCATTGCGGTCGAGAATTTTTTATATGTAAATCGGTGGTACTGCTACAGACGCTTTTTTTAATCTTTCGAGTACCCAGGCAACGTACACAATTGAGCTTAGTTTTTATTTTGTCACCAAGGTGTAGGGAAGGTAGAAAAGCCGTATTGCCTGCATTTATCAAGGTGGAGAAAACTGCACAATATTTTTTTGTCGTTAAAATCGCTGCCAATTTCTGCATAATTCATGTGTATGATTATTACAAAGTACAAACAATGTTGATAAATAGCGACAAAGCTACCGTCGCTCCCTCCGAACAAAAGCTTGGCGTACCCAACTCGTCAGAAATTCTCTAAGAAAACAAGAAGTCCTGCCCCATCAGTGACCATCACTTTATTGTGAGAGAAATGGCGCACATTTTGAGTAACTTTATAGCTATTACTATTAAACTTTTACAAAACTTACTTTCTTTAGCTATATCATTAATTACATTATCAGGCAACTTAGTTGTGGTAGTGCTGTTGTAAACTGGCTCACTTATCTTCCAACCGATTGGCTGACTAGCTGTTGGAACGGTATTTTTAATGTCATGGGCGAATTTCTCGGCATTATTTAGACCATCATTTATTTTAAATTCTGGTAGTGGTTTACCGTCTCGTATATCATTTTGCCCGTTATCAATAGCATTAACTAGAGTTCTTGTATGGTTCCCATACTCACCACACGCGACCTGAAACATAAAGTTTAAAAGCGATATTCGAAAATTAACCTTTTAAAGAGTCCTCTAGTTTCCACGCTAAGAAAAAGATATGCAGCAAAAGCTCCAAGTATTTAAAAGTGGAAAATGAATAAAGAATGTGGAATGGAAAGATTCATGGCCTCAGTTAGATGAGAACTCGTGGTTCTTGGAATTAAAGATCCTTGAATTTGCCTCGTGCAATCGTGTAGGCGAATCGTCGGAAAGTATTTCTAATCTGGCATGGTCCTATCCCAAGAACCACGACTTCTCAATGATTAGAGAATGGACAAATAGCTTTAGTAACCAAATATTTAAAGAAAATTAGGGTCTTTCAAGAACAGCCATTCTTTATATATAGACACTAACCTCAATTATATACGACGCAGGATTATGATATGATGGGCACTGAAGGCCCAATTTTCCAAGAAATTCTACGAGTCTATTTGTAGAACCTTGATATACACATTGGCCGTCGGAAAGTGTATAAAGTTGGTCAAACATTTCAAATAACCTTGCAGAGGGTTGATGTATTGTACAGATTATTGTTCTACCACCTAAAAAAATAAAGATTATAAAATTTTTAACTAAAATAAATTACATGAAAAAACATTTACAATAATTCAATTATAGACATGGACACAATATCTACTAAAATTCTAGTCATATAATTTTTATCTGGTAATATATAACAGGAAGGCTTATGATCTTCAAATGTTAACACAACTTTTAAAGTATTATCTTTTAAACATCTAGTAACGCACGGATTTTGAAAACAATAAAAATAGCATACAAATCGAAAAGCGGAAAAACAGAAGAAGAAATTAACATCCGACTGGGGCAAACTAGGACAGCTATCAGACAACTCCACTTCGTAATATGGAACAAAAATATCAAAGTCAATCAAGAAAATGATATACACATCGATAATACAAAGTATAATGACATACGCAGCCACAGAAAATGAATACTGGAGAAGATGTCTGACTCACGAAAATGGACAAAGTTACCAACGAAGAAATTAGGAGAAAAATGGAAGTATACTCTAACGTAATTGAGACAATCGAACAGAGAAGACTAGTATGGTACGGACATGTTAGAGTTGAGGACACAAGGTGGATAAAAAAAATTACTGATTGGAGCCCAATAGGTAGAAGCAAAAGGGGACGACCACGAAGATCATGAAGAGATAAGGTTGATCAGGCGATGGAAAAAAGAGGGTTAAAAGACGAGGACTAGCACAACAAAGATGAGTGGAGAACTTGGTTAAAGGGAGGGCAAGCAGCAAGCGCTGTAAAAAAATCCTGTATATATATATATATATATATATATATATATATATATATATATATATATATATATATATATATATATATATATATATATACACATATAAATAGCTAAAATACTGAAAACGGTTTTAATAAACATGCGCTGGTTCAAAATGAATTTTAAAAAATTTGTCTTCACAAGTACTATTTTTGATAGGTTGTCAGCCACTATTGAAGCATTGATAAAGAAAAAAAAATTAAAACGTTCAATTAATTGTTTTTCTTTAGACTTATGATAGTGATTAACTTATCTTTACATTTACATTACATTATAGACTTATTATATACATTATTTTTAATTTTATAGTGCTAGAAATATAAATTAGGTTGTTGCCTATTGACTCTGGCAAGATGGAGAAAAGACTATTGACTATCTCATTTTTGAATCCTTTGAAAAATATATGATTAGCTTTTATTTATTAAAATAGTGATTATGAATAAGGCTCTCAAATAATATTACAAAATTATAATCGGCAAAATAATTAATGGGATTTACTCATTTTATATTGTCAAGAACACAGATGTTTGAGACGTAATTTTGAACGGTTACATTTAAAAAATAAAGCTGTATTTTTTAACCCCATACCCCAAGAATGTGTTTTTTAGTGTTCCGTGCGGAACACTTATAAGATCACTTCGGTGTCTGTCTGTCTGTCTGTCACAACCGATTTTCTCCGAAACTATGTGACATAGAAAGTTGAAATTTGGTACTAATATAGGAATTGATGGCCTCATCAGAGCCGTGTAGTTTTGAGGGTTTGACTTAAGGGGTGAAATCGAAAGTGAAAAAAAAAATTTTTACTAGGTCATCGAGTGTGGTGTTAAATGAAAGCTTGTGAAAACACTAGTAATATATATACGTGGGTAAATCAAATATAAACGGTAATTTTGCTATTCTTCTTAGAATGCAGTTCTTAGCTAGATAATGTTGTGTGGAGTAGATGTTTGGTTTATGAGGAGTGGGGGAACCGGATGGGTGCGCGTGCCAACTCGTCTTTGTCGTCAGTACAGCCATGACCGAGCAAGAGGTACCTTCGTCTGTTGCGCAACGTATTATCATCAAGTTTTTAACCAATGAAGGCGTTAAACCGTCAGAAATTTTAACCCGTTTGAAGGCACAGTTTGGGGACAGTACACTGTCTCAGAATCGTGTGTATACGTGGGCGAGAGAATTTAAGGGCGGACGAGAACGGGTTGAAAACGAAAGTCATGATCGACGCCCTAGGTCAAGCCTTACAGATGACAACATCCGTGACATTAGATATCTTATCGAAGGTGATCGCCGATTAACCGTTGAAGAAATTTCCTCAGAAGTGGGTATCAGCTATGGAAGTGTTCAATCCATAATTACTGTTCGACTCGGTTTCAGAAAAATTACTGCTCGATGGGTTCCAAGGTTGTTGACTGGAAACCAAAAACAGGTCAGGTCGGAGATCGCTGAAAGGCTTCTGAATCGATTTCAGCAAGAAGGGGAGGCCTTTTTAAAGCGCATAGTGACATGTGATGAGACGTGGGTACATCACTACACTCCCGAGTCCAAAATGGCAAGTAAGGAGTGGCGAAGAAAGAATGAAGGTTCCCCAGTGAAGGCCAAAACTCGTCTCTGCTGGAAAAGTCGTTGCAACGATTTTTTTTGGCTCTAGGGGAATTTTACTGATCGATTTCCTGCACGATCAACGTACGGTGAATGCGGCTTACTACTGCCAGTTGTTACGGTTGGCAAAAGCCGCCTATCGAAAGAAAAGACGGGACATGCCCATCAGAGATATCATTCTCCTCCAGGACAACGCCAGGCCTCACACTGCGGCTTTGACAAGGGATACACTGGAAGAAATGGGCTAGGAAACCCTCGAGCACCCTCCTTATAGCCCTGACTTATATTTGATTTACCCACGTGTATATATATATATATATATATATATATATATATATATATATATATATATATATATATATATATACATATACATATACATATACATATACATATACATATACATATATATATATATATATATATATATATATATATATATATATATATATATATATATATATATATATATATATATATATATATATATACATATACATATACATATACATATACATATACATATATATATATATATATATATATATATATATATATATATATATATATATATATATATATATATATATACAAAATCCTAAGTTATGAAACTAATTGGGGGACTCGGCAAAAATGGGCATCAGCAGATGTTCATACTATATTCATTTTGCCAATATTTCGGTCCTAGGTTGGGACCTTCATCAGGGCACAAACTGAAAAAGAGATAACGAAGCAACCAATAAAGAAAATTAGGCATAAAGACTTGGTGTTATGAAGTCAAGTTTTTAATTATTAATTTTAATTTCTAATTTGCAATTTCTTGATTTCAATCCTACAGTTATTAATATGTAACTATTGTAATTTAACAGTATTATTATTCCAAACAATCACAAATTATTATTATCATTATGAAGAAATGTCAACAAAAAGTTACTCACTTGTAGCATGAAATTTAATCTAACAAGAATGACCATCAATAAAAATCGCCATAGTAAAAACCAACACTGAAATAAAACAACCACAATTCACTAACATATTAACATAAAAACATGGCATTTACAGCAGGGATGCCATTGATAACGTTGGATGCTGAAATTCAAAACTAATTAACCACCTGCCATCTTAAAGAAAATGAAAAGTGACAACTTTGACAGGGCGCTGACAAAGGACGACCACCTGACAGATGTAAGGGATCACTCAAAAAGAATAAAAAGAAAGGTCGAACGACCAGGAAAGGACCGGTTTTAGTACGAAATTAAGTGCTACGTCATATAATAAAATTTTGGTATGAAGGGAAAGGATATCAAATGGGAAGGCAAATTTTCGCTGTTATGACCACTGAGTGACATATAAAGGAAACAAATTTTACTTCATCTGGGGGGGAGTAGAGCAAGGAAAAAAGGGGGTGGCAATTGGAAAGGATTTTCCATTGATTGGGAACATATTATTCAATTTATTATTATAATTGTTATTGTTATTAGTGTTACTTCAATAGGAATGTAATTATAAAGAAATTAAAGGGAAACATGTACATGTACTTAAACAAGATGGTACCCAGAGGGCAACGTGCAGAAGGACAGAGCTTTTAAATACCAAAACGAAAGCTATTATGAGGAGTGTGACGACCCAGAGATATTATGCAAAGGATGACGATCACAAGAGAGAAGAAAAGCTGTATATGCTGCTCAAGCCGTCAAGATCAGTTCTTGTCGACAAGCTCTTCCTTTCTAATGACATTTTACCAGAACCTCCTCCTGTACGCTTATCCCCTCCTCCCCTTCTACCCCAGCTACCCCTGCTAGCCATACGGAAATAAGTCCTTCCTTGCTCTCTTTGCCATTTATACCTGGTCTTACTTCAAAATTGGTTCATATTTTGCGCGTCATTCCCAATGTTAAGATTGCCAAGTACTATTTCTATAAAAATAAGCGTATTTTCAGCAAATTGAAATCTTCTCTACCTATTCTTTCTATGTCAGATGTAGTCTATTCCATTTCCTGTCTTGATTGTTCTGCTGTATATATTGGCCAGACTTCACAATGTCTCAACCGTCGCATCGCATTACATAAAAGCGACACCAGATGCCATCCACAAAGATGTGCACTGGCAACTCACTCTGTTGATAATGGACATTCCTTTAATTTCAGAGAACCAAAAATCCTTCATTTCCAAAAAAACCTTCTTAAAAGAGAATTCCTTGAGATGTGCTATATCAACGAGAATCCCCAAAATATTAATAAAAGAACTGATCTTGACGGCTTGAGCAGCATATACAGCTTTCTTCTCTCTTGTGATCGTCATCCTTTGCATAATATCTCTGGGTCGTCACACTCCTCATAATAGCTTTCGTTTTGGTATTTAAAAGCTCTGTCCTTCTGCACGTTGCCCTCTGGGTACCATCTTGTTTAAATACATGTCTTTCTTGGTTTCCTTTAATTTTTTTATAATTACATTCCTATTGAAGTAACACTAATAATAATAAAATTTGCCTTCCCATTTGATATCCTTTCCCTTCATACCAAAATTTTATTATATGACGTAGCACTTAATTTCGTACTAAAACCGGTCCTTTCCTGGTCGTTCGACCTTTCCTTTTATTCTTTTTGAGTGATCCCTTACATCTGTCAGGTGGTCGTCCTTTGTCAGCGCCCTGTCAAAGTTGTCACTTTTCATTTTTCTTTAAGATGGCAGGTGGTTAATTAGTTTTGAATTTCAGCATCCAACGTTATCAATGGCATCCCTGCTGTAAATGCCATGTTTTTATGTTAATATGTTAGTGAATTGTAGTTGTTTTATTTCAGTGTTGGTTTTTACTATGGCGATTTTTATTGATGGTCATTCTTGTTAGATTAAATTTCATGCTACAAGTGAGTCACTTTTTGTTGACATTTCTTCATAATGATAATAATAATTTGTGATTGTTTGGAATAATAATACTGTTAAATTACAATAGTTACATATTAATAACTGTAGGATTGAAATCAAGAAATTGCAAATTAGAAATTAATAATTAAAATTAATAATTAAAAAACTTGACTTCATAACACCAAGTCTTTATGCCTAATTTTCTTTATTGGTTGCTTCGTTATCTCTTTTTCAGTTTGTGCCCTGATGAAGGTCCCAACCTAGGACCGAAATATTGGCTAAATGAATATAGTATGAACATCTGCTGATGCCCGTTTTTGCCGAGTCCCCCAACTAGTTTCATAACTTAGGATTTTGTTAGATACGGCAACTTTTGCTTTCTCTCTCTTTATTTTTATATATATACATATATATATATATATATATATATATATATATATATATATATATATATATATATATATATATATATATATATATATAACGTAAAACTTGTGCACATTTTTCTTTGTATTATTTTTAAAAAATCCCGAAAAATCGCTGTTCCCCTACCTTATCTCGAAAAGTACTGATCAAAAAATTTTGAAAAAATTCTGGAATATTCTCCACGGGGTATAGATTGAACGAAAATTATCACGAGTGTATTACCTTTAATAATTTATCTGGTATATAAAAAAAAAATAAAAATTTCAAGGTCATCAGTTTTCAGTAAAAATTGGAAACAAACTTTGTTGAAAACTCATTTGGGGTGTGTTTTGTGAAGTCACTGATCATTTTATACCACCGTAACAAAATTTTTTATTTTAAAAGCAATTAACGTACGGAACACTAATTGTGCAAACTTGCACTTCTTCTAAAAAATAATTTAGACAGAACGTTGTGTCTAACCTTCAGGGGTGTTTGTTTTATGAACATAGCACAGGGACTGTAGGGAAATCTCTGCAAAAAGCAATGCACGTTGGTCCTGAATCGCTGTAGATTCTACTTGGTGGGAAACAGTCCTGGGAGAACCATTCCAAAGAGATGAGGTTCACCATATAAAAGACAGTTTGGAAAGAATGTGAAGTATTATCGCGACGTGTATTCCTAGCCTGTACCGCTTCTGGAAGAATTAAGTGGGCTACATGCATGGAACACTTTCCGAAAATACTTGTAGAATAGACTCGAGTCGCCAACCGTTCTTCGATGTTCCAGTGAATCAAGGTTGGTAGTCAGTTCTGGGTCTCCGATCAGGCAAACAGATCTCTTCTGAATAATTTCCAACAAATGCAGGAGCAGTATTTCATCGTTGGTTGAATTTGAGCTTTGTTCAGAATTAGCAGTTGTTGTGGAGTGTAAAGCTTTCTAGGTGAAAATAATATTCCCAGCTTTTAAGCAGCTCTCTTGGCTATGCTTGCAACATATTTATGCCAAGACATGTGCTCCCCAATTAACGCCTAGCAAATTGAGTGACTCTACTAGACGAACGAGTCTCCGATATCACTATGTTGTGTTCGGTAAAACTAACTTTTCTAAAAAGAACTGGCGCCTGGGTTTTTCTAGCGTTAAATTCTACTTGGTTACTTTAACCCCAAGGTAGACTTTCTTCCAGGTCTTTGTTAAGTTGAACTACTTCCGGCTGTCTGCGGATATTTACATAACTAGCCGATGTTTAGACGCTCAAAGAGAATGAAGAAATAAGCGTATTGTCATCTCCAGAGCTGTAGATTTAATTCTTGGTCTTTTGCAGCGGATTGTTAATGTAAATGAGAAAGAGAGTAGGAGACAGTATGGATCCTTGGGGTACACCGGCGTTGATAGTGAAGGTGTTAGAAAGAAATTGTCGACAGCTACGCGTAAACTCTTTGAGGAAACATGAAAACCATAAAGAGAACTTAGCCAACACTCCATCGTGCCAAACGCGGTCGAATAGCTTGGATATATCAAGTGCAATCGCTCGAGATTCTTCAAAGTGTGCAATTTCGTATTACATACGGTAGCAGTTCTCCTGTTGATCTTTGCTTACGAAAACCATATTGATGGTCGCTAATAATATTCAATCCTTCAATATACTTTAAAGATGCTGATTGATAGTCTTTTTCATTATTTTATATTTTGTTATGCTAGGCTAGGCTAATTAAGATTAGGTTAGATTAGATCAGGTTTGGTTAAGTCGTGTTAAGTTGGATTAGGTTATGATGGGTTATATTTAAGGCTTTTAGATTCAGAGACTATTACTTCTCATTTCCTAATTTTTTATTATTTTACTCTAGCTAGATTAGGATACGTTAGGTTAGGTTTTTTTTAAAAAAATCGGGCTCCAAAGAGCTCTTCGAAATTTGATCAGGATTATTAAAAAAAAACAAATGGATGAATCCTGAAACCTGTAGATATTATTGAAACAACACCACTCGAATGGTCATACTGTGCGACTGGTCGGTAGTTGTTTGGCCATGTCTTCTTGCATTCTGTGAGTATCGTGTGAACTATAGCGCATTTCCAGCAGGAAGGAAATGTTCCCTTTCTGTAAGATAGGTTGTGTTAGTCCTCTCGCGCGTTTTTTGCCCCATACCCCAAGAATGTGTAGCTTGACAGGTATTCGATCAGCGCAAGAAGCATTTTTAGTGTCTAATTTCATTAATATGTGTTATGATACGCTGTCTGAAGACAATAGTGGCAGCTTTGACTGCACTATGAGAATAGTCGGTAGTGTCTTTCCTTGGAAATCGACAGTAGAACGTGAAGTAAAAAGTTCAACTAATAAGTTGACTTTCTCAACTGGTATGGTTGCAATAATATTTTTTGGCCCTGTGAGTGGTGTAGTGGGTTTAGTGAAATTTTGACTGATGGCCTTAGCGACTGATCAAAAGGCCCTGGAATTCTTGGGGCAGGCGGGAAGTTTGTTTCTAATTCTTTGATTGTGTGACCCCTTGGCTTCGTCGATAATTCCTTTGCACTGTTTCGGGCGCGGACAAATATGTTTCGATTTATGACGTTAGGATTTTCATGCCATTATCGGTAGACAAGATGGTTAGAAGCAACAGTTTCTCTGAAAAAAGATGTAAGCTTTGATATCGGCCGAAATGATTGCGGAAACCTTTGCGTAGTCAGATGGGTCGTCGGATCTAAAACAAACTTCGAACCAAAGGAAAGTTTGAAAATATTCCATGAGTTCTTTCCCTTTGGCAGATTTGTAATGCTAAATCTTGTGCGGCCAGCTACAACTGATTGAGCATGATTCAGCTTCACGATCCTGTTTGTCGGTCGTATTTGAATGTTGATGTTGTGGACGTTAGAGTCGCCCGGGATGGCAATTTCGTCATCTGGATAATTGGATAAAATAATAATAGTTCCGTTACAAAGATAAGTTAATCACTATCATAAGTCTAAAGAAAAACAATTAATTGAACGTTTTAATTTTTTTTTCTTTGTCAATGCTTCAATAGTGGCTGACAACCTATCAAAAATAGTACTTGTGAAGACAATTTTTTTAAAATTCATTTTGAAACAGCGCATGTTATTAAAACCGTTTTCAGTATTTTAGCTATTTATATGTATGTATGTATGTATGTATATGTATATGTATATGTATATATGTATATATGTGTATATATATATATATATATATATATATATATATATATATATATATATAAAATATATATATATATATATATATATATATATATATACTTGTGAAGACAAATTTTTTAAAATTCATTTTGAAACAGCGCATGTTATTAAAACCGTTTTCAGTATTATAGCTAAAATACTGACAAAACGGTTTTAATAACATGCGCTGTTTCAAAATGAATTTTAAAAAATTTGTCTTCACAAGTACTATTTTTGATAGGTTGTTAGCCACTATTGAAGCATTGACAAAGAAAAAAAAATAAAACGTTGAATTAATTGTTTTTCTTTAGACTTATGATAGTGATTAACTTATCTTTGTAACGGAACTATTATTATTTTATCCAATTATCCGGATGACAAAATTGCCATCCCGGGCGACTTTAATGTCCACAATATCAACATTCAAATACGACCGACAAATAGGGTCGTGAAGCTGAATCATGCTCAATCAGTTATAGCTGGCCGCACAAGATTTAGCATTACAAATCTGCCAAAGGGAAAGAACTCATGGAATATTTTCAAACTTTCCTTTGATTCGAAGTTTGTTTTAGATCCGACGACCCATCTGACTACGCAAAGGTTTCCGCAATCATTTCGGCCGGTATCAAAGCTTACATCTCTTTTTCAGAGAAACTGTTGCTTCTAACCATCTTGTCTACCTGATCTAATCTAACCTAATCTTAATTAGCCTAGCCTAGCATAACAAAATATAAAATAATGAAAAAGACTATCAATCAGCAAAGTATATTGAAGGATTGAAAATTATTAGCGACCATCAATATGGTTTTCGTAAGCAAAGATCAACAGGAGAACTGCTACCTTACGTACCGCATGTTTGTAATACGAAAATACACACTTTGAAGAATCTCGAGCGATTGCACTTGATATATCCAAGCTATTCGACCGCGTTTGGCACGATGGAGTGTTGGCTAAGTTCTCTTTATGGTTTTCATGTTTCCTCAAAGAGTTTACGCGTAGCTGTAGACGATTTCTTTCTAACACCTTCACTATCAACGCCGGTGTACCCCAAGGATCCATACTGTCTCCTACTCTCTTTCTCATTTACATTAACGATCCGTTGGAAGGGACCAAGAATTCAATCTACAGCGCTGGAGATGACAATACGCTTATTTCTTCATTCTCTTTGAATGCTTAAACATCGGCTAGTTATGTAAATATCCGCAGACAGCCGGAAGTAGTTCAACTCAACAAAGACCTGGAAGAAAGTCTACCTTGGGGTTAAAGTAACCAAGTAGAATTTAACGCTAGAAAAACCCAGGCGCCAGTTCTTTTTAGAAAAGTTAGCTTTACCGAACACAACATAGTGATATCGGAGACTCGTTCGTCTAGTAGAGTCACTCAATTTGCTAGGCGATAATTGGGGAGCATATGTCTTGGCATAAATATGTTGCAAGCATAGCCAAGAGAGCTGCTTAAAAGCTGGGAATATTATTTTCACCTAGAAAGCTTTACACTCCACAACAACTGCTAATTCTGAACAAAGCTCAAATTCAACCAACGATGAAATACTGCTCCTGCATTTGTTCGAAATTATTCAGAAGAGATTTGTTCGCCTGATCGGAGACCTAGAACTGACTACCAACCTTGATTCACTGGAACATCGAAGAACGGTTGGCGACTCGAGTCTATTCTACAAGTATTTTCGTGGAAAGTGTTCCATGCATCTAGCCCACTTAATTCTTCCAGAAGCGGTACAGGCTAGGAATACACGTCGCGATAATACTTCACATCTGTATGAAGTTGAGCTCGTACAACCCTTTCCAAACTGTCTTTTATATGGTGAACCTCATCTCTTTGGAATGGTTCTCCCAGGACTGTTTCCCACCGAGTAGAATTTACAGCGATTCAGGACCAACGTGAATTGCTTTTTGCAGACTACAGTCCCTGTGCTATGTTCATAAACAAACAAACCTGAATGTTAGACACAACGTTCTGTTTAAATTATTTTTTAGAAGAAGTGCAAGTTTGCACAATTAGTGTTCCGTACGTTAATTGCTTTTAAAATAAAAAATTTTGTTACGGTGGTATAAAATGATCAGTGACTTCACAAAACACACCCCAAATGAGTTTTCAACAAAGTTTGTTTCCAATCTTTACTGAAAACTGATTACCTTGAAATTTTTTTTTTACCAGATAAATTATTAAAGGTAATACACTCGTGATAATTTTCGTTCAATCTATACCCCGTAGAGAATATTCCAGAATTTTTTCAAAATTTTTTGATCAGTACTTTTCGAGATAAGGTAGGAGAACAGCGATTTTTTAAAAATAATACAAAGAAAAATGTGCGCAAGTTTTACATTATATATATATATATATATATATATATATATCACTAGTGTTTTCACAAGCTTTCATTTGACACCACACTCGATGACCTAGTAATTTTTTTTTTTTTTTTTTACTTTCGATTTTACCCCTCAAAAAACTAACCCCTTAAGTCAAAATTTAACCCTCAAAACTACACGGCTCTGATGAGGCCATCAATTCCTATATTAGTACCAAATTTCAACTTTCTATGTCACATAGTTTCGGAGAAAATCGGGTGTGACGGACAGACAGACAGACACCGAAGTGATCTTATAAGTGTTCCGCACGAAACACTAAAAACACATTCTTGGGGTATGGGGTTAAAAAATACAGCTTTATTTTTTAAATGTAACCGTTCAAAATTACGTCTCAAACATCTGTGTTCTTGACAATATAAAATGAGTAAATCCCATTAATTATTTTGCCGATTATAATTTTGTAATATTATTTGAGAGCCTTATTCATAATCAATATTTTAATAAATAAAAGATAATCATATATTTTTCAAAGGATTCGAAAATGAGATAGTCAATAGTCTTTTCTCCATCTTGCCAAAGTCAATAGGCAACAACCTAATTTATATTTCTGGCACTATAAAATTAAAAATAATGTATGTAATAAGTCTATAATGTAATGTAACGCTAAATATTTATCGAAATTACATTCTATGTTTTGTGCCTATATTTAGTTTCAAATACTCATGATAATCACCATTAAAACATGTTTTTTTCACTTACCGCCGGCCAGGGTTTTAAGCAATGAAATGCACTGGAAGCAGGAAGAAGAGTCTAAACCACTAGTGGGTTCATCGAAAAACATTATTGGGGGATTACTGACCAATTCCAAAGCGATAGATAATCTTTTCTTTTGACCTCCAGACAAACCACTTGTCATTGTTTTTCGGTGATCAATCAGTCCCAGTGTATCCAAAATTTCGGAAATCTGAAAAATATTCATTTATATATATACAGTGGCGTGCAAAAGTTTCCGGCCAATGACATTTCGTACTCTAATTTATTTAAAAAAATGACTAATGATTTTTAATCATTATATATGTAAATATGAGATATAGGAAACAAAATAATATAGTAAAAGAATATTATTTATGTTTGTGAATATATTTATTATTATTATTCTTATAATTATACGTGCAAAAGTTTCCGACCACATAATATACATTGACGCAGTAAGACGTTCAAAGACGTATTTACGAATAATAGCGCGCTGAATGTTCACATTTAGTTCATATATGCAAATCCAAATTCGTGAGAGAGTAATAAAATTTTCAAAAGAAGGAAAGTCTTCTCGTGAGATTGCTTCATGATTATCGATAGGTAAATCAACCGTGAACGATATTATTGTAAAATACCGTTGTGGATATACGAGGCTGGTTTGAAAAGTCCGTGCAAAGTCCGAGAGATGGCACCACCGGCGCGTATCGAGGTCATGTTTAGTTAGTAGCATCTCTTGAATGAACGCACACCAAGTTTCAGCCATATTGGTCTATTTCTTTGTGTTTGGCATTCGTGTGAATCAAGGAAGTCGAGTGATTTTCAAGAAATGGACGAAAAAGAATTTCGTGTGGTGATTAAACATTACTTTATGAAAGGCAAAACGCCTCAGGAGACTAAAGAGAAGCTTGATAAAGATTATGGTGACTCTGCACCTTCGATTAGAACAGTTTATAAGTGGTTTCAAACTTTTCGGACTGGCCATATGGGCACAAGGGACGCTGAACGTTCTGGACGGCCTGTGGAGGTTACGACTCCAGAAATAATTGATCAAATCCATGATATGGTGATGGATGCCAGAAGAGTTAAGGTGCGTGAGATTGCTAGTGTTGTGGGCATCTCGACTGAACGGGTACATAATATTTTGCATAAACATTTGGACATGAGAAAGCTATCCTCAAGATGGGTGCCGCGATTGCTCACGCTTGACCAAAAACGGAATCGTGTGAAGTGTTGGCAAGGATGGTTTGCAGCTGTTCCAGAAGAATCCAGAGGACTTTAAGCGTCGTTTCGTCACTGTGGATGAAACATGGATACATTACTATACTCCTGAGACCAAACAACAATCTAAACAATGGGTTACCAAGGGGGAATCTGCACCAAAAAAGGCGAAGACCGTTCCTTCGGCCGGAAAGGTTATGGCGGTCTTTTGGGATTCGCAAGGGATAATCCTCATCGACTATCTGGAAAAGGGTAAAACTATTACAGGTGAATATTATTCATCGTTATTGGACCGTTTGAAAACCAAGCTGCAAGAAAAACGCCCGCGATTGGCCCACAAGAAAGTCCTTTTCCATCACGACAACGCACCAGCACACACCTCAGCAGTTGTGGTCGCAAAATTAATGGAAATAGGATTCCAACTCGTTTCACATCCCCCTATTCTCCAGACTTGGCTCCCTCGGACTACTATTTGTTCCCCAATTTGAAGAAATGGCTGGTGGGACAAAGATTTTATTCAAACGAGGAGGTGATTGCAGACACTAATGGATATTTTGCAGACTTGGACAAATCCTATTATTCGGAAGGGATCAACAAACTAGAACATCGTTGGACGAAGTGTATAAGCCAAAAAGGAGACTATGTCGAAAAACAAAAAAGGTTTACCCCAAACACATAAGTAGTTTTTATTTTTGCACGGACTTTTCAAACCAGCCTTGTAGTTTAAAAGATCGTCCGCGTAGTGGAAGACCAAGAAAAACGTCTAAAAAAGTAGATCGTATCATTAAACGCAAATTAACTGTGGATGTCAAGAAAACTGCTGCCGAAATTGCACGCGAGCTAAAGGATGAAAACCTAGCTAATGTTAGTCGTAGTACTGTGACACGAGGACTACATGATGTGGGACTTTTTGCCCGTATAGGTATTAAAAAACCATTAATCAGTCAAAAGAATAAGAAGGCCCGATTACAATTTGCCAAAGATCACCTAAATTGGACAATCACAGATTGGAAAAAAGTAGCTTTTTCAAACGAATCTAAATTTAATCTTTTTGGAAGCGATGGTAGACAACATGTGCAACGTCCTAATGGTACGAGAAATAATGTTCGGTACCAAATTCCTACTGTAAAACACGGTGGAGGTTGGAGGTAGTGTGATGGTTTGGGGAATTTTCTCTGCACAAGGAGTCGGTCCATTGATCGAGATCAACGGAAATATTTACAAGGACATTTTAGAAAACAATTTGTTATCATATGCTGAAGAAACATTGCCGCAGAATTGGATATTTCAGCAGGATAATGACCCCAAACATACATCCAAGTTGTTAAAACAGTGGTTTTCTGCTTCAAATGTGAGAGTTTTGAGCTGGCTATCTCAATCACCCGACTTGAACCCAATAGAAAACTTATGGGAAACGCTAGATCGTCAAGTTCGAAAGCATACATATTCAAATAAAGCCGCATTATTCAAATCATTGAAGGAAGAATGGGATAAAATATAACCTGCTTGTATTAATCGATTAATTGAGTCAATGCCACATCGTTGTGCGGCTGTTATCGCTACAAAGGGTATGACTACAAAATATTAACATAAAAATATAATTTAAGTCTATTTATTATAGAGCATATGGACTAATAATTTTTCTCGTAGTACAAAGTGGCCGGATGAATAAGTAAATAAAAAAATACACACTATGCGTTCATGATTTATTAATCTTTCGGCAGAATGTTTCCGGTCACTCCTTTACTAGTATCCCAATTCTCTTTACCTATTATTTCAGTTATGCGGAAACCATGAAAAAATACTTTGATCTTCGGATAATGTGATATATTCGAAACTATCCTTTTTAGCTCGCGCCCCTCCCTTTACACCTTCGATATGTTTCTTTAAAAATAATCACAGATTTTCTTGCATTTAAAAACAAAAAGAAAACGTTGTTAAATACTTTTTTGGAGACATCCGGTCAATCATATTCCTTCCTGTTTCCTTTACATACTAATTTAGTTACGAATGAAAATAACGAAAAAAAAAACATGATTTTCAGATTCCTAGACTTCAAGTAACTTGAAATGAACATAACCATGTACCACTATCCCTTTATATGTTGTTGTTGTTCATTATCTCAACAAAAAAAAACAAGAGAAATCTATTAATGTCATAAATTTTCACAAATATGAGATAGTGAAGTTATCGTAGAATAAAGTGTATTTTGTATTAGTCATAAAAACGCTGTCGTTTTTTGGTTAAGCGCTTACGACGATAGATAAATTAAAATAAATGGAATAAACACCAATTTTTTCCCGGAATTTGAACATTAAATTGCATAAACTCGAAATTCGAAAATTGTATGTTTCATATAGAAAGATAATTAAATAAAACAAATTTGTAACATATGAATTTTCATGCCCTCTGCGTTTTAAACTGAATACCTCATTGTGACGAATTCTTTCATTTACTCTCAGTCACAGACCTCAAAAAAATGCTCGCGGGAAAGAGATTTGGCTCCAATGAAGAAGTTATTGTGGAAACTGAGGCCTATTTTGAAGGCAAAGTCAAATCCGTCTACAAGAAAGGCAGAGAAATGTTAGAAAAGGAATGATTGTATCGTTCTTTTCAGGTTACGTGTTATATAATATATATATATATATATATATATATATATATATATATATATATATATATATATATATATATATATATAAAGTTTATTTATCAGCCTGATCAAATAGTTGTTGGCACTTATTTATCACTGTGTAATTACTAGGTTCCTGTTCCATTGCGAATATTAAGTTGATATTTTAAAAACACTTGTAAATGTTTCCTTAAAGAAATATTTATAAAAAATACCACTACAAACGATAGGATTGCATTAAGGTAATTGTATATTAACTTCACTTATATTTTAATGCTTCTTCTTCATATAAAAATTAATCCGAATACATTTTACTAATTTTAGTCTGTTTATGTTCAAACTTTGGAATTTTATTCTACAAATCTATTATATAAGTACAAATCTTTTTCCACAAAAACTGCATTTAAATATAAAATAAAATACCTAATTCTTCCCATATTCTACGACGTAAGAATAAAAATTTATCACAATTCAAACTGTCGCGGCGCCTGCGGCAAAATCAAAAGAAATATTTATATAAAAGTGTCCTACATAGAAACAATCACGCATACATTTCTTGACGTTATAGCACGATTCGCGTCTGCTGCTAGTTGAATTTGGCAAAAATTGCAAACTGTCACAAAAAAAATGGAGTGTAATTATACAAAAACATTAATTATCGCAATAAAAAATTATAGAATTTTGTAGAATTTGAATCATAATAATTATCACAACCGCTTACTCGTTGACCGATGATGAACCCATATTACAACAGATTTTGGAAAAACAAAATTTCAGATTATTAAAAAATTTTCCAAATCAACAATAACTGTATGTCTACTTCCAAGGTTCTGATTGTAATTTTACTCAATTTCTGTTACAATACAGAGTTGGTATGCAGAGCTCGTAATATACTATCTTAATCTCTATTAATAAATTTTAAACATATTTCTTTTAATTTATGCTTATTCAAACTTAATCCCTCCACTCCAGATTCAGAAGCAGCATTTATAATTTACAAGGGTTGTATGATAAGTACCTGGTCTTGACAATAAAAAAAACATTTTTATGCGTAAAATTTATTTTATTTTTCAACATAGTCTCCTTTTAGCACGATACACTTAGTTCCTCGCTTTTCTATCTTTTGCAGACCATCTGAAAAATATGATATCTCCAACCCTTCAAAATAGGCGTTTGCTTCAGCAATCACCCCATCGTTTGCGCCAAATTTTTTTTTCCGCCGAGCCATTTTTTCATATTCGGAAATAAAAAATAATCGCTGGGGGCTAAATCCCGCGAATATGATGGATCCGGAAGCAATTCGTATCCTAACTCATGGAATTTTGCCATGGCAATGATACAAGTGTGCACGCGTGCATTGTCTTGATGCGCTTTATCATCGCCAAACATTTTTTTAAAGTTGGTACACGTGCGTGTTTATTGTCAATTGTGAGCAATCGGGGCATCCATCTTGCGGAAAGCTTTCTCATGTCCAAATGAGTTGATAAAATGTTCTGCACCTGTTCATTTGAGATGTCCACAGTCTCAGCAATCTCACGCAATTTGACTCTTCGATCATTTATCACTATATCGTGGATTTTTTCAATCATTTCTGATGTGGTGACCTCATTTGGATGACCTGGAGGTTTTTCAACAAAAATGCTTGTACGGCCGCGTTTGAATTCAGCTGTCCAGTATTTTATGGTCTATAACGAAGGTGCCGAGTTCCGTTTTTATCTTATCATTCGTCTTCTTATTCGAAAACAAATATTTTATCACCCCTCGATATACAATTTTTTCTATTGTTGTAAAATCACAAAAATTGTTCTATTTAAATGGCTGCCACTCACAAACTAAATCACGCAGCGACTTGAAAATTTGACAGCATTCTTTGTGAAAAGTTATGTTTACGAAAAATATCATTTTTAAATAGTAGCAGCGCGCCATCTCTGGCCGAGGCCAGGTACTTATCATAAAAGCCTCGTATTAATATAAAACTTTTGTATTGTTATACTAAGAATATATTTAACAACAATAATACAAAAATATTAATTTTTTAGGGTTTGATTACAAAATTGGCCGTGGCCTCCAAAAATTATTTATATTTTGTTTTCACTCATATCTGAATTTTTCTCTGTGCATGTGTGGCTGGTTGGTATGGTTAGCCGTCAATCAATATTTTGGGAAATAAAAGGAATAAAATCCCGAACTTTCTCGTACTGGGGCAAATATGTGGAAAAGAGCATTTTCTTTCAATGGAATGCACTATATATTTCTAGATCTTAACTAAAAGATATCGACATCTAAGAAGTAAAAAATTTACACATATATAATATCTAAATAGTGCAACTCTGGGCATTTTTATTACAGTTTTTACTTAAGATTATATCTGTTCATTTAATTAAATACTCTTTCAATAAAAACTGGCAAACTTCATTTAAGAAATTATTATCTTCTTCCTTTCGAAGTGCTTTTTCATTAAAAACTTTTTTAATATGTGTAAATTTTGGACTAAAATACACTTTGATACATTACAGTCTAGAAGATTAAAGTAACTATTTTTATAACTTTGTACTGAATAAAAAAAAAATCATTCCCTACGGATTATGATTAAATTAGGTATTCGCCTTTTTTAAATCTTGCTCAATATTTATTGACACCAAAACGTCAACAAATCTGTTCCTGATGATTTTAAAAAGGAACCATTGCAAGAATATTTAAATTTGTAAGATTTGCAAGTAAGCAGAATATTCAGGTTTTAACGCTTGCACCTCTCGCAATGCCAGCGAACACAAACTACCTCTGCTTATAGGTTAATTCAGTATTCAGCGCGAAATCTTTTTAGTTAGGAACGTACGTTCGTTACCTACATTTTTCCGTTGATAGATTAAAAAAAAAAACTTACAATATCCTCTCTTTCATGTCGTGGTTTGTCACCAATTTTTAATTTAGCGGCAACATTCATGGCTTCATCTACAGTTAAATTGGCATGCAGTTGATTGTCTTGCATAATATAAGCAGATAATTTTCTAAACTGACTGAGATCCCTTTCATTTTCGTTCATAAGAATTTGTCCTTTAGTTCCGTCAGTTCTGGAATCAAACAAAACAATAGGTAAAAAGTTCCAAAATATTTAAAATAATATTAACAATAAATTTAATATAAGCTTTCGGATTAATAATTATAACGTTACCAGTAAAAAACGTTAACATTTTTTTTAAACTTATACTGTCAAAATTAGATAGGGTCACATGTTTAAGGAATGGAAGTGAGACCATTCTGTCGCGAAATTTTCTTGCTTCCTCTACAATAACTCCTTCAGAGGAAGTAGGGCAGTGATACATACTTTATTCACAACCATTTCATAGAACTATCAAGATTTATGACCTAATGAAAAATTAAATTTTTGCTTCTAATTTTCCCAATTATTATGTTTATTTAAAAAATAATAAAATAAAATTGAAGTTATTTACCTCGCACTTCCCTTGTAAATACAAATTATAAAGTCACACAAATAACACTTTTGTTAAGATTCGAAATAATAAAAAAAAAAACGTATTGTCCTCCTTTAAATATTTCACAGCAAATAAGATTACTTACAGTTGGTTTCGATGAGCCCGATCAAAAACCAGGGAAAATTGTTATACTATTGAAACCATACAAAATTTATTGACCCGACCCACTCCCCTTGAAACGGTATAGCTCAAAAGTTACATTCCTACCGTAGGCGATATGTGTGCACCAAATTTAAAATCAGTATCCTATTTTGTTCGAGAGTTATCGTGCCAAAAGACAGACAGATCAACTAGAATTGAAGACCATCTTTATTGTCTTCCAGGGACTCTGAAACGATCCCCAAAGGAAGTAAAAGTTTGTTCAGAAAAAGGTTTTATACATAAATAAATCTGACAAAAGGAAGAGTAAAATAAATTAGATTTTTACCGAACCATATATTTTATGTCATTTCTACGTTTGAAACTTTACGGATATACGAGGCATGTTTTTTAAGTAAGTACCGTTTTGCGATTCCGCCGCCGCAGCGATACGGTCGGCGTTCCGCGCATGCGCGCTGGTAACCTACATCTCATGTCTACGCACTGACGCCATTACAGTCTGATTCTTCATTGTATACGTTGTTTACTGAGTGTTTAAGATGCCTCCGACAATCGTGAGTCCCGCCGATTGTGAAGTACGGGCTGTTATACGATTTCTTAGTGCTAAAGGCGTAAAACCGATCGATATTCATCGTGAGATCTGTGAAGTTTACGGACAAAACATTATGAGTGATGGAATGGTAAGGAAATGGGTGAGAGCATTTAAAGATGGCCGCACAAATGTGCATGATGAAGAACGGAGTGGGCGTCCTTCGGTCGTTAATGAAGATTTGGTGCAGAAAGTGGACGAAAAGGTGAGAGAAAACAGACGCTTTACAATTTCATCATTGTGAGACTGCTTTCCTCAATATTCTCGCGAAGTCAAAACATTTGTGATACAGTGGTTAACAAGTCAGGCGGCAGAATTTTATGAGGAGGGTATTCAAAAACTGGTGCCACGTTATGACAAGTGCCTCAATATTCACGGAAATTATGTAGAAAAGTAGATTAAGGTACAGGCTTTCATGTAAAAATAAAATTATAGCGATATCTTTGCACGTCTTTTTTTAATTCCAAAACGGTACTTACTTAAAAAACATGCCTCGTATTTAAAACACTGTAGAAAAAAGAAATCTTGATACCTTAATTCGTCGTTCGTTTACATTCTTAATATCAACACCAAAACATGATATGCGTAACGCAAGATTATTCATTATTTCCACTTCTGCTACAGAAATATTATCAGAAGAATCTCTCCAAAATTTAGCTACATTTTAGGCGATATAAACTACTTTTTAAAATAATCTTAAAATCACTCATTAAAAAAACCTGTATGATTATTGGATAAAATGACAATAAACGAGGGTACCACCATATATTGTGTTTTGAACTTAGTTTAATTTTATTGGGTTTTTATTTATCTGTAAAAAACATAAATCATTGTGAGTATTATTGGAAATAATAATCTCTAATTTAAAGTATTAGGGTTCCAATTATTAACTTCAGTTATATTCTACTGATCATAGGGAAAAATATCGCGATGTAGTCATTTCTCTCGTGACTTATCCATGAATCATTTGGACTTGGTAGCTTTATTTCTAGGTATTATTATAGACTGCAGTATCTCATTTTTAAGTTAATATAACAAATATATACTCGAAAAAAGAAGGTGAAAACTGAGAAAATTTGAATTAATGGAGTATCACTGAAACTTATGTTGCCATAAAAAATAATTCAATAGCGTATACTGTTTCTTTTACGCAAATTGAGATAGGGCCTTCTGAAGGACTCTGCATATACATAACAAATAATACAGTGCGTCCATATATAATAAAGCAGCGCCTCTAGTAGTGGAAATGTGACAGACGCTTAACATCATTTATAAATTTTTAGGAGGGCAGATTGCTAGCCTGAGAATATCCCTAAAAATTTAAAATAATATAATATTCAATAAATGTCATTATGTTAACACTATTATCGTATTCAAAACAGTTTTAAAGCTATTTATATTCAAAAAATAAAGGAGACACTGCAAAAATAAGCAGATTATATTGTACATTCAATTCAACAATACAACCTGGACGGAAGCTTGTAAAGCACGAAGTCATTCAGAACCACAATTTATCGTTAATGCGTACCAAATATTTTCCGTAAAAAAAAGTTTGTAGAAAAAAATCTGCTCAAAGTAAAACTCAGTTAAAATTGAATTTTACCAAAATTACAAATAAAAATGTATGGCCTTTTATCAGCAATGAACATGGCGAAGAAAACATTTTAAAAATGACTTAATGAAATTCATTATTTTCATAATTCAGATTCTTCCAACGACCCCAATAATATGGGAATCTTCCTAAAACTTTTAATTATAGAAGCAAATAAATATTTTAAGACAACCTAATTGACTACATTAAAGAAGTCTTACTAAGTGAATACTTATTTAATAATCGGACAAGTGCAAGTCGGACTACTTGCGCAATTAATGTTCCGTACAGTGATTACTTTTAAAATAAAATAAAATCCTTACTTAGGCGAAGTTAATTAGGTCCCTGACATGTATATGTCTTAAGATCCAATATGTATTTTCACACTACCTAATAGCCAATAAATCAATCTAGTTCAATTTAGAATCTAGTAATAAAAGTGTAAGACAAATATTTAATACCTAAATATGTGTTTAATTATAAACAAATAAAATAAAATTCTTTTGTCTCAGTACAAGAGCGACGCGCGAGCGTAGTGTAATGTATATTAATAAAACCTCCACCATTTCTCAAGGAACATATGTTCATAGCTTTTTATTTTTATACCAAATAAATTATCGAACGTAATGCACTAGTGATAATTTTCGCTCAATCTACATTTTATGAAAACTATCCTGGAATTTTTTCAAAATGTTTTGATCAGTTTCCGAGATAGAGTGGGAGCCAACGGTTTTTGGCCATTTCTTTTTAAATAATACAAGGAAACATGTGCTCAAGCATTACATCAGACATATTTTTGAACTCGTGTTTTTAGAAGCTTTCATTTGACGCCCCACTCGATGTCCTTTTTTTTTCACTTCCGATTTTACCTCTCAAAACCTTAAGTCAAAATTTAACTTTCAAAACTACACGGCTCTGATTGGGTCATCAATTCCTATATTTGTGTCAAATTTCAACTTTCTAAGTCAAATAGTTTTGGAAAAAATCGGGTGTGACAGATGGACAGACACCGAAATGGTCTTATAAGTGTTCCGTACGGAACACTAAAAAAAAGATTACTATAAACATGGTGGTACTCATATACTTATTCACAGAAAACTTTTAAATTGCCAAAATATTGTTAGTGTAGGCAAATTTAATAATTTCATAAAGGAGAAAATTCGTTAAATTTGAAGAGGTGTTTTTGCCTAAATGAATAACTTTGTCTTGAAAATTCTGTTTCTAACATCTTGAAAGGTGTTTTTTTTAGTGCAAATTAGTTTCAGGTGCAATTTAAATTATTATTGATGTCAGTAGTCTAGAGAAGAGAAGAAAGCTGTGAGTAATAACCAAAGTGTACATGAGGATGATAACTGATTAAACACATTCATTTTTAATCCTATTTCAACATTTTATTCGTAAACAATATTAACCATTATATCATCCATACCTTCACACATGTTTGGACCGCAACGAAGGACTAAGATATCTCATTTCACTTCTGAGATATTACAATTATTTTATTTTAGGCAGTTTTGCGTTATTCCCATTTTTAGTACTAGTGTGTTTAGCATTTTAAATTAGTCAATCACAAAAATAGTGTACGATATTTTATTTCAACCCTTTCAATCTCTTTAAAACTATAAATAATATTGCTTAAACGTTGTTCATTATCTCAACAAACCTGAACAAAAAATTGGGAAAAAATGGCATACTGTAGAAACTATACAAAATTTACTGATCCCCACTCCTTTCAATCTCGTCATCTAAAGCAATATCGTTGCCGTAAGCATTAAAAGTATACCAAATTGTAAATCGATATCCAATTTTGTTGAGAATTAATTATCGTGCTAGCAATCAGACAGATAGAGAGGCGAAAACACTGACGGACAGATAGATCGAGGGATTAACGATTGGCTATGTTTTTATAGAGACTGTTAAACATGAAAAAACGCAAAAGTCACGAAATGTCATTTTTTCACAAATACAATACATCGCTTATTAAGGGAAGAAAAAAAAACTAAGACTGAAACGTGGAAGACTTTTTTCTTTGATAAATAAATACAACCATGAATAAAAATGTCATTTTAAGAAGAAAATGGCTAATAATAAATTTGACACAGTGGTCAAAGATATTAAAAATATTTTTTAATATTTTAAGATAAGAGTTTAAATCAAATCATAAATGTTTTATACGTAGTCTTCATATTCATTTAAAAATGGAACAATATATGTGCAATTTCTTTGTTGTTTCCACCATTGTACTCAAAAGAAGAAGTTCTACTAGTGTGCTAATTTAACGAATGCTGCAGCTCCAACAGTGTACATATAATTGAAAACACCCCGTAGATAAAAAAATATATACCTGTTTGGTTTAAACCCACTCGATATCTAATTAAAATGAAAATACATTATTAAAATTTTTTACATCATTAATAATTTTTAGCAGCTTTCAAGGACTTTAGTCTAATTAGCAACAGTATAAAACTCGAACAAGCAATATTTCATTCATTTTGTACTTGCCAGTAAAAATGTAAATTTTAAAGACCAGTAAATAAAAGTGATTGAGGAAGGAGGAAAAATTGACGCATCAATTAAAATTTTATAGCATTGTAACTTTTCATGAAAACTAATAAAAATTGTAACTTTTCATGAAAACTAATAAAAATTAAGCAAATCCGGCAAGCAGAACGATCTATTTCAACCTTCCAATGCATTTTATGAACGCTGAACAACATATACTACGACTGACTTCGGACCAATCCGTCGGCAAAACTAATACATAGCTTTATTATAATAAGTTTCCTTGCTGAAGGGAAGTATCGTATTTATGAACAAATCACCTTCCGAGATTCTTCACGTTTCAGAGTTCCTAGATTACTATAAATATGTTTTTTCAATTCCGTCACTATATTTGTCTGTCGGTTTGTTAACACTTAAGTGAAATAAGATACCGATTTTAAGCTTCGTATATAATACTAGATATAAGAAGAGAAGGAAGTTTAAGCGTTATCGCTACAGGGTAAGGGGGTGAAAGGACTGACTGTTGTTAAATATCTGGTTTCGGATCGCGAAAATGGAGTTTTACGAAAATTATTTAAAGTAAAGCATATAAGAGGTCAAAGGGGTGCGGGGGGGACTAGAGGAGTTGCTTCATCTTTATCTAGTCCTTTTTAGTAAAAATAGTACGTCAAGAGAAATGTCAGCTTTCAACTTTAAAGCCCCTTCTCTGTTCAGCTTTTATTATAATAATTGCTAACTATAAATACCAACCATTTCCAACATCAAATTGTAAAGCTTGGATTTAGTTTTCTTTTGGTGCATCTAAGTCAAATCAAATACATATTTTTTTTAAAATTGGAAGGTTGCAAGGTAAATACTGGATAAATACACTTTACCAATTTTTTTTATACTCATATAAATTTAAATCTGTACGCATGTATAAATTTATTGTCATGTATTGTAGAAAGCGACCATGTATTTTAGCTTTCATAACACATTTTATTGTTTAATTATGTATTGACATGGTAGCAACATCACTTCAAAATTAGTTTAAAAAAAAAATATTTTTTGTATAAATAGAGGAAAAAGCAAAAAAAAAGTTTAAATTTATGAGCTAATCTGTACAAAAACTATGGATCCAAAGTTACAAAAAGGGAAAATGGTTTTGTCACATGGTATTGGCAAACTAATCGTACGCGAACAAATTGAATCATTCCGAGAAGCTATTTGTCTTATGACATTTTTTGGTTATAGAATAAGGATTCGGCATACAGCAATCAAAAGCATCATCAATTGTCCAATTGAAAATTTGTGCAATGTAAATAAAACATATTTTTTTGTAAAATGTGCACTCTCTTCTGCCCTTAGATTATAGAAGGGGTATTTAAATCTCACTGATAAAGTCATATTTCAAAACATATTTATTAGAGTGGTTAAAAAAAAAATTCAATTTCGTGGGGTTTAGCTTGAATATAATTCTACCTGTGAGAAAAAATACTCCGTGTGTCTAATCTAAAGCAGCTAAAGATCCTTATAAGAGTCGGATTTTATTGTAATTACAATGAGGTCCAATCAGGTCCAGAAAGATTCAGTATGTATTCGGACATAAAATTTCTTGCTGAATTCAAATATGTATTTAAAATATTGAGCTCCAGATTCAGTTTTCACTTATAGGCCTTATAGAGTCCTAACAAAGCGTTGGGCCGAAAATCTGATATGCCTATCAATCCCTGGAGAAAATACTAAAACTTTTATCTGCAAAATTTTTTCTGAAAATGCCTTCCTGTCAAGTTTTTCATTTGTATTCACCTCTTTTCTAACAAAGCGCTTCATCTTTATTGTTTTTTTTTTATATTACTCATGCTGCATTAACTTGACATTTTATTAAATTAAAAATTTTCAAACATTTGTATAATATCTATGATTTCGAATAGTAAAACTCTGCACAGTAACATTATTTCTATCTAAAATATCCCGCTGGTCCCCTTTTTAACATGGCGGACTGCCACGTGACCTCTTGAAAACTGAGACCTGATTTTCCTATACGGTTACCTCTGAGTTTCGCCACTGTATGTGAACTGTGGTTATACATCTTTTTTTCCTGTACATCGAAGTAAAATATGTGGAATGTATTTTTTTGTGAATTTTTAATATCTGCTTTTAATTTTGATTCAGTCCAGTGACTATTTAAAACTACACATACTGTGTTATAAAAGTATTATTTAGATTTACCAATAAATTTAATAACTTTGGAAAAAATATATTAAATTTTCTTAAAGGTACCGTTGTTCTCATGTTTTATTTGCATTAGATTTATTGGGATCATTTGCTTTATTTTTGCGTCAAAATCAGCCAAAATCATTGGTTAAATTTAGTCCAGATTTTTGGCTAATTTAATTAGTTCCAAAGAGCTGAAATGTCCCTACGAAAAAACAATACGAATATTTTCCCTCCATGATTATTATTATTATTTAGATAATTTCTCCAACAACTTAAAAACTATAAACTTCCGTTTAACCTATTAATATATGTATATGAAATGAATTCGCATGTATACGTTTTATGCCAATTTTTTTTTGTGTGTCTGAGGCTAAAATAGAACATACCTCTACGTATTTCTTTTTAATTGATTTTTTGCTGTTCTAATAGGATTCATGTACTATAAATTGGCATTAAGATATATCCAGAATCTTAGGAAGAATTTAAAAATAATATACAGAGTAAGGATAAAATAACCTATATATCCGCTCCTGCTTTGTGTGTTTCGAACCCTTTATAACATGTAATTAATAATGGTAAATTGACCACATAAGATATTTTATTATTCTCTTAGTGTATACCCACATATGTATAAAACCTGATACGAATTTTTATTTTAATCATTATATATTTTTTTTATGACAATACGTATAGTATTAATTTAATAATAGAATGGTGTATCTTCTCGTCTATTATTTTTCTAAAAAAAACTAGATATTCTACACTGTTTATATCTTTAAACCCTAATTTTAATTTTAATATAAAGCTAATATAAAAGTTAATGAAAAGATCGTGATCTGTTGTGCGCCAATATTTTTCAAATATGTAATAAAATTCATCTAATTTTTTTGTAGAACCTTTCAAAAAATTTTAATGAATTGTGGCTATCGATGTCGCGGCAAATGTCAGTTCCTATAAGAATTTTGATTGCTAGAAAAACTGCTCTAAAGAAGGTGACAAAGTTGCACCAAAAGCTTAAGATAGCTAAGCTATCAAAATGTCTTACAAGTGCTATATGACACTTTTTTAATTACACAGCCCCACAAAAAAAAATGAAAGTTCATTACCACGAACCAAAAGACATAAACCTGGTGTACTTTTCCCTTGAAATGGACTAGAACTATAGTAATAATGTAATGACTCTTAACCAAGTGTGAAAAATGGTAGACATTTTATAGTCTATAGAAGAGAATATGCGTTCAAACCACAGCGAGCTATTTCTATTAATTCAACCAAAATCCGCCCTTATAGGGGGTGAAAAGTACCTCTAAAACGTAAATACCGCATGTGAGTTTAAATAACATGTATAAAGGACAAATTCTTGAAGCTCTTAGGACAAAATACCTGAATCTAGTGTGACAACCAGACATTACTCTTAAAGGGTTGAGACTCACCCCTTAAAATGTAAAACCACCCCCACCTACGAGGTATCTTATAAGTTTCAATAACGACGAAAAAAGTTCAGGTTTTTGTAGTTTTAGGAAGGGTGAACAAATATAGAGTCAAATCGCTTCAACCACCGATACACCACTATAAACTACCCTTAGAGAGTGGTAGAAACTACACCTATGCTCTAATAATGCACATGGATTCGGAAAGGATCAAGTACTTTTATGTCATTGTCCCAAATATTCAAGACAACTAGATCATCTTCCTAATAAGGTCGAACATCATTACATTATTACTATAGTTTTAGCCCATTTCAAGGGACGTTTTTAGCCAAAAAAAAAATGACACGATAAATGTTTTTTTTAACTACGGATTCGAATTAAGCGTCGAAAAATACACTAGATCCATGTATTTTGATTCGTGGTAATGAACTTTCATTTTTTTTGCGGGGCTCCTTGACCAAAAAGAGACTCTTTACAACAATTATCTATAAACAAACGAATTATGTACCAGTTTCACTACTGAAAAATTCTCTGAGTTATCAAGATCTCGAGTCAATAAAAGGCTCTTACCAATTAACATAGGCTATAAACTAGTTTATTCAAAAACCAATAGTAATATGCGCAATAGAATATACATATAAAACCAAAGGAAGTAGAATAAAAAAAGGAATGTAAATAACTGCTGATTTTCATAACTTTTTATTTACCTAAACCAACTGTAATTAAAAACTAATAGAAATTTAATTTAAAATGTCACGATATTTGTATGCAAATGAATTTTAAACTTACATTACTTATCCATTTAATATTTAATGGTCTAAATACAACAAAACAAGTTTTCTTTGTAAAAGATAGTTCAAAGAAAGGCAATGGGAAAACATTAGTAAATTAAAGAGCTTTTGTAAAAATCACTCAAAATATCTAAAAATATTAGTATTTATGTTGCAGTGAGGTCGTACAAAAATCAAATTGGAATTTAGAACATTAAAATTTTTCACCTACAATTCCAATCGATTTTTAATTATCCTAACAAACAAAACATAACTGATATAGTATAAAATAATTAGGTTGTTAATAGAAATATTTAAAACGGATGCAATTTCTACTAAATTGAATAATTTGGTTAAAAGATAACCAAAGCGATTTTTTTGCCTCCATTGGCAGATTTATCAGAAAATGTTCTAGGGGCTTTTTTTAATTTAAGTAATTTAATATGCCCCTTGAACGAGAGCTGATCCGAGAGAAGTCCCACTCTTGCGGAGATATGTAGTACATGACAGTGCGGTTAAACGAAATTACTGTAGAAGTCCTTGAAAGTGTTCCGAATATTTCCTATGTCAATGTCCACAAAAGTACCAGCACTTACCAAAACTGCATTACCAATAGTGTCTAATTATTATGAGTTAGGGGACACGCCAACAATTTTAGAGGCATTACAAGTACAAAATCTGAGAGATATTTTTTATAAAAGATAACACATAAACTGATAAATCGCACATAGATTGCCTAATTATATCCTGGCCATGCTACCCTTAATTAAAAGCAATTTAATTATATTTTTTTCGATCATTCCTCTCATTTTTATTCCAATAAATTAGTACCAATCGAAAGTACTAGACATAAGAAAATCGAAAAAAATGGGTTGCCTATCTGATGCTTGTTCTTACTACTAAGTTGCCAGGTATAAACAGACAGTTTGCATCATTAATTTACCCTCATCTGTTATTTAATTGAAATATATATCAAAATAAAGCTAATTTTATTGTGAACACGGTGGTATTAGGTTGTCTAAGCAAAAGTGGTCGCTCTTTAAAATACAAATATTTGAGTAAGAGAGTGAGGTGCGATTGAGAAGCGCTGCACGTACTACCCTATGCGATAGAAAAGGAGGCAGCGTAGCAGGTGAAAACACTAATAGTGGGAGCAAAAATTGGGAAAATGAACTAAGGCATCAGCGCTATGCGGGTGCAATAAAAGGAACTATTTAAGTTTACATTAACTAGGATAATAATAATAAAACTACTAAGTTAAATGATTTTGGAATGTCTTTCTAAATTTTAAAGAATAAATAAGTTTTGGGGAAAAACCCGGCAACATTGGTAATAAAATATGTGGACGTTTAGAGGTATACAACACATAGTTATATTATTTACTCCAATTACAATGATGTTAATTCCAATTTGTGTAAATTCTATGTGGTTTAATGCAACCGATTCTTGTTGTGTAAAACAACGTCCTGAAGATTGCAGTTAGTACATAGAAGACTATTTAAAGCCAACGAGGTTCATTGGGGACCCAACGCCCTTACAGGTTGATTACATATTACGTGTGACAATCAATGATAATAATGATGACAATCCATCAGAAACTGACTATAATATTTTAACCTCTGATGAATTAGATGGTGACTAACGTTTTGTATTTGTACGAAAACTTTTTAGTTTTATAATAAAATATTTGTTTATAATAACAAAAAATTTGTTGTTAATTTTCAAGCCTTTTCTAAAATATTTATTTATTTACTTTTTATGAAATGGTTAAACTTTAAAGATAAGTTTATATTATTTATATATTATATATTCTATTATACATTTTTATATTATAAATTATTTTTATATTAATTACTCCAAAAAATATTCTCGGCGGTAGAGTTGTCTTTCTCTATAACACCGAAAAAAAGCAGCACACTGTCTTTCACTCGGCAACTGCCTCATGCACAGCTGCTACGCTGCGTCCTTTTCTATCGCATAGAGTAGTATGTGTCGCGTCCCACTCTCTTACTTAAATATTCGTCCTTTAAAGCGCGACAACCGTGAGTCTGGACCACTTTTGCTTAGACTATCTATTACCATCCTTCATTTTGATATAAATAACGGATGAGGGTAAATTAATAATGTAAATTCACCTGTTTATACCAACTTAGTAGTAGGGCCAAGCAACAGATAGTCAACCTAATTTTTTCGTTTTTCTTATATCCAGTACTTTTGATTGGTACTAAATTTATTGGAATAACAAATGAGGGGAGTGATCGAAAAAAATATAATTAAATTGTTTATAATTAGGGATAGCTTGACGCGGATAAATGGTAATTAGGAAACCTATGCGCGATTTATCGAAACTATGCGCGATTTATCAGTATATCTATTATCTTTTATAAAAAAATACCTCTCATTCAAATAACAGATAAGGGTAGGTCGATCTTAGTCTGGATCTTGTACTATATGTAATGCCACTAAAATTGGAGTTTTGAAAAAAAAATTGTCATAAATGGAAAGATCATATATACGTTTTATAACAAAACTATTTTTTTTCGTTATAATTAAAAAGGCATATCAAATTGAAAATACATTTTTAAACTTATTATCGATGACGTGCCGAAAAAACCCGAACGCGTGTGACGTCACAATGTTTATTTTTCCCCAACATCACCGACAGCTGATATTATGAGTGTTTTAGTTTGCAATCCACAGACATAGAGAATGAACTAAGCGTTCCGTATCCCCCTGTGAAATAAATACGGACGCAAAAGTACGAGAGAGACAAAGCGAATGTGCGGCCAGTAGCTGTCTCTGTTTTCATTATTATTAATTCTAATCGCCTAGATTTTACTTATAAATAAAAAAAAAAAATTAATATTAAAAAAAAAACAAAAAAAAACTACGAGACCCGAACCCAAGTCAGCAAGATTCGGATTCGAGCACTTTGCCGCTAAGCTACAGCGCTCTTGAAAATAATATTTCTAAGAGTTCTATTTAAAGTTGGGGGGGCTTTTCTTGCCATGATTTCCATCTCGGAGTACTGTGCCTTGTTTATTACAGGCGTACAGAAAAGAGACAAGTATTGGCCGCGCAGTCGCTTTGTCTCTTTCTAAAGAGTGGTCAATTTGGTGAGGTTAATGCTCAGTTCATTTTCTATGTCTATGACCTTAACATAATGACGTCACAAGCATGGAAGCCAAACGTGGCGCCTTTGTGGCCACATGTTTTTTTTTTTTAATTTTATAAATTTTAATTTATTTATAACTAATTGTAAAAAAAAAAAAAATTCGCGTCGATTATCAATATTATTTATGATAAAGTTTTAAAATAAAGTAAAAAAATCGATAATTATTTTTAATTCAAAAACTCAATTGCTGGAGTGCCACCTACCTCATAATAATGTTAGGCACTATTGGCAACGCAGTTTTGGTAAGTGCTGGACACTGTTGTGGACACTAACGTAGGAAACATTCGGAACACTTTCAAGGACTTCTATAGTAATTTGCCTTAATCGAACTAGCATGTACTACATGTATTCGCAAGAGTGAGACTTCCCACGGATCAGCTGTCGTTCAAGGGGCATATTAAATTGCTTAAATTAAAAAAGTCTGTAGAACATTTTTTGATAAATGTGTCAATGGAGGCAGGGAAATTGGTTTGGTTAAATTTTAACCAAATTATTCAATTTAGTATAAATTGCATCCGTTTTAAATATTCCTATTAACAAACGGCTAAACCTAATTATTTTATACGATATTAGTTATGTCTTGTTTGTTAAGATAATTAAAAATCGATTGAAATTGTGGGCGAAAAATTTTAATGTTATAAATTCCAATTTGGTTTTTATACAGAAAGAGGATGTAGTTGGGCATATATAATTAGGCAATCTATGCGCGATTTATCAGTTTATGTGTTCTTTTATAAAACGTACCTCTTTTTCAAATAATGAGGGTAAAAGGTCGATCTTAGTCCGGATCTTAAGACTAGTACATATTTGACAATACAAATAAGCTAAAAAATGAGTTAGATATTTTTGTCTTGTTTGAGAATCGGGACTAAAAAAAGCGGCCCAACTTGCCTTTGTTCTACTTTTAAAACGTAGTAGTAGAAAAGTTTTGGTCTGACAGATAGATTTCGCCCCTTTCAAAAAATCCATATGATTTTTAGAAAGTATCAACCTTCAAACAATATGTATCAAAATTTCATGACATTTCGATGGTTAGTTTACACATTACAGTGGTTTTAGTGGCGCTACTTTTGAAATTTTCAAAACAATAGAAAAATCGAATTTTGTGTGTTGAGTAAACAATTTTTTCGATGGGAAAAAATACCGTTCAAGCAAAGCAATGGCTTGATAAGTGTTATGGGGACTCTGCTCAACATTTACTGGTATGCTAAATTTAAACGCGGTCGTACAGATACAAATGAAGCTGAACGCTCTGGACGCACAAAATTGTTTTGGATGACTGTAAAGTAAAATTGCGTGAGACACCCTAAAGATATCAAAAGAACTTGTTGGCCATATTTTGCATGAACATTTGAGCATGAGAAAGCTATGTTCGAAATGGGTACAGCGTTTGCTCACAGTGGACCAAAAACAACAATGTGTTGATGATTCTGAGCGCTGTTTGGACCTGTTTAAGCGTAATAAAAAGGATTTTTTCATGCGATATGTGACAATGGATGAAACATGGCTCCACTACTACACACCGGAATCAAATCGGCAGGCATCTGAGTGGACAGCAACTGGTGAAAGCCGCCCGAAGCGACCAACGACACAACAGTCGGCTGGGAAGGTTGTGGCCTCTGTATTTTGGAATGTGCATGGAATAATTCTCATCGACTATTCTGAGAAGGGAAAAACCATCAATAGCGAATATTATATAAAGTTATTGGTACGATTAAAAGCAGAAATCGCAAAGAAACGGCCCCAAATAAACAAGAAAAAAGTGCTCTTTCATCAAGAGCCGTGACACAGTGTCACAAGTCAATGGTTACGATGGCAAAATTGAATTGAAGTTCGAATTGCTTTCTTATCCACCGTATTCTCCAGATTTGGCCCTCAGCGACTATTATCTATTTGCAGACCTCAAAAAAATGCTCGCAGGAAAGAGATTTGGCTCCAGTGACAAAGTTATCGCCGAAACTGAAGCCTATTTTGAAAGCAAAGACAAATCCTTCTATAAGAAAGGTATAGAAATGTTGGAAAAGCGTTGGACTGATTGTATCGCTCTTGAAGGAGACTATATTGATGAATAAAGTCGAATTTTGCAAAAAACACATGTTTTAAGTCGCTAGACCAAAAACTTTTAAGCCTACGTGTTAAATGAGAGTTTAGAGTTATATTTTAAAACATTTTCAATATTTCTGTTTATTTTTATAAGTCTCAAATTTCTTAAACTATATTTGAATATTCATTGTCTGACCAACTGGAAGATCCCGCTTCCTGTTTTTTATAAATTTTTAAAAATTATATCGGCATAATGTAAAGTACAACTTTACTAAGAACTGTACTGTATAAGTTTTCTAAAATTAGAGAATAGTGTAATGATTAGGAGGCCATTTTTGATCGACCAATTAGGTAACTAGAAGTCACTTTCACTGTTTTCATTCCTATAATAATTGCGATTTTAATAAATAATAAAATGGAATAAATTCTAGTTCATACGCAATTTTTAGATGCTTTCTAATATTTGTGTGGAAGACTGTAAAATTGTAAGAATTTTTATTTAAACATTCAATTGCCCCGCCAACACCATCTATCGTAATTACTTGTATCGCTTTTAAATAAAAATTAGTGACGTAATTGTTCCATATTTTACTTTCATTGATTCAACATAATGATAAGTATTTATGATAGTAATATTATGTACTTAGCACTAATAAATATATAAACAATTTCGGAAGCAATTTTGATTACTTTATAAGGAGAGCTAATTATGCTTTTATATCAATTTACATTTAGAAACAAATATCGTAGAAATATATAAACAAGTAAACTTATTTTTTGCTGTTTCTTGTGGTTTTAAGATTTTACTGATAAATATCTTTCTTATTTTTCTCTTCGAGTCCGAGGGTATCTGTACCACGGGTTTTATAGTCTCGCTGGTTGTATTTTTCTAAGTCTATTGCTGTAATATTGTTTCTTGTCTGATGGTTGTACGACTTTTTTTTAGGAGTCAGGTTTTTCAATATTACCTTCTAGATCAGCATCATCAAGTACCCTTCTTAAAGCACTTCCCGTTAGATTTCTTCTCAGTCTTCAATATTCTTATCCGTGAATAATCTAATGACCTAGGACTTTAGCTTCCTAATTCTGATATCTAGCGATCTTAAGGTGTTTCCGTGTACTATTCTATTTTCTAGACAGGTCACTAGCAATTTTATTATTTATTAGCCCACCTCGAGTTTTCATTTTTTTTTTTCAGATTTTTCTTGTTATGAAAAATAGTTTCTTTTTGAACGAAAGAATAGAGCAATAAAACAATAGTATTAGCTGGTGTGCGTAACATGAATAGTGCTAATATTTAGAAATGAGTGTAATTCTTGATATTTACAGTATTCTAAACAGTTAAATCCTTAGAATCAACAAAATAATGTTATTATGACTTAGTTTTCTTTCTAGAGGAATGAGTTTGTGATTTAATCTTCCAATTGCCGCATCCCCTTTCGCAATAGTTTGTCAAAATTCTAGGTCTATTTCTTGAGTTTGTTTATTAGATATTTCAAACAAGAGTTTAAAAAATTGCTCCATTATGAATTATCCATTAGTAATCCATTATTAATTTGTCATCTTATTATGCTGCTAATTATTTTGTTGTGTAAACTGACACTTCAGTTATAGTACTATGTTATGACCGATTCTCCGGAGATGTAATTAAGGTTTTACTGTAAAAACCGCCCATTTCTCGACAGCACTTGGAGACACGTGTATTTACTTTAAAAAACGTTAGTCATATACATACATGTATATACATACAATAATATTAATTTCATAAATTTCCAACATAACATTTATATTTTCCATAAGATCGATTTAACATTAAATAACAAGGATTTTTTAAGAAAATGACTATAACGCCTTTGCACACCAAAAAAAGTTTTATTGATGATTCAAAAATGCCGATTTGGCATTTTATTCAGCAACTTTCACGTTTAGTTCTTCCATTTCTATTTTAAATAACCGGTTAAGTGCAAGTTGAACTTGCGCAATTAGTGTTCCGTACGTTGAATGCTTTTAAAACAAAAAATTTTGTTACAGATGTATAAAATGATCAGTGACTTCACAAAACACACCCCAAATGAGTTTTCAACAAAGTTTGTATCCAAACTTTACTGAAATCTGATGACCTTGAAATTTTTGTTTTTTTTTAAATATCAGAAAGATTATTAAAGGTAATGCACTCCTGATAATTTTCGTTCAATCTACACCCCGTGCAGAATATTCCGGAATTTTTTCAAAATTTACTTTTCGAGATAAGGCGCGGGACAGCGATTTTTCGCGATTTTTTAAAAATAATACAAAGAAAAGTGCGCGCAAGTTTTACATTATATATACATTTTTTACTCGTGTTTTCACAAGCTTTCATTTGACACCACACTCGATGACCTAGTAAAAAAAATTTTTTTTCACTTCCGATTTCACCCACCCCCCCCCCCCCCCTCCGATGACCTAAAACTAACCCCCTTAAGTCAAAATTTAACTCTCAAAACTATATGGCTCTGATGAGGCCATCAATTCCTATATTATTACCAAATTTCAACTTTCTATGTCAAATAGTTTCGAAGAAAATTGGGTGTGACAGACAGACAGACAGACAGACAGACAGACAGACAGACAGACACCGAAGTGATCTTATAAGTGTTCCGTACGGAACACTAAAAATCAACTCTTTAGTAATTCAATACTGACATTTTTTACATTCAGCATACTCCTAAGAATTCTTGAAAATCGACATAGAACTTTTTTCTTATGTTAGTTTTCTAATAGTTTTTTGTTTATTACCTTTACATGTTTTTAGATCTTCCGTACTGAACATTTATGGGATCACGGAGCTTGTGAAGTTGTGAGTTCAAAAATATATATGATGTAATACTCGCGCAAACTTTTCTTTATACTAATTAAAAAAAAACACCAAAAATCGCTGTCCACCCACCCTATCTAAGAGCATTAATAAAAAAATTTCGCAAAAATTATGGAATATTCTCCATAATGTGTAGATTAAATGAAAATTATCATCTTTGATAATTTATTTGGTATAGTTAAAAAAAAAAAAATCAAGATCATCCGTTTTCAACAAAGATCAGAAATAAACTTTGTTGAAAACATATTTGGGGTGTGTTTTGTGAAGTCGCTGATCATTTTATACCTCCGTAACAAAAATTTTTATTATAAAGGCGATCTCAGTACGGAACACTAATACACTAAGTTAGCGGTGGAAAGGTAATCAACAAATTTATCTCTCTGAAAACGTGTCATACATTCCTTAGCTCTCATTTGTCGGATACTTTTTGTCGGTAGTTATAGACTGAATTTTACAACAATTTCAATTATATCTATTTCGCCATTTATTATTGGTAACCCGTCCGACTTCGAACGGGAACTGCTATACTACGTAATCTCTATCGCTTTTACCCTTACTTTTATTCCCCTCTACCCTTACTTCGACCTAATCATCTTTCTAATTATCTCTCCAATACTTAAAATAAATTGTGTTATAAACGACAGTTCTTGGATAGATTTTGACGCAGCATTCACTGTTGCGCATACACTCTTCAGAAAAAAATTTAAGAGTAACTAGTCAAGAGAATATATTTCATAGCGCTAACAGCGCTCTACAGAGCAGTTGTTCACAGTGCCAACAAGTCCAGTATAAATCATTCAGATTATTTCAGATAATAGTCTGTACAGATAGACAAATTAGTTTTATCTTACCAAGAAGAAGGAAGAAGATGAAAGGCTGTTATTTATCTCTTCAATTTTATCCGTTAGTAAAATGAAAGTATCTAGTTACCAAAGCAACTTTACGTTCTTTTTAACTTTTTCGTTTCAGAACATTTAATTTTTTCTCTCGTGTAATAATGAAATAACTAAGTTATCGAAATTTCAAACTTCTAGATCAAATAATTTAGGCTGGACCATAAAGGAAAAAACAGTTAATGAATTGATCTTCTACATTCTCTATCTCTATACCCATATTTTTCCCTATTATTCTTACATATAATACAAGTACTTGCTCGGCAGCTCGACGAGGCACATTTTAACGTATAGGCGGTAGCCAGCCGGCTTCGTTTTACGGCAACGTTTTGTTCTATATGTTTGTCTTACTCTTCCTTGCAAATGAAAAATTCGCTGTAAGATGCTCAATAAACACGGTTTAGCGTTTCGATTTAAACTATTTAAAAAATTAAAGGTCCGTCTTACTAATGTACTTAAAGAGAAGAATTTTTCATTAATTGTTGTAATATAGGTAAAATTTAGTTACATGTGTATAAAAACCTTTTCTTTGTAATAATATAAAATAGACTTATTTTCCTTAGATATGTTTATTTTTATGTTCTACAAGTATTTTCATGGAAAGTGTTCGAAGGATGTAGCCCGCTTAATTCCTCCCAAAGCGGTGCATGTTAGAAATACACGTCGCGCTGGTGCTTCGCATCCGTATGAGGTTCAGCTTGTTACTCCGCGTACAACGCTTTTCAAGCAATCTTTTATATGGAGAACGTCATCCCTTTGGAATAATTTGCCCAGCGCTGTGTTTCCCACCGAGTACAATTTACAGCGATTCAAGAACAACGTGAATCGCTTTTTCCGCACTCGTGCCGCTCCTGGAGCGCTTTAGGGACTTCCCTGCAGCACGTGTGCTAGACCCATAAAAAAAAAAAAAAAAAATTTTTAGTGTTTCGTATGAAAACGTTACGGGATCACTTCGGTGTCGATCCCTCTGTCCGTCCGTTTATAACACCCGATTTTCTCCAAAACTATTTGACATAGAAAGTTGAAATTTGGTACAAATATAGGAATTAATCAGAGCCGTTAGTTTTGAAAGTTAAATTCTGACTTAAGGGTTAGTTGTGGTGGGTGAAATCGAAAGTTAAAAAAAAAATTACTAGGTCATCGAGTGGGGTGTCAAATGAAAGCTTGTGAAAAAGTGAGTTCAAAAATATATACCAGGTGTACAAGTATGAAATGCGGATTTTTTTCTAAAAAAACATGCTAAATTCGGAAGAATGATAAAAAGTGCTTTATTCAAAGTATGCTCCATCGTTTGTTACACATTTTTCCCATCTTTCGGGCAATTTGTGAATATCACGCCAGTAAAAATCTTCCCTTTTTGCTGCGAACCATTCATCGAGCCATTTTTTCACATCTTCGTACAAACCAAAGCGCTGCTCAGCAAGTGCGTGGACCCATCGATGCAAACAAGTGGTAATCGGACGGAGCCAAGTCTGGTGAGTAAGCCGCATGGGGTAGAACTTCCCAGCTGAGTGCTTCCAACGTGTCGCTAACTGGTTTTGCCGTATGTGATGGAGCATTGTCATGAAGAAAAATGACTTTGTGTTGCCTCTTTCGGTATTCTGGCCTTTTTTCAAGCAGCGAACGGTTCAAATCGGTCAATTGTTGTTGGTAACGTTTAGTATTAAGCGTTTCCCTAGGTTTTAACAACTCATAATAGACCACGCCCCTCTGGTCTCACCAAACACAGAACATCGTCTTTCTGCCAAAGCGATTCGGTCTTGCGGTCGATGTGGATGGTGCGCCTGGGTCTGTACCGAGCGAGCAAAATGTCACACGTGTTTTTGCGCTTTTCCATTTGCTTGTCGTTCAACTCATGTGGTTCCCATCTACCGCTCTTGTGAATCTTTTCCATCTCTCGTAGCCGACTGGAAACAGCTTGTTGACTAACCCCCAATTCCTCGGAGAGTTGTTTTTGTGTTTGCGAATCATCTTCGTCCAACAATACTTGCAATTCCACATCTTCGTATTTTTTTGGCGGTTTTTTACGTTTCTTGTCTGCAACATGAAAGTCGCCACTTTTGAAACGCCGAAACCATCGTTCACACGTATCTTGCGATGGAACATGTTCACCATAGGCTTCTCGAAGTAATCGGTATGATTCAACAGCAGTTGTCTTCAAATGAAAACAAAAAATTAATGCTGTCCGCCAATGCTCTTTGTTCGGTATAAATTTCTACATATTGAACACAACAACACTATGCACACACTTTTCCAATTTATCACTCGTGCGCGTCTGACACTTGTTGATAGCACAACAAAATGGCGCAGTGTCAAATCTTTATAGCAAAAACTGCATTGATGCACCATCTGTTGTCTGAAATCCGTATTTCATACTTGTACACCTGGTATATTATGTAATACTTCGCGCAATTTCTATTTGTGTTATTTTAAAAAAAATTGCCAAAAATCGATGTCTCCCCTTATCTCTGAAAGTACTGACCAAAAAATTTTGAGTGAGCGAAAATTATCACGAGTACATTACGTTTGATAATTTATCTGGTATAAAAAAAACTAGGAAAACTATGTTTCTTGACGTATGGTGGAGGTAACTGTAACCGAGTGGCGAGTCGCCCTTGTACTGGGATATAATTTAATTAATTATTTTATTTTAAAAGCAATCACGGTACGGGACACCAATTACGCAAGTTCGACTTGCACGTGGCCGGTTTTTTTTAAATTATGAAGCCGATTTCTACATCAAATCTTTCGACCAAGAGATATTTATTCAATAGTACAAAAAAAATAGGTTCGATTTTATCTCTAATCTCTCTCTGGTGATACGGTATATATACATCGCTTTGGATACCGTAGTTGTGTTGATACCTAAATTTATTAATTTTAAAACCTGGTTATGTATAGTTATATATAACTTATTAAAATACAAATTTAAAAAATATTCAGCTGTTAATGATAAATATAATATTATTTACTTAGGATTACTCAAAGATGGCAAAGGGAATAACGGTCAATTCATCAAAAACCAATGCCATGATCTTTACCAGGAAATATAAACCCCAAGAAATTGCACCACTTAGTTTCCGGGGCAATGAACTGGTTTACACGAGCTCGGTGAAATACCTTGGAGTTCGTCTGGACCCAAAACTAAACTGGAAACAACACCTCAACGAAAAGAGGAACAAATTCTACACGTCCCTTTGGGCCTGTAGGAAAGCTCTGGGCAAAACTTGGGGTATGCAACCTAAGATCGCCCTGTGGATATACTTAGATTAACGTACGCAGCAGATTTGGTGGCCCAGAGTGGGCCCGGTGGTCAAAAAACGTACTGCGCAGCCTACAGGGGAATTACCTTAGGGCGACAGTGGGAGCTATGAGAACGACACCAACGGAGGCGCTAGAAGTAGCACTCTGTGTCCCACCACTGAACCAGTTCATCATCTACACGATGAGATTAACAGCATACAGACTGAAATGTCAAGGCGAATGGAGGAATGGGGACCGGGGGCACTCAGGTCTGAAATTCCTTCATGAACGCCTATTCGTTTTAAAACAAGATAAAATCACGAAAACAAGACAAGTGAAGTCTTTTTCTGTGCACATCTCTAAGAGAAAGGACATGCAAGTGTTCCTGAACAGACTGAATACCGACATTTGGTATACTGACGGCTCGGGAGCTAATGGCCGCTTTGGGGCCGGAATCTTTTGCCATAAATTAAACCACAAAGAAAGTATACCCATGGGCAATAAGGTACTCGTTTTTCAAGCTGTGTGAGCCATCCTCAGATATGTAAAACTACAAATCTCGAAAGGAACAAATAATTCGAAAATTTTAATCTGCTGCGACAGTAAAGCAGCTATACAAGCTCTTGCCAAATCTACCACGGACAGCTTGCTGATCAGGAAATGTGTACAAGAACTAAACACATTAGGAGGTAACAACGAAGTTACTTTAATGTGGGTACCAGGCTATCAAGGCATAACTATAAATGATATAGCGGACGAACTCGCCAAAAGACCCAACTGAACATGTTGTAGGAGTTCCATTCGCTTTCGGTAAAAACAAAATCAGGGAATGATTGGATAAAAAACACCAACTCTCTTGGAGCACAGGAGCGAGGTGTCGTCAGGCCAAACTCCTTATGAAACAAACTACGACAGCCAGAACAAAGGAACTCTTGTCGATGTCAAAACAAAGGTTACGTCTGAGCGTAGGACTCCTTACGGGACATGTGGCACTACAGGCCCATCTATATAACCTCAAACTGGCTGAGAGGAAAGCATGTCGGCTGCCCGAGGGAGAAAGCGAGGACAGTATACACATACTGTGCGAATGTCCGGCACTAATGGTCAAGAGATGTAGATACTGGGGTCAACGATTCTGTGAACCCAAAGATCTACAAGAGGTCAGGGGTGAGTAGCCTATGTCTCTTGGCAGAAAATGCCGGACTAGTGCTGCGACCCTGACTCAACTTAATGGGGAGTCACAGAAGAACTTTTAGATCTAGGTGGCACCAGGGACTCAATGTACCACCCACTCACTTTACTACTACTACTACTACTACTAGTTTTATTCTAGTACCTCAAACCATGCATTTCACGAGGTTAGACATTTGATGATATTGTGAAAACTGACCGATTCGTTACTATCTGAAGCAATCAACCTGTTTTAATAGAACATTGGATTATTGATTATTGGTAAATATAGATATGCCAGCCTTGAAATTTTCGGCATATTAATTTTTTAAACTGTACACTTCCAATAATACATAAAAACAAAATTTAACTAGCTCGACCATTTTTATGTGTTTACTTCTTTCTTCCACCCTGTATGTTGTAATTAAAACTAATTTAAGGTACCTATTTCAATGGCTAATACAAATACTGTTTATCTCTAAGGATAATATTATTTATTACTCATCATCATCATAGTGCGGCCCACACAAAATGATAACGTAATGAACTTTAAACAATTACGCATACTTAATTATTGGATTGAGTTATAGTTGCTTTGTCTGCCCTGTGTACAAATATACCTAAAGATAATTAACCGTTGACCCTGAACTTTGACTTGTCCAATTTCTATTCAGCTGAATTATGACAAAAGTTTTAAAAAAAATTATTAAGTGACGATGCTGAACCCCCATAAACTGTAATTAAATAAAAAAAAACATTTAGTAAGTATTATCAGTGTAAGTATATTTCTATTTAAAGCAGTTTTCAACAAAAAATATTATTTAAAAGACGTAATACTCAGTTAAATAAAGCTAATCAATTACGACTTAAACGCGCACATTAAGGGTTCTGTACCTAGTATTACTTATTATAATACAGATATTGGATTCAAAGTTATTGAGAGCATTAGATCTCGCATAGTCACAAATCCAAAATCAGAAATCATTCTCAAGTAGTCATCAGAATTTTAAAAAGCGTTCACATTTTTCATATTGTGAAATGTATGAGTTTTTGTTCTGATATTTATTGAAGATTTAATAAAAACTGAAAGAACGTAAAGTTTGGTTCTGTTAAGTTGAACAAATAGGAAAACAAAATTCATTTAAATTACTAAAAATATCTCTAAATATTAGTTATCTATGCTTTGCTTAACTAATAATGTTCTAAAATTTGACTAAAAAAGGAAAGTTTCATTGAAGTTTCTAAGAGAAAAATCATTTTATATTCTGATGCGCTATTTTGACTTACAACAGAACGTTTTTAGCCTTACCCTTTTAAGAATATCTAAGTGTTTTTAACCTTCTACTAGAATCTTTCTGGTTGTTTTTTAATCGTAATAAAACAATCGGTTTTCCCAAGGTCATTTACTTACTTATACTTCGTTAGGGTAAGCTCCTCAAAGCAAAAAAAAAGCAGAAAATCCACAATTTTTTCCTACAGTAAAAAAATACTTAGAAATTACTTTTTTATATTTTTATGGGCAAGCCATACATGTTGCAGGGAAATTTAGGAAGCGTGTGTGTGAAAAATGTGATTTGCGTTGTTCTTAAACCGCTGCAAGTTGTACTCGGTGAGAAGCACAGTCCTGGGCAATTTATTATAAAGGGACGAGGTTCTCCATCTAATAAAATTCTTGAAAAAGGTAGTACGAGGAGTGACAAGCTCAATCTCATATGGATGTAATGTATTAGCGCGGCATGTATTCCTGACATGCACTGCTCAGGAAGGAAGCAAGTGGGCTATATCTATCGAACGCTTTCTCTGAAAGTACTTATAGAATATACTCCGTCACCAACTTTTCTTCGACGATCTAAGGAATCAACCTTACTGGTCAATTCAGGGTCTCCAATTAAGCACACAACTCTCTTGAATAGACTCCAACAAATGCCGGGTATGTTAGGAAGTAGAGGCCGAAATATGGGAGCAGTAATCCATACAGCTTTGTACAGGATTAAAAGTTGTCGAGAGTAAAGTTTTTTAGTATGAAATAATATTCTCAGCTCTTGGGAAGCTCTTTTTGTTATGTGTATAACGTGATCATGCCAACACATATTTGCTCTCAAGTTAACGCTCAGCAAGTTGAGTGATGATATAGTGGAATTGAGTGTTCCGACATAACTATGTTGAGTTCTGCAAAGTTAACTTTTTTATAAAAATTGGGAATTATGGCTGGTACTTTTTCTTGGCGATTAACATAGAGTGTAGAGCAAAAAGTTCAAGTAACAAAGTGGCTTTCTCAACAAGTGTTGTTACAATAATATTATCTGACTATGTAACTGGTGGTATAGTGGATTTAGAGATATTTTGCCTAATTGCCTTAGCGCTCGATCAAAAATGTCTGGAATAGGATAGCTTCGTTTCAATTATCTTATTATGTGTCCCCGTAGTTCCGTTGATTATTTGCTGCACCTGTTCCAGGCACGAACAATGATATTACGATTTAAATGTCGTTAAGAGTTTTAAACTATACATTTACGCAGCAATGACAACGTGCATTTATGCATCTACCACTAGTACTTTAAAATGATTCAACATGTTAATTATTTAACAATTTATTAAAATAAATTTATATCCAAATCTATTAAGTAATATTTATTTATGCCGTCTGAAGGTGAAAATAATAATATAAATATAAATAATTTTAAAAATTTTTATTGGTTAAAATCATAAAGAAATGCTAAAATAGTTTAAAAATAAGTTTAAATTATAATGCTCATAACATGTAAGTTAAGAACCATATACAAGAAAACAATGAATTCACTAGCCTTATCATTAAAAAGTCTATGTATGATCAAATAGTTATAGTCTAATAAGCAATTTTATTGCAGACATCAAATACATTTCAGCAAATTTGAAGTCTTATTGTTTTCGTTTTCATATTAGACTCCGTTCTATTATTTAATAACTCTTGTAAGGATCTTAATCTTACATGAAAAATACGATTTTTTTCATAATTTACAAGGGTGCTTTTTTACCTAGCTATGAAAATAACAAAAAAATCGTTGCTTGTTAAATTAGTGTCACTGATCTAAATATTTCGACGGAATTTTGTGCGAGGTCGTTATGTTTTGCACTTTTTATGATTCCTTCCTTCCGGAAATTGAGTAAAAAGAATTTGAAACATCCCGCAATTATAAAGTTTCTTACTAAAGGGGGAAAATGACTAGAAGTTATTTATGAAAAAATGTTGTACAGCTTATCTTATTTTCAAGTAAAATTTTGGTCCTGGTAACCCCAAATCGGGACTGGTTGGAGCGCGAACTGAGGAAAGAATTAGATTTATTGAGGATTTACTGCTGTTAAATCGACGAATAAAGATTACAGTGCTTGTTAGAGAATAAAGAGTATCCGAAACTACAGTGTTTAAGATTGTCCACAAAGATTTAGAAGAAAAAAACTCTCCGTACGATGGATTTCCAAACTTCTTACGCCCGAGCAGCCACTGATGAAAGAAATTTAAAAAAAAAATTTGGCCGCTCTAGAAGACGATGAGATTTGAGTATTCTATTCGGGACATCTCACGAGGCTGAAGTCTATGCAATTGGATCTTAACAGTTCTTCACTTCCAAAAAAGGCGAAAACTCAGTTGCCTAGTGATGGCGACCAGGTTTTGGGGTTGCGAAGGGACCTTGCTGATTGAATATATGAAAAAAGGGTCCATAATTAATGGAGAGCTTTACGCTAAGATAATCCAAAACGTGAAGCGGGCCACTTCAAAAAAATGTCCGAATTTATAGAGAACCAAAGTTTTGCTGTTGCACGATCACTGTATGATCTACAAGGCTCGCACAGTTCAAATCATTACCGAAAGCTGTGAATTTATGCATCTAAAAAAAAGCGTCTCTGTAGCACTGTTTTGTGTAGCGCAAAGAAAAGATCTTGTGAGATAGAATGAAATAACTCGAAAAAAATATACTAGTGTAGACAGCGGTTATGTAGAAAAATATTTTTAAGCTCTGGGGATATTCGTTCATAGCGAAGTAGATAAGTTAAAACAGAGTTTCGTGTTTAAAAAAATCTACTATTCCCTATTCTTTCCCTCAAATACTTCGTAACGAATTTGGCTGACGTAAACCATTAAATGCTGTTTTACACAATGTGACAATAAATTTGCCAGGCTGGAGCAGTAAAAATGAAATGATTTTTTTCAGTTTTTATTTTTCTGATTTATTATATTATCCTTCTTATTGGGTTCACTTTTTACAAAGACAAATGAACTTTCTAGCTCATTTTGTGTGAATGTCTATAAAGCACGTGCGCTGTTATCTCTATATCCTTAACAAAGCATCCTTTCAACTTTAATTTAGTTTTTCTGAATAATTAATAATCATATATACAGACTTGACTTCAAACTTGAAGCTATATTTGTAATAATGGTCGGGTGTGACTTGATGCATTGCATTACCATGCAATTTGCGCATAATATAATGGTACATTTAACAGAAACTGAAAGAATCACTTTGTTAATGATGGTTGGTTACGAAGACCGTAGGAAAACACAAGAGGAGGTGTGTGATCTTTTTAACGCAGAATATCCGAATCGAGAACCTATTACCCAATCCGTAGTTAGCAAAACATTAAAACGATTTAGACAATCAAGTCATGTTAGGGATCGTTCTAAATCTGGACCTCCAAAGGTTAAAACAAACGATGATAAAAAGTTAGATACAGCCACTCGTCAGCTTTGCCTAGACCACAACATAAGTAAAGGTACCTTACGTCGTATACTGAATGAAGAAAAATTGCATTCCAAACCAACTAAAACCATTGCAAGAATTATCTGAAGATGACTACGATAGACGCGTTGAATTTTGCGAGGTCATGATAAAACGAATCAATAATGATCCTAATTCTTCATAATATTGTTTTTTCTGACGAGGCCACATTTTGTCTTAACGGAAGAGTTAACAGGCATAACTGCCGGTACTGGTCTACTGAGAATCCCCACTGGATAATCGACAGTCATTCACAAAGACCATAAAAGATAAAAGTGTGGGCAGGGATTTGTGGACGTCATATCATTGGTCCCTTTTTTATCGATGGAAATCTTACAGGGGAGCGGTATTTAAAATTACTCCAAGAGCAAGTTATTCCAACTTGTGCAGGTCTTTTTCCCGATGAAAATAATTTGGATACTCCTAACAGGAACCTGTGGTATCAACAGTACGGAGCACCTTCTCACTATGAAATTAATGTTAGTAGATTTTTTTGGATGCGATTTTTCCTAACCGATGGATAGGCAGAAGAGGTGCTGTAGAATGGCCTGCAAGGAGTTTCGACCTTACGCCACTCGCTTTTTTTATGGGGTCATTTGAAAACCAAAGTTTACCGAAGTAGTCAGTCAAAATTTCACTAAATCCACCATACTACCACTCACACGGCCAGATAATTCTATTGCAACGACACCTGTTGAGAAAGCGAACTTGTTTTCTGAACTCTTTGCTTCACATTCTACTGTCGATTTCCAAGGAAAAACACCACCTACTATTCCCATAGTGCAGTCAAGGATGCCCGATATTGTCTTCAGAGAGCGTATCATAAAACGTCTTCTGATGAAGCTAGACACCAAAAAGGCTTCTGGCGCTGACGGAATACCTGCCATAGTTCTCAAAAACTGTGCGAGGGAACTAACACCAGTTTTCTGTAGACTTTTCAACCTATCCTACAGAAAGGGAATATTTCCTTCCTGCTGGAAACGTGCCACTGTTCAGCCGATACCTAAAAAAGGCAAGAAGACCTTGCCAAATAACTACCGACCAATGGCACTGCCTTCAATAATATCGAAAGTCATGGAAAAGGCTATCAATCAGCATCTTCTAAAATATCTTGAAGGATTCAACATTATTAGCGATCACCAGTATGGCTTTCATAAAAATAGATCTACAGGAGATCTTCTGACTTATGTAACACAAGTTTGGAACAACGCAATTGAACACTTTGGAGAATCTCGAGCGTTAGAAGTACACGTCGCGCTAATACTTCACATCTGTATGAGGTTCAGCTTGTTACTCCTCGTACAACGCTTTTCAAGCAGTCTTTTATATGGAGAACATCATCCCTTTGGAATAATTTGCCCAGGACTGTGTTTCCCACCGAGTACAATTTGCAGCGATTAAAGAACAACGTAAATCGCTTTCTCCGCACACGTGTCGCTCCTGTAGCGCTTTAGGGACTTCCCTGTAGCACGTGTGCTAGACCCATAAAAAAAAGACCTGACACTGTAGAAGATTTACAACAAAGAATTCAATATGAATTAGCAAAGATCACCCCGGATCCTCTGCAAAACTCTGTTCAGGCTGTTTATGACAGATTGGGTCATTGCTGTTAACGGTTAGGCATTTTGAGCAACTGTTACCTTAAAAATAAATCTAGAGTATTTATTACTAGTTTGTTTTTGTCTTTTTTTTTAAATTTTAAATGACAATAATTTCAAAACAGTTCAATTTGACATATGGTATGTTAGACAAATAATATCTAGAGTTTTTAATAGGACTCAAAAATAAAATAATATACAGGGCTTTCTATTTTAAAAAAAATCAAGATGGAGTAATTTCTCCGAACTGACAGTTCAAAACATTTTATGTCAACGTCAGCATGTGAGCCGTAAAACACCCTATAACTTGTATTTAAACATTTTTTTGATACACTGATTAAAAAATGCTGTGGAATCATTATTCAATACATATGGGGCACCCTGTAGGATAAACTAAAGTCACTAACCGTTCTTCGATGTTCCAGGGAATCAAGGTTGATGACTTTAAAAGAGAATTCCGGAAATGAGCGTATGTAGCCTCAAACATGGGAGCAGTATTACATCGTTGGAGGAATTTAAGATTTATACAGGCTTAAAAGTTGTGGAGTGTAAATCAAGCTTTCTAGTTCAAAATAATATTCCCAGCTTAGGAGAAGCTCTCTTTGGTATGCATCCAAAATGATCTCATGCTAAGACATACGGGTTCTTAAGTTAACGCCCAGCAAGTTAAGTGACTATGCTAGAGGAATGGAGCATCCTGCCACAACTACATCGGCTTCCGCAACGTTAACTTCTTAAAAAAAATTGCCGGCTGGATTTTTGTAGCGTTAAACTCTACTTAGTTACTGTCACTTCCCGATAGAATTTCTTCCAGGGCTTTGTTTAGGTGAACGACTTTCTGCTCTCTGATGATATTTGCATAAGTAACTGATATTCGAGTGTTTAAGGTAAATGAAGAAATAAGCGTACTGTCATCCGCAAAGCTGCGGATTGGAATCACGGTTCCTTCCAGCGGATCATTAATGTCCCATCTCAATCTAATATTCCAATCATGTGTCAATATATCATGCTTAAATTTAAAATGAAAATCGAGAAAGAAAACAGCACTGGTCTGCAAAATTAATCACCACACGGTGTATATAATAATCAATATTTTCAATTCTCGCAACTTGCGTGAGTATATAAATAAATAAATGGATAGTATTTCCGATGCACATGAACATTCTAAAATTATATATTATGTTAATGAATGCACTTTTGTACTAATATGAGTTTTTTTTATATATATTACGTGGTAATACACTAGAAATGGTTAAATAAAAAAAATTGTCTCTCTACGGAGAAGTTCTGCATTGAGGGGACTCAACTAGGCTTAAAAGTTTAGTAGAATGGCCCAAAAATTCTAATAAATTTTAGCTGTAAAATTTTTACTGTTATCACTTCTTCTTTATAAGCTTGCAGGAGATAGGCCTCTTCAAGTTTCTTACAATTGTCTCTATCCTGTGCAAGACGGAGCCATCTACTGTCAGCTGTTAACCTGATATCATCAGTCCATCTTGTCATTGGTCTTCCGACACTTCCTCTGCTCTCCCAAGGTCTCTGTTTAAGTAATTTTGTTGTCCATCTACCATCATTCGTTCTAGCCACATGCCCCGCCCATTGCATTTAAATTTTGCCACTCTTTCACTGATATCTGTAATTCTTGTTGTTTATCTGATATCCCCGCTTTTAATGTGTTCTTATAAACTAATGCCTAACATCTGTCTCTCCATGGTCCGTTGAGTACGTTGGAGTCGACAAAGGGTCATGGTTTTCAGCTCATACGTACTTACTGGAAGCATGCAGCTCTCCTACACTTTTCTTATTAAGGTCATGGGGATATCTCTGTTTGTTAGAATGAATCCCAGTTTCTGAAATGTAATCCAACTGAGACCAATTCGCATTGGTATTTCCGCTGTTTGATTTCTTTATCCAATCTAATGTTACATCCTGTGTATACATACTATTCCACCTTCTAGATCTCTTCCGTATCGATCTTAATTTTTGTGTTTTGTGGGCTTGTGGGTTTTGTTTTCTTGATGTCCATCTCGAGTCCAACTTTTTATGAAGCTTGACTAAGTTGTTCTGTCACGATTTTGAGTTCTTCTCGATCTTCGCTAATCAGTACCACATCTGTGAATTGCAAGTGATGTAAATATATGCCATCGATTTTAATTCCCTTCTCTTCCCACTCAAGACTTTTAAACACAGCCTCCAAGGCCACGGTAAATAATTTTGGTGAAATTGTGTCGCCTTGCCTAATACCTTTCTTAATCTTTATGGTTTTGTTTTTCGATCTTCATCTAATTTAACCATTAATGTCGCATTTTCATATATGAATTTGAGGAGTTCGGTGTATCTTGAGTATATTCTTGCATGAGCTAAGGATTGCATAATTGCTTAATGTTCCAGGGAGTCGAAAACCTTCTTATAATCGACGAAAGCTAGGTGCACATTAATATTATACTTCGTCACTTTTTCTATTAAAAGACAGAGCGTCTGGATATGATCTGTTGTTCCAAATTCCTTGCGAAAGCTCGCGTGTTCCACTGATTGGTAGTTATCCAACTTATTTGTTAGACGGTTTGTGACAGTTTTAGTAAGAAACTTGTACAAACGCGATAATAAGCTGAAGGAGAGATAGTTCTCAAGGTTTTCGTGATCGCCTTTCTTGAACAAAAGTATGACCTCACTGTTTGACAATATTCAGGCATTCTTTATTCTTGATGTATTTGTTGAGTAATATCCGTATCGCTTCATCGTTTATTTCCTCCCATTTTCAATATTTCAGTTGTTATTTTATGTTCATTTATTATTCTTTATTTGTGTTAAAGCGGTTTCCAATTCACTCCGGCTTACCTCAAGAACTTCCTCCGTGCCAACGTTAAGAATATGTTTTTGCTGCTAATTCGGATTTGGTATAGTCGAGAAATAAAGTTTCTCTGAATGAATTCTTTTATTTCATCCGTTATTTCCTTCCTGTCAGTCAGTATTTTACCTAATTTATGTCATAATTTTAGAGTTATTTATAATTATCACTACTTTGTACAATTTTTTTTAGTTCTCACTATGCAACAAACTTTTAATGTTAAGTAATTATTTACATATGCCAGCGTTATAATTAATTATTATAATTATGTTATTTTAAATAACTAGTTTAGTAACTATATTCCAAAAACTCGCCAGAGAAGGTCATTTAAAACTTAGTTTTTAATTATTCCTTTTATTCGGAGCTATATTTTAATTTATCATAAATATATTTATAATTGGTGTCTGTACTTATGTGTTACTGTTTTATGAAACCCATATTTAATAGGAGGTGATTTTTTAAAAACATTTTCATCCAAAGAAATACTTTATTACACGTATAGGTTATTTTAGGTAATATAGTCCAGTCTGATGTGTGAGTACATCGAAAAAGGATCCACAATTAACAGAGAGATTTGAGGAAGGACAATCCAAAACCTGAAGAACGCATTTAGAGAAAAACGTCCGAATTCGTGGAGAACCAAAACTTGTTGCTTGTGCTGTTGTACGACTACTTCAGGATCCACAAAGATTGCAAAGTTCCACCCATTACCGGAAGCTGCAGATTCAAGGTATTACAAAATCCGTCCTTTAATGAGATAATGTATTTTACCTATAGACAGTCGATGACAACTTGCCAATCGATAATTCTAATTTATCAATATGTCGATAGTTATTGATAATTATTATTGAAAAATTAATTGTCGGGTAGGGAAAACTTAAAAAAGAAAACTCTCCTCTAAAAAAAAATTTATCGCCTTTTAAAATTGATGACCAGTAGCAATAAATAATACGGAATGATAAATCAATAACTATCGAGATATTGATAATTATCGATATATCGGTAGCTATAGCTAATTTTCGATTTATCGATAGTTATTGATAATTTTTAGAGTCATCTACTATTATTCGGTATATCGATAACTATCGAAATATCGAAAAAAAAATACTATCCCTATTTGCGACTTCTATTTGTTCAAACATGTGACGAATAACCACAAAGAATAAAACATTTCAAGAAACGCTAAACTAAGTGTGTTAATGGTATTTATGATAATATCATTTTTTCAGCTCTGCGAGTTTTCCTTCATAGCTAGGTAGATAACTTAAAAACACTCTTGTAAGTTTCACTATTAAACATGTTTGCTTTTTTCATAAAAACATGTGGTTGATTATCTGAGTAGAACCTGTATATCTAATTGAGAGAGTTCCTGATTTTGATGTAATTTCTGATATTGACTTAGTATCTCATTTAGGCTTTTCAGTTAATCGGATGCTGTAAATAGCTGCGTTTTATGTATATTTTGTTATTTATAAACAGTTTATGAATTGTATTATTCATGTTTGTATGTATGTATGTATGTATGTTTGTGTATATGTGTAATATGTATGTATTATATATATATATATATATATATATATATATATATATATATATATATATATATATATATATATACATATATATATATATATATATATATATATATATATATATATATATACATATATATATATATATATATATATATATATATATATATATATATATAGACAAGCAGAAGCGGCAAATTTAATTATAGATTTTTTTATATTTGTGGTGATTTTAAAAATATTGTTTCAGGTTTTTACTTTTCTACTATAAAATTATATATATATATATATATATATATATATATATATATATATATATATATAATACAAACAATATTATTTTTAAATCATCACGACAAATATAAAAAAATCTATAATTAAATTTGCCGCTTCTGCTTGTCTGTCGCTAGTAGCGTCATCCTGGTGGAAGGTTGGCTTTATTAAATTATTTAGGAAATTTTGAACGATTTTGTTTGAGGAGTTTTCTACGGAGTTCTCATTTCTAACAACTGCAAATTAGTTAAAATGAGTTCCCTTTTTATTATTTTTTAGGTACTAACTTTTACTTATTCTCTTCTTTGGATACTCTTTGGAACGTAAATTTTCTCAGGCGATAAAATCTAATGATGTATTGTTTTGGAGTTGCTACGGATGATTTTTTACCCATATGCACCTATAACTCCTAGCTGAAGCTATGATAAAATTACACGTAAAAAGGTACTTTCATTATTTTATGAGTGTGAACAGGTGAAAAAAGTTGTAATAAATTTTACCTTAGTAATGGCTCTACAAATATAACCTTTTTTTAACATATTATAAATAAGTGTCAAAATGAACGACATGATACATGAGCTAAAAACTGAAAAAGTTAAAGTTTTTATTCGAATTCGACCTTCACACTCTACTAGAGCATCCAATTATCTATCAATAAATAACAATATCATTAACTTTTCTAAAAGCGCAGACTTTAAAGATACCAAAAGTTTTAAATTTAACAAAGTTTTTGGGGAGGAGAGTTCTCAAATTGAAATATACCAAATTGTTGCGTCTCCTCTTGTAGACCAAGCATTAAATGGCTATAATGGGACTATTTTCGCTTACGGACAGTCTGGAACAGGCAAAACTTTTACCATGTTGGGCGATGCTACTAAACCTCAACTAAAAGGCATCGTCCCCAATATATTTTCACACATTTTTGCACACATATCTCAAGCTGACCAAAGCACTTCATATGTGGTAACAGTAACTTTCCTAGAAATCTATAATGAAGAAGTAAGGGATCTCTTAAGCAATCAACAAAAAAAAATTGGAGGTAAGAGAGAACCCAGATATTGGAGTGTATATTAAAGATTTATCTGGCATGACAGTTGAATCACTAGATCAAGTTTTGGATATCATACTAACAGGAAACAGAAACAGATCTTGGGGATCCACCAAGTTAAACGATCACAGTTCTAGATCTCACGGGATTTTTAGTATACTTATAGAAGCAAAACATGAAGATGGCTCTACCACGTTTGGGAAACTAAATTTAGTCGATTTAGCTGGTTCTGAAAGAGTTTCAAAAAGTCTTGCCATAGGAGACCGTCTTAAGGAAGCTAGTAAAATTAATTTATCTCTCAGTGTTTTAGGAAACGTTATTTCAGCATTAATAGATGGAAAAACTACACATATACCTTATAGAAATTCCAAATTAACTAGGTTACTTCAAGATTCTTTGGGAGGGAGTTCTTTGACATCTATGATTGCTACGATTAGTCTTAAAGAAGAACATTTGGAGGAAACCTTTTATACATTAATGTATGCAGATCGGGTAAGGCATATTACCAATTGTGTAAAGAAAAATGAAAAAAATAAAAGCATTCTGAAGAGTTTCGAAAATAAAATAAAGGAGTTGCAAGAGGAATTGAATGAACTAAACCGAAAAGAAGGAGTAGTTATTAGAAACAAAAAGAGTAAAAGGAAACTAAAAGATAATAAGATGGAGTACAAAGCAATAAATAAGGAGAAAAATGAGCTACTAGAAAAATTAGAAGCTTTACAAAGAAAGATTTTAGTTGGCGGTGAAAATCTTCTCGAAAAAGCTCAGCTACAACTGGAGTTACTTGAAAATACTACAGAGGAAATTAAAATATTGGACAGTTCTCAGCAGATATTAGAAGAGGTATTTCAAAGCAAAAAAATGGAGACGAGAAGCTTCGAAAGAAAAAGCTTATCTCTTCAGGAAGAAGACAAAATATTGGATCTGCAAATTGAAGAAATAGGAAAAAAAAATTGCTAAAGCGCAAAATCTTTTGTTTAAAAAGGAAAACGAATATCAAAATGAGATAAGTAACTTACTGTATACAAACAAATGTTTAGCCATGGACATGGGGTTGGTAAATTATGTTATAATTAAGTCTACTCCAAAACAATATTTGGGCAAAATTAGAGAAAACATATCCTGGAACAATAAATTGCAGGAGTTTAGAATAAACTTTATATCGCATTGTGGAAATAACTTTAAAAGGATTCCTAAAGAGGTACGGCTTGATTCAAAAATGAGAATCGAAATTAAAAATCGTTATAAGAAGTATCCAAGAGAAGATTCTAATATTTATTACTATTAACGCTGCAGGTTTACTTAATAAAAGCATTACTCATTTCATGAAAAGGTAGTATTTCTGATTAACTCGACAGTTCAACTAACGCTACTGGAGATCCCTAGTCCAAACGCCAAATTAAGTTAGAAAACTATAAACATGTGTTCTGTCGAGGATTGGTATGAAAAACAAACTATTTTGCCTCTGGGTATATACAAAGTATTAAAAAACTAAGATAAGAGAAAAATGCAAAAATAAATATCACTCGATATAAAATACATGTTATTATTCCTCGTCTCTATATAACTTAAATTATATAAATCTTTGTATTAGATACTAGAATTTTAACTTTTTGTGTGATATCGTGAAAATCTATTCCTCCTAAAAATTAGCCATCTCATAAATACGAAGGTGACTGCTGTTGTGATCGTATCATATTCTAAACTTTAAATACAATGAAATTTTATTAAAAATAAATATACCTTATTTAGAAAGTTGAAAGTAAATATTTTTCATTGTAGATTTAAATAAATTTTATGATAAGAATAGATAATTTTAAAAGCACGAAGAGTTTTTACATTTCTATTTTAAATACTTGGTGAGTGGTTATTAAAATTAAGTTGACCATGACCATAAGCAATTTAGTTATAAAAATATTTACCCTTGCAAAAATTATTACTTCTGTTTTACAAACACTTCCTCTCGAGTGATTTGGTAATGTCATATATAAAGTAGTTCTCGGAAATATTCTCAACCTTAGAAAAACTATATTCCGGTATTATTGAAAATAAGCTTAGCAGAAAAGAATAAAAACTAAGTTGATAAATATAATTTTTTAAAAGTACATTCAAAAAACCCTTTTCCTTTTTTCCCATGTGAAAAATGTGAATGAAAAAATGTAAAAAAAAATATTTTTTAAAATCGAATACCATATATATTTTTAGTCACTTTTAGTGGATAGAGCTTTTCAATGGCGTAGATGAATTTTTTATGGTTATCTAACAATTTTAAAAAATGTACTATAAACCAAACCTATAATTCGACACTATTGCAAACAAAAAAACTAAATAAGATTACCTCCCTAAAAATATCTGATTTTGGAATGATCTTAACACACAAAATTTTTGATGTCATTAGGTAATTTTTACACAGTGATAATCGGGCTTACATGGTGCCGAAAATGTTATCTGTGGCCTCTCTTTGCAAAAAATCTAATAATGGGCTTTACATAAATTTTGTTTCGTTTTAAACTTAAAAATAAAGTATTTCTAATTACCAAGAGCAACAAATTTTTTGATGTATTTCTCTGTCGTAATATCGTTTTGTGTTGTTCGCCATTTTCCTTGTGTTTCGACATCACATTTTTGGTGGAGTCTTAGTCATCAAATCTATACACTGTTTTTTATATTCCAAGTCAAGGTCATATTGTTTGGTAGGACAGATTTCTCATCTGTTAATGTTCCCAAAAATTTATTATTGGTACATATTAAAATTTGATTTGGCCACTAAATGTCGTTTTGGTCAAACTATTATTCTATCAAAAAAAGCTTTAAAATTGTTTAAATTAAAAAATATTGGAAAATAGGTGAAATGTACTCGTGTATATATATATATATATATATATATATATATATATATATATATATATATATATATATATATATATATATACATATATATACATATATATACATATATATATATATATATATATATATATATATATATATATATATATATATATATATATATATATATATATATATATATATATATATATATACATATATATATATATATATATATATATATATATATATATATATATATATATATATATATATACATATATATACATATATATACATATATATATACATATATATATATATATATATATATATATATATATATATATATATATATATATATATATATATATATATATATATATATATATATATATATATATATATACATATATACATATATACATATATACATATATACATATATACATATATACATATATATATATATATATATATATATATATATATATATATATATATATATATATATATATATATATATATATATATATATATATATAGTCGACACTCTATATAGTGAAAGACCAAAATGTTGACCGAAATTTCACTATAGAGAGTTTCTCACTATATAAAGAAAAAATCCGTATATATTGCTATGTATGTAAGATATTCTAGGTCTTGAAAAAAATTGCACTATAAAGAGTTTTTCACTATATAGAGTGCAAAAGTTTCTGGCCAGTGACGTTTCGTACTCTAATTTATTAAAAAAAAAGACTAATGATTTTTAATCATTATGAGATGTGAGTATGAGATATAAGAAACAAAATAATGTAGTAAAAGGATATTATTTTAGTTTTCTTATATTTATATGTGCAAAAGTTTCCGGCCACATAATATACATTGTCGCAGTAGGACATTCAAAGACGTATTTACGAATAATAGCGCGTTGAATGTTCACATGTAGTTCATAAAAGGTCGTGGGAGTATAAACATGGCTCGGCATATGCAAATCCAAATTCGTGAAAGAGTAATAAAATTTTCAAAAGAAGGAAAGTCTTCTCATGAGATTGCTTCATTATTATTGATAGGTAAATCTACCGTGAACGATATTATTGTAAAATTCTGTCGTGGATGTGGTTTAAAAGATCGTCCGCGTAGTGGAAGACCAAGAAAAACGTCTAAAAAGGTAGATCGTATCATTAAATGCAAATCAACTGCGGATGTCAAGAAAACTGCTGCTGAAATTGCACGCGAGCTAAAGAATGAAAACCTAGCTAATGTTAGTCGTGTGACACGAAGACTACATGATGTGAGACTTTTTGGCCGTATAGGTATTAAAAACCATTAATCAGTCAAAAGAATAAGAAGGCCCGATTACAATTTACCAAAGATCACCTAAATTGGACAATCAAAGATTGGAAAAAAGTAGCTTTCCTCGACGAATCTAAATTTAATCTTTTTGGAAGCGATGGTAGACAACATGTACAACGTCCTATTGGAACGACAAATGATGTTCGGTACCAAATTCCTACTGTAAAACACGGTGGAGGAAGTGTGATGGTTTGGGGAATTTTCTCTGCACAAGGAGTCGGTCCATTGATCGAGATCAACGGAAATATGAACGCTGATATTTACAAGGACATTTTAGAAAACAATTTGTTGTCATATGCTGAAGAAATATTGCCGCAGAATTGGATATTTCAGTAGGATAATGACCCCAAACATACATCCAAGTTGTTAAAAGAGTGGTTTTCTGCTTCAAGTGTGATAGTTTTAAGCTGGCCATCTCAATCACCGGACTTGAACCCAATAGAACACTTATGGGAAACGCTAGATCGTCAAGTTCGAAAGCATACATATTCAAATAAAGCCGCATTATTCATATCATTGAAGGAAGAATGGCATAAAATTTCACCTGCTTGTATGAATCGATTAACTGAGTTAATGCCGCATCGTTGTGCGGCTGTTATCGCTGCAAAGGGTATGGCTACAAAATATTAACATAAAAGTATAATTTAAGTTTATTATAGAGCATATGGACTAATAATAATTTTTCTCTAGTACAAAGTGGCCGGAAACTTTTGCACATATAAATATAAGAATAATAATAATAAATATATTCACAAACATAAATAATATTCTTTTACTATATTATTTTGTTATCTATATCTCATACTCACATCTCATAATGATTAAAAATCATTAGAGTACGAAATGTCACTGGCCGGAAACTTTTGCACGCCACTGTGTATATATATATTTTATATATATATATATATATATATATATATATATATATATATATATATATATATACATATATATATATATATATATATATATATATACAGATACATACATACATATATACATATATACATATATACATATATATATATATATATATATATATATATATATATATATATACATATATACATATATACATATACATATACATATATACACATTTTCAAGTGGTTTTCGCGAGTTAAGACTGGGAAAAAGTGCTACTAAAACGTATAAAAATGATATGGAAAGTATTTGGGGGGTGAAGCGAACTTCAGTGCAAGACGAAGAGCGTTGCGGAAGACTTTCGATTGCAACTCCGCTTGAAATCAAAGTGACAGTTCAGAAAACTGTTGGTAAAGACCATCGTTGGACAATGCTCAGCAATTGTGACTTTCTATTGGTTAGATACCGGTTCCTGCATCACGACAACGCACTGGCCCACAGTTCGTAATATGAACAAACTGTACGCAACAGTTTTTAGCGAAGAATTCTATGACTGTCATCTTTTACCCCCTTGTTTGAGTGATTTGGCACCCTGTAATTTCGAGTTGTTTTCCTATAGGAAGATGAAGTGAAAGGATCGCCGCTTCGAGACGTTAGAGGAGATACAACGTGAATAGCAGACGGCACTGGAGGCAGTGACAGCTTCAACTTTTTAAAAAAATTTTCACCAATGGAAAAAGTCTGTAACCATTGCATTCAAGTGCAGAGGGACTACTTTGAAAGTAACGGAAGTCACAGAGTCTAAAAGTAACTAGTTCAGATTTTATAGCGTTACTTCGAGAACTTTTGGATCATACCGTGTATATCCTTTTACTAATATTTGAATCGTTTAGAATGGAATAAAAAAAATAATTGTGTCAAAGCTTCGTTATCAAATTTCATCGAATATAAAAAAGAAATGCAATAGTTTCTTTTTTCTAATATGTATTATAATTAACACAGTTGAACAAAAGGCCACAACTGGCGTTACGCATATACGAAACAATTCACATATATAGAACGTTGGATATGTTGAGTTTAATTCAAAGTGAAGTCCTTTGACGATATTTACAGTAAGAATAAAATCGATTGACGCACGAGATTTATGCATCATCCTATTTAGACAAAAATGCAATTGCATCTCATTTTATTAGTAAAACAGGAAAATGAATATTAAAATACCACAATAAGTTTTTAATGTCTCTCAAAAACAGGTAGATATATTACTATAATAATTATAAAGTCTGAATTGTCATTGTAAAAACCATACATGAAATAATTTACTTCTACTTTAGTTCAAACCCAATGTTTACCAAAAATTATATACATGTAATCAATTACTGTTCAGAGACCAACACGAAATTTAAAAAAAAAAATAACATAATTATTATATTTCCAATTGACCAGTTTGACCTCAACCAAAGGTTAACAATTAACTGAACAGGGTCTTGATTTAAAACTACGTCGGCAGTTTTAATATTAGTATTCCATCATCGTTTTTAAAATTGTTTTACATTTTTATTTCGTATAATATTTAGATTAGATTTATATCTTAATTCTAGGGATAAAAATTAACATACGTAAGTAGTTCCGGAAAATCTCTGACGGTTACAAAGTAACACACAAATAACTGGCTAAGTGCAAGTCGGATTTGCGTAATTAATGTCCGTACGTTGACTGCTTTTAAAATAAAAATTTTTGTTACGAAGGTGTAAAATGATCAATGACTTCACAAAACACGCTCCAAATGAGTTTTCAACAAAGTTTTTTTTTCCGATCTTTACTGGAAACTGATGACCTAGAATTTTTTTTTTATATGTATATACCAGAACAATTATTAAAGGTATTGCACTCGTGATAATTTTCGTTCAATCTACACCATGTGGAGAATATTCCAGAATTTTTTCAAAATTTTTTGATCAGTATTTCTCGAGATAAGGGGGGGAAAGCGATTTTTCGCAATTTTTTAGAAATAATATAAAGAAAAGTGTGCCCAAGTATTATATTATGTATATTTTTGAAATTGTATTTTCACAAGTTTTTATTTAACACCTCACTCGATGACCTGGTAAAAAATTTCCGATTTCACTTCTCCCCCCCCAAACCTAACCCCTTAAGTTACAATTTACCTTTTAAAACTACACGGTTCTGATGAGGCCATCAATTCCTATATTAGTGCCAAATTTCAACTTTCTATGTTAAATAGCTGCGGAGAAAAATTGGGTGTGACAGAGGGACAAACAGACAGACACCGAAGTGATCTTATAAGTGTTCCGTACGGAACAGTAAAAAGAAAAATATATTTGGAAACTATTTCTGATAGAGGAGTTAAAACAAGTTTTTAATTATTCCTTCTACTGGGTAAGGAAACACTGAGAAATTAATTGAAGAAAAACAAAAAAATACTGAGAAGATGTATTCAAATGACTAATCATCTATTAAGTAATTAACAAACCGCCTATTAGCCAAATAAAGGCTTATTGATTTTATACTATGTGTATTTACTTGTTACAGGTACATACAGCCACTGATTCACAAATGTCTATGGTTTCACTAAGTGCTCCTTTAATGAGCCACTTCGGCCAACTTATGGCCTCGTTAGAACCACAGAAAACCTAAGTGTCATGTGTGGAACCAGTTCCTAGTAAATAAATTGAGACAGATAACAACAAATCATTCTCATTGATTAAAACTAAAAGTACTCATTAGTTAATATTTTATAGTAAGAACGAAAGAGAATGATTCTTTTTTCAATTTTCTTGTAGATGTTTACATTTTAATGAAGAAGGTAGATGCAATAATTTGCATTTTTGGCTGTTGTAAACCTGGTTTTGAAAGCATACTTGTTCTCCTGGGAACTTTTTAAGGTCACAGACCGATAGATCAATTGTTTAGTAAGTTGCTAACAATTACCGCTAGATAGCGCTAGTGTAAGGGTTCTACTCCCCACGTATACTTATCGTAGGATTAGCGTCGACTAGATTAGGGTTAAAAATATCACGGTCAAGATAAAAATTATTATAGTTCCGTACTATGAGTTTCACAAAGGACCTTAACTCTAATTTATTCGATGGATGCCTTAAAAACTACTATGTTGATCTTGTAAGCCTTAATGATCTTAACACTTAAAATTAGACATAACAGACAGTAATACTATCGATAAGATTATACAAAAACAAAAAAAATGCTCCTTTATGGCAGCATGCTCGACTTTTAAAACCACATAATAGAAGTACGGTTTGAAGGGATAAATTATCATAGAGAAATTGAAACTAATATACTATCTACATGGCCAGCATATTGCGACCACCAAACAACTTAGTAATACTCTAATATACTACGTACCAAGTTGTTGTATGGTATACAGGAGCAAGCCCGTTGTTTTTTTACACATTTTATATTTCTTTTTATAAATCAAATCATTTTAAACACATTTACTATAATATTATCAATGTTTAAATTAAACGAAAGTTCTTGCCGAAGGTAACACCAAGATCATTAATGCATGTTACCTTTTAAAGATTTAGAGAACTTATGCCATAACCTAACCTTATAGACCAGAGTTACGGGAAAAAAAGTGGCGTGGGTAGTAGCAACTTGCCCCTTTGACAGGTTCATCTGGCACAGAAACTGTTCACCTATCAGATATTTTGGGCTGTCGCTACTGGCCCATTCTCCAATAAGGTCCAATTAAAATAGGTCTTTTTTGGCGTGAACGGTAGGACCGTAGGCGTGGTACGATATCATTAGCCAGTGCAATAGGACTTGCGCTCAATGATTGGCAGAAGTCGATGTTTGCCCGGAGGGCCATTTTTTCTTGACTCAACAAAAAGGGCCAGCTGCATTTAATGTTTGTCCCTGAGCTTTATTAATCGTCATTAAGAAACACAGGTTTATAGGAAAATGGAACAGTTTAAATTGAAACGGTAACTCGGTTGGTTAGCTCCACAGCCTGTCAGAATTGTGCATTCAATCAAAGAATTTTTAAAAGCCTTTATTTGCAATCTAGTGCGATTGCATAAATTTGGTGGATTTAAATTATGTCGCAATATTATAGGAGCATCTACTTTTAAAATTAGTTTGTGGGAGGTGAGAGTTCAGAAACACTCTTGTGAAGTCTAAACTGCTCATCCAAATGTTACAATTTACAGTTTTTATCTTCATTAAATGCATGAAACAAAAAACGCATTCAATTTGATTCGGATTTATATAATATTATTTAGTTGAAGTATTTTAACACATGTGTATCTTTACTTCGATAATCTGTGTTAACATTTGTATGTAGACATATGCTCTCGCGAACTTTTTTGTAGAACTATTTGAGGTGAACACTATTGCCATACATTGTTCTCACGTATCTCTAACTATTTACGCAGCGCACGCAAAGATATCTCTCCGACTTCATTGACATTCATCGTCGTAAGTCAGCTAATTTAGACAAAATATCCACAATTTATACACCTAAAACTTACTCGTGTAACACTCTATTCATTAGTGAAAATCAGAATAAAATCCGTTGAGTAATTACTGAGAAAATCCTGCACAGACAAACAGACAGACAGACTCGGCGGGGGAACTTTGTTTTAAATATTGACGTAGGTAGAATTATGAATAATTTATTGTAATTTTATTACGAGTTGGTTTAGTAAACTCTAAAAGTCTTCTGAGCCAATAATACTGTACCACGCCTACGGTCCTACCGTTCACGCCAAAAATGGCATATTTGAATTGGGCCTTATTAGATAATGGGCCAGTAGCGACAGCCTGGAAGGTAAACAGTTTCTGTGCCAGATGAACCTCTCAAATGGGCAAGTTGCTACTGCCCACGCCACTTTTTTTCCCGTAGCTCTTGGTCTATTAACATTTACTTATAAAAACTGATTATTTTACGCTTAAAATCTTTAAATAGTTATGATTACACCAAGTGATAAAACCATCGTGGTCAGATTGTAAGCTATTGAGGTTGTGATGTGGTATCTTAAAAAATATTTGAAATCGTTAATAAACAGTAAAAAAAACATGTCCCTATGTTTTACGGTATTCTCTTTGTCCGCAGGTAGTAAAACCAGAAGGACTTCCGTTTAAAAAAGGAATTCTAAAAATCGGGCAATAGCTTTTCTTTAGATCACAATTGAAATTACCGTAATAGAGATTGATATCTGACTTTTTGAAACGAGCTACGCGCTATAGCCCCAATCCTATCAACATTATGAGACAACATATTTATTTAGAAAGTTAAAAGTAAATATTTTCCACATGGCACTCGTAAAAATAACTGATAATTTTTAAAGCGCGTGTGGTTTGTTTTTATTGTCGTTAAACTAATTAAAACACTTTTAAATAATTTGATCATTACATTTTAAAATAATAATGATAGGGAAACATTTCAGACAACGATATTTCATTTATCATAATTCATTAATTACTATAACCCTGAACATAAAATTGAGTAAATTGTGTAAAGTGTGAACTAACAATAATGATTTTTCTTTCAATTTTTAGCTGTCACTATTTTCAAATTAAAATAATTTTGGTACAGTTATGGATTAACACACAATTTTAAAATGAACAAGTCTAAGCTAACCAATCCGGAGATTTACGCGGTCACCGTAAATCCGCCGTTAGGTTCTTCCGACCATAAACTGCTTTCGACATCGAGTATTCTACCAATCAGTGACAGAGAGGCGCCTAAGCCGTGCAAGATTTGGTACTACAAATCTACTAGATGGGAAGATCTCATGGAATATTTTCGAACTTTCCTTTGGATAGACAAATGTTTTCGATCCGACAACCCATCTGACTGCGCCAGGGAGGTCTCCGATGTTATTTTGGCTGGTATGGATGCTTACATCCCTTTTACGAAGAAATGCCCCTCCAACGACAAGCCTTGGTTTGACTAAAAATGTAAAGAAGCTGTTGCTTCTAAACATCTTGCCTACCGACAATGGCGTGAAAATCCTAACAGCATATATCGTGTTCGTGCCCGGAACAAATGCAAAGGAATTATCGACGAAACCAAGGAGGCACACAATCAACGAATTAGAAACAAACTTCTCGCTTATCCCATAAATTCCAGATCCTTTGGGCAGTCGCTAAGGCAGTTAGTCAAGATATCACCAAATCCACCAGATAATTCTATTGCAACGACATCTGTTGAGAAAGCGAACTTGTTGGCTGAACTCTTTGCTTCACATTCTACTGTCGATTTCCAAGGAAAAATACCACCAACTATTCCCATATTGCAGAGGATATCCGATGTTGTCTTCAGACAGCGTATCATAAAGCGTATTTTAATGAAGCCAGACACCAAAAAGGCTTCTGGCGCTGACGGAATACCTGCCATAGTTCTCAAAAACTGTGCGAGAGAACTAACGCCAGTTTTCTGTAGACTTTTTAACCTATCCTACAGAAAGGGAATATTCCCTTCCTGCTGGAAATGTGCCACAGTTCAGCCGATACCTAAAAAAGGCAAGACGACCTTGCCAAATAACTACCGACCAGTCGCACTGCTTTCAAAAATATCGTGAAAGATTCAACATTATTAGCGATCACCAATATGGCTTTCGTAAACATAGATCAACAGGAGATCTTCTGACTTATATGATACATGTTTGGAACAACGCAATTGAACACTTTGGAGAATCTCGAGCGGTTGCTCTTGACATATCCAAGGCATTCGACCGTGTTTGGCACGATGAACTGTTGGCTAAGCTACGCTCTTGTGGTATGTCTGAAAAGTTATGTTTGTGGCTCTCATGTTTCCTCAGAGAGCGTTCTTTACGAGTGGCGATCGATGGATTTCTTTCACCTTCACTATCAACGCCGGAACGCTCGGACATCGGCTACTCGGGTGAATATCCGCAGACAGCACGGGGTCGTTCAACTTAACAAAGACCTGGAAGAAATTCTATCTTGGGGTGGCAGTAACCGAGTGGAATTAAACGCTACAAAAACCCAGGCGGCAGTTTTTTCTAAAAACGTTAACGTTGCTGAACCCGACATAGTTTTGTCGGGGCACTCCATTTCCCTAGCATCGTCACTCAATTTGTTGGGCGTTAATTTGGGAGCAAATATGTCCTGGCATGAACATGTTGCAGGCGTAGCAAGGAGAGCTTCTCAAAAGTTGGGAATAATATTTCGAACCAGAAAGCTTTACACTGCACAACTGTTAATTCGCTCAAATTCGACCAACTATGGAATACTGCTCCCATGTTTGGGGCTCCGCTCCTAAACACACACTACATTTGTTGGATTCCGTTCAGAGAAGAGCTGTTCGTCTAATTGGAGACCCGGGACTGACCGGAGGCCTTGATTCGCTGGAACTTCGAAGAACGGTTGGTGACTTGAGTCTGTTCTACAAGTATTTTCATGAAAAGTGTTCGAAGGATGTAGCCCACTTAATTCCTGCCAGAGCGGTGCATTTTAGAAATACACGTCGCGCTAATACTTCACATCCGTATGAGGTTCAGCTTGTTATTCTACGTACAACGCTTTTCAAGCAGTCTTTTATATAGAGAAACAAATCCCCTTGGAATAATTTGCCTAAGACTGTGTTTCCCACCGAGTATAATTTACAGCGACCCGACACTAACGTAAATCGCCTTTTTTCGCACACGTGTCGTTCCTGGAGCGCTTTAGGGACTTAACTATAGCACGTGTGCTAGATCCATAAAAAAAGCTATATATATATATATATATATATATATATATATATATATATATATATATATATATATATATATATATATATATATATATATATATATATATATATATATATATATATATATATATATATATATATATATATATATATATATATATATAATATATATATATATATATATATATATATAAATATATATATATATATATAACCTAGACCCAATTCGCGGTCAAAGTAAGTTCTTCATCTGTCCTTTTGACGATTTACAAAGGGTTGATCGCAACCGCTTTTTAGATAAAGGTTTTTTAGAAAATTAAGAGCATATCGCTCTAGTTTTTTTATTTCTAAACCTATCGCGGTCAATTATCTGTTCCGATTGTTATCGTTTTTGAATATTTGATAGTTAATTTGTAAAAATGCTTCGCTTATCCAAAACTTCGACAGCGAAAAAAGGAACGAAGCGTTATTAATAAAAAAAAGCTGTTAAAACTTCATCCAGTTCAGTGAGACAAAATGAGGTCTCTGGAAACCTAGAAATGAAGAAAAAATGAACCGCTAATTCAAGCAGCTAACACCTGAAAACTGTCCACGCGTTATGTCTGCGCTAAATTGGTATCCAACATTAACGCTGAGTGATTTAGCAAATAACATTAACATGCTGAATGGCCAAATCTGTATGATCTGCTGCTTGAAGAAAGTCCTAATTTCAAGAACCAATAAAAACTTCAAAAACGACGAAATAATATTCTGGCCTGACAAAAAATTCTTACTATAAGAAAGAAGTTACCGCTTATCTCGGAAAGTGTAAAGTCGATTTTATAAACGTTCAAGAAAATGTAGCTAAAATCGCACAGGTCAGTCAGATTTTGAAGTTTTGCGTTATTTGCTATCAACTCTACTGATTTCAAGTATAAATGACGAAAAATCAATTATGATATCTGTAGAAAGTATTACCACATGAAAAAGAGAAAGTTCAAACTGTTGGTCGCCATTGCCCTTTTTTTCTTAATTCAGTTATTATTAATGCATAACTAGTTAATTGGGTTTTATTAAATTGTAATGATTAATAGTAAAGTTATACAATAATAAATGCCCATCTACGACCTTTAAAACTTATCTCTCAAGTAGTACATGCCTATAGAATATTTCCTAATTTATATAAATGATTTTTTGCTTCCTGCCTCGACTTTACGCAAATTCATCATCAAAATACACACATTAAGGATTTCTTTCATATATAAAGTTTACTAGTTTCGGAAATATCCAACTGAGAACAAGGCGCGCTTATATAACATTAACATCAAGGATGTAAAGTTGCTTGTATAGTAGTTATTCTCTTACGACTTAAAGAGAAAAAGACCAGCCAAGTGTAAGTCAGACTTGCGCAATTAGTGTTCCGTACCGCGATTGCTCTTAAAATAAAAAAAATCTGTTATGGAGGTATAAAATGATCGATGACTTCACAAAACGCACCCTAAATTAGTTTTCAACAAAGTTTGCTGAAAACTGATGGCCTTAAAATTTTTGTTTTTTTTTTATATGCCAGATATATTTTTGGCCATTTTTTTTAAATAATACAAAGAAAAGTATTACAACATATATAGTTTTCAAAAACTTTCATTTGACACCCCAATCGACGACCTGGTATTTTTTTTTCACTTCCGATTTCACCCCCCAAAACTAACCTTCTAAGTTAAAATTTAACTTCTAAAACTACATGCTTCTGTTTGGGCTATCGATTGCTATATTTGTCCCAAATTTCAACTTTCTATGTCAAACAGTTTCGGAGAAAATCGGGTGTGACAGAGGACGGACGGACGGACGGACAGACAGACAGACAGACACCGATGTGATCCGATAAGTACGGAACACTAAAAATGCCTTCAAATGAGTTCCTTACTAAATGAGCTTATCAAAATTACATTAAAAGTTCTTTGTCGCTAACATAGCATAACTAGGTATAAATACATGGTGTCTAAAACAGAAGTGAGCATTTACTACCATCCATCCCCTTGAGGCGATTAGAACGGGGATGGCTTTATATATAAAGTCAAGGGCCAATTCTTATAATTACGGAAAGATCCACAATGTTATTAACGAATTGGATATCTGATTTTGTCATGTTATGTTTTAAGAAAATATAACCTGCGATTGTTTAAACAGGAAATTTTGAATGTCAAATTAAATACTCATTTCCTACCCCTGTTAATGTATATCCAACTTTCCACTACCTATACTGATCCTATACTATGTACTATATTGTCAAAAATAAATAATTTAAAAGTAATATAAGTAAAGATTTTATTTTAAATCATCTGACAAAGAAGGATCGTACATAAATATCAATTATACAACTTCTTCAGGTATAACTACTATAATAATCCCTAAAACTTTCACTTTCGATGACAATTTCAACTACTAGCAAAAATAATTACATTACAGAGTGAAAAATGTTTACTCTGCGTCCAAGTATCGTCCATTTTAGTTAGTTCTGTTTCTGTGTTAAATTTTGTTAGTAATTTTTTTTAAATTAATCCCTGTCGATAACAAAGACTTATTTTGACATATCAATGACTATGAATTTCACAACACTATCAGATTCAGTCATATCAAATTTAATTGTCCTATAGTTAGGAAAGAATTCAAAGTCATAAAAAATTCGAGAAATGTTGCTTAATAAATTTCGCAGGCCTTGAAGTAAATATTAAAAATTTTATTTACGTCCAGTTTGACGTCAGAAAGCATAGAAAAATTTCTTTCGAATGTCATCTGATTGCGTTTTTATTGCCGAACGTTACTCACGTTAATTGTATCGTGAAATTGACAAAAATTCACGTAATTTAATTGCCGTTGCATCTTATCATATAGTTAACACATCTCTTTTAGAAACAACTTACTCTGAATGATTTTGTCTAGGTTTAGAGCCAACTAAAATAATTTACTCAAATGTACACAAAAGTTGAAAGAGAAGATGCAACCTTTCGAAATTTTTAAAAATATTAAATTGGGACTTATGCAGCAATACGGAAGTACTAGTAAGGATCTTGCTACAAGCTATGTATATGTAATTATTTGTTTTGAACTTTAAAAAAAACTATAATTTATTAGTATTTTACAATGCTATTCCTAAAAATGTTTGTGGGTAATTTTAATTAATTACGATATAAGGTCGTTAACCGGTAGCAATTATGAATGTTTACCGTAAGAACAAATTAAGCATTTGTTTAAGGTGGGTCTCTAAAAGAGAAAATCCTTTTTTATAGACTATATCTATTAATCTCTTTATTATAAGCAGGTGAACATAATGCCACAACTTGAAAAACACTCTATATTTTATAAAATTATTTGTATGAACTTATACTGGTATTTCGTATTTGTCATAAGTCTCGCGTTATTAAAAAAAGTATAAATTACAAGTACAAATATACGCAAATGACGAATACGTTAGTTTTAAGTGCAATTTACAAGGGCTCGGCAATAAATTATTCCGCAAGTACAACGTTTTGATTCCTTGACTCGGAAAGAAGTATCTGTACAGGTTAATTCAGGTTACCATGAATATATGCAAAAAGACAATATTCGAAAAATTGTAGAACAACAAAAAAATATCTAAACTATCTGATAGAACAACTGAAAGATTTCCGAAAGTAGTACCCTAACATTTTTGTATATCACAATCTTTGAACAAAAATTAAATGAAATAGTTCTTCCACTGGTCCAAGCACGTTCACAATTGCTTTAGTAATTAATATTTCAGACCATTAGAAAGATTACACTCGTTTACACGTATTGAAGGCAATGTTAAATCATGAATAGAATAACTAAAAATTAAATAGTTTGGAGTTTACCTTATTTCATTATCTGTATACTTTATAATAATATATGTTATCTAACCTGAACTAACCTGACGCCTTGCTCTAGGTGGGCGTACTGAACGATGTGGCTTGAACGTATTACATAAGAGATAAATAGTGATTAAGCAGCAGAGCTTTTTGTAAGCTATAACATTTACAAGCTGGGACAAGATTTTTCTTAGCATGGTTTCTCATTAAAATGAACAGGACCATGCTTTCTTAGTAACTAGCAAAACAGGTTACGCTTGACATTAAATTATAAATAACTATAATGCTTAAATGTAAGGATGGAAAATATTCATAAATAATGTTTGAATAACAAAATTAAAAAATTTACAATTTTGTTCCTTTTTTTATATACGTCATTTTCTCGCGGCAGGTTGCAATCTTTGCAAAAGCGGACTAGCTACCGACTCCAGATGCGCAATAAAATCAAAAAATTTAACTTGCGTCGCACACTTCCGGACACATTCAAAAAAATGTGTTCTTTCGATTTAGTTGCTACAGTCAGGCCGCTGACATCTATTTAACCGAAATTCTTTTACAAATAATTACTGGCCAACAACTTTAAAAATAAACTCTATGGACAACAGACTAAGATAGTCTTAACGCACTGTATCTTACTACCAGATAGATAGATAGACAGATACGCCATCTTAAGTTCTTTTAAATGGAAAATCCTGTATATTATTTTTATTTTCGAGTCCTACTAAAAATTTTAGATATTATTTGTCTAACATACCATATGTCTAAATTGAACTGTTTGGAATTATTGATATATGAAATTACGGAGTTCAAATTAAAAAAAAAATAAGTTGGCTTGTGTCAAACATTTACTGTCAGGTAACGACTTAACGCGTTAAAAAATGATTTATTGACGAAAACGATTATTGCTGCATTTTGTGAAACTGCAATTTGAGCGTAATATCATAATGGTACGTACATTTAAGAGAAACTGAAAGAATCACTTTGTTAATGATGGTTGGTGACGGACACAGACAACAGGAGCTGTGTGATCTTTTTATCGCAGAATATCCGAATCGTGAACCTATTACCCAATCCATAGTTAGCAAAACATTAAAACAATTAAGACAATCAGGTCATGTTAAGTTCTAAATTTGGGCCTCTAAAAGTTAAAATAAGCGATGATAAGAAAAGTTAGATGTTTTATTGGAAATTCTAGAAAATCTCCATACAGCCACTCGTCAGCTTTGCCTAGACCATAACATAAGTAAAGGTACCTTACGAGGCTGGTTTGAAAAGTCCGTGCAAAAATAAAAACTACTTATTTGTTTGGGGTAAGCCTTTTTTATTTTTCGACATAGTCTCCTTTTAGGCTTATACACTTCGTCCAACGATGTTCTAGTTTGTTGATCCCTTCCGAATAATAGGATTTGTCCAAGTCTGCAAAATATCCATTAGTGTCTGCAATCACCTCCTCGTTTAAATAAAATCTTTGTCCCGCCAGCCATTTCTTCAAATTGGGGAACAAATAGTAGTCCGAGGGAGCCAAGTCTGGTGAATAGGGGGGATGTGAAACGAGTTGGAATCCTATTTCCATTAATTTTGCGACCACAACTGCTGAGGTGTGTGCTGGTGCGTTGTCGTGATGGAAAAGGACTTTCTTGTGGGCCAATCGCGGGCGTTTTTTCTTGCAGCTCGGTTTTCAAACGGTCCAATAACGATGAATAATATCACCTGTAATAGTTTTACCCTTTTCCAGATAGTCGATGAGGATTATCCCTTGCGAATCCCAAAAGACAGTCGCCATAACCTTTCCGGTCGTAGGAACGGTCTTCGCCTTTTTTGGTGCAGATTCCCCCTTGGTAACCCATTGTTTAGATTGTTGTTTGGTCTCAGGAGTATAATAATGTATCCATGTTTCATCCACAGTGACGAAACGACGCTTAAAGTCCTCCGGATTCTTCTGGAACAACTGCAAACCATCCTTGCAACACTTCACACGATTCCGTTTTTGGTCAAGCGTGAGCAATCGCGGCACCCATCTTGCGGATAGCTTTCTCATGTCCAAATGTTTATGCAAAATATTATGTACCCGTTCAGTCGCGATGCCCACAGCACTAGCAATCTCACGCACCTTAACTCTTCTGTCATCCATCACCATATCATGGATTTGATCAATGATTTCTGGAGTCGTAACCTCCACAGGCCGTCCAGAACGTTCAGCGTCACTTGTGCCCATATGGCCAGTCCGAAAATTTTGAAACCACTTATAAACTGTTCTAATCGAAGGTGCAGAGTCACCATAATGTTTATCAAGCTTCTCTTTAGTCTCCTGAGGCGTTTTGCCTTTCATAAAGTAATGTTTAATCAACACACGAAATTCTTTTTCGTCCATTTCTTGAAAATCACTCGACTTCCTTGATTCACACGAATGCCAAACACAAAGAAATAGACCAATATGGCTGAAACTTGGTGTGCGTTCATTCAAGAGATGCTACGAACTAAACATGACCTCGATACGCGCCGGTGGTGCCATCTCTCGGACTTTGCACGGACTTTTCAAACCAGCCTCGTAAGTCGTATACTGAATCAAGAAAAAGTGCATCCATACAAACCAAAATTATCTGAAGATGACTACGATAGACGCGTTGAATTTTGCGAGGTTATGATGAAACGAATCAATAATGATCCTAATTCATAATATTGTTTTTTTCTGACGAGGTTACATTTTGTCTTAACGGAAGAGTTAACAGGCATAACTGTCGGTACTAGTCTACTGAGAATCCTCTCTGGATAATCGATAGTCATTCTCAAAGACCACAAAAGATAAACGTGTGGGCAGGGATTTGTGGACGTCATATCATTGGTCCCTTTTTTATCGATGGAAATCTTACAGGACAGCGGTATTTACAGTTACTTCAAAAGCAAGTTACTCCAACCTGTGCAGGTCTTTTTCCCGAAGAAAATAATTTGGATACCCCTAACAGGAATCTGTGGTATCAACAGAATGGAGCACCTCCTCAATATGAAATCAATGTTCGTAGATATTTGAATGCGATTTTTCTTAATTGATGGATAGGCAGAAGAGGGACTGTAGAATGGCCTGCAAGGAGTCCCGACCTTACGCCACTCGATTTTTTTTTATGGAGTCATTTGAAAACCAAAATTTACCGAAGTCGACCTGAAACTGTAGAAGATTTACAATAAAGAATTCAATATGAAGTAGCACGGATCACCCCAGATTCTCTGCAAAACTCTGTTCAGGCTGTTTATGACAGATTGGGAAATTGCCTCGCTGTTAACGGTAGGCATTTTGAGCAATTGTTACCTTAAAAATAAACCTAGAGTATTTATTAATAGTTTTTTTTTGTCTTTTTCCTATTTTAAATTTCAAATGACAATAATTCCAAAACAGTTCAATTTAGACATATGGTATGTTAGACAAATAATATCTAGAATTTTTACTAGAACTCAATTTTAAAACCAGATACCGGATTTTCGATTTAAAAAATCAAGATAGAGTAATTTCTTCGAACTGGCAGTTCCAAACAACTGTCAACGTCAGTATATGCGCCGTATAACACCCTATAACATTTATTTAAACATTTTTTTGATACTCTGCTTAAAAAATGCTGTAGAATCATTCTATACATATGGGGCACCCTGTATATATATATATATATATATATATATATATATATATATATATATATATATATATATATATATATATATATATATATATATGTATATATATATATATATATATATATATATATATATATATATATATATATATATATATATTATGTATATATATATGTATATATATATATATATAATATATATATATATATATATATATATATATATATATATATATATATGTATATGCGTGTTTGATTATCGGAAATCGGCCTGGACTGTAAATATGTAAAACTTCTTCGTTATCGGTTGACAACTTCTTCAGAAGTAAGTACAATATTAATACACGATTAGATATATTGAAAACAATATTATTTTTGTATAGGTATTAAAATGTTAAAATATTAAAATAAATAAATATGAACATGTTTTATATTTTAACATTTTAATATTCAGACAAAAAATAACATTGTTTTTAATCTAATCTGTAATTAATATGTAGTTACTTCTGAAGAAGTTATATATATATATATATATATATATATATTTTATATATATATATATATATATATATATATATAAATATTCAAACGCTCTGAAATATTGCATGATGTGAAATACTCTTATTACATCGGAAACAATGATTCAAAGACAAAGGATTTATAACAGCAAATCCCTACGAAGATTTTCGAAGCATTAAAAAAAGAGTGTTTTGGTCATGTTAAAAAAAGAATGGGCTCTCGATTATGCACCGTAAAAAAATCACACGGACTAACGGCTAAAACAATTGATAAGTTAACGGTTTATTATGGATTTGCTATACATCGACACTGTCAGGACTCAGTAGAAACCCTATGAGGGAGGGTATTTGATCAATTTATTATCATTACAGCTCGACTGATGAATCCACAACACCCATACTGTTCGTCCTAAAGAACAAGAATCGTGGTGCCAGTGGCAACGCACATATGCACAATCGGAAGATAAAAATAATATCGATTTTTCCCACGAATAGCAGCACGCATTTTTAATGAGGGCAGTGTCTTTTGTTAAATATAATGACAGCTATAGAAGTGGCCGAAATGCACATGACTACTCAGTTAAAGTGGACGGGGAACGAGTTGACCTGGCCAAGGGGCAATTGCTACAAAGTACAAAAAAGCTTGAATGCATCAGAGACAAGAACAAATCAGTATTCTGGAAGCTCAAATAGCTGATAAAGATTCAGGATATGGCCCTGGAGTCGAGGATTCATTTACAGGTAAGAATTTATTTTGATATTACTGTTTTTTAACCTGATTTTTCAAATCTAAGACTTTAAACGCGTTTTTCTGGAAATTACTCTTTCTCAGATATTTCAAGAACCACTAAACCGATTTTAATGAAATCTGGTACATATTTTCTCTATACTTATTGCTCGTCTTTGATCGAAGGAATTTTGATTTTATCAAGAACTTTATTTTTAATTATAAAAATGTAAACCGCGCTAACGTCATTTTTTCGCTTTTTTGCTTAAATCAATGCCACTGGATGAATTTTTTTTTAATCCTTCGTTCAAAGACAAGATTGATCCTCTAGTAAACTGACTTCTTTGGAAATTTTTTTTCAGATGATCCAGCTCCCAGTAATCGTGCCCACCACAATTCTCCTTAACGAAAGGAGTCGCAGGGATTTTTTTTAAATTAAAATTTCACAAATTATATTTTAAGCTATGTATTATTATATAAAATAAAAATCTAATTTATATAATGAGTAGTTTCGCGAAAAAAAAATCCTAAAAAAATTGTTTTTTTTCGGTTCCATGCCTAAGTACATCCCCTTAAAGGGGAGGCGCACATCGACAACCGGGGGTGGAGTCTTGTGGCAAAAAACTTTCTTTACACTGGAAGTATAAAAAACTTAGATCCTTACCAACACAGTAAATTTAAAAATCGATGAACAGGAGTTCTGGAACAAACCTTTCATATCGCGGAAATTTAAAAACTTACACTAAATTTAAAAATCGATGTCTAGAGGGGATATTTTTTAGAATTTTACCAACTTAAACCCATTGTAAAAAAACTTCCCGTGGGAGAGAGGGATAGAATATCTCCCTCGGTACGTTCTGCCTGTCGTAGAAAGCGACTTAAGGAACAACCTAGTTGATAGATGCCCAGATCCCTCGCCCGGTGTAATACCATCGTATCGGCTTAAGCTGCGTAAGTTGCTTAACGTTTCGTGGCTGTGCCTATATCCCGGACCGTGAGACCAAATAGCAAGATGAGACACCTGGATACAAAAAATTCCGGAGGTAAAATAGCCCCCAGTTCGGATCTCTGGGTGGGGGCTGGTTCAGGGGCGTCGACATGGAGAGATCATAATTTTAAAATAGATTTTTACAACCTACGAGGTTTAAACTCAAACATAAATTCAGTGTACCAACACCTGCAATCAAATAAACATTATGTACTCGCTCTTTGTGAAACCAAGGTCAGTTCATCGATTAGCACAGTCAACTATCTTTATCCTGGGTACGACTTCTATTCCTGATTTAGGCGTAACTTTGGAATCTGTCTTTTTATCAGAAGCGAGCTCTCTTGCCATCGAGAAGAGGCTCTGGAGCCTCCAAACTTTGATGTTATGTGGTTAAAAGTAACGACTCAACAAACTACAAGGTTCATCTGTATCCTCTATCGACCACCAAGTAATACTAACTTCAGAACACTTTTCGCTTCTCTTACAAACACCATCGATCATTTACAAATTAACTATACAAATGCCGAAATTGCCATCCTGGGCGACTTTAATGTCACAATATCAACTGGCTTAAATATTCAAATACTACCGATGAACAAGGTCGTGAAGCTGAATCATTCTCAATCAGTTGTGGCTTAACTCAGCTTACTGACGAACCAACACGGATCCCTGATCGAGACGGGGAGTTCGCCAGTCTCTTGATCTGCTTTTAATCACAAATCCGGAGATTTACACGGTCACCGTAAATCCGCCGTTAGGTTCTTCAGATCATAAACTGCTTTCTACATCGAGTACCTTACCAATCAGTAACAGAGAGGCGCCTAAACCGCGCTACAAATCTGCTAATATGAAGATCTCATGGAATATTTTCGAATTATCCCTTGGTCAGACGTCTATTTTCGATCCGACGACCCATTTGACTGCGCCAGGGAGGTTTCCGATGTTATTTTATCTGGTATGGAAGCTTATATCCCTGTTTTGAAGAATGCCCTTCCAACCGCAAGCCTTGGTTTAACCGAAAATGCAAAAAAGCTGTTGCTTCTAAACATCTTGCCTACCGACAATGGCGTGAAAATCCTAAACTCTTTGCTTCACATTCTACTGACGATTTCCAAGGAAAAACACCACCTACTATTCCCATAGTGTAGTCAAGGATGCCCGATATTGTCTTCAGACAGCGTATCATAAAACGTATTTTAATGAAGCTAGACACGAAAAAAGCTTCTGGCGCTGACGGAATACTTGCCATAGTTCTCAAAAACTGTGCGAGGGAGCTAACACCTGTTGAGTTTTCAACCTATCCCACAGAAAGTGAATATTTCCTTCTGCTGGAAATGTGTCACGGTTCAGCCGATACCTAAAAAAGGCAAGAAGATCTGGTCGCACTGCTTTCAATAATATCGAAAGTCATGGAAAAGGCTATCAATCAGCATCTTCTAAAATATCTTGAAGAGTTCAAAATTATTAGCGATCACCAATATGACTTTAGTAAACATAGATCAACAGAACATCTTCTGACTTATGTAAGCTACGCTCATATGGTATGTCTGAAAAGTTCTGTTTGTGGCTCTCATGTTTCCTCAGAGAGCGTTCTTTCCGAGTGACAGTCGAGGGATTTCTTTCTAACACCTTCACTATCAACGCCGGTGTGCTCCAAGGCTTCCATACTGCCTCCTACTCTCTTACCCATTTACATTAACGATCTGCTGGAAAAGACCGGGAATTCAATCTACAGTTTTGCAGATGACAGTACGCCTATATCTTCATTCACTTTGAACGCTCGGACATCGGCTACTCAGACGAATATCCGCAGACAGAAGGAAGTCATTCAACTTGATAAAGACCTGGAAGAAATTCTATCTTGTGGCGACAGTAACCAAGTAGAATTTAACGCTACAAAAACCCAGGCGGCAGTTTTTTCTAAAAAAGTTAACGTTGCTAAACCCGACATAGTTATGTCAGGGCGTTCCATTCCTCTAACATCGTCACTCAATTTGTTGGGCGTTAATTTAAGAGCAAATATGCCCTAGCATGAATATGTTGCAGGCATAGCAGGGAGAGCTGCTCAAAAGTTGGGAATATTATTTCTGGTTTCAAAACTTTACACTCCACAACAACTATTAATTCTTTACAAAGCTCAAATTCGACCAACTATGCCGCTGCTCACATGTTTGTGGCTCCGCTCCCAAACATACACTGCATTTGTTCGATTCTATTCAGAGAAGAGCTGTTCGTCTGATTGGAGATCCGGAACTGACCGGCGGCCTTGATTCGCTGGAACATCGAAGAACGGTTGGCGACTTGAGCCTATTCTACAAATATTTTCATGGAAAGTGTGTAGCCCGCTTAATTCCTAAGAGCGGTGCATGTTAGAAATACACGTCGCGCTAATACTTCACATCCGTAAGAGGTTCAGCTTGTTACTCTTTGTACAATACTTTTCAAGCAATCTTTTATATGGCGAACATCATCCCTTTGGATAATTTGCCCAGGACTGTGTTTCCCAACGAGTACAATGTACAGCGACTCAAGAACAACGTGAATCGCTTTTTCCGCACACATGTCGCTCCTGTAGCGTGCTGTAGATACTTCCCTGCAGCACGTGTGCTAGACCCATAAAAAAAAAAAACTTTCCCTAATAGCGATAATTGAAAAAATTTCTACAACCATACTGGCATGAGGATATATATTCCCCAGCCCCTCCTTGACTACACTTCGGAATGAAAAGCGTTTTCAACTTAACAGCAAGAAAATGAATGGCTCTTGTATTCATTACAAATTGAAAATGTTAGCTAAAGCGCCGATGAGAATAAATTTATATTTTATACCTTTATTAATTGTATTTTGAAATTTTACTTATTTCATGTGTAAACTTCTGTTTTTTTTTATTTGTAGATAAACATAGCAAACATATAATGTACATATTGCTAGTTCAAAATTACAAGGTTGTATGTAACATAATTAGGTTTTTAAAGTTCAATAATAAAAAATAAAACAACTAGTAGTCTTAAATTAGTATTAGCTTCAGTTTACAAGAGGAAAATCTTTACACGACCTCAGCAGCGCGGTGGGGGACGCATAACTTCTACAAGCTTCAGCGCAGTATGTATCTTTTATCAGACATTACAAACCAATTTATTAATGTATTGACATTTTTAATGCAAATTTCATTTCTTTTATAGATATTTTTTATTCTACAGAATATGGGAAAATTAGTAGCAGAAAAAAAGTACTTACTTGTATCCTGTTAAGATATTGAGTAAAGTTGATTTTCCAGCTCCTGAAGGTCCCATAATAGCAGTAAGTTCTCCAGATCTAAGTCTTCCACTAACATTTTTAAGAATCACTTTATTTTCTGTAAAGAAATAATTAGTAATATTGAAAGCAAGCACTCTCATAAAAATTTTATGGCAAATATTTATATTAGCCACCTGATTTCCTACGAAAACTTTTAGCCTCTTGTGTTTTACAAAAAACAAGTTCAAATAAGAATTGTTAGCTCGATTCTGACAATTAGAACAAGTAGTGATATCAGTAGTTTTCTGAAATCTAACACAATTTTTGAATTCAAATTAGTTCATAGTTAATTAATAAAACCGACCTTCCTAATTTTTTAAATGAGATGTTTCAAAAATTCCTTGACTTTCTGTTACACATTTTTGACTAAATGTACTTTCAAATTTGATCCTTATTAGTAAGTTAAGAAGTAAAAACTAGTCCTCATAAAAGACTAAACATTGAACCCAGCAGCTTCAACTGGTTTTTCGTGGAATAAACCTTCGCATTTGACCATACATTCTTGTTAAATTCACTGACACTTTAACATCAAACTAATTTATATGGGACTGTTTAAATCATGCCTACGATAAAGTTTGCTTAATGTTTAGATGGTAAAAAATAAAATCAGTTCATATTTTATTAACTACTAGTAGGAAGCATCCATTACTATATCTCTTGGGACAGCTACTAGTTTTCTAGTATTTTTGAGTCAACATATTTTGCTACCTATTTTGTTCAAGTTAAAGAAGCTACCTGCAAGATTATTTTAATACTGATCTCTCAAATAAAGCAAAGTTAGGTTTTAAAATTTTAAAAGTATTGATCTGTATATCTTTCATGACGTTTGGAGTACCTTGCATCATCTCAACAGGATGTACAGAACATACTACACTTCTAGTGAACCTGTAGCCTGCAATTCCCACTGTTAATTAGAAATATTTTATACAATGTGTAAGGTTTATGTGTGTCTATCTTGGTCTCTACATTCTCATGAAATTCCACACCTAAATATTGAATGTGAATTTAAGTAAAAATATTTTTAGAACTTTGAAGTAAATATCTCTAAAACAACATCCCCAATGACACCTCATTTTCCAGAATCAGAATTTTTCGACTTGATATGTTTAGATCTCCAAAATGGTGAAACTGAGGGAAAACAAGTATTATAGATTATGCAAAGTTCAAGTTAATTATCCCTATAGTGTATGAAACAATCGAACTGTGATGGAAAGACAGACGGACGCAAAAGTCATTCTATAAGGACTTCGTTTTTACCTTTTAAAATAAATATCCCTAAAAATCATAAAACATTCAGATTTTTTTAATCATTTATAAACAGTTTTGCATCCACTTTTATTAAATATCTTATTGCTGCTAAAATGTAACAACCTGAAATTGAACCTTGTACTTATAAAACAGCAATAAGCTATAATTGAACCTTGTACTCATAAAACAATAATTTGTAATTTTACAAAAGAGCATATTTGATCATTTGCTAAATATAAAAATATTTAATAATCCCTACTGACAATAAAACTTAATAATTTTTAAATAAAAAAACTGTATAACTACACTAGGATAATTCAAGTAAATACTAGGGAAGGAAAAATATTCTTAAAAATAGAAACTGTAATGCTGTGCAGTTATAACTCTGCAGGCGTTTAGTAGGGTTTCCATTCAAACTGCTTTAAAATTTCACAATCCCTTCCGATTTTATGTTAACATTCCCCATTGGTTACTCACTCAAACAGAGAGTATATTTTATCTAATGCAAACACCAAAACCGCCTGCTAATTTCTTCTGAATTTTGAAAAAGTAGATTCTTTTGTGGACTCTATTTAGAACATTAATAAAGTCGAAAATGAAGTATAAATGTCCCTCAAAATGACTTAAAATGACCTGAAGATAAAAAATTGACTTTGTACTGAACTTATCTATTTTGGTGTGATTTATTATCTACTTAAAGTTCATTAAGTCTAAGCCAAAGGATAAGTTAGTTATAGTTGTAGGTACATTTTCTGTTAAGAACATAAATTTGCAAAAAAAAACCCTATAGTCTAAAATAAAAAAAAATACAATAATGTTCCTGCACGTTGAACTTCTTATCTTTGTGTGCACGCCTTATTTTTTATTTCTAGATAACATTCCGCTTACCCATAAACTGATAAATAAATTTACTTTGATAGTAATAACTATGCAACTAATAATATATATGATAACAAAAGCTTTTATGTCCAAAACACTTAGAATTTTATCAATTGGTTTTAAATTTAGAGGACAAAAACTTAAATTATTTGTGACTTAGGAGGAGACCCTAGACGAGTACATATATATACTACAGAAAAAAATGATGTAGTTGTTCAAGTGGTCAGAACATTTAATAAATTGAAATTTAGTTGCAAAGATACCTACCAGGGTTGTATTATAAGTACCTGCCCTTGACAAGAAAAAAATCATTTATAAGTGTAAAATTTATCTTATTTTTCAACTTAGTCTCCTTTTAACTCGATACACTTAGTCTAATGTTTGTTTCAGCAATCACCTCATCATTTGAGCCAAATTTTTTTTTTGCCGCGCCAGTTTTTTATATTTGGAAACAGAACTAATTGCTGCGGGTTAAATCTGGCGAATATGGTGAATGCGGAAGCAATTCGTATCCTAACACATGGAATTTTGCTATCGCGATGACACAAATGTGCACGCGTGGCATGAAAGAGATTTTTTTTCTTTCACAGCATGATTGAAACGATCCAATAAGTTGACATAATACTCCCATTAATCGTCTTGCTCTTTTTAAGGTAATCGACGTGGATTATGTCGCGTGGATCCCAAAACACTATGGCTATAACTTTGTTGGCCGAAAAAGTCGTCTTGGCCTTCTTTGGCGTCGGTTCACTACGAAAACCCACTGTTTAAGCTGTTCTTTGGTCTCTGGTGAGCTGTGATGAATCCATGTTTTGTCAACAGTTATGAAGCGACGCCAAAAATCATTCCGATTGCGCCTTAGCATCCCCAAACATTCTTATGAAGTTGACACACGTGCGTGTTTATTGACAATTGTGAGCAAACGCTGCACCCATCTTATGGAAAGCTTCCTGATATCTAAATGAGTTGTGAAAAAGTTCTGCACCCGTGCAGTTGAGATGCCCACACTCTCAATAACCTCACGCAGTTTCACTCTCCGATTATTTATCACTATATCGTTTTTAATAATTTCTGACATGGTGACCACAGTTGGGCGACCTGGACATTCTTTATCAAAAATGCTTGTACGGCCGCTTTTCAATTCAGTTGTCCAATATTTTATGATCGATAATGTAGGTGCAGAGTCCCCATAAACTTCGCTAAGTTCCGCTTTTATCTCATCATTCGTTTTCTTCTTCACAAAACCAATATTTTATCCCTGCTCGATACTCAATTTTTTCCATTGTTATAAAATCACAAAAGTTGTTCTATTTCAATGGCTGCCACCCACAAATTAAATCACGCAACAATTTGAAAATTTGAAAAAAAGGATTCTTGTGAAAGGTTATGTTTATGAAAAATATAATTTTTTAAATAGTAGTAGCGCCATCTCTGGCCGCGGCCAAGTATTTATCATATGACCCTCATAGCAGTTATTTAAAAGAAATTATTCTTGGATCGGTAATTAGATGCTTTAAGGCAGGGGTGCTCAAACGGTCGATCGCGATCGACAGGTCGATCGCGAGTGCTTTTTGAGTCGATCTCGAGAAAAAAAATTCCGATATAGAACTATTCACAAATTTTGTTTTAGGTAACTAAAACAAAATGTAATGAATAAACTACTAAAATTTATTCGATCCACAATTAGGCCAGAATAACCCCCTCATCACTTTCTTTTATCGTAATAACCTCCTGCTAGCGGCAAAAAAGGCGGCTTTATCAAAGGAACGCGCGGGTACTTGTCAAAAAAAAGCCGCGTTTTTGATTCCCGCCGATTTTTCTAGAAACTTCGGGCGGCTTGTTTGACGGGAACATTCGAGACTTCGTTCGCGCCGATATAAATGTTGCGCCTGCAAGAATAGGAGTCAGTCTGAGTTGTAACTTGAAGGCGATACATCGATACAAAGTATATTAATAAATAGTCCAAAATGAGTGTGGCGAAGAAAAGTAAAACTTATCATTTTAATAACGATTGGGAGGAAGAATTTTTCTTTTGTATGGTAAAGGATAAGTGCATTTGTCTCATTTGCCGTGCGTCAGTTGCAATACCTAAGAGAGGCATCATAAAACGGTTCATAAAAACTATGAAAAGGATTTTCCGTCACAAAGTGAATTAAGAAAACGAAAAGTACGTGATTTGATAACTTGTTTGAAAAAAGAACAAACCATGTTCACGAGACCAGCCACACAATCAAAAGCTGCAACAATCGCGTCATTTAAAATATCTCATATATTGGCGAAACACAAGAAAACCATTTGATGATGGATTGGTTGTGAAGGAAGCATTTATTGAAGCGGGTGAAACTTTATTTGGAAATTTTAAAAATAAAACAGAGATTATGTATGCTATTAGAGAACTTCAGTTATCTCGTCCGACTGTCATAAGGCGTGTTGAAGTCATGAGTCAGGACATGGCAGATAAACTAAAACATGATATCATGGAATGTACATACTTTTCTTTACAGTTCGACGAATCCACCGATATGACAGACACTGCCCAGCTGTGTATTTTTATTCGAATGGTATTCAATGACATGTCGGCTAAGGAAGAGTTTTTGACAATGATTCCTCCGAAAGGAGAGACCCGTGGCGAAGATATATATGACGTTTTCTTCAATTTTGTAACAAACTACAAGCTACCAATATATAAACTAGTGTGCATTACAACCGATGGAGCACCAGCAAGGACTGGAAACAAAAACGGTTTTGTGGCATTGTGTCGAGCTAATGATGATTTCCCTTCATTTTTCTCCTTCCATTGCATTATACATCAACAAGTTTTGTGTTTCAAAAGTTCTAAACATGGAGGAGATTATGGGCATTGCAATAAAAATTGGGAATTCTATCCGTGCACGTAGCTTGCAACGACGGCTCTTTAAATTGCAGTTGGAAGATAGTGAGTCAGCTGAACACGGTGATTTAGTTCTTCACACGGACGTCAGGTGGTTGAGTCGCGGAAAATTCCTAGAAAGGTTTCAAGAATTATTGCCCGAAATAACAGCTTTTCTGGACGAAAGAGGTGATGACACTCAGATGCTGAAAAACGGAAAATGGCTGACTGATTTGGCATTTTTGACAGACATCATAATGCATTTAAACACCATTAATTTGGAGCTTCAAGGTAAAGGAAAAACTATTATTGAGATGATTAGCGCAATAAACGCATTCAAAAGTAAATTGCAACTTATGATAGATCAACTGAAAAGAAAGGATCTGAAAAATTTTCCGTCTTTGAAAGCAAGGATTCCTCAGAATTATAATATTTATGAGGCAGAATTATCAAATATTTTGGGCCAATTCGAAATACGTTTTTATGATTTCAGTAAATTGGCAAATATCGCATCATTTATGAGTTATCCTTTTTCGTGTAAAACCATTGAGGAATTAGCTACTGAAATAGCAAGTCAGTTTAACATGGACTCATGTTCTGTTGAAAATGAGTTAGTGCAGATTATATCAGATACACATGTCAAAGACACAGCATCTGATACAAAATTCTGGTGTTTTATATCTGAAGATAAATATCCGAATCTAAGGCAAATCGCCCTTCAACTGACGGCAATGTTTGGGTCAACTTACTTGTGCGAGTCTGCATTTTTCTGAAATGAAGATAATTAAGTCAAAATATCGCAATCGACTAACTGATGAACATATGTCATCATGCTTGCGATTAGCACTCGGTAATTACGTACCATCTTATGAAAAGTGTGCCGAGGACATGCAGTGCCACGCTTCAACATCCAAAGTCAATCTTTAGTTAAGTTTAGACACTAGAACTCGTTTGTTTTGTAAGAACCAATAAACTCACAATTTTGAATAATTATTAGTTTTTTCATTGACATTTTAGAGCAGACCTACACTTACCTTGACTAAAAAAAATGCATATTGTGCGGAAAAACTAATATCTATGCCACGATACACCCTACCTAGACGACAATCCTGCATCACACTTACATGCAGCCTCTCAGAGTCGATCGATCGTAGTCTAACAATATTGAGGCAGATCGCCAGCAGTTCAAGTTTGAGCACCCCTGCTTTAAGGTCAGATCAAATATTTATAAGTAATCTTAACAATATACTCTTCTTTAAAAAATATAAGAAAACATAGAAAAACATAACCTGAAAAGTAACAATTTATCCCTTATTGTTTTCAATTACATATTCAGTTAATTATTTATCAACTTAACTGTGTGTTTATTTATCACAAACAGATGAGACAATAAAATACCCTATCAAATGTTAATTTGAAATAAAATTCATGATTATTTTTCTACTTGGATATATTTAATTTTTAACTTTTACATCCAGTTCTGATACTAAGAAATATGTTTATATCTGCCTCAAAGATAGCTCTTAACACCTAATGTCATAAATTATGGGGTAAATGAGAATAACAGATGGTACTCTCGTAATTTTAAATTATTACAAAACCCATTTTTCTACACTGTTTTTAGCCATTTAACTTTTGTTACTTCCAAATGAAAAAATAACTTTTTTTTATTAAATATATCAAAAGCTAGTTCATGATCATCATAAGATGATACTTGAACAAAAATGGTTCTAGATGCTTTTCCCTAATTAAAAAAACTAACACACAGAAGGTAGTCCTATTATTGAGCCTGTCACCAATGCTTACATTGAATAACTGAAGAATAGTGACAGTTTGAACAAATTAACAAAACTCATTCTCACTGTTCTGATTTGTTATTAAGAGGGGTTACCATTTTCCAACACTTTTAACAAAAAAGTACAAGAAAATATCTATAACGATGAGAATTTGGTAGGATTAACAATACAGAAAACAAATTCTGCCAAATTCTGGTTACTACAAAAGTATTCTCTGCATTCACAGTTAAAACAAATCAACAATTTTAACTAATAAAAACTTTTGAATAAGTATTAACCAATAAAAATGGTTTTTGTTCATTTGTATAAGCAATTTTTTTTAAATGTACATACCTACTAAAACAGTTAATGCTATGGTTAGTTTATCCAAATTTAGTTTTATGGTTAGCTTGTTTGTTAAATCGAAAAGGATAATATGTAACTATAACTCCTCAAGTTAATTCACTTATGGTATAGGGACCAATTAGTTGAGTTTAAACCAAATAGTTTCCACTTACATCTGACTTTAATATAAAAGATATAAAATGTAATTTTTAACCTAGCTAACTGTAATTAACTAGATTAGACCAAAAAATTGGGGCAAACTGTTTTTATATTATAGTGACCATTATATTCTGTTGAACTTTACAATTTAGTTGTTTATTCAATCTATGTTGTTAAGTACCTTAACGACTATGCAAAAAATTTTCTGCCCCTGGATAAAAAGCTAAAACGTATAATCAAACCTACAATACCAGCTTGACTAGTACTATTTTTTTATTAATTTATAATTTGCTGTGGGAGCATAAAACGCTCAACAAGTAGGTGAATTTAAATGGGTACTTGTTTAATTTTTGCTATTGCATAAAACTATAGATCCACACCAGAGTGTTACCTCACTAGGGAATACATGTATATTTCAATGACATTCAGCAGAATTACTGTAGAATTGCTTGAAAGTACTTTCTCTTGCATTACCTGCTAAAACTGACTCTATTTACTAAAACCACATTAACAGCAGTTTCTAAACTTATTAGCAAATATGAGGTATTCTGAAAATTATACCAAGGAATTATTAGAATTACCTAAAGATTTTGCAATACTTGCTGCTATAAAAAAATGAGTAAAACACCCCTATCTATGTCATATTAACAAAAAATGGTAGTAATATGACAAGTTTTTTGATTCTGTATAGTAACCTATCATATGAATTTGTGGGTTCTAGAATTAGTACCTAAACATCTCGAGTCCTTTTAATTCCATACTTAAAACCATACAAGATATTTTACAAGATGATAAAGAACCCATTGCATATATATTATAATTTGGGGGATACTGATAGTGTGACTCACAAATTGGTGCACCACTGTCAAGATAAATGTGCTAATAGAGAATACACTGATGCTGAGTGGTGCCTCATTAATTATGTCAGCATACATGTTTTTTACTAATGTCATATTAAAACTACCATGTCATATGGTTTTTAACAATTTGAAGCTGGTAATGCAGTTTTAGTAAGTCATATATGTAAATATTTTCACTTGCAATTGGTCCAAGTATTTCCTTGGTAAATCTGCATAATACCATCCAAATATATGTTCACGTACTTCCAGGATAGTGACACACCTGAAATTAGGCACTACACCATTAATATGTAGTTATAAGAAATATACTAGATGGATAATAATATCTTTATATCATTGTGGCAAAGGGAAATATAATACCGATTTAAACTTTTTGAGCTGTTAACTCAAGCATTAATCTAATATTAATAACTAGGTACTTACGTTTTCCTTGTTTTACTGTGTATGTTAAATTGGAAAAAGATAAGTCAACTTTAGGTCTTTCTGGAAGATGAGTCAACTTCTTTGGCTGTGCAGGTTGAATTTGAACTTTAAAGTCTGGTGACCTAGGTTGCAACAAAAGATTATCACTAGCCATGTTAATGTGATGTTGACAATGCACTATTTGAAATTTATTAATAAAGCAACAATATAAACAAAGACACTTTTTGTTTTTATACGATTCGTTGTGCGAATTATTATTTTCGAAGCTACAGAGCTGTTCTAAAATGCACTCTGACCCTTCGTTTTAAAAAATAGAACTTTGAACACTTAAATCATTACAAAAACAATAAAACCAAGTCCAAACTAGTTTACACAACAGCAAAACAACAAATGAAATTGTAAGAAAGGAAAGTCTGACAAAAATTGACAAAAGTCAGCTGAAAGCAACGAAGATTTACGAATATTACAAGAAAAGCCGATGTTTTACGAGTATCTTCCCTACTTGAGCATGACACGGAAACTTGAGTGATAAATGAATATATTTTTATGGCTCATCTGGCGCGTTCACCATTAGATAGAAACTTTAATTTTATTCTATAAATATAAATTCACTAGCCGTGTCTGCGGCTCCGCTCGCGTGAACTTGATTCATTATCCTCGTCAGTGTTTATTCCTTATGTTACCTGACATAATAAAATATATCCTATAACCTGGCCAGAGAACATAAGTATGAATTTAAAAAAATATACGTAAATCGGATAAGTGGTTCTCGAGTGATAAGCGCACAGACAGACACACAGAGAGACGGTGGGGTTTAAAATATATATATATATATATATATATATATATATATATATATATATATATATATATATATATATATATATATTTTTTTTTTCTTTTTTTTTTTCTTTTTATGGGTCTAGCACACGTGCTGCAGGAAACTCCCTAAAGCGCTACAGGAGCGACACGTGTGCGACGAAAGCGATTCACGTTGTTCTTGAAACGCCGTATATTGTACTCAGTGGGAAACAAAGTCCTGGGCAAATTATTCCAAAGGGATGATGTTCTCCATATAAAAGACTGCTTGAAAAGCGTTGTACGAGAAGTGACAAGCTGAACCTCATACGGATGTGAAACATTAGCGCGACGTGTACTTCTAACATGCACCGTTTCCATAAAAATACTTGTAGAATAGGCTCAAGTCGCCAACCGTTCTTCGATGTTCCAGCGAATCAAGGTCAACGATCAGTTCCGGGTCTCCAATCAGACGAACAGCTCTTCTCTGAATAGAATCCAACAAATGCAGTATATGTTTGGAAGCGGAGCCCCAAACATGGGAGCAGTATTCCATAGTTGATCGAATTTGAGCTTTGTAAAGAATTAACAGTTGTTGTGGAGTGTAAAGCTTTCTAGTTCGAAATAATATTCTCAACTTTTGAGAAGTTCTCCTTGCTATGCCTACAACATGTTCATGCGAGGACATATTTGCTCTCAAATTAACGCCCAACAAATTGAGTGACGATGTTAGAGGAATGGAGTGCCCCGACATAACTATGTCGGGTTTAGCAACGTTAACTTTTTTAGAAAAAACTGCCGCCTGGGTTTTTGTAAAGTTAAATTACACTTGGTTACTGTCACCCCCCCCCAATATAGAATTTCTTTCAGGACTTTGTTAAGTTGAATGACTTCCTGCTGTCTGCGGATATTCGTCTGAGTAGCCGATGTCCGAGCGTTCAAAGTGAATTAAGAGATAAGCATACTCTTATCTGCAAAGCTGCAGATTGGATTCTCGGTCTTTTCCAGCAGATCGTTAATGTAAATGAGAGAGCAGGAGACAGTATGGAGCCTTGAGGTACACCGGCGTTGATAGTGAAGGTGTTAGAAAGAAATCCGTCGACTGCCACTCGTAAAGAACGCTCTCTTAGGAAACATTAGAGCCACAAACAGAACCTTTCAGACATACCATAAGAGCGTAGCTTAGCCAACAGCCCATCGTGCCAAACACGGTCGAATACCTTGGATATGTCAAGAGCAACCGCTCAAGATTCTCCAAAGTGTTCAATTGCGTTGTTCCAAACGTGTGTTACATAAGTCAGAAGATCTCCTGTTGATCTATGTTTACGAAAGCCATATTGGTGATCGCTAATAATGTTGAATCCTTCAAGATATTTTAGAAGATGTTGATTGATGACTTTCAATATTATTGAAAGCAGTGCGATTGGTAGGTAGTTATTTGGCAAGGTCTTCTTGCATTTTTTAGGTATCGGCTGAACTGTGGCACATTTCCAGCAGGAAGGAAATATTCCCTTTCTATAGGATAGGTTGAAAAGTCTACAGAAAACTGGTATTAGTTCCCTCGCACAGTTTTTGAGAATACTATGGCTGGTTATTACGTCAGCACCAGAAGCTTTTTTGGTGTCTAGCTTCATTAAAATACGTTTTATGATACGCTGCCTGAAGACAATATCGGATATCCTTGTCTGCAATATGGGAATAGTATGGGATATATATATATATATATATATATATATATATATATATATATATATATATATATATATATATATATATATATATATATATATATATATATATATATATATATATATATATATATCTATATATATATATATATATATATATATATATATATATATATATATATATATATATCTATATATATATATATATATATATATATATATATATATATATATAATATGGATTATTATTACTATTATTAATATATAACCTGGCCAGAAAATATACGTATGAATTAAAAAAAAAGCACGTAAATCAGATAAGTGGTTCTCGAATGATAAGCGCAGAGACAGATAAACAGACAGAGAGACGTTGCATTTTATATATATTATATTCTTTTCTACATGATAGTGTTCCATATTTAACGGTTTAGGCAGCGTATTGCCAGAGAGCGCGCTAGCGGCAAACTTTTTTCCGACTTGGTTCACTATTATCGTCACTGCTTATTCCTTATGTTACCTAGTAAAATATATCCTATAACCTGGCCAGAGAGCATATATATGAATTAAAAAAAAAACGTAAATCGGATAAGTGCTTCTCGAGTGATAATCGCACTAAACGATAGACAGACAGAGAGACGTTACATTTTACATATATTATAGGAGAATATGATAATTTCTCCTAAAAAGATTAAGATGGTGTAGGATGACTCTAGTAGTTGCATTTAAAATGATCACATACTTAAAGACTGTAAAATAGTAATTTAAATTTACTTAACCGAATGTTTTTAAATATTTTGTACAAAAATGTTCTACTCTTCTAATCAAATTTGTAAATATTAAAGACTTATAAGTGGGGCAGGAAGGATCTGGCTTTTCTTAAATAGTGTATACCTGAAGGAAAATAACCTAGGTCCTCAGGGGAGCTCATGATCAATCCCGACCATCCAATAACAAGCAGCAAAAACTGGGTTTGAACGGTCTAAGACTTTTACACTGATGATAATCTGACAGATCTACATTTGGACGTCGATAAGATATCACTCCAGAAACTCGCGTCTAGGGAAGGTGGGCATGGCAAACCCGAGGATCCGGGCTGAATTCTTACTTTGCTTCAACTTGTCTTGAGTGAAATCCCTTCTTATTTTATATCTTTCTATCGGTCTCCCTTGACCAACTGTTGTTCTCTTCGGATAGTCATGCTTTGAACATTTGGTGCTCAGGATCCCTCCTTCTTCTGTTCACGCTATTTCTTCTCTAAGGCAGGTGTTATGCTATCCATGTCGAGCGCTGGATGGTACTAGGTTATGGTATGGCTAACGGGGCCTTCGGGATATCACGCGATCTCCCGAAGGAAAAAACCTTGCCAAAGCGTACGGTACTCTACTGTGGTCCCTTACCCCTTTGCCTTAATACTCGTGCGACCAATATGGTCAAAGAAAAAGAAAAAAATAAATCCTGGAGGCTTAAGTAACCTACAGCTCCCAACTAGGTTTTGTTAAGCGAGCCTTTACAAAACCTTCCTGAGAGAACCCAACGAGGATCCTCTACACCCTTGGAAGAGATCAACGGGGTGACCGTGGTATTCACTAAAGTCATCCTCCGAAGGAACTCTTCCGATGATTTCTACTCCGGAAAATTCCATGGGTTTACAGCCTACTGTGGATGCCTTGACTACGTCACTGGGAAAAGTTAGAGGGAAAAGATGCAACCTCAGCGGAGCCGAGAGAAAGAGTCGTTCTCGTTCTGGTTGCTGAGATTCCACCCGCGCGATATACAAACGAGGGAGAGGGTAACAAACACACAATAAAAGTAGAGAATGATTTAGATTGGGCTGTTTTCATTAATTAGGCTGGCTAATTTATGCGGTATTCTGTCTTTAGATCGTTATAATGCTGGTAAGTATTTATCTGAATATGTGAAAACTAATGAATAAAATTTTATGCCCTTTTGACCATTTTGAATTGTTTCTTTTTAATGAAAATTATTGTTATTTAATAATTTAAAACTCAAAAATTTGTAAAACCAGTAACCTCACAGTAGCCCCCTTAAAAACCAAATGGAAATTAATGCTATGAAATTTATAAATGCATTTATTATAGAGTGTGTCCACAGTCCACAGTGATCTAGCCATTTTTTAGTATGTAATATGGTCTGAAGCTAGTGGTATACCAGAATATACAAATATTTCTGTAAATATAAATTACCTCCAGACAATTTTCATTTATATTTCACGATACTTTTTAGACAATACGGTAGTCCTACCATGAGCGCTATCGTATTTTTACAATTACTACATGTAGATTATATACAAATATCCATATAGCTGGAAGTATTACTCATGTTTCCAACTTTATGAGTTGGAGTAACAAAGGAATCTTGTTGAAACACAGTGCCAATTTTTTACTTTATGCTTAAGCGTGGAGACGAATTACAATAACATATAATAGCTTTGTGAGGACCCATAAGCAAGCTCTCAACAGAGCTGATAAAGTCCCGTCAGGTCCATAGGAAAATTTAAGTTTTTATTTCTCAATACTCTCATATACTTCGCAAGACTACTAAGTTAGTAAAGCAAACTAACGTATTAAATATTACAATATCAGGAACAATACTATTATTGCTTGCATTTATTGTAAAAAAGTTTACTGATAATTTTACTATATCGGTCATTTAAGAATATGCTTTGTTTTTGCGTTGCTAATATATTTCTAACAAATTACAAGAAAAATCGCGTTTAGAATAAGCAGGATATTAATTATTTATGTAAAATTTTCATTCATGTACTAGATGTCTGATTGAATTGGCAATAACATTGGAGGCGCGACGAGTACTCGTTGCATATTCACTTATTCGGCTGCCAGTTCGTCCTGAGCAGTCCATCACTTCATTCCTCTCTTGATCCAAGAAGACCAAAAACTTAATTGTTCCAGAATAACTAAATAGTCGTATGAGGTGAAGCGCGGCATTATAATATTGAAACAATCCGCTCGAAATTACAGTTCTACCAAGGCTCCACATGTTTACATCTAAACGCGATCCAACAGTAATAGTGGACTCAAGAAAGGACGACTAGAAACGATGAGTTATGATTTGGTTGACTGTAATCTAACGATATATAAAATTTAAATATTCAATGGTTTCCCGGCTTTCTCAATATTATTTAAACTCTAATCTAACAAAGTAAAATTATCGTGCATTGTCTAGCTAATAGAGAAGAAAGAAAATAATATAATATTTATAAAAAACAGTTAAATATTTTCTAAATTTATACTTTAATCATTTATATATAACCACATATAACCTGCTATTAAAATTAACAAATATAAATGATAACACTTGTACGCATTCCCCACAAGCTTTGCTATCAGACAATGTCCGGTTATTCGGTTGAAAAGGGCGCTGCACGGATGCGGGATATGGTAATTTTTTGCATAAGACAGCGTTGCAATTTTGTCCAATGTCCTACTCGTTCTAACTTCATTCACTGCGGTTTCTAATGGATAATTGATTTGACGGGAAACGGTGTGATGTGATGACATACTCTGTCTATTCCTTTTTGTGTCTCAGAGTTCTACAAACACTATTGTTATCTAACTCTGTGTGTGTTAGCTCTTCTTCCATATCACACTGTCAAATGACGTTTTAAAGCCTACAAGCAGGACGTATGTTGTTTCTCTATTTTTAAATCAATTTTCTACTATTTTCGCAGAGCAAATATTGCTTACAGAATTTCTCACTCTTAATTGTTACTGTACTTTATCATCTGTGAATTTTCTGCTACACTTGTTTCTATCCTTTTGTAAAATATACCAATTTTGCATTTCTTGGTACTTATAACCTAAACATGAGAGTTTTCACAAATGTCGTCTTCTTTTTGTGAATTACTTTTTATTCCACTAGTACAGCAGTACCCGGGAATATTTCTCTCACTATAAAAATGGATACTAATTTGTTTAATTGTTGTATCTTGTGCATATTGTATAAATTCAGCTAATATTTTTATACGTATAAATGAATTCGTTTGTATTTGCGAATTGATTTACGTATGAAATCTAGCAGCAATTATAAGAATTTCTTCAAATCTGTATCAGACTCGATACAAAGAATCCGTTCTTTTTCTTTTCTTCTATATCCTTTAGTTTTTAGTGTTCCGTACGGAACACTTATAAGATGACTTCGGTGTCTGTCACACCGGATTTTCTCCGAAACTATTTGTCATAGAAAGTTGAAATTTGGTAATAATATAGGAATTGATGGCTTCATCAGAGCCGTTTAGTTTCGAAAGTTAAATTACTCTTCCATCTCCTCTGCAGAACTTCTAGCCATCAAAGAAAGTCTAAGATTTGCGATTACTTCCTTACTCTCCTCCAAATACTTAATCGTTTCTGATTCACAGAGAGCATTAAAATCTATCCAATCTACAAATCTGGGCAAGCGTATATCAGGCAAATCAAAGATCTTTTATATATTGCCAGACGTTTCATTCTTACTGCTTCCAGGACAGATTGGCAATAAAGGATATGAAAAAGTTGATTATTGGGCCAAATTGCGAATTCCTCTGGTGCTCATGTTCTGGGAGAAAACCACCCAAGGGGTTTTATTAATTACCTAAAGCTAAAATTCAGGAAAATATTTCAATTACAGTGGGATCTAAAGGATCCAAATCACAAACTTTGGGAGATCAAGCCTTCAGTCTATCCTTCTACATTTTCACTGCCTGAATAGAAAGGAAAATACCACTTTAAGAAGGCTTGCTATAGGACACTCATACTAGACTCTCTCCCATCTTCTAAAAAATGAGAGTCCCCCTTTCTGTCCCAGTTGCCAATCTCCTCTCACCATCAAGCACATCTTCGAATCACAGCACTACTCTGAATCACGAGCAAAATTTGGAATCCCGTCAGAATTGATATCAGTCATCCATTCATATAAAATTAAGCATAAGCAAATCTTAGAGTTCCTAAATGAAATAAATACCACAATATAGATTTCTTAATAGAGTTCTTGGGCGCTAAATGACCTTAATAGTCGATGCAACCTCTCCATCCTCAAATTCATTTATTCATTCATTTAACATACTTAGTTCCGCTTGAGTAATTCAGATCTTAGATTAAGAATAAATAAGGTAGATTTGTAGTTTAGCTTTAGTCAATCATCGGTCCTAATGAAGCTAACATGGTTAGTGAAACGCACGTCGAGGGCAAGAATAAAGTGTTTGGTGTAGTGGTAATATATACCGAGTAGTGGCATTGTGCCAAAGTTTCCACATTCCCAACATAGTTTAAAGTAAGTAATAATATTGTAACCAGTGTAACGACGGTGTATTATGAAATAAATAGTTCGTTCCAAAAAAAAAACATGGCATTCTAGTAGCATTTTCATTTGCTTACAGTGTCGAGACAGTTTCAAAACTAAGAAAGAAGAGGTTTCTTTGTCTCTGCAACAATTTTGGATTATTATATAGGATGGAATGTAATCTAAATTTAAGGAAATGGACCATAATCTAATTTCATTAATATTCTACAAGACGTAACGGTTGAGTTAAATAAATCGGGGTCAGTATCTCTAGATATATTCAAGTTTTGTGATGACCTTTAGCTAAAAAAACTATATATTATAAAATAGTTTTCAGCTTTATTAATGATATATACATATTTATTATGGCCCACGGCCACAGATTCACATGAAGAGACATCTGTTATTTGTTGTTAAATATTCCAGTAACATAAAAAAATCCATATACTTATACTAGGTACTCAGGAATATGATTAAATGGAACTAAATTAATAACTAGGTTTTAACATTTATGAACACAACAATTTGCTTAAACCACTGTTTTATAATAATTCCATTTTTGACTTTTTTCAACATTTCTTTAAAATTTTGTAGAGTATATGAGTGGAATTGGGATAGGTTTAAAACTTCAGGATACTAATTTATTATATATATATTAAGTATTTGAAGATTAAAGTTGGCATATTGTGTACCTCCCACTACCTCTTTACGGATCAGAGCTTTTTAAAGAAAATTCTTGTCCTTATTCGCCACGTGATGGTGTGAACAGGGAGAACTCTGTTTTTTAGCTAATAAATATCTCTGCTTAAACGAAACCTGGATAAAATCAAACTATGTACAACAGGAAATTTATCGATAAAAAATTTCTATTCTCTTACAGAAAACATAAGCACGTTTTCTTACTGAGGGTCAGTCATGTTTAATCTAATACCTGTGGTATTACATACTGGTACTTTACAATATGACGCATTGTAAATTTACACTTTTTTTACGAAACTTAAATTAAATAGTTTCTAAAATACTGACTCAAGTAATATTTGCTAGATTTTAAAAAGCTTATAAAGATTGTCCATTTTGACATTTTTATCCCTCTTTATGAAATATTGGGTGTCGTAAAACGTCAAAATTTATCAAAAGTTAAATTATTTGAGAACTTTCTCCCTGCTGGGATAATTCCGAAGTAAAAAGTGGTACGTATATAACTACCATTTATTACAGAAGAGTTGCTAAAGTAAGGTTTCTTAATCACTAGAAATAAAAAAATTTAAACAACTGTTTAAGATCACCACTTATGTTTATTATATTATTACTGACAATTGTTTTTCGACACACTGTGTCTTCTTCTGGAGCACGATGTAAATTAACTAACAAAGTATGTTACAGAATATATAGTTTACCTAATTACAAGTACTAAATTCATTAAGGATATTTACCTTAATACCTAGAACAAGTTCAATAAAGGAGACCCTCCCCCATCTAATTGATCGTTGAGTAATAAACCTGAGGATTTTTTCTGGTTAATTTCTACCTGTTCTAAACAATTCAGTAATTTTCCTTTCTTTTCATTATGAAAAATTTTGAAATCTTCATTGAACGTATGATTTCCATCTGTTAAATGTTTAGCGTAATGAGATTTGTTATTTTTCAGCTTTGTTTATGTTCCTTTATTCTTTTATAAAAAGATCTGCCTGTTTGTCCTATATACGTTTTATTGCAAGTGCCACAGCATAATTCGTAAACACCCGTTTTATTTTCTTTTTTTGTTTTACTTTTATTATTTTTAATATGTCGAGCTAATGTGTTATTTGTACGGAAAGCGATCTTTACATCATTTTTATGGAAAAAAATTTTAATTTTATTAGTCAATTTTCCGGTATAAGTGAGTGAATGAAATTTTTCTTTGTTTAGTTGTTTGTACGGGTACACCAGTCCTATTGCTTTTTTAAATTATTTTTTCATTAAAATATTATCTATGAAATCGCTTCTGTACCCACTGTTTATACTAATTTGTTTTATAATATTTATTTCCTTCTGAAAATTTTCTTCCGTTAATGGTGTATTTATTGGTCTATGGATGAAACTATTATAAGCCGAGATTTTATGTGTGAACGGGTCGTTAGAATTAGCGTGTATAGTTATATCTGAGTATGTTGGTTTATGGAAGATTTCAAAATCGTGTTTATTCATTTTGTTTGATATTTTTAAATCTAGGAAATTAATCGATTTATTTGTTTCTATTTCTGTTGTAAAAGTAATATTATTATGAAGTTGGTTAATATAATCTAGAAATAGTTTTAATTGTCGATCTGTCTGTGCTTGTAAAGCAAGTCAATATGTCATCTACATACCGATACCAATAAAAGAAATTTTTAAAGAGATGAGAATTACTGATTTGTTCTTCTAAATGGTCCACAAAAATTTCAGATAAAATTGGACTAAGAGGATTTCCCATTATTAAACCTTTCTTACTTATATAAATCTTATCGTTAAATTCGAAATAATTCTGGTCTAAACACAGTGTTAAAATGTGTAATATTTCTTGTTTAATTATTGGGTTAATATATATAAGATCTTAAACAGTTGTTTTTATTTTTTTCCTAGTTATTATGGATCTCCATCAAGTAACGGCTAAGTCAGTGCAGTGTTTTTAAATCAAGTTATTTGTTGTTATTGAGCAGTTAATAAAAAATATTAAATACGTCCGGAGATATTAGATACACAAAAAAACATGTATACGTATTTTTCAACGTACGCACAGAAGTTCGAGTTTACGTCATTGTCTTAACTGCAAATAACACTGCAATTAAAGCAGCAAACGAACATCAGTCAATAGCGTACGGACAAGCTCTTATGTCGGACGTATTAGTAAAAGGAGAAACAATTTTTATACACATATACAATTTTGTAGATTTACATCTACATGACTACCTAAATCGTTATATATTGGGAGCAAAACTTATGAACGAAACGAAGCTGTGGCATATTTATTCAAAGTTTAGATTTCTTTACTTACTCTGTATAACACTACCAAGGTTTTGCAGGAACAAAGAAAATTTATTTGTAAAAATCTAGAACAAAAAAACATTCAAAATCTGAAAAGTTCAAAAGCAACATATGCAAAATCCGAATGCTGATCACGGAATTTTTAACTTACTGTATAACGAAACAATTATATACCTATTATTTCTACATAGTACTATAATATACAGTAGCATTAAGTAATAAAATTGATAATTTTTCGGCAAATTTATTGAGAGGATTTGTTATCAACGACTTTCCATACCCATACCCCATGACCTGTGACAATAAAAGTTTTGGGTTCTCGAATTACAGTCGAGTCCCTTAGTAGCGCTCGGTATACTAATTCTATTATTTAGTTAATAAATTTTGAATTTCGTAAATATTAGTTTAATTTCTAACATATTTCATTTTCCCGAAGGATCCATAAATCCTTAAGCTCAGATATTACACGTAGGTTCAATACTATGTTCATCAAAAAACTCGTTTAGAAATTTTTATATTTCGTATATTTAAATAACCTTCGCACCGTCATTTGACGCAATCAAAACAAACAACTCTTACAAAATATTTATTCACTGATCATCTTACGAATTGATAAACTTATGTAGAAATAATTTTAAAAAGCCTATGGTAGCTTTAATCGACATATAGACATTAGTTCATCGCTAGTCATATTATCAATAAAACTAAAAATTAAGAGGTTCTACCTATACAAAAAACAAAATCCACTGATGGGTTGAAAGTATACAGAAGAGATTATAATAGTTGATAACACATGATTTAAAATTTTTAACATCATCAATAATAAGTTATACCTTATTTCAATTTATTTATATTGAGCTGATTCAACAGAAATATTAAATTTGTCGACACTAAAGCAATTTATTTTTATCAATTAGCACTCGGTACATTAATACGATCCGTGATCATTTTCACATAAAAACTATTTTTTGTCATGATTTTTTATTGTTAATTCATTTACTAAAACATTACGTTATTTAAATTTGTGTTAAAACGGGCCATCAGTAATAATATATAAAATCATATACTTTTGTTCATTAATTTAAAAAAAAATAAACTTTGTACCAGTATTAAACTTTTTGACGAAATATATCATCCAAATGCTACTTTTGGTAGTTCATCTTAGATATATATATATATACAGTGAAATCTGTATTCAGCCACCTGTCATAAGCGGCCGCCTGTGGTACTAGGCTTCCCGAAATCTATTACCTATAAATTCCCATATACAAGAACCTGTTAATTACGGCCACGGCCAGTTAAACCGAAATTTTTATGGCATATTTCCTTGAAAATTTAACGACTGGGCTGGCCGAAGGGTTTTATGACATACTAATTATTTTTATGGACCTTCAACCTTTTACTTTTACTACTACTGTAATTGGGCAATTTATTCAAGGAAATATCTATTATTGTTTTCTGTTTATTCTATTATTTTAAAGTTGTCTTCATACTAAATATGTTCTTAATAATATCCCTGAAACGAAAACGTTCGTCACTAAAAGACAACATTATTATCATCGATGAAAGTGAAAAGTTTGCGTTAAGTTCGCGAAAACTGGCTAAAAAGTTCGAGATCACTTTTTGGAAAGTCCGCAGATGTAAATTTGAAAAATGTAGAGGCCTGGAAAACTACATTACCGTAGTCATGTTGATAAGTTACCCTTAGAATGCGAATCTAAGAAGAAGGCCTGGATGACGTCAGAAATTATGACCAGATGGTTCCATAAATTTGATAATAAAATGAAGAAACAAAATAGAAAAGTGCTGCTTTTCTTGGACAATGCTACCTCACATTCTAAAGTGCCACTAGAAAATGTTAAGCTTGTTTTTTTGCTACCAAATACCATCTCTTATTATCAGCCTTTAGACCAAGGAATAATTCAAAATTTTAAGATGATATATAGAAAATTTTTGATCAAAAGACTACTTACGTTTGTTGACAGTTATTGCGATTTTGAAAAATCTGAAAAAGTCTAAATTTAACGAATTCACTAATATGGATTACGACTGCGTGCAAACATCTTTCTCTAGCTAAAATGAAAAAATGTTTTTTCAAGGCCGGAGTCTCCGATATTGTTCCAAAAGATGCTATTTTTGACGAAGAAGACGAAATACCTCTAGCTCAGATATTCCTTTAGTCCATGATGAAACTGTAAACTTGGATGAGTTTGTTTCCATTGATAGTGATGTGCCTACAGAAAGTTCAAACTTCAGTATTTCGGAAATTGTTGAGAAACTGCAAGATACAGACCAAAAGCTTAACTCTGATCCAGATAGTGATTGTCTAGTATAAGTGAAGTTTGTGCAAATTTAAGAGACATACAAAACTATTTTTGGTGTAATAACAATGGTGAAATGGCTATAGATATTTCTCGAGTGTTCCTTTCATGTGAATCTGAGGTTTTGATACCAAAGCTAGAAAATTTTAAACACACAACAATTGAAACATACTTCAAAAAACCTTGATAACATGTATAAATTTTTAAAAAATCCATATTATGCATATATATAGTGTATATACTGTACATTCAAATTTTTTTTTTTATATTATTAAATCATTTTTACTTTTCAATCTGTGTGTATGTTAACTCTATTTAGTAAAATAAAGAAAATGTTTAAAAATAGAAAAATACATGTCTTTTATTTATAGGGCGCAAAACCTGGGTATAACGGCCACTTGTCTTAAACGGCCAATATTCTTATTTTGTGGCCGTTTTTGACAGGTTTTACTGCATATATATATATATATATATATATATATATATATATATATATATATATATATATATATATATATATATATATATATATATATATATATATATATATATATATATATATATATATATATATATATATATATATATATATATATATATATATATATATTATATATATATATATATATATATATATATATATATATATATAACGTGTATATTATTTAATGTAAAATCCTAGCAATACTTATTCAAGATATTAAAAAAATCGACTTTCTTCTATGAAGTCAGTTTCTTACGTATCTATTTGGAACTTTCTCTTTTACATTTCGGTCTAATTTTTCATATATACCACAAAGCTCACTTCCATTTTTGTCACAGATGACGAGATTAATCTTGGGCAAATTTTATATGAAAAAAACTGGATCGATATCAATGACTGCCACTGCATAAATCTAGTAAATTTGGCTTTATTCCTATTTGGTCGGTGACATGACTTTAGCGGCAATTTATTTAACTATGAATTTATTATTATTGCCAGCTTATCTCTAAATATTTTTGTGGACTTAGTGGACTATCATATGGTAAAGGCTAATGAGCTTAAATTTAGTATTGACTTATTACACAAATAAAAAACGACTCTAAGGCTATCGGAAAACTAGCGAATGATCCATTGAAAAAAAAAATCAATTTAAAAAAATGAATATTTATAAACAGGGGACTAAAATCAGTGTCACCAAGAAAAGAAAGAAATTTAGTAAATTTACCAAAAATGGCGGTCATCATGATTTAAATTCTTTAAAACCAAATACTTAAAAAAAATAAAAGCTTCTTATTCTTGTATAATAAAGAATTGTAAATTTTGTGGTAAAATTAAAAAACTAGGCAAAATACCACTATAAACGAAAAAATTCAAAATAAATGAGCGACAAACCGACTTCATAGAATGAAGCAGTTTGAAAAATATCTCGAAAAGTGAGTCTTGCCTACTTCTATCATGAAAAATTTTAATATTAAGCGAAGCGCTGAATAACTATTCAATTACCTTTTTAAGCGATGATAAATAATAAAAAAAAATAAGTAGTTAAGGCAAGCGACTTCTGGTAATTTAAAATCCAAAAATTTCCAAACTACGCGCCCTAATCTTCAATACTACGAATAGTAAAATCATATTAGGGCGATAAAACGATTTTATTAAGTGATCTAAATTAGTTGTTTGTATTATTAACCAGTATTGAAGCTTTTAAATTTATAAATTCATTTTTTTTACACTTACCAGGTATCATTGGTCAATAAGTAGTCCTTCTTTATATCCATGTTAAACTCTACAAGATATCATTTAGCAATTTGCACACTTCTTCGGAATTGTAAAATAAAACTAAAAGTAAAATAACAACTCTCTCTTTTCTCGCGCGTGTTGTAACTTATTTACAATTTAAGACCATACTAATTTTTGGCATTTAAATGAAACAATTTGCCTTTATTCTAATCTTTTGAAGACATTTATTGACCCTAGTCAGACCTCAAACCTTGCACTAATGATAATACAGTACTATATATTTAATACGCATAGAAAACATATCTGAATTAATCAAAATACAAAACCCCATGGTGTGAATGAAAAACAAATCATAATGTGGTTAAATAAATACATATCATAATGTTTTGTGTTAGTGGAAGGAATTGTTTTGCAAATGAGTTTGATTACATAAGTGTAAAAATACTCTAACAGGTATTCATATCCCAATTAAATTAGCGTTTTACGGCGGAAAAATTCGCCACGTGTTGGATTTTGTGGGGATAAGTTGCTAACAATAAAAACCAATTAGACCTGTGCTTCATATTTCATAAAACATAAATGCATCAAGACACGTAGGCTGAAAAGTTTTTGGTCTGACACATAGATGTCGCCCTTTTTAAAAAATCCATATGATTTCTATACGATACGTGTTAAAATTTCGTGACGTTTTTACGATTAGTTTACAAGTTACAGTGGTTTTAGTGACGCTACTTTTGATATTTTCAAAACAATGGAAAAAATCGAATTTCGTGTATTGATTAAACACAGTTTTTTTTTATAGGAAAAAATACCGTTCAAGCAAAGCAATGGCTTTATAAGTGTTAGGAGAACTTTGCCCCTGGAAAATCACTCATCATCTACTGGTATGATACAAATGATGTTGAACGCTCTGGACGCCCAAATGAGGTGGTTACACCGGAAAAAATAAAAAAAATCCACAAAATTATTTTGGTTGACCGTAAAGTGAAAATGCGTGAAATAGCTGACACTCTAAAGATATCAAAAGAACGTGTTGGTCAAATTTTGCATGAACATTTGGGCAAAAAAAAGCTCTGTTCGAAATGGGTACCGCATTTGCTTACAGTGGACCAAAAACAACAAGATGTTGATGACTTTAAGCGCTGTTTAGACCTTTTTGAGCTCAATCAAAAAGATTTTTTCATGCGATATGTGACAATGGATTAAGCATGGATCCACCACTATACACCGGAATCAAATCGACAGTCAGCTGAGTGGATAGCAGCCGGTGAAAGCCGCCCGAAGCGACCAAAGACACAACTGTCGGCTGGGAAGGTTTTAGCCTCTGTATTTTGGTATGCGCACAGAATAATTTTCATCAATAGCAAATATTATATAAAGTTATTGGTGTGTTTGAAGGTAGAAATCGCAAAGAAACGGCCCCAAATGAACAAGAAAAAAGTACTCTTTCATTAAGTCAATACACCGTGTCACAAGTCAATGATTACGATTGCAAAATTGCATGAATTGCTTCCTCATCCACCGTATTCTCCTGATTTGCCCCCAGCGACTATTATCTATTCGCAGACCTCAAAAAAATTGCTCGCGGGAAAGAGATTTGGCTCCAGTGACGAAGTTATCGCCGAAACTGAGGCCTATTTTGAAGGCAAAGACAAATCCCTCTACAAGAAAGCTATAGAAATGTTGGAAAAGCGTTGGACTGATTGTATTGCTCTTGAAGGAGACTACCATATATTGATGAATAAAATCGAATTTTGCAAAAAAAAATATGTTTTAGGTAGCTAGACCAAAAACTTCTCAGTCTATGTATATATATATATATATATATATATATATATATATATATATATATATATATATATATATATATATATATATATATATATATATTATGGAAACAGCCCACGTCTTGTAGGGAAATCCGTACGCTCTACATGAGCGACGTGTGTGCCTAAAAATCCATTCATATTGGTCTTGAATTGTTACAAATTATACTCGGTGGTACGCTCAGTCCCGGTACAGTGTGCCTAAAACAGGTTTTAATAACTTCGGCGAGCAGTCCATATTTTCCTAGGGTAATCGATTAATGGAGTAATATAGAGCATGTGTGAACAATTTTAAAATTTTTTGCCGAACCGTTTTGAAAAAAGTGCATTTAAAGTTTAATAACTGGTCAAGTGCAAGTTGAACTTGCGCAATTAGTGTTCCGTACGTTGATTGCTTCTGAAATAAAAAATTTTGTTACGGAGGTATAAAATGATCAGTGACTTCACAAAACACACCCCAAATGAGTTTTCAACAAAGTTTGTTTCCGATCTTTACTGAAAACTGATGACCTTGAAAATTTTGTTTCTTTTATATACCAAATTAAAGGTAATGCACTCGTGATAATTTTCGTTCAATCTACACTCCGTGGAGAATATTCCAGAATTTTTTCAAAATTTTTGAAACAGTACTTTTCGAGATAGAGGGGGGACAGCAAGTTTTCGCGATTTTTTCAAAATAATACAAAGAAAACTGTGCGCACTTCCGATTTCACCCCCCAAAACTAACCCCTTAAGTCAAAATTTAACTTTCAAAACTACACGGCTCTGATGAGGCCATCAATTTCTATATTAATACCAAATTTCAACTTTCTACGTCCAATAGTTTCGGAGAAAATCTGGTGTGACAGACGGACAGACAGACATCGAAGTGATCTTATAACTGTTCCGTACGGAACACTAAAAATGGAAAATTTCCAAATAAACATACTTTTCTACATTAATATTGCTCATTGAATTTATTTAAAAGATATTTACATTATATTTATGTGATATAATGTGTCTATAATAGTATACGTGAAAACCATTAATTTGAGACGTGGTAGAAGTCTATTGGTGCTCTGGAACCAAAATTATAGTAATTTTAAGATATTTTAAAATTCCAGGTCAAAAATCAAAGTTAATTTTCTCCACATTGTATAGACGCGCATGTGATAGATATATGATAGATTTTAGTTTGAGTGAGGTCAATAATGTTATTAGTTGAATTTAAGTTGGCTAGATATAAAGTTGTAGAAAATAACATAACAGTTGTCAATTTCTTTGCCTTAGTATATTATTATTTAATTCAACAAACTTGAAAAAACGAAAATACTCATAAAGAAAATCAAGAACAATTATGTTTATTTATGAAAAAAAAGAGTCTATGAATAAAATTGCTGGATCTTTAAAAGACAATATTTTAAAAGTCAAATTTCGACTCGGACAATAAACGTATTTCCACAGTAATTTGCACTTCTTGTAAAATCTTAGTTTATGAGGCTGTTAAAAAAAAAGAAACAATTAAATCCAATGACTTACCTGACTATTCAACATTTAAAGCATTGCATAGAAATACGAGGTCTCAAAAAGAAAAATAACCGGTCAGGTGCAAGTTGAACTTGCCCAATTAATGTTCCGTACGTTGATTGCTTTTAAAATAAAAAACTTTATTGCGGTGGTATAAAATGATCAGTGACTTCACAAAACACACCCCAAAGGAGTTTTCAACAAAGTTTGTTTCCAATCTTTACTGAAAACTGATGACCTAGAAATTTTTGTTTTATATATACCAAATAAATTATTAAAGGTAATGCACTCGTGATAATTTTCGTTCAATCTACACCCCGTGAAGAGCATTCCAGAATTTTTTCAAAATTTTTTGATCAGTACTTTTCGAGATAAGGTGGGGGGACAGCGATTTTCTCGACTTTTTAAAAATAATACAAAGAAAAGTGAGTCCAAGTACTATATTATATGTTTATATATATATATATATATATATATATATATATATATATATATATATATATATATATATATATATATATTACTCGTGTTTTCACAAGCTTTCATTTGACACCACACTCGATGACCTAGTAAAAAAAAATTTTTTCACTTCCGATTTCACCCCCCAAAACTAACCCCTTAAGTCAAAATTTAACTTTCAAAACTACACGGCTTTGATGAGGCCATCAATTCCTATATTATTACCAAATTTCAACTTTCTATGACAAATAGTTTCGGAGAAAATCGGGTGTGACAGACAGACAGACAGACACCGAAGTCATCTTATAAGTGTTCCGTACGGAACACTAATATGTGAACGCAGTATGTGATTTAGCGCGAAAACTAGGACATATTATTTTTTTAAATTGTATATTTAGAGTGGAAACAAAAGAAATAATTACAAGGTATTGTCCAAAATGTACTATGGAATTGACATGGGAAAAGCCTCCTTTTTGGCTACCGCTCAAATAATTTCGAAAATTTAAAAAAGTATGTAAGTGATATTCTGCTTCCGAAAGAAAAAGAGCATATAGTATGTGATTTATTAAAAAAAACATTAAGAAAGAAAAATTTGTTGACAAAAAACCATCTGAAGTAGCTATTTCTTTATCTCAAAAAAAGAGGGAAGCCATTAAATGTTGTACTAAAGATAAATCATATTATTATTTTGACGTAATTGGCAAAATTATACCTCCATGAGAAAACATGTTTATATTAGATTATGAATACTCATTTTTTAAAGAAATTTCTAGATGATCTAAAACTAAAGTTATGAAAATTTTAAAAAATACGAAAAAATGAGTAAAATATTATATGTTTACACAGATTTTTGACCTGGTATTTTAAAAAACCTTCAAATTACCATAATTTTGGTTCCAGAGTACCAACAGACTTTTACCACGTCTCAAATTAATGATTTTCATGTATTCTACTATAGACAGTTACAATAATATCACATAAATATGATGTAAATATCTTTTAAATAAATTCAGTGAGCATTATTAATGCAGAAAATTATGTTTATTTCAAAATTTTCCATTTTTAGTGTTCCGTACGGAACACTTATAAGATCACTTCGGTGTCTGTCTGTCTGTCTGTCTGTCTGTCTGTCACACCCTATTTTCTCCGAAACTATTTGACATAGAAAGTTGAAATTTGGTACTAATATAGGAATTGATGGCCTCATCAGAGCCATGTAGTTTTGAAAGTTAAATTTTGATTTAAGGGGTTAGTTTTGGGGGGTGAAACCGGAAGTGAAAAAAAAATTTTTTTACTAGGTCATCAAGTGTGATGTGAAATGAAAGCTTGTGAAAACACGAGTAAAAAATATATATATAATATAAATACTTGCGCACACTTTAGTTTGTATTATTTTTCAAAAATCGCGAAAAATCGCGAAAATTCTCGCAAAATCGCTGTCCTTATCTCGAAAAGTACTGATCAAAAAATTTTGAAAAAATTCTGGAATATTCTCCACGGGATGTAGATTGAACGAAAATTAGCACGAGTGCATTACCTTTAATAATTTATCTGGTATATAAAAAAAAACAAAAATTTCAAGGTCATCAGTTTTCAGTAAAAATTGGAAACAAACTTTATTGAAAACTCATTTGAAGTGTGTTTTGTAAAGTCACTGATCATTTTATACCACCGTAACAAGATTTTTTATTTTAAAAGCAATTAACGTACGGAACACTAATTGTGCAAGTTCAACTTATGGTTATTTTTAATTTTTAAATGTACTTTTTTCAAAACGGCTCGGCGAAAAATTTTAAAATTGTTCACACGTGCTCTGTATTAATGCATTAATCGATTACCGTCGGAAAATTTGGAGTGGTCCCGAGGACATTAAAACCTGTTTCAGGCACACCGTCCCAGGCAATTCATTACAAAAGGATGAGGTTCTCCATATAAAGAAAGTGTTGAAAAGGATGATACGGGGAGTTACAAGCTGAACCTCATGGGGATGTGATGTATTGGCAGGACGTGTATTTCTGGAATGCAATACTCTGGAGTGAATTAGGCAGACTATGTCCATCGAACATTTTTCATGAAAGTACTTATAAAATATACTCAGGTCATCAGTCGTTTTTTAGTGTTCTAAAGAATCAAGATGCTAATAAGTTCTAGGTTTCTAATAGCGAGTAGCTCTTGTGAATAGAATCTAACAAATATAGCGCATGTTTAGGAGTAGAACTCTAAACGAAAGTAGCATTCCATCGTTGGTCGAATTTGAGCTTTATACAGGACTGAAAGTTGTGGGATATTAAGCTTACTAGTGCCTAATAATATCAGAAGCTCTCTGTGCCTTGTATGGAATATGTTCATGCCAAGATATATTTGCTTTCAAGTTAACGCCTAGCAGGTTGAATGACGATGCGAAAAAAATGGAGTGTCCCAATATAACTAACACGTAGGCTGAAAAGTTTTTGGTCTGACACATAGATGTCGCCCTTTTCAAAAATCTATATGATTTTTAAGAAGTACCAACCTTCAAACGATACGTGTCAAAATTTCATGACATTTCGACGATTATTTTTCAAGTTACAGTGGTGGCGCTACTTTTGATATTTTCAAAACAAAGGAAAAAAATCAAATTTCATGTGTTGATTAAACACCGTTTTTTGATGGAAAAAAATACCGTTCAAGCAAAGCTATCGTTTGATAAATGTTACGGGGACTTTGCCCCTGGAAAATTACTCATCATTTACTGGTATGCTGAATTTAAACAGGTACAGATACAAATGATGCTGAATGCTCTGGACGCCCAAATGAGGTGGTTATACCGGAAAACCTAAAAAAAATCCACAAAATTGTTTTGGATGATCGTAAAGTGAAATTGCGTGGGATAGCTGACACTCTAAAAATATCAAAAGAACGTGTTAGTTATATTTTGCATGAACATTTGAGCATGAGAAAGCTCTGTTCGAAATGAGTACCGCGTTTGCTCACAGTGGATCAAAAACAATAACGTGTTGATGATTCTAAGCGCTGTTTGGATCTGTTTAAGCGTGGATTTTTTCATGCGAGATGTGACAATTGATGAAATATGGATCCACTACTACACACCGGAATCAAATCAGCAGTCAGCTGAGTGGACAACAACCGATGAAAGCCGCCCGAAGCGACCAAAGACACAGCAGTCGGCTGGGACGGGTTTGGCCTCTGTATTTTGGGATGCGCATGAATTCTTTTCATCGACTACGCTGAGAAGGGAAAAACCATCAATAGCGAATATTATATAAAGTTATTGGTGCGTTTGAAGGCAGAAATCGCAAAGAAACGACCTCAAATGAACAAGAAAAACGTGCTCTTTCATCAAGACAATGCACCGTGTTACAAGTCAACGGTTACGATGGCAAAATTGCATGAAATGAAGTTCTAATTGCTTCCTCATCTACCGTATTCTCCAGTTTTGGACGCCAGCGACTATTACCTATTCGCAGACCTCAACAAAATGCTCGCAGGAAAGAGATTTGGCTCGAATAAAGAAGCTATCGTAGAAACTGAGGCCTCTTTTGAAGGCAAAGACAAATCCTTCTACAAGAAATGTATAGAAATGTTAGAAAAGCGTTAGACTGATTGTATCGCTCTTGAAGGAGACTATGTTGCACAAAAAGTCTGTCGCGTTCTTCATAGTTAACTTTTTTAGAAAAACTGTTGGCTACGTTTTTGTAGCATTAAATTCTACTTGGCTGTAAAATTTCTTAAAGATCTTTGTTAAGTTGAACAGCTTCCTGCGGTCTGAGGAGTAGCTAATGTTCGAGCATTTGAAGTAAGTCAAAAAGCAAACTTACTTTCCTCGGCAAAGGTTTAGATTTGATTCCTGGTCCTTTCCAGCAGATCGTTAATGTAAATGAGAAATAGACAGGAGATAGGAGCCTTGGGGCACACCGGCGTTGTGAGTGAAGGTATTGGAAGGAAACCAGTCAAATGCCACTCGTAAATAACGTTTTCTGAGAAAACATCATAGCTTTAAACAAAACTTTTCAGACATACATAAGAGCGTAGTTTAGCCAACAATCCGCCTTACCAAACATGGTCGAGTGTCTTGGATATATTAAGGGCAACCACTTGAAATTCTCAATAATATTCAATTGCGTTGTTCTTAAGGGATTACATACACCTTGAATTTTCAAAAATTCGATTTTTTTTTACAGATTTTTATTCTCTATACTTCTAAAAAAATTTATTAAGAAAATTCCATTCCATTACAAAGTTATAGCACTGACGTCGGATTGGGACCGCTACCTGTCTCAATGCTGCGTCTCTCAGCAACTGAGTTTCGGATTTCTTTTGTCAACCGGTTTCTCTTGAAAATAAAGTCGTTAGAATTTCGCATCGATTAGTGGAGTTTATGATTCTAACATTAGTTGACTGTCGTCTTTCAAAGTGTACAGTAGCGTATTTTCTCGGAAATTTTAAAAATTTTGCAACGTCGTTCCATTGATCTCAAAGGAACAAGAGATCAACGACATATTCGTCAGAAGAAGCTAGGTCCTCCTACAGCAGTAATGGAGTCTGAGACTCAATTTACAAGTACAGCTGGGAAAACATTACAGGGACCATCAATCCATGTTTGGTGCGACATAACTTAGAAGATCTCCTGTTAAGTTTTGCCTACGAAAAACATATTGTTGGTAGGGTGATGGCACCAATAGTCGACACTTTAAGAAAGTTTGCGATTTTATAGTTAAAAAAAACATATGGTTTTAAACTTAGAACAATGGTTAAAATTGGCAATAGTAGCCGACATTCTCAAGAATAGTTGTTAAGGTTTAAAATCTAGTGTTGATTTGTAAATTACTAAATAAACGAAAAAAAGTAAATTTCATAAAAATCTCCAGTAATGAACACGCGAAATCTAGTGCTGAACAACCAGTAATCGACATTCACCACTAATCAACACCTAGTAATCGACACTGATCGACCCTCAATCCAAATGACTTAAATACGCTCTCAAGTGGGTTTTGTCACAGGAACAGGGAGAGGGAATGAAGGTTCTGGAACGTTAATGAAGAAAAATGCAAAAATAGGCATTATAATGTTATTTAATCAAAACAAATCGTATTTAAAAGGAATTCGTGTGATAAAACGTGTCTACAAAATACTCAACATCAATAGCAAATTATATAGTCAAAAATCTTACTATTTCTTAAATTCAACTAGTATTTTCCGACTTATTTTTTGCCCAAATTATGTAGAGAGCCGTGTCCTCATTAGGCAGGGACTCTTCCATCGATGATCTATTCTCATAATACAATTTATTAAATAAATTCAATTTTTGCATTGAAAAATATTTTACTATTTCTGATCCTAAATTTTTTAGAAAATCTTTTTGTGCCAGATCAGATTTATTGAATGTTGTCTGTGCACGGTGTTTGATTTTAGATAAATCAATGTAATTGGGTCCGAATGGATACAGCCCCCCTGCTCTAAAGCCATTTTTAATGCAATCTTGTGAAATTTGTGCAACAACTTTTTACAAAAGTGGAGCAAAACTTTCTATTCTTAGTGTTTTGCCAAGATTGTCCATTTTCCATTCGTTAGTGGTTTTTTTCCATGCCACTTTAAGTGGCCTAAATACCGATAAATCCATGGGCTGGAGGATATGTGTTGAATTGGGATATAATGCAATAACTTCAATTCCATTCTCTGAGCAATAGTTTGACAAATGTAGAGTAAGATTAGATCGACGGCCATCCAAAAAGAATAGCACTGGCTTTTCAATATCCATTTTTTCCAGCTAGGGGTTAATAATATTAGTTATATACTCATAAAATGTACTGCCACACATCCAACCACTGTCTGATTTTTCAGTACCCCAGCCATCAGGTACACTGGATGCTATATTGGACGGAATCCTTTCATAATTGAAGACTATCATTGGAGGAGCAAGTTCTCCGGCCGCATTTCCGTCACCACAAGCGCTGTACAAATGTGTTTCTCCTTTTTTTGCAAGCACACGGCCTTGCTTTGGCGATAAAAAAGACACTATCATCAGTATTATAGATTCTTCTTGGATCTTTGACAATATGTTGTAAACCCCTTTCAATTAAGTAGTTTTCTACTTTCAGAAACCAATTCCTTATTTCCTGTTCTGTTACATCATCTCGAGCTTTGGTTAGGTTTTCAGGTAATTTTTGCACTACCATAATTCCGGATGTCACTATCTAGTAGGCTATCTCTTGGAATTGGGAAGTGTTTCTTACAAAATGCTAGAAGCCACCGTACTAAAATAACCTTCTCCGTTTTTGTCAATATCGTGCTTGGTCCCATGGCACAGCCGATTGGAGTCTTACCTGTGATTTTGTTAAGGAGTGTGATTCGAGGTACTCCAAATTGTCTATTTCTCAACCCTCACAGAAGCAATAGCCTTTTGCATCTGCTCGGGGGCATATTCTTTTTTCGGCGCCATCTAAAAAACCCAGTCATCGACATTTAAAATAACCAATCATGGACACATTGTTCTTTACTGGTACGGTAACACGTATAGATTTATTTTAAATACAGCCACACGATGTTCAAAAGAAGCGCATTCTGTTCTTATCGAATACATTCATAAAAAAAATTAGTTTCGACACTTGTTGATAACTGGAGAAAGGCAGTTAGTGAAATCCAGTAATGAACAATGGCCATAAAACAAATAGGTTATAATTTAACATGATTAAGCTTTACCACATTATCATCGGTAGGTATATACAATGCCACAAAATCAGCGAAAATCTAAATATATCTTAAAGTAAAAATTTTATAACCCAAAACTTCAACTCACCTTCTTAAGAATCTTGTTAAAAAAATGGATTTTCGTGTAAGAACACCAACAACACAAAAGTTACTCGGCTGCCATATTTAAACAAAATGACCGATTCTAGTGACGTCTGTCAAATTGATGGTAGGAAGTATAATGTTTATGACTGCGGTGTCGTCAGTTCAGGAAAAATAATTGAATTCTCAATTTTTAAGTTTCTTTTTAAAATTGTCGATTATTAGTGTCCTTATTCTATTAATTATTTTTTAATAACTTTCGATATTATTGAAACTAATACGACTGGTTGTTTGGCAAGGTCTTTTTGCCTTTTTGGGTATTGGCTGAACCCTAGCTCATTTCTAGCAAGTAGGAAATATTCCTTTTGTTTAGAATTTTATAGGCCGTTTGAGGTGTTTTTTTAGGATATAATTTCAGTATTGCAGATACTCTTTAAAAAACCCTAACAAGACGAAGTTATTCTCGAATAAAATATTGAAATATTAAAAAGCATTTTGTTCTAATGATTTTCCTTTTGATGCATTTAAAAATATGTAATTAGTAAATTTCAAAATGAACAGAATATTATGTATATAGGTATGTACTGTACGTAGAACTCACAATACTATTACATGTTTTATTTTAATTACATTTAACCACGGCGAACCAATATTATATAATCAAGAACGTGATATAGTTTGTAAAATTGAAAGTACTGTCATCTATTATAGCGCTTAACGCTACTTATTAAGAAAACAAGAGTGTTAAATAATATAATATTTGCATTAAGAATTAAGTTCAATATAAACTACGCTTGAAAAGAATGGGTTAAATTTTATATTTAAAAATTAATATTAATAAAAAAAAACCGGTCAAGTGCAAGTTGAACTTGCACAATTAGTGTTCCGTACGTTGATTGTTTTTTAAAATAAAAATTTTTGTTAGGGTGGTATAAACTGATCAGTGACTTCACAAAACACACCCCAAATGAGTTTTCAACAAAGTTTGTTTCCAGTCTTTACTGAAAACTGGTGACCTTGAAATTTTGTTTTTTTTTATATACCAGATAAATTATTAAAGGTGATAATTTTCGTTCAATCTGTACACCGTGGAGAATATTCCGGAATTTTTTCAAAATTTTTTGATCAGTACTTTTCGAGATAAGGTAGGGGACAGCGATTTTTTAAAAGTAATACGAAGAAAAGTGTACGCAAGTATTACATTATATATATATTTTACTCGTGTTTTCACAAGCTTTCATTTGACACCACACTCGATGACCTAGTAAAAAAAATTTTTTTCACTTCCGATTTCACCCCTCAAAACGAACCCCTTAAGTCAAAATTTATGTTACGGTGGTATAAAATGATCAGTGACTTCACAAAACACACCCCAAATGTGTTTCCAACAAAGTTTGTTTCCAGTCTTTACTGAAATCTGATGACCTTGAAATTTTTGTTTTTTTTATATACCATATAAATTATTAAAGGTAATGCACTCGTGATAATTTTCGTTCAATCTACACCCCGTGGAGAACATTCCAGAATTTTTTTCGAAATTTTTTGATAAGTACTTTTCGAGATAAGGCCCGGGACAGCGATTTTTTTGCGAATTTTTAATAATAATACAAAGAAAAGTGCGCGCAAGTATAATATTATATATATATTTTTTACTCGTGTTTTCACAAGCTTTCATTTGACACCACACTCGATGACCTAGTAAAAAAATTTTTTTTTTCACTTCCGACTTCACCCCCCAAAACTAACCCCTAAGTCAAAATTTAATTCTCAAAACTACATGGCTCTGATGAGGCCGTCAATTCCTATATTATTACCAAATTTCACCTTTCTATGTCAAATAGTTAGAGAAAATCGGGTGTGACAGACAGACAGGCAGACAGACAGACAGACAGACAAGACACCGAAGTGATCTTATAAGTGTTCCGTACGGAACACTAAAAAGTGTGCCAATTTCAAATAAACGTATTTTTTGTTTTATGGGTCTAGCACACGTGCTGCATGGAAGAAGTCCCTAAAGCGCTACAGGAGCGACACGTGTGCGAAAAAAGCGATTCACGTTGTTCTTGAATCGCTGTAAATTGTACTTGGTGGGAAACACAGTCCTGGGCAAATTATTCCAAAAGGATGATATTTTCCATATAAAAGACTGCTTGAAAAACGTTGTACGAGGAGTAACAAGCTGAACCTCATATGGATGTGAAGTATTAGCGCGACGTGTACTTCTAACATGCACCGCTCTGGGAGGAATTAAGCGGGCCACATCCTTCGAACACTTTCCATGAAAATACTTGTAGAATAGGCTCAAGTCGCCAACCGTTCTTCGATGTTCCAGCGAATCAAGGCCGCCGGTCAGTTCCAGGTCTTCAATTAGACGAACAGTTCTTCTCTGAATAGAATCCAACAAATGCAGTGTATGTTTGGGAGCGGAGACCCAAACATGGGAGCAGTATTCCATAGTGGGTCGAATTTGAGCTTTGTAAAGAATTAACAGTTGTTGTGGAGTGTAAAGCTTTCTGGTTCGAAATAATATTCTCAACTTTTGAGAAGCTCTCCCTGCTATGCCTGCAACATGTTCATGTCAGGACATATTTGCTCCCAAAATAACGCCCAACAAATTGAGTGACGATGTTAGAGGAATGGAGTGCCCCGACATAACTATGTCGGGTTCAGCAACGTTAACTTTTTTAGAAAAAACTGCCGCCTGGGTTTTTGTAACGTTAAATTACACTTGGTTACTGTCACCCCAATATAGAATTTCTTTCAGGACTTTGTTAAGTTGAATGACTTCCTGCTGTCTGCGGATATTCGTCTGAGAAGCCGATGTCCGAGCGTTCAAAGTGAATGAAGAGATAAGCGTACTGTCATCTGCAAAGCTGTAGATTGGATTCTCGGTCTTTTCCAGCAGATCGTTAATGTAAATGAGAAAAAGAGTAGGAGACAGTATGGAGCCTTGAGGTACACCGGCGTTGATAGTGAAGGTGTTAGAAAGAAATCCGTCGACTGCCACTCGGAAAGAACGTTCTCTGAGGAAACATGAGAGCCACAAACAGAACTTTTCAGACATACCATAAGAGCGTAGCTTAGCCAACAGTCCATCGTGCCAAACACGGTCGAATGCCTTGGATATGTCAAGAGCAACCGCTCGAGATTCTCCAAAGTGTTCGATTGCGTTGTTCCAAACATGTGTTACATAAGTCAGAAGATCTCCTGTTGATCTATTTTTACGAAAGCCATATTGATGATCGCTAATAATGTTGAATCCTTCAAGATATTTTAGAAGATGCTGATTGATAGCCTTTTCCATGACTTACGATATTATTGAAAGTAGTGCGATTGGTCGGTAGTTATTTGGCAAGGTCTTCTTGTCTTTTTTAGGTAGCAGCTGAACTGTGGCACATTTCCAGCAGGAAGGAAATATTCTCTTTCTGTAGAATAGGTTGAAAAGTCTACAGAAAACTGGTGTTAGTTCCCGCGCACAGTTTTTCAGAACTATGGCAGGTATTCCGTCAGCGCCAGAAGCTTTTTTGGTGTCTAGCTTCCTTAAAATACGTTTTATGATACGCTGTCTGAAGACAATATCGGGCATCCTTGACTGCAGTATGGGAATAGTAGGTGGCGTTTTTCCTTGGAAATCGACAGTAGACAAAGACAAAGAGTTCAGCCAACAAGTTCGCTTTCTCAACAGTTGTCGTTGCTATAGAATTATCTGGCCGTGTGAGTGGTGGTATGGTGGATTTGGTGAAATTTTGACTGACTCCCTTAGCGACTGACCAAAAGGACCTGGAATTGTTGGGACAAGGTTTCGTTAATAATTTCTTTGCATCTGTTCCTGGCACGAACAAAAATGTTACGGTTTATGGTGTTAGGATTTTCACGCCATTGTCGGTAGGCAAGATGTTTAGAAGCAACAGCTTCTTTGCATTTTTGGTCAAACCAAGGCTTGTCGTTGGAAGCGCATTTCTTCGAAAAAGGGATGTAAGCCTCCATACCGGCCAGAATAACATCAGAAACCTCCCTGGCGCAGTCAGATGGATCGTCGGATCGAAAACAGAGGTCTAACCAAGGGAAAGTTCGAAAATATTCCATGAGATCTTCTCATTTAGCAGATTTGTAGTGCCAAATCTTGCGCGGTTTAGGCGCCTCTCTGTCTCTGATTGGTAGGATACTCGATGTCGAAAGTAGTTTATGGTCAGAAGAACCTAACGGCGGATTTACGCTGACCGTGTAAATCTCCGGATTGGTGGTTAAAAACAGATCAAGAAGACTGGCGAACTCCCCGTCTCGATCAGGGATCCGTGTTGGTTCGTCAATAAGCTGAGTTAAACCACAACTGATTGAAAATGATTCGGCTTCACGACCTTGCTCGTCGGTAGTATTTCAATATTTACGCCAGTTGATGTTGTGTACATTAAAGTCACCTAGGATGGCAATTTCGGCATTTGGATAGTTAATTTGTAAATGATCGATGGTGTCTGCAAGAGAAGCGAAAAGTGTTCTAAAGTTAGTATCATTTGGTGGTCGATAGAGGATACAGATGAACCTTGTGATTTGTTGAGTCGTTACTTTTAACCACATAACATTAAAGTTTGGGGGTTCCAGAGCCTCTTCTCGTTGGCAAGAGAGGTCGCTCCTGACAAAAAGACAGATTGCAAAGTTACGCCTAAATCGGGAATAGAAGTCGTACCCAGGATAAAGATAACTGACTGTGCTGGTCGATGAACTGACCTTGGTTTCACAGAGAGCGAGTACAAGAGGTTTATTTGATTGCAGGTGTTGGTGCACTGAATTTATGTTCGAGTTTAAACCTCGTATATTGCAAAAATCCACTTTAAAATTCTGATCTCTGCATGTCGACGTACCTGGACCAGCCCCCACCCGGAGTTTCGAACGGGGGGCTATTTTACCTCCGGAATTTTTTGTATCCAGGTGCCTCATCATGCTATTTGGTCCCACAGTCCGGGACATCGGCACAGCCACGAAACGTTAAGCAACTTCACGCAGCCTAAGCCGATGCGATGGTATTACACCGGCCGATGCTGGTGGAATCTGGGCATCTATCATCTAGGTTGTTCTTTAAGTCATCTCCTACGACAGGCAGAACGTACCGGGGGAGATATTCTATCCCGCTCCCCCACGGGGGGTATTATTGAATCGTCACAGGAAATTATCAAAAGTGTCAGAAATTGTCAGAATAAATTATTTATCAATAGTATAAATACTATAGTGAAAAGGCTTAAGTTTTAAACAGAGCTGACTGGGTCTTTCAGATTTCGAGATATATTTTTAAGGTTTATCAGCCATTGAATTTATTTTATACTCAGTTTTATTTATTTTTGAATAATACTTACCTAAAATTGTAATTTGACGCAGCCAGGTTTAAAGTTGGGGGGCATATGGATTTCTTTAGATTCTTAGAATTCTAAAAAAAGATTTCACAAAAAGAAATCTTATCTACAGTGGAACTCAAAAAACTTACATTCGATTTAAAAATTAATCGCCTGATAAAGCAGAAGACCATTCGTTAATTAATAATAATAAGTTACATATTAATACAAAAAATGTAATTATCAAAAACAAGTTCAATACGACGGACAGAAAAACATGAATGAAAACTCTCAATTTAAATCTAATGGAGCTGGAGCTGAATCTTTTAGCTGTGAACATTACTGGGAGAAATGGCATATTCCTTCATATGGTAAGAACTGGCACAGGTGTGAATTCTCTTATGTCGCTTGTAGGAATTCGTTACAATGCTAAAAGATGCGTAGAGTCTTATGTGAGAACTGTGGTAGAACATATTAGAGTTAAATTTGCTTTGAAAACAATAAAAAAGAGAACTAATATAGAAAAATATAGTATTTGCCTGCAAATCTTTTTCTGCCTGCATTATTTAAAAATAACCAGTCAAGTGCAAGTCGAACTTGCGCCATTAGTGTTTTGTACGTTGATTGCTTTTAAAATTTTTTGTTATGGATGTATAAAATGATCAATGACTACACAAAACACAGTCTAAATGAGTTTTCAAGTTTTTTCCGATCTTTACTGAAAACTGATGACCTTGAAATTTTTGTTTTTTATATACCAGATAAATAATTAAAGGTAATGCATTCGTGATAATTTTCGTTTAAGTCACATCCTGTGGAGAATATTCCAGAATTTTTTAAAATTTTTTGATCAGTACTTTTGGGGATAAGGGGGGCGCAGCGATTTTTCGCCATTGTTTAAAAATAAAGTATTACATTATATATATTTGTGAACTCGTGTTTTTACAAGCTTTCATTTGACACCCCACTCGATGACCTGGTAAAAAAAATTTTTTCACTTTCCATTTCACTCCCCAAAACTAACCACTTAAGTCAAAATTTAACTTTCAAAACTACACAGCTCTGTTGAGGCCATCAATTCCTATATTAATGGCAAATTTTAACTTCCTGTGTCAAATAGTTTCGGAGAAAATCGAGTGTGACAGAGAGACAGACATCGAAGTAATCTTATAAGTGTTCCGTACGGAACACTAAAAAATATTAACCAAGAAAAAAAACAAATACGGATATTTATTTTGTAAACTATGTCATGAGATGCGAAAAAAAAAAAAAAAGCCTTTTAGCGTCTAAAAAACTTTATCATATTGCATAAAACTTTAATTAGGATAGCTCTAAGGAATAAAAAAAGCGGCCAAGTGCAAGTCGGACTTGCGCAATTACTGTTCCGTACGGTGATTGCTTTTGAAATAAGATATAGGTAAGGACTTAGGCTAAATTAATTAGGTCCCAAACATGTATATATCTTAATATCCAATATGTAGTTTCACTTTTCTTCTTAGTCAATAATGTGTAGTAGTTATAGCATCTTAGCTAGCTAACTCAATCAAGAGTGTAGTAATAAAAGTGTAAAACAAATATTTACTACCTAAATATTTTATATACTGCAAAGTATATTAAAAAACTTCCACCATATTGTCAAAGCAAAATTTTTTATACCAAATAAATTATCAAATGTAATGCAAGTGATCATTTTTGCTCAATCTACACTTTACGAAGACTATTCCGGAATTTTTTAAAAATTTTTTGATCAGTAGTTTTCGGGATAGGGTGGGGGATAGCAATTTTTGGTCATTTTTTACAAATAATAGAAAGACAAGTGTGCGGAAGTATTACATCATATATATTTTTGAACTGTTTTCACAAGCGTTCATTTGAGACCTCACTCGATGACATAGTGAAAAAAAAAAATTCACCTCCGATTTCACTGCCCAAAACTAATGCCTTCAGTAAAAATTCAACTTTCAAAACTACATGGTTCTAATTGGGCCATCAATTCCTATATTTGTGCCAAATTCCAACTTTATATGTCAAAAAGTTTCGGTGAAAATCGGGTTTGATAGACAGAAGGACATCGAAGTGATCCCATGAGTGTTCCGTACCGAACACTAAAAAGGCCAGATGTTTGACTTTTTGTTCACTTTTAAGTCGATTTTTCTCAGTTGCTATTTGAAATCTAGGCTTGGAATATCTGAGCATTTGACCTCGGGATAGTTTGGCAAAAATAAATTTTTGTTGAATTTTCGAAGGTTTCGAATAGGACCGCTGTGAAAAACTTTGCTTTTGGTATTTTAAAATGCTCAAAATAAAAACGATTGAAAAAGATTAGTTAACATATTTAACACGGCCAAAATCTTTAATATGATACTCTCAGTTAAAAAAATTAATTGTTATTAATCGGTAAAGAGTCGATCAGATGACGTGACATGTTATGGAATTGAAATACAGTGCCACCTCGATAATTCGGATCTCCATTAAACCGGATTCTTTAATAATCCGGACAAACATTGCTATTGCATTGTGTACTTTATAATCCGGATTTGATAGTACTAGGTAATCCGGACCTGCGTTTTTAGACATCTACTTAATTTAAACTACATGGGAAAACTGAAATCGATAGTGAGGGGATTCCCCTAACTTCCAGTCTAATACATCTAGGATTCACACAAACTGTAGGTGCCTTTGATTTGCCTACAACGCATCACGTATCGCGTCTAAAGGTTAAGGACTTTGTAGTTGTTTGTTTATTGTCACAAGTACAACATACCTACGTTCTATTTTACTTTATGTGGTTCATATAAGTATGTAAACGTTTTTTTACGTATATGTACCTACATATTAAAATGCCTTCTAAGAGAAAACATATTACACTAACAATAAAATAAAAGTCCGATATATTAGAAACACTAGTTCTTGGTGAAAGCGGAAAAGTGTTGGCAAATGAATACGGAGTAGGAACATCCACAATTTCGGATATGAAAAAGAAGCAAGGGAAAATCAAAAGGTATGTTTATATGATTTATTTTAAAGATAATTTTGGACACTCACTATGGACGTGTAACTTCTTTTAGACTTATTTCCAAATGTGATTCGTGTCCTGGCGTCAGAAAAACCTTACGAAAAGCCGAATATCCAAATATACAAACTCGTTTGTATACATGGTTTTGTACGCAACGATCAAGGCACGTCCCAATTTCCTACGAAATTTTATCAGGCAAAGCAAAACAGTTTTACACTGAAACCTACGGGAATGATAATTTTAGAGCTAGCAGAGGCTGGATTTCTAACTTCAGAAAAAGACATGATCTGCGTGCTTTAAAAGTTTGTGGCGAAAAACTATCCAATGATGAAAGTGCCGTCGATCCTTTCCTAACTTTATTCGCAGATAAGTTAAAAGCATTAAACCTTGAACCTACTCAAATATACAATGCAGATGAATCAGCTCCGTATTGGAAAATGTTGCCTGAAAAAACACTGGTTCGTTCTCAGGAAAAGACCGCACCAGGTCGAAAAATAAACAAAGAACGGGTTACCTTTCTAGCGTGTTGCAATGCTGATGGATCACAAAAATTAAAGTTGTTAGTGATAGGGAAGGCAAAAAATCCGAGGGCTTTTAAAAATGTGAACATACCTGTTGAGTACAAATCATCTGCCAATGCATGGATGACTACAGCAATTTTCTTAGACTGGTTTCATCATTCTTTTATTCGTCAAGTCAAAGGTCATTTAAGAAGTCTCAACTTGCCTGAAAGAGCATCGTTGATAACACTTTGAGCCATGGAACTATAGAACAGCTGACTAGTGAGGATGGACAGTTTACAACATTATTTCTTCTACCAAATTGTACTGCACTTTTGCAGCCTATGAACCAGAATGCATTCAGACTGACAAAATTATTTTATCGGAAAAGTCTTTTAGCCCATATTTTATCAAATAATGAAGAGAACCTTGTTAGGTTATTAAAAAGCATTAACCTAAAAGATGCTGTATGTCTACTATGCAATTCATGGGAAAAAAAGTCTCCCCTGAAGTCTTGAAAAAGTGCTGGCACAAAATTATGGCATATGTGGCAGATACCAACCCAGACACTGAATATGATGCTGAAGATCTGATTCCTCTGAGTGAATTGCGGCACAATTTGCTTTCCACAAATGAAGAAATGAAAGTTAAAGCCTGAAATTTTTCTTTTAGTATTTTTTTGGTTAATTCGTAAATATTTAACAGATGTTTCAGATATGCTGAATGTTCTCACTAAGGAGAATCTCACGAACGTGGAAATATGTAATTGGCTTGAAAATGATGAAGATTTGTTACCACTGGAAGACATAGATGATACAGATGAATAACACGAGAGTGATAATGAAGGTTCAGAGTTAAATACTAATTTTTTTAATTTTTTTTATTGGTCTAGCACACGTGCTGCAGGGAAGTCCCTAAAGCGCTCCAGGAGCGGCACGAGTGCGGAAAAAGCGATTCACGTTGTTCTTGAATCGCTGTAAATTGTACTCGGTGGGAAACACAGCGCTGGGCAAATTATTCCAAAGGGATGACGTTCTCCATATAAAAGATCGCTTGAAAAGCGTTGTACGCGGAGTAACAAGCTGAACCTCATACGGATGCGAAGCACCAGCGCGACGTGTATTTCTAACATGCACCGCTTTGGAAGGAATTAAGCGGGCTACATCCTTTGAACACTTTCCATGAAAATACTTGTAGAATAGACTCAAGTCGCCAACCGTTCTTCGATGTTCCAGCGAATCAAGGCCGCCGGTCAATTCCGGGTCCCCAATCAGACGGACCGCTCTTCTCTGAACAGAATCCAACAAATGCAGTGTATGTTTGGGAGCGGAGCCCCAAACGTGGGAGCAGTATTCCATAGTTGGTCGAATTTGGGCTTTGTAAAGAATTAACAGTTGTTGTGGGGTGTAAAGCTTTCTGGTTCTAAATAATATTCCCAACTTTTGAGAAGCTCTCCTTGCTATGCCTGCAACATGTTCATGCCAAGACATATTTGCTCCCAAACTAACGCCCAACAAATTGAGCGACGATGCTAGGGGAATGGAGTGCCCCGACATAACTATGTCGGGTTCAGCAACGTTAACTTTTTTAGAAAAAACTGCCGCTTGGGTTTTTGTAGCGTTAAATTCCACTTGGTTACTGTCACCCCAAGATAGAATTTCTTCCAGGTCTTTGTTAAGTTGAACGACCTCCTGCTGTCTGCAGATATTCGCCTGAGCAGCCGATGTCCGAGCGTTCAAGGTGAATGAAGAGACAAGCTACTGTCATCTGCAAAGCTATAGATTGGATTCCCGGTCTTTTCCAGCAGATCGTTAATGTAAATGAGAAAGAGAGTAGGAGACAGTATGGAGCCCTGGGCACACCAGCGTTGTTAGTGAGGGTGTTAGAAAGAAATCCGTCGACCGCCACTCGTAAAGAACGCTCTCTGAGGAAACATGAGAGCCACAAACAGAACCTTTCAGACATACCATAAGAGCGCAACTTAGCCAACAGTCCATCGTGCCAAATACGGTCGAATGCCTTGGATATGTCAAGAGCAACCGCTCGAGATTCTCCAAAGTGTTCAATTGCGTTGTTCCAAACATGTGTTACATAAGTCAGAAGATCTCCTGTTGATCTATGTTTACGAAAACCATATTGGTGATCGCTAATAATATTGAATCGTTCAAGATATTTTAGAAGATGCTCATTGATAACCTTTTCCATGACTTTCGATATTATTGAAAGCAGTGCAACTGGTCGGTAGTTATTTGGCAAGGTTTTCTTACCTTTTTTAGGTATCGGCTGAACCGTGGCACATTTCCAGCAGGACGGAAACATTCCCTTTCTGTAGGATAGGTTAAAAAGTCTACAGAAAACTGGTGTTAGCTCCCTTGCACAGTTTTTGAGAACTATGGCAGGTATTCCGTCAGCGCCAGAAGCCTTCTTGGTGTCTAGCTTCATTAAAATACGCTTTATGATGCGCTGTCTGAAGACAACATCGGGCATCCTTGACTGCAATATGGGAATAGTAGGTGGTGTTTTTCCTTGAAAATCGACAGTAGAATGTGAAGCAAAGAGTTCAGCCAACAAGTTCGCTCTCTCAACAGGTATGGTTGCAATGGAATTATCTGGCCGTGTGAGTGGTGGTATGGTGGATTTGGTAAAATTTTGACTAACTGCCTTAGCGACTGCCCAAAAGGACCTGGAATTGTTGGGACAAGCGAGAAGTTTGTTTCTAATTCGTTGATTGTGTGCCTCCTTGGTTTCGTCGATAATGCCCTTGCATCTGTTCCGGGCATGAACAAAGATGTTTCGATTTACGGTGTTAGGATTTTCACGCCATTGTCGGTAGGCAATATGTTTAGAAGCAACAGCTTCTTTGCATTTTCGGTCGAACCAAGGCTTGCCGTTGGAGGAGCATTTCTTCGAAAAAGGGATGTAAGCTTCCATACCAGCCAAAATAACATCGGAGACCTCCCTGGCGCAGTCAGATGGGTTATCGGATCGAAAACAAACGTCCATCCAAGGGAAAGTTCGAAAGCATTCCATGAGATCTTCCCATTTAGCAGATTTGTAGTGCCAAATCTTGCGCGGCCTAGGCGCCTCTCTGTCACTGATTGGCAGGATACTCGATGTCGAAAGCAGTTTATGGTCGGAAGAACCTAACGGCGGATTTACGGTGACCGTGTAAATCTCCGGATTGGTGGTTAAAAAACAGATCAAGAAGACTGGCGAACTCCCCGTCTCGATCAGGGATCCGTGTTGGTTCGTCAATAAGCTGAGTTAAGCCACAACTGATTGAGAATGATTCAGCTTCACGACCTTGTTCGTCGGTAGTATTTGAATATTTGAGCCAGTTGATATTGTGGACATTAAAGTCGCCCAGGATGGCAATTTCGGCACTTGGATAGTTACTTTGTAAATGATCGATGGTGTCTGCAAGAGAAGCGAAAAGTGTTCGAAAATTGGTATCACTTGGTGGTCGATACAGGATACAGATAAACCTTGTGGTTTGTTGAGTCGTTATTTTTAACCACATAACATCAAAGTTTGGGGGCTCCAGAGCTTCTTCTCGTTGACAAGAGAGGTCGCTTCTGACAAAAAGACAGATTCCAAAGTTACGCCTAAATCGGGAATAGAAGTCGTACCCAGGATAAAGATAGTTGACCGTGCTGGTCGATGGACTGACCTTGGTTTCACATAGAGCGAGTACATGAGGTTTATCTGATTGCAGGTGTTGATGCACTGAATTTATGTTCGAGTTTATACCTCGTATGTTGCAAAAATCTATCTTAAAATTATGATGTCTGCAAGTAGACGCCTCCGAACCAGCCCCCACCCGGAGATCCGAACGGGAGGCCATTCTACCTCCGGAACTTCTTGCATCCAGGCGCCTCATCATGCTCTTTGGTCCCACAGTAGTTATTGTGGAATTTTCCTGTTCTGTCACATGTTTATCTTTGCCTTCTTTGGCTTTGATCCAGGGGGTGTTATTATTGGGTAGTTTGGGTTCTGACCAGATACTTTTCCAATGATGTTCTTGTTTGTTTGGTGGTTCGGTCACTGCTGTCTGTTTGCTGTGCATAGTTTTCCGGTAGAACTGTGTTTGGCTTCTTCGGAAGAGGTTGTTGGTATCTTTCCTCTCGTTTGGTTCTTTGTATCTACGAAGTCTTGCGGCATATACGGATAATTTTTGTTTCAGAGTATCCAGGATTTCTGGCAGCGTTCTGTTGGGAGACCCGGACTTGATCTTGTTTATACTCTGTGTGACTCGTTTGGACACGTTCCCGTTGATAAACTGGGTAAGGTGTCCTAGATATCTCCTGATGTTGTTGATTTGGTTTTCTATTCTTATTTGCCGTTTGAATTTTGGTTTTGTGCTGTTGGGATTTCTTTGTCGTTGCGGGAGTTTTTGATTAAATACTTCGTCGGTAACGTTTGGGATTGATGGTGGTGGGTCTAGGCGGCGAGTGATTCCCTTCTCAGTGGTTTCTTTGTCAGGACTTGTGCTTTTATCAAAGCAACGCATGGTGTGTTCGTTTGTTCCTGTAGTAAAACTCATGCGCTGCCTTGATTTTCCCGCCTTGGTGGGTGTCGGTTTACTCGCCGGCACAACACTTTTGGCAGGTCCATTGTCAGTTGCCCGGTCTTCATCGTTTTGGTCGAGCTGCCATTTCCCGCGACGTCCTCGACCGTTACGTCGCTCGCCCGATGCTTCTTTTATTGGTCTACTGGACTACAAACCAGACTGTTAAGAACACTGTGAAGAATGATGAGGCAGTTAAAAGTTTCAATGTGTGCAAGAGATGGGCAGAAGAAAATGATATCCATCTAAGTGATGTTCTTGTACTTCAAAGATTAAAAGAAATTGCTTTTTTGATGAACCAGAGACGGGTCAAGCAAACAAAAATTACAAATTTTTTTACAAAATAAGATAAAACTTGATAAGATATGCTTCTATTTTAAATATTATTCTATGTATGTACTATTTTTTAGTTGTTTCGTATTAAATTATTCGTTTTTTAATATAAATAATGTCCTGCTTCAGTAATTCGAATTGTTTACTAATTCGGATCACCGTGGTTTTAATTAGTCTGGATTATCGAGGTCGCACTGTACTTGGAAGTTACGTTACCTAGACACTAAGTCATAGAAAACGAAGTTCAGGACTAAACAGAGAGGGTTAGTAGTTTAAGAATGTTTAAAAACTATACTACCAAGGAATCTACACATTACAATAGGAGATATATAAAACCAGCGCTCTGCTTGTTTACATCTCAAGACGATCAAAGATTAATAGTGTACTCAAGAAAACACTACTGGAAACGATAAGTTACGTTTGGGTTAAATGTAAATGTCAGATTTCTAAAATTTAAGATATTCAATGGTTCACCCGCTCTCACCATATTAATAAAAGTTTAATCTAATGCTCGTGCATAGTTTTAGCTAGCAGAGAAGAAAGTAAATAACTTTATATTTATACGAAGCAGCCGAATATATTATACATTTGTACTTTAATAAGTTATATATAACCATATATAACTTGCTGTTAAAATTAACAAACAGAAGTGACAATACCGGCACGCATTCCCTACAAATTTTACTAGCAGACCACATGTGATCATCCGGGTTTTTATCGGTACTGCACGGACGAAGGATATGGCAATTTTTTGCATAAGACACTGTTGAAATTTGGTTCAGTGTTTTCTACTTGTCCTTACCGCACTTATTATAGTTTCAGTATTTGTAATAAAGATCCTATTTTCATTTTGACCGGTGTACCATCAAATACTATATTCCTTTCCACTTGCGAAGAATTACGAGATATACCCTGAGAGGTTAAATAATGAGCCTAACCTAATAAATATGAATAACAGAATAGTTAAAATAGATAGACTCAGTTAACCACAGAACAGACAAAGCATTGGCCGATCTTGTAACCAAAAAACTACAAACAGAATTGCCTATATTAAAGAAAGAGAAGAAATCACGCACGCAAGAAATTTAGAAATTATGAAATTTCGTCTACGAGACCATTAAGTAGGTCAAGTTTCTGGTACATTCATTCACTAATATATAAATATTCTTCTATATAGAAATGATACAGGGCGAATTAACAGTCACAAGGCACTTATTACTTACATATTACTCTTACGTAAATATAGCAGAGTAACGTGATTTAAATATACCTAAGTTTTTGCTACAAAACTCTAGTATGTAATGAAATATGAGAAACAAAAATGCATTTAATATCTGTAAATAAACATATTGGAAACCATGGATTAGTCTAGCGGACAAATACAGCAGTTTTTTTTTTTCGTAAGAAAATGTGATACGATATTTGATCATACAGTATATCTATTGAAAATTGGATCTATAAAATAAAACAAATTTTTAGGGTTCCTTAAAAATGGAAACCATAGTATTGAAGCTCCTAAGTTCGTTCGTTCGTTTAAAATGTCTTTGCATATATAAAATATATCGTTCGTTTCGATTTAGGAGACAAAATTCGGTGTTATATTAAGGAAAATATAGCAACCTAAAAAATTACCTATTGAGACGTGCTGTTTCTTTAAATATGCGTTTAGTTACAAAGTAACACAGGGAACTTGGTCGCCTTGGGGCATCAAACACTAGTTGAATACGATGAAAAATGGTAAAAGATACTAAGACAGGGGAAATTGGGGAAATAAAAAATATTGAAAAATCTGTTTTTATGCTACTAATTAAATATACTTTATTTTAGGTAAGCTTAATATCAAATAAAATTTACTCTTAGTGAATTAATAGATATTAGTACAAAAAAATTGACTTTTTACACAAAAGTTTTAAAATTACCTAATTTCGCAAACAAATCGCATGGTTAATGTGTTGGACTTTTTGCTAGTTTCCTCACTTGTCCGAGTTTTATTCGTGACAACTGAATTATTAGCCTTCGACCGTGTTTGGCACGATGGATTGTTGGCTAAGCTACGTTCTTGTGGTGTGTCTGAAAAGTTCTTTTTGTGGCTCTCATGTTTCCTTAGAGAGCGTTCTTTACGAGTGGCGGTCGACGGATTTCTTTCTAACATCTTCACTATCAACGCCGGTGTGCCCCAAGGCTCCATACAGTCTCCTACTCTCTTTCTCATTTACATTAACGATCTGCTGGAAAAGACCGGGAATCCAATCTACAGCTTTGCAAATGACAGTACCCTTGTCTCTTTATTCACTTTGAATGCTCGGACATCGGCTGCTCAGACGAATATCAGCAGACAGCAGGAGGTCGTTCAACTTAACAAAGACCTAGAAGAAATTCTATCTTGGGGTGACAGTAACCAAGTGGAATTTAACGCCACAAAAACCCAGGCGGCAGTTTTTTCTAAAAAAGTTAACGTTGCTGAACCCAACATACTTATGTCGGGGCACTCCATTCCCCTAGCATCGTCGCTCAATTTGTTGGGCGTTAGTTTAGGAGCAAATATGTCCTGGCATGAACATGTTGCAGGCATAGCAAGGAGGGCTTCTCAAAAGTTGGAAATATTATATCGAATCAGAAAGCTTTACACTCCACAATAACTGTTACTTCTTTACAAAGCTTAAATTCGACCAACTATGGAATACTGCTCCCATGTTTGGGGCTCCGCTCCCAAACATGCACTACGTTTGTTGGTTTCTGTTCAGAGAAGAGCAGTTCGTCTGATTGGAGACCCGGAACTGACCGGCGGCCTTGATTTGCTGGAACATCGAAGAACGGTTGGCGACTTGAGTCTGTTCTACAAATATTTTCATGGAAAGTGCTCGAAGGATGTAACCCGCTTAATTCCTTCCAAAGCGGTGCATGCTAGAAATACACGTCGCGCTGGTGCTTCACATCCGTATGAGGTTTAGCTTGTTACTCCGCGTACAACGCTTTTCAAGCAGTCTTTTATATGGAGAGCATCATCCCTTTGGAATAATTTGCCCAGCGCTGTGTTTCCCACCGAGTACAACATTCGATTCAAGAACAACGTGAATCGCTTTTTCCGCACACATGCTGCTCCTGGAGCGCTTGAGGGACTTCCCCGCAGCACGTGTGCTAAAACTATAAAAAAAAATATTTCACCCACCGGCACCGTTACGACATTTAAATAAACATAAACATATTCATCTATATCAGGGATGTCAAAGATACGACCCGCGGGCCGCATCCGGCCCCCAGGACGTATCAATAAGGCCCGCGATCGCAATGAAGAATCATAATTTTTAACAACCGTATATTATATACTATATAATTAAATAAATAAAATGTTATAATAATTCAGTACATTTTTTTTTTATTTGAATCTGGCCCGCCTATACATTCTAAATTTAATATATGGCCCTCTGCAAAATTGATCTATATGACTCTTTTGTTATTATTGACAGTTCTGGTTTACTTAAAATAAATGACTTTGTAATCACCCTACTTTTCCCTCTATAATGAATTATATACTCTCTGTTTTTCAATTCAAGAAAACTTTTTTGGCTCGGTTCACTAAATGGTGCCTGTCTAGTTGACTATTGTTTTAAACGTATTTATAAGAAAATTTAATACAAAAATCATAAACGAAGGCCTTCGGAACAGTTATATAACGGTTTTTAGAATTTTTCAATTAAATGTTAAACAAAACCGAAATTTTCTGGCCTTGTATAACCCAGCATCACTGTAATTAACCTACTGGTGTTTTTGTCAACCTTTAGTTATCAATTAAAACCAGTTTTAAAGTTCGACATTTTTAGGGAATCAGACTGTTCATAATCATACCAGATTGGTAGCTAACAAAAAGTCGAACCATACGTATAGTTAGTAAGGTTAGGTTAGGTTGTATTTAAAGCTTTTAGATTCAGACTATTCTTTTTCATTTCCAACCTTACATATATTTTACATATATTTATTTTGTATTTTGTTGTGCTAGGCTAGGCTAGTTCAGATTAGGTTAGTTTAGATCAGGTTATGTTGGGTTTTATAAGGCTTTTAGATTTACTAAGACTATTACTTTTCATTTCGTAATTTTGTATTACTTTACTTTATGTTAGGCTAGATTAGGTTAGGTTAGGTTTTTTTTAAAATCGGGTTCCGAAGATCTCTTCGAAATTTGATTGGGATTATTTAAAAAAAAAATATATTTAAAATGGATGAATCCTGAAACTTGTAGGTATTTTTGAAACACCACTCGAATGGCGCCGGTCAGTCATTATTTCGTTCGGGAGTTATCGCGCCAGCAGACCGAAAGACAGAGTGACCTTTTCGCGAATACCATACTCTCTTTTAGCAAGAAAAGTAAATATTAAATATTGTCATTTATGATGTCAAAACTAGAAGTTTCCTAGCTAAAGGAAAGTAATGGTATTCGTGAAAAAATCAGAATCCAAAATTTTTGATTTTCTTTACATTTTAGGATTCCTAGATCACTAAAAATATAGTCACTCATTTCCGTCGGTCTTTCTGTCTGTCTGTTGGCTCTACAACTCTAGAACGAAATCTTGGTATATATAATAGCTAATAAGAATATGAAACCTATAGTTCTTGAGTGATGACGCTTAAAGAGGTGAAAGGAGAGGCGGTGATAATTTGTATGATTTTAATAGTAATATGGTAATTTTTTCTGTTTTTTTCTTAAGACAATAAATAAATATTTTGCATAAGTATTTATAGAAAAACAAAAGAGTGAAAGGGGTGGGGATATTAGGTTATTTTTTCATTATTTCGAATTTTAATCCAAGGGGTGAAAGGGTTGGGAGTGATTAAATACGAGTATTGTATCGTTGAAATATTATTTTGAGAATTTTTCCATGTTTTTTGGTTGATATAATTGACAAATTTTAAGTTTTTTATTTATACTAAAAGATATAATGTTAATGGGAGTGAAAGAGATTGGTGAAACTTATACAGTTTCAATAGTAATATGAGAATTTTTCCAGGTTATTTAGATGGGCGAATGGGCAAAATTAAAGCATAATCATTTATATTAAAAATATAAGGTGCCAAAGAGGTGGAGAAGGGAGGTAGATGAGTTATAAGTCCTTTTCGGAGTTGTTGTCGAGGAAACAAAATAATATATTTTTTCATTATGAACATGAGAAAAGGGTGAAAGACTACCCTTAATTTTAAATGTTCTAGTGAAGCCTAGGGTAGAAACATTATTTCTCGCTTCTTAAAGCTTTCTGAGCTATTCACTGCAACTAGTACTCATATACAGATTACGTGTAATCTAAATATATATTGCTACCGCACTGTATGAACAACATCCCTTTTCCATATAATATACAATTTCATATCCCACGACATAGCAACGACACACATTTTATATATTACAGCCGCTCCCAGGATTTACCCGAGTTGATAAACTATAGCAAGTGTATTCCCTTCCATACAATTTCATTATTGTTATCACAATCCGATGTCACAATCACTATTAGCACTTTAAAGAATTCGTAGTATATTCTGATACTACTATTGAAAACTACTGAAATTTTTTTAATGCTAAAATTCTAACGCTTTAGTATTGTTTCACAGGGGCAACTACAGCGCCACTTAGTGGCGCGATAGAGTAGTTTTCTTATTTGGTTATTTCATCTGAAAATGAAATAATCAAATATTAATGTTAATTTGTTAGTTTGTCGTAGCAAAATCGAATAAGAAAACTAAATGGTGTAACTGTATAGATATAAATTTTCAAAGTAAAAATTATAAAAAGCTTCAAAATGGTTTTTACAATTTTTGAAGCCAAAATTCAAAACCCATTTGGTGTTACAATTTGGCTTTTCCGTTTGGTTAAACTATTACAAAAAGCAAATTGGAGAACCAAATAGCCAATAGGTGCTATTTCACTGAGTTTTCACAACGTTTGCAATAATGGTTACAATTTTTGAAAGTATCAATTTATTTCTATAAGACTTTCTTCATTATTTGATTTCATCTGTATTCAATGGAAAAAAGTTTGGAACTTAAACTTTTTCTGTATAGAGCAAAAAGTTTCAAGACTATTTTAACGTAAAAAAAATTTGACTTTTTTCTCTTTTTAGAAAAAAGCTGTAAAAATGTATGTTTTAGGATTGATAGATAATGTTCTGTAATGAGAGAGAAGTCATGAAAACATATTAAAATCCAATCTAAATTTTTGTGTAGATATTTGTTTTTTAAGGATACAATAATAATTTATCATTACATGTTCCTTTAAACTCTTCTAAAAACGAAATGATTTTTGAATTTTGGGGTGGAAAATTTTTACGACGATTTAAAGCGTGCATATATATTTTTATAATTTTTACTTGAAAAATTTTATATCTACATACCCTTACATAAAAACACTAAAAAGAAAACACTCCAAAAAACACTTAATAGAGCCTATTTTCGTACACTCAACTTAAGTGTTTTCCTTACGAAAGATACTCAACTTCAGTGTTATATTATGAAAAAAAAACAAAGATTATTTAATAGAATAACAAAATAAGAAAACAATATGTTTTTTTTTGGTAGCTGAAAGCATTCAAAAAACAAATTTTCACTGCGATTAGCTGCATGAAAACGCGCGTGCGCGCTTGTTTATTTATCCATATTATTGCTGCAAAAATTAACATACTGATCTGAATTTTTGATACGATACTCGCAAACGTATGAAAAATAAGCTGACTGGTCATTTTGGCCAATTTTTGAATTAATATTCAAAATTTTTTAGCATAAAATTTATTCATTGTTAATAACAAATTAAAAAAACAATTTTATCAAATGATTATATCCATAAGAAGCGCACAAGCCTAAAGAGTGTTTCTACGCAAAAATCAACTTGATTCGTTAATTATTAACATAAAAATGACGAGTTGATTATTGCGTTGTAAATTGATTTTGTCCGTCGATCGACGTGTTCCCAGCGTATCCTCTCTCCTGCTTACTAGTGAAACAGGGGTCACGTGTAAAGGCAGTTCTGCAATCCGGTGTCTCAATTCACCTCATACTGGCCGCCAGATACTAAGTAGACAGAGTCATATTAAGGTTGCAACAAAAGTAAAAAAATATATTACTTTTAATTCTGTAAATAAATTCTTAAAAGTAAAGAAGATAATAGTTCTCTAATTTTAAATGAATAAAGTATATCAGAACTGGCAAAGATTTTAAGGAATGTTTCGGGCGTACTTTCATTCATTTCCTAAAACGTAACTGATAAGACATGTTGAATTCGGATAAAAAATAGTTTACTACATTTAGAAATGCTTAATTTTGTCATTTTAAAACATGTTAAAAAATACAATATTGGTTAAGTTGTTGATTTTGTGGAATTTATCTAAACGCGTCCGATAAGAACCACACTTGTTAAACAAAATAAAATATTTTTAACTACTTACATAAACACACTTTTTCTAAGATCAACAATTACATTATGGAGTTTTCTATTCCCGAGTTTGTCTGAAACTAAATTGCTCAAAAAAACTTTTCAGTTGCTACCTACGTAGCATTTTTTTTTCTTTCCGATAAACTATTTTTTTTAACGCAGCAAGAGAAATCCATTGACAAATCATTAAAACTTTTTTTCATGGGTGCACACGCACAAAAAATGCAAGAACGTAAATTAAAGTATTAAACATAGTTGATAGTTTTAGTATGTCTTGACTTAAAAAGTAATTTTTAGTGTTCCGTACGGAACACTTATAAGATCACTTCGGTGTCTGTCCGTCTGTCTGTCCGTCTGTCACACCCAATTTTTTTAAAAATAGTTTTTATAATTATGTTTGCTGGACATAGACTATCTTGAAAAATAGAGTTCGTAAAAAGAATACAAACATTTTCAGCAAATTAAGAAGTAAATTAATATTTTCTTATTATAAAGTTTGTTATTAACAATTAGAAAATTAAATTAGATATTAAAAATCGATAGGGTATTTGATTTGTAAAATAAATAAGCTTTAACACGTACTTTCCTTGTTATAGTTTGAAAGTGTTCGTGTTAATTTTTGTAGTATCGGTTTTTATTTTTAAAACAATAAATGAACCAGTTCAATAAAAATTAGGTCTCATTTTTATACAAAAAAAATCCAAACATTTTTATAAATTTACAATATTTTACTTTTATGTTTAGGAATTCCCAATATATTAAGCAAGAAGTAGTTGTTTCGCATAGGAACATTAAGTGTGCTCATATACAGGCTACTCTATTGCGCCACTAAGTGGCGCTGCAGTTGCCCGTGTGAAACAATACTAAAGCGTTAGAATTTTAGCATTAAAAAAATTTCAGTAGTTTCCAATAGTAGTATCAGAATATACTACGAATTCTTTAAAGTGCTAATGGTGATTGTGACATCGGATTGTGATAACAATAATGAAATTGTATGGACGGGAATACACTTGCTATAGTTTATCAACTCGGGTAAATCCTGGGAGCGGCTGTAATATATAAAATGTGTGTCGTTGCCATGTCGTGGTATATGAAATTGTATATTATATGGAAAAGGGATGTTGTTCATACAGTGCGGTAGCAATATATATTTAGATTACACGTAATCTGTATATGAGTACTAGTTGCAGTGAATAGCTCAGAAAGCTTTAAGAAGCGAGAAATAATGTCTCTACCCTAGGCTTCACTAGGACATTTAAAATTTTCGAAATTTTAAAGGTACCAAAACAATTTTCTCCTAAAAATGGTCTATCCTCTTCATTTATTGCAATAATAGACAAAAAAGCGGTATAGTGGTAGTACAGTTCTTGCCAACATGCAATTCTACCTTTTTCACCCCTATCCATGAAAGGGTACCTTAAGTCCTTTCCTACTACAAGTATTATATGTGTACCAAACTTGAAATCTATATCGAATTTAGTCGGATAGTCATCTTGCCAACTAACAGAGAAACCGAGAGACAGACAGAGATACGAATGTTTTTTTTGATCTAGCGAGCCAGAAACGAGAAGAAAAACAAACATTTTGGAAAGTGTGATATTTTTCAATTTCCTTTGCAAAGGAAGTAAAAATATTACTTTTTCATATTTCCATTTTGTAGATTTAATAGATGTAAGTAGCAATTTTTTTTAAAAGAAGAAAATTGCTAAAATGATTTACCCAGTTCTTTCCTTGCAAACATGCAGTTCTAAAATATACACTAAATATGATTATCTCACACTAACAAATAATTTAATACAGTTCACTGTATAGTGAAATATTATTAAAGAGAAATGGAAATTTAACTCGTTTAAAGAATCAAAAAACAAATTTAATGATTAAAAAGCTACAATCTTCTCTTTTAAAATCACGCCGAGCAAAATATGTTCTCTCGGCTAACGCAATACAAGCGAACATAAAGGAATAAAATTCAATTTGGAATATGCAGATAAGAAAATTGTCATGTATGATAAAAAAAAAACCACTTGATGTATAAATAAAAATAAGCTTTTTTGTGATGTGTTCATAGATTATTATTTTTGTTATATTTAACATTATTTCTAAAATCTCTAAGGCTTAAAAAAAAGAAAAATTTCGGAGGGTAATTTTTCTCCACAACTATAATACTTCTCGCTAGCAGGAAAAGTATTTGCAATAATTTATCTACCATTCCATAAGTACATTTCCACCAACTTACCCGTTTGTATTTCTAAAAGTTGATCTATATTCAACTTAATTACTCTCAATCCTATATAACTAATTGTGTTAAAATTGGAAATAATTGAAAAACAAGAATACTGAAATAGAAGCATATTACAACATACAAGTAATTACCCTTTTAGCCTTCTATCTCATTCCTTTCCCCTGTATATATTTTACTATAGAAAAATTATCTTTTATATTAAATATCTAAATTAAAAGCTAGGAAAAAATACTAATGAAACAATACAATGAGAGAAGAGGATGAAAGGGGTAGTCTTTCACCCTTTTCTCATGTTCATAATGAAAAAATATATTATTTTGATTCCTCGACAACAACTCCGAAAAGGACTTATAACTCGTCTACCTCCCTTCTCCACCTCTTTGGCACCTTATATTTTTAATATAAATGATTATGCTTTAATTTTGCCCATTCGCCCATCTAAATAACCTGGAAAAATTCTCATATTACTATTGAAACTATATAAGTTTCACCAATCTCTTTCACCCCCATTAACATTATATCTTTTACTATAAATAAAAAACTTAAAATTTGTCAATTATATCAACCAAAAAACATGGCAAAAATTCTCAAAATACTATTTCAACGATACAATACTCGTATTTAATCACTCCCAACCCTTTCACCCCTTGGATTAAAATTCGAAATAATGAAAAAATAACCTAATATCCCCACCTCTTTTACTCTTTTGTTTTTCTATAAACACTTATGCAAAATATTTATTTATTGTCTTAAGAAAAAAAACAGAAAAAATTATCATATTACTATTAAAATCATACAAGTTATCACCGCCTCTCCTTTCACCTCCTTAAGCGACATCACTCAAGAACTGTAGGCTTCATAATCTTATTAGCTATTATATATACCAAGATTTCGTTCTAGAGTTGTAGAGCCTTAGAACAGACAGAAAGACCGACGGAAATGAGTGACTATATTTTTAGTGATCTAGGAATCCTAAAATGTAAAGAACATCAAAAATTTTGGATTCTGATTTTTTCACGAATACCATACTTTCCTTTAGCTAGGAAAGTAAACATGCAAAAACTTCTAGTTTTGATATCATAAATGACAATATTTAATATTTACTTTTCTTGCTAAAAGAGAGTATGGTATTCGCGAAAACATCACTCTGTCTTTTGGTCTGCTGGCGCGATAACTCCCGAACGAAATAATGACTGACCGGTGCCATTCGAGTGGTGTTTCAAAAATACTTACAGGTTTCAGGATTCATCCATTTTAAATATATTTTTTTAAAATAATCCTAATCAAATTTCGAAGAGATCTTCGGAACCCAACTCAAATTGTAACACCAAATGGGTTTTGAATTTTGGCTTTAAAAATTGTAAAAACCATTTTGAAGCTTTTTATAATTTTTACTTTGAAAATTTATATCTATACAGTTACACCATTTAGTTTTCTTATTCGATTTTGCTACGACAAATTAACATTAATATTTGATTATTTCATTTTCAGATGAAATAACCAAATAAGAAAACGAAATGTCTTTTTAGCAGCTGATAGCATTCAAAAAACAAATTTTCACTGCGATTAGGAGCATGAAAACCCGCGCGTGCGCTAAGAGCTCGTGCGCGTTTGTTTATTTATCCACATCATTGTTACAAAAATTAACATGCTGATCTGAATTTTTGATATAATACTTGCAAATGTATGAAATTCAATTAATATTGAAATTTCTCAGCGTAGTTTATTCATTGTTCATAACAAATTAAACAGTCAATTTTATCAAACGACTACATCCATAAGAAGCGCACAAGCCTATAGAGTGTTTCTACTTGATTCGTTATTATCAGAAAAACGACGAGTTAATTATTACGTTGTAAATTGATTTTGACCGTCGATCAACGCGTTGACAGCGTTATCCTCTCTCCTGCCTATTAGGGAAACAGGGGTCACGCGTAAAGGCAGTTCTGCAATCCGGTGCCTCGATTGTATATGAGATTACCTGGATATATCTGTGTTCAAACATAAAACATACCACTTTCGGAAATCATTCGCAAATCTATGATGTCTTTGATTGATTTCTTTAAAGGTTATGGATAATTTTGCGCCTGTTAGGAGAGTTGGGTTGCTTAATTCTTATTTGTCTTTAGGTATTAAATGATAATTACTAAAACAAGCGACCCACTTTTCTGTAATAATGTGCACTTGTCATGCCAAACATACCTATATCATACAACGGGCGACTAAAAGCAATGAGCGTTGCTTGCTCAACACAGAAGAGTATGCATGATTTTTGTGTGGTACATGCACCTTAAAAATGGTTAAGATATGTTAGAGAACGATCCAACCAAAGGTCGCGAAAAAATTAGTAAGTGTGATTAACCAAAGCTAATGGAGTGAAAAAAGGCCAGCCATTTGATGATATGGAGACCATTCAAAAGAATGAAATCACGGTTTTCATGCCAATGTCTTAAAAAGCTTTTTTCCGGGCGTTCAAGCGACTCTAGTAACAACCCAATACGTATACAGAGAGGATAGAGGATGGGTGGTATTTTAATTATTAATATTAGACAAGGCGAAATCGGCGCCATCGTTGGAAAAAATTTTCTAATTGAATTTTTTTTCATAACCTTCTCCAGGAGATGCCCCTGAAAGAGGATCAACATGTTGCCGGGCGGTAACCTGGTCCGAATTTGTTTAAACAAATTTTTTTTAAGCAAAGTCCAAAAATTGAAATTTTCGCCCCGGAACAAGTTTTTTTAGTAAATTGGACCATTTTGAACAAAAAATGTCTCTTGTGAATTTTCTCTAAAATGCGCCGTTTTCGAGATATCGGCGATTTTAGGTGCGAGAAAACGCGAAAATGGCCACTTTCACCTCCCAATATCGGGGTCAAAAATTAAAATTTTCAATGTTGCCAAGTGTCCAAATTAAAGTTTGAGATCTCCTCTACAAATTACCGTAGGAAATATTGCAATATCTTCATTTTTAAATATTGTTTTTTAACAGTTAACAAATTGCGTTCGAGCGCCCGCGGCTGCATCGAAACTGTATACATAGATAATACGCAACGCCCGTACGTAGGCGCACGGAACTGTATACGCACTGCGATGCTCTATAAAGCTTTGTTTCTTGATTTCTTATTAAAATTAATATATTTGAAAAGTATGTAAAAAATATTTATTTATTAAAGAGTAATTGTTATATCAAATTTAATTATTATAACAAATGAATATAAATAAAAATTCAATATTCGATTAGGATGGTAGAAGAATTAAAACAATTTTATGAAATATAACTTATATATATTTAATAGAATTTTCGCAAATATTTAAATTACACCCACACATGAGTATACAACTTACGTTGTTGCTTTTGCAATTACATGCATTAGTTTTACAATTTTTTGTACATTTACATTGCCTAATTAACGAATCTGGTATCGAATTTTTTAACATGAATTTGGGTAACAATTCACCTGTTTCTATAGTGTAACCAAATTCTGTTGCATCTAAATGTCGATACCGAGAATACAATGACATTTTCCATATGTACGTTTGTAGTGAAGCTCGTGAAATGTGCAATTTTAAAGCATCGGATGTACATGGAATTTTTCCAAAATTAATACCCATCCCACAAGAACGTTCTAAAATTATTTGTCTAGCATTATCTGCTGTTTCTCCAGCTTTATTCAAAATTTTCAAATACAATTTTTCTAATGCATTGAATTCCATGGCATTTAATTGTAAGTCAGTACCAAGTGGGGTTAATGCATTTTGAGTATCTAAATCAAAGACTAAATCTAAAGCTTTATTTTTAGTACCTACTTTACTAGTAGTATCACAGCCTGTAAACGCATGTAAAGCAGGCAAAACTTGACAAACTTGACTAGTTAAATATTCAGCAGCTACATTACAAGACAATAATCTTGGCTTCTGACCAACTACTTTAAAATACAATCCTGTACAACCAATTAATTTGAAAAAGCTCCAATAATGAATTGCTAATATAAAAACGTCGGTATCAACGGAATGAATTATTATTTCAGAATTATAAGGTAACATATATCGAGCATGACAAAATATCCTTGTATCAGCCTCTAAGTGATTGTTTTCTAACTCAATAATTTCATGTATATTATTTCCCTGTATACAATAGCACTTTTCAATGTTATAGAATCCACCTGATATTATTAATTGTTGAGTGTGACTTGTACTTATGTCATCTTTCCGACGATTAGCTGCTTGTTGAATTTTTTGAAATGATTCAAAATTTGGTTGTTGTACAACATCATCACACTTACCACAGAAAATGCACTTATGATCACATTTAATTCGTTTAATAGAAAAAGACATAATTACACATGTACATACTTGTAAGGGCGGAAAAGAAATGAATAAACTATTAAAGTGTCCGACTCTTATTTAAGCAATAGCATGTTTGAACTTTTGCATGATACTTTTGCGATGCAGCGCGTATACATTTTACGTACGGGCGTTGCGTATAAATGTATACAGTTTCGATGCGGCCGCGGGCGCTCGAACGCAATTTGTTAACCAAACAATAAAAAAAAAGATATTGCAATTGTTTTGTAGAAGAGATCTCAAACTTTAATTTGGGGCACTTGGCAACATTGAAAATTTCAATTTTGAAAGTGGCCATTTTGCGTTTTCTCGCACCTTCGCCGATATCTCGAAAGAAAATTTTTTTGTTCAAAATGGTCCAATTTACCTAAAAAAACTTGTTCCGGGGCGAAAATTTCAATTTTTGGACTTTGTTTAAAAAAAATTCAAATTCGGACCAGGTTACCGCCCGGCAACATGTTGATCCTCTTTCAGGGGCATCTCCTGGAGAAGGTTATGAAAAAAAATTCAATTAGAAAATTTTTTCCAACGATGGCGCCGATTTCGCCTTGTCTATATAATATCTGATGAATAATTGGTTTTTATATCAAAGTAAAAATAACTGGCAGAGAAAAGGCTGCTTGTTACAAACCTGTATGGAATCGATATCTCATACAGCAAGTTTTACTTGGGAGGGTGAAAAGTTTGGTAAAATTTTATTTTGGTTAGGGATATCTGCTGGAAAAGACCGAGAATCCAGCCTACAGCTTTGCAGATGACAGTACACTTATCTCTTCATTCACTTTGAACGCTCGGACATCGGCTACTCAGACGAATATTCGCAGACAGCAGGAAGCCGTTCAACTTAACAAAGACCTGGAAGAAATTCTATCCTGGGGTGACAGTAACCAAATGGATTTTGGGACACTCCATTCCTCTAACTGACCGTCCGCCTTGATTCGCTGGAACATCGAAGAACGGTTGGCGACTTGAGCCTATTCTACAAGTTCTTTCATGGAAAGTGCTCGAAGGATGTGGCCCGCTTAATTCCTCCCAGAGCGGTGCATGTTAGAAGTACACGTCGCGCTAATTCTTCACATCCGTATGAGGTTCAGCTTGTTACTCCTCGTACAACGCTTTTCAAGCAGTCTTTTATATGGAGAACATCATCCCTTTGGAATAATTTGCCCAGGACTGTGTTTCCCACCGAGTACAATCTACAGCGATTCAAGAACAACGTGAATCGCTTTCTCCGCACACGTGTCGCTCCTGTAGCGCTTTAGGGACTTCCCTCTAGCACGTGTGCTAGACCCATAAAAAAAAATGATGGATTGAAGTAAATTTTGAAAACCAAGTTCTGATGAGGACTTTGGCGAAAATACAATATTTTTTTACAACTTAAAGAACAACCTAGATGGTAGATGCCCAAATCCCATCAGCATCGCCCGGTGTGATACCGTCGCATCGGCTTAGGCTGCGTGAAGTTGCTTAACGTTTCGTGGCTGTGCCGATGTCCCGGACTGTGGGACAAAATAGCATGATGAAGCACCTGGATACAAAAAATTTCGGAGGTAAAATAGCCCCCCCGTTCGGATTTCTGGGTGGAGGCTGGTTCAAGGGCGTCGACATGCAGAGATCATAATTTTAAAATAGATTTTTGCAACATACGAGGTTTAAACTCGAACATAAATTCAGTGCACCAACATCTGCAATCAAATAAACCTCATGTACTCGCTCTCTGTGAAACCAAGGTCAGTTCATCGTCCAGCACAGTGAACTATCTTTATCCTGGGTACGACTTCTATTCCCAATTTAGGCGTAACTTTGGAATCTGCCTTTTTGTCAGAAGCGACCTCTCTTGCCAACGGAGCCCCAAATTTTGATGTTAAAAATGACGACTCAACAAGCCATAAAATTCATCTGTATCCTCTATCGACCACCAAGTGATACTAACTTTAGAACGCTTTTCGCTTCTCTTGCAGACACCATAGATCATTTACAAATTAACTATCTAATTGCCGAAATTGCCATCCTGTTCGACTTTAATGTTCACAACATCAACTGGCTTAAATATTCAAATACTACCGATGAACAAGGTCGGGAAGCTGAATCATTCGCAATCAGTTATGGCTTAACTCAGCTTATTGACGAACCAACGCGGATCCCTGATCGAGACGGGGAGTTCACCAGTCTTCTTGATCTGTTTTTAACCACCAATCCGGAGATTTACACGGTCACCGTTCTTCCGACCATAAACTGCTTTCGACATCGAGTATCCTACCCTTCAGTGACAGAGAGGCGCCTAAACCGCGCAAGATTTGGCACTACAAATCTGCTAAATGGGAAGATCTCATGGAATATTTTCGAACTTTCCCTTGGTTAGACGTTTGTTTTCGATCCGACGACACACCTGAATGCGCCAGGAAGATTTCCGATGTTATTTTGGTTGGAATAGAAGCTTACATCCCTTTTTCGAAGAAATGCCCTTCCAACGGCAAGCCCTGGTTTGACCGAAAATGCAAAGAAGCTGTTGCTTCTAAACATCTTGCCTACCGACAATGGCGTGAAAATCCTAACTTATGGTAAGACCTTTGTTTGTGCCCGGAACAGATGCAAAGAAATTATCAACGAAACCAAGGAGGCACACAATCAACGAATTAGAAACAAACTTCTCGCTTGTCCCAACAATTCCAGGTCCTTTTGGTCAGTCACTAAGGCAGTTAGTCAAAATTTCACCAAATCCACCATACTCACACGGCCAGATAATTCTATTGCAACGACACCTGTTGAGAAAGCGAACTTGTTGGCTGAACTCTTTACTTCACATTCTATGGTCGATTTCCAAGGAAAAACCTCACCTACTATTCCCATAGTGCAGTCAAGGATGCCCGATATTGTATTTAGACAGCTTATCATAAAACGTATTTGAATGAAGCTAGGCACCAAAAAAGCTTCTGGCGCTGACGGAATACCTGCCATAGTTCTGAAAAACTGTGCGAGGGAACTAACACCAGTTTTCTGTAGACTTTTCAACCTATCGTACAGAAAGGGAATATTTCCTTCCTGCTGGAAATGTGCCACAGTTCAGCCGATACCTAAAAATGGCAAGAAGACCTTGCCAAATAACTACCGACCAGTCGCACTACTTTCAATAATATCGAAAGTCATGGAAAAGGCTGTCAATCAGCATCTTCTTAAATATCTTGAAGGATTCAACATTATTAGCGATCACCAATATGGCTTTCGTAAATATAGATCAACAGGAGATCTTCTGATTTATATGATACATGTTTGGAACAACACAACTGAACACTTTGGAGAGTCTCGAGCGGTTGCTCTTGACATATCCAAGGCATTCGACCCAGTTTGGCTCGATGGACTGTTAGCTAAGCTGCGCTCTTGTGGTATGTCTGAAAAGTTCTGTTTGTGGCTCTCATGTTTCCTCAGAGAGCGTTCTTTTTAAGTGGTAGTCGACGGATTTCTTTCTAACACCTCCACTATCAACGCCGGTGTGCCCCAAGGCTCCATACTATCTCCTACTCTCTTTCTCATTTACATTAACGATCTGCTGGAAACGACCGGGAATCCAGTCTACAGCTTTGCAGATGACAGTACGCTTATCTCTTCATTCACTTTGAATGCCCGGACATCGGCTACTCAGACGAATATTCGCAGACAGCAGGAAGCCGTTCAACTTAACAAAGACCTGGAAGAAATTCTATCCTGGGGTGACAGTAACCAAATGGATTTTTCCATTCCTCTAACATCGTCACTCAATTTGTTGGGCGTTAATTTGGGAGCAAATATGTCCTGGCATGAACATATTGCAGGCATAGCAAGGAGAGCCTCTCAAAAATTGGGAATATTATTTCGAACCAAAGAGCTTTACACTCTACAACAACTGTTAATTCTTTACAGAGCTCAAATTCGACCAACTATGGAATACTGCTCCCATGTTTGGAGCTCCGCTCCCAAACATACACTGCATTTGTTGGATTCTATTCAGAGAAGAGCTGTTCGTCTGATTGGAGATCCAGAACTCACAGGCGGCCTTGATTCGCTGGAACATCGAAGAACCGTTGGCGACTTGAGCCTATTCTACAAGTATGTATGCATGTTAAAAATACACATCGCGCTAATACTTCACATTCGTATGAGGTTCAGCTTGTTACTCCTCGTACAACGCTTTTCATGCAGTCTTTTATATGGAGAACATCATCCCTTTGGAATAACTTGCCCAGGACTGTTTCCTACCGAGTACAATTTACAGCGATTCAAGAACAACGTGAATCGCTTTTTCAGCACACGGGTTGCTCCTGTAGTGCCTTAGGAACTTCCCTGCAGCACGTGTGCTAGAGCCATAAAAAAAAACGCTTCCAATTATTAATTATTTAGAGTAAAACTAGACATTTTAGGGCAGCAAATTAATTTAGATATAAGAAATATATCCTTTAAGCCAATTCCTCATTAAAAATATTATAAAGCTATTTGGTTATAACATAATGAGATAAATATTGTTCTCCTTAGATAACCCCTGATAATCCGTAACTAAACAATCTTTCAAAAGGGCTACAGAGGCCTGAACATATTGACTGGTCTCTATTTTGGGTCCAAATAGATACAAGCACAATAGGAAAGTGTAGCCTTAAACTTTATAATGTGTTTGAAGAAAATATTCTGTGCTATATCGTTCGTTATTAATCTACTGATAACTGACTAATTTTTGGTCTCAATTTCATGTTGTGCTAATTATTTAATAAAATAAAATAGAAGGTTACATCGGTTACATGTAATAATTTCATCGTAAATTTTAAGACGGTTGCGTTTTGGTAAAAACTGTATATTTTTAAAAATTTATGATAAGAATTTATCAGGGTTCTTCAAACCACGGCGTCGGCGTCGGTTGCTGAGCTGGCCATAATGGCTTAGTGGGTTAAGAGTCTGCATAGTAACCGAATGGTTGCTGGTTGAATTCTAACCATCGGGTGGGTGTCTCGACTGTTCATAGGTAGCAGTTAACGTAAAGATACAATATTACCCGTGGTAGCACTACCGTGTTTTCTTAAGAGTGCCGTGAAAGTAAATTGTATATTTCGGCATATGGGCAATGTTCAAGGATGAAATGACATTCCTGTATAAAGGGTAAAAAATCGAGGAGAGGTGAACTCTAAAAAAAATAAAGAGGATGTCATGACGTCCATTAAAAACTGAGGAAGGACTGAATAATTATGATATTTGGTAATCGCATATTCTCAGAAAAGCTAATTTTAGTAATACAGTATCGTGATTTATCATTTGTGATACTAGCTAACATACATTATTATAATTACAATATTGCGTGTATTTTTGCATATTAAATTCGCCTTAAAGTTTTATATGTTCTAATTGGAATTTCAAAATATTATATTAAGAACAAAGTATTGTTTATAAAGCATTCAAAAATAAAATATTAACCTAATAAATCCTAAAATTTTCAACAAAAAATGTACCAAACCAGGTAACTTCATATTATACTTGAATAAAATTGCCGATGAAATATCTCAGATAATATGATTCCTGCAAAAGTAAAAAATATATTTAAAAAGAAACCACATATTTATTTGAAGCACGCGCCCACCGTTTGGACCTTGCGCGGTAGTAAACGGAAGAAATTAAATATAGACTCAGCTGTTATTGTTATTTGAGGTATCATAGAGATATTAGAATAGAGGAGAGAAAGTATATAGCCTGCTGTAATCAAAAGCGTATAGTCGATAAAAAGAGAAGGAAATAATATGAGTCAATTCTGTCTCTCTTACTCTGCGCTTGAGCGTAAAAAAGCATGATGTGACTATTCGACGATATATTTCGTTTCGGTTTGTTTATTTATAAGTAGTTTTTGGATTGATTTGAAAAAAAAATACAAAATGGTTAGAATTTGCATTCTATTCAAAAAGGACTCATTTCCTACTAATCATTTTTTCGCTTGTTATTTTATATTTAGTGGAGAAGTCATTTCTTTAAATGATATTAAAAAAAATGTATTCGGATTTTTAGAAATTTAATCGTTTTTTTTACTCAGTCAGAAAAAACTATAAACCTAACTAGATATTTAGTTTTTAAATGTTAGAATCTTCGATATACTCGGATAAAATAAGTAGGTTTCGGTTAGGATATACATATTTTATGCGTTAATATAATATATAATTGTATGCGTTAATAGAATTTGTTACTTTTATTCATATGTCAGAGTTTCTATGTTCCATGAGCCAAGTTATACTGTATAATAAAGAAAGTTTTTTTTAAAAAAATGTTATTAATATACATTAATTTATTTATCTTTTAAAATCCTTCCCTACTTCTATTCCTATTTAAACATTGGCTTGCGAGAATGTTACTCGTATTTCACTCCGAGCGAGCGAAGAACCAAGGATTTTCCTTGTTCTTCGTTGGCTCCGGACGAAATACGAATAACATTCTCGCACGGGTACGCACTTTTACTTAGTGTTGTGGGCGTGTGCCGAGTGAGAGAGACAGAATGACTCATATTACTTCTTTCTCGTTCTATATGCACCACGCTTCTCACGAGAACTTACCTCCTCTATTCTAATATCTCTATGCGAAGTATGCGCCCACCATTCGGGGCTTGCCCAGAATTGAAACAAAATAAGAGAATCCTTTATTAAGGATACGATTGCCCTTATTCAGGAACTTATAAGAGAGGTTATTTGAAATTCATTATTCTTAGCGCTATTATGGCAGAACATGTTATTTTTTCCTACTTAGGTATACAAACCACCAAGAAAAAGCAGTCAAATTGAAATGATATTCTTTTATTGCAAATAACATTGATAACAGTTAATTAGTGTTCAGATTATGTTGGGATTTTGCAATCTTTGGCACAATGGCATTACAACGTGTGTAGTGCTAATTTCAAATTAAATTTTATTTATCGCATATTCGTATTGCCTTGGAAATCTTGAAGAAAGAAAAGAAATAAATTTTATTTTAGAAACTTGTGTTAATCCATCAATAATAATAACCGGTGTGCTTAACCATGAAATGAATGAAAAAATATTCCCTAAGTTTATAGAAGATGAATACTAACCTAACCTTGCAATTCCTTCGCTTTAATACTGCGCATGCTTGAGATAAAGATAAGGACAGACATGCGAAAAATAAGCGTTGCAAAATCTCTCTGATAAAATATTTAAAAGGATCCTTATAAAACTCTTCCCAGCGATAATAAGCGTTACTATAAACAAAATAATTATTTTCTGATACATTCACTTTCAGTGAATTACTCTTCTTATTATGGTTATAAATTTTTACGCTCTACTCTAGAATATATTAGACTTTGTTTCTAATGTTGTTGGGATGGGAAAAAGAGAAGTTAAAAAATTGACCAATATTTTATTGCCAGTCACCAGAGATAAGATTGTTCCGATTTTTATTTACCAGGCACACTTTTTCCAATATGTTTAAATTAGACTTAGTACTCTCAATACAAGGGTAAAACTTACAGATGGTTTTCATTCGATAAGCCACTCCAAATTTTTTTACAAATTTTTACTTCTACGTCTTCAAGAGCTTCTTGTTTGTGCATAACAAATTAAAATGTCTTAAGTAGGGGTAGTTTGAACCTTACCCAGAAGGGTACCAGAATTTATCGTGAGAACATAATAAAGTGTCCAGTCACTAGGACCTGATTTATTTACAGAAACTTTTACTGCGCAGCAGCCCGTGAGTATACGTTTGCAAAGATCAACTATTTGAGGTTTGAACTTGAGCTGTCTGTCTATAACTACTCCCCCAATTTGGAATCGAACGTAATTTAATATTATCTACAACTAAGGCTTCGTTATTACATTTGAATCCAATTGTGTTTATTTCATGTATAGCAATAGAATATTTGAGTCACATCAAATTTTTTGAGTCGCAGATTCTGAAGAGTGCCACAGCATAGTCGTATCATGTGTAAAATGTCCGTAGATATCTGGAATAGTTAGATTCATTTGTAGAAAAGATAAACTGGAGTGGATCTAAAACAAAACGCTGTGGTACACCCTTATCAGTACTGACTCTCCGAAGACACCACATCAACAACCCTCTGGCGATGTCCAGTCAGGAATAACTCAAACGGCAAAAGAGTAATTCCTTTAAGTCTATAACAATGGAGTTTCTTCAGTAGAATTTTTTGAGTAATGCAACCAAACCTCCTAGAAAAAAAAAACTTTTATATGGCTCCTTGTTTTCTAATGAAACATGAATAAATAAATAACTAAAATGACCTTTAATGTATCGATTACGCTTAGTCATATATCAAAAAAGGTTATGATTTCATTTATAAATGGCCTTATTTATAAAAGAATCAGTTTTTTTAAAAGGGACATATAAAACTAACAGATTAGTATGGTTTGATTCCTTTTCTCTAAACAACGGATATTTTTTGTTCTCAAATTCGTTAAATTCAGCTAAAGGTATTACATAATCATCGAGAATGAAACCTCTTGCTAAAATATCAATATTTTTAATAATTGCAAAATTTGTGTTTGGCTTAACGGTAGACTGAATTCTAACAAATAAATATTCATACTTACATTAGGGCTCTTATTAAAACATTTTTTTGGTTTTTAAATAATACATCCTTACCTTTTTAAGCCCTATTATTACTAAATTAATATTTACCAGAATTCCATATATCCCTTGAATTTGGTACCAAATTACCTTCTCAAGATAATATTTTGAAAAAATCAACGTTTTCCTACCTATCTATTATACTCTAAGGATGTTTTGGATGTGTGTACTTTGTACTGTCTTACAACTTGCTCCTACATTCATAAAACTAACAAATGCTCATGGTACCAGATGTATGATCGGTAGACACTTAAAAATGCCTATAAATGACATTAAAGAAACTTAGATTTTTTCTTATTTGGCTTCCAGGATTTTAACCTGTTCCCTCTGGAAATCAGGTCCTTAATATGACTTTATACAGTTAACAGTGTATGTAGGGTATTTATTCGTAAAAATTTAGCTAAATTCAAAGAGATGTTCTGATTTTCCATTGGTTAATAGGATTATTTTGTAAAAGTGTAATGGTGTCTATGTACTGTGGGTACTCTTTAATTATTGTTATTTTTATATAATTCAAATGATTTTTGAGTCTTGTTTTTTAGATTATATCTAGTACACTTACCTCAGTGCAGTACAAAATTCTGACATTCAATTACTCTAGTATGTTGTAAATTAAACTATTATGATATTGTAAACTATTTAATAAGATACAATAATTATTACTATATTATACCAGTGCTTTACGGCACAATGAGCTCCTTCGCAAGTACCATTGTATTTATATTCTCAAATGTATGGTATACCTGATTTTAATAGATTGACCCCAAACATTTTAAATATAGACGATTACAAGTAATTTTAACTCAGTCTAATATTTTTTAGCTTAATTATTTATTAGTGATATGTCAGCTCTTAAATAAAACTTTTGTTTCAAAACTGTAGAATTTATTTATGTTTTCTGAAGTTGAATTTTATTTACAGTCCAGTCATGTATTACTTAATCATTAAAACTTAAACAATAATGACAAAAACAATAAAATAACGCAATTAAAAGAGGAAATGTACATGCATGTGGACACAATTAATATTTCTTTAGAGTTTTTCTTATTAAGGCCGTTCGTTGTTTATGTGCCTCTGTTGTTAAGCTTCTCTTATATGGTCTTAGTTCATCTGTGCCAAAACCAGGTGTCCACATATTATAATTGCGGTTAAGAAATTGTTGAACGTCTTTTACCTAAAACAAGAGGAAATGTTAAGTTTATGTAGTGACAACGTGACTTTTAAGGTTTCAAATTAGTTAAAATCGCGGCAGACATACAAACTCTTGAAAGATAAAAAAAAGATACATAACCATGAGTAACTTGAAGGGTGGACAACTGATGAAGATAAATATATAGCTAGATACACATTCAGATCGAAAGTATAATGAAATTTTCTAGAAGTTGCAATGGAGTATATATTTTTATCCAAATTTAAAAAATCACGAGACAATAATACTTCCTTTTAAACCAACATATTACGGCACAAATTTAAGGAAGTGTCCTAGAGGAAGAGCCTTTTTCCATATATGAATAATTTTTGATAGTGAAATATTCTGCTTAAAGAGTTAAGTATTTGATCTAACAAACAAATTCACATAGATTGAGTATCTGATGGTGTATTCAAATATATTTGAAACATCAAAACAAGTATTAGTTGTATGTAAACCAATTTCTCATCAGGATTTAATCTTTTACGAAAGGATTTAATTAAAACACTTAAATTCTTTGCTCAATTTAGAATTTAAATATATTGTATAAAAAAAGTAAATACCGCTCAAACAATCTTTAGAATTTTTTGTCTATAAATCTTCGGATCTGCAGGACTGTTTCAACATCACCCCTGAACAGCTCTATATCTAAAAATCCGACAAATAGTTCATATAAACAGAGCCCAGAAAATGCTTCCCAGGGAACTTCTCCAAAAGAGAAAGTTGAAATATAGATAAGGAGCAATTATTAAATATCAAAATATTGACTTTGTTTTTTGATACTTAGTAATGAATTAGGGTGATTTTTCTTTAAAAAAAAACACCTAAAATTATAATTAAAAAATGTCTTTTTAATAAAGTACATATATATATAATTCGACCCAAGTATATTTTTGAAAATATGAATACCTCAATACTATTACAATGACGATTTTTGGCAATTAATGCAGCCCCATTTAAGCAACGATCGACAAATTCGTCAACATAAGTTAACAATATTTCTTCTACTTCATCTTCCAAATTTAATGTTTGATCAATTTCTCTCACAACATCTTGTAATCGTTGTTTTGTAACTATCTGTACAGGTTCACTTGTATTTCCTAAATTCGAGTTTTGTGCAGGTTTTGACATAACTGTATTTTGTAGGGCTTGTACGGGTACTTGGGCTATAGTTTGCACAGTCTGTACACCTAGAAATAAGATAAATTTTAAGGGAAATAAACAAAACAAGTTTAATTAAGTTTGCCTTAAGATGTGTGTAAACAAGTTATATATAAATTGCACATAACCAAAAACATTTTTTTTGCTATTATCTAAGAATCCAGAAGTAAAAAACATTCAACTAGTTGTGTCTCTTAGTAATAATCAGCACATTACAAATATTTTCTATGGCTAGAAATTAAAAAAAAAATGAATTTTTGTCTATGAATCTTTGGATTTGTACATTTGATTCAACATCACCTCTGAACAGCTCTATATCTAAAAATAATCCCACAAAATGCTCTCTAAGTGATTTAGAACTCCCCAAAAAGGAAAGTTGAAACTAAGTTTTCTCATCATATTGTGCAAATTCTTTAAGGGTGATTGTTCAATTTAAAGATATTCTGCAAAATTTTATGATTTATTTTTTATTAGTATAAATCCCCAACTGTTTTTATTGTAAAGTTATTTCCTACTCATTGAAAATTTTTGTGTATTTTAAAGAAACAAAACGCATTCTTAGGGTTTATACCATGGATGCATTAATTTCAAGTACAACTGATTTATAATGAAACTATCTAAGACTAAATTTTAATGATACAACATATATATATATATATATATATATATATATATATATATATATATATATATATATATATATATATATATATATATATATATATATATATATATATAGACAGGAGAAGTAGTCGTGACCGACTCGTGAAAAAGAGAATTCACAATATTGTGAATTTTCTCTCTCTCTCTCCTCAATCTCTCTTCTCTCTCTCTCTCTCTCTATATATATATATATATATATATATATATATATATATATATATATATATATATATATATATATATATATATGTATATTTAAGCGCTGTTGGTCGATGGGAATCAACTATATAATAAAATAGACAAACAAAAACATTTTAGTATAATGCATATTCACATAAGAAGTGTATGTAAAAATTATGATAATCTCATTTTCCTGCTTTAACATACAAGGTTATGAAGTTTTTTATAATGGCGCTGAGTACAACAGGAATGATGGTGTAATGGTGTATGTAAGATCGACTTTTAAATGGGTATACTCGTCCATAACTCTACCAAACTCACACGCAACTATAAATAACTTTCCAAACTAAAGCCTTTGGAATAGGCATTTCAGTAACATACACACCTCCACCAATACCGGGGAACACAAGACATCGAAGACTATCTAGAAACATTAGACAAACAACAAATGAAGATATTCATTGGGATGCTAAAATCAATATATTAAACACACAAAACAACAGTGTATACAACTATTAATCAATACTAGCACGTATGGGTTATATATCTTATATAAATTCAATAACAAGACCAGACTCAGGAACAACACTAGACCCCTTATTTGTGAAATCTCGTAATAAACCGGATTTATAACTAAAGTCTTTTATTTTAGAATCACATTACAGATAACCTACCCATAATGCTTTGTGTAGTTCTACCAAATGAACCGACTGACACTGATCGTGATATTGTTTCTACACCGTTTAGTCTTATACAAAAGAAGTTAGACATGGAATACACGGTATATAAAATGCATAAAAAGAAAAAATGGATTAGTAATGGAATCATAAATACAATTTAAAAAAAAGAGACAAAATGAAAAAGCGACTTATAATAACTATGTCCGTCTGGAAAATGAATATAAAACATATAGGAACATTTTAAATAAAATAATCACCAAATAGAAAAGGAAGATATATGAAGTGATAAAAGACATAACAAATGAAAGAAATGTCAAGAAGGATGAAAGAATTGTAATACATAGAAACAATATGGAGCATTTCGGGACGATCCTGAAATGGCCGATTATTGTAATGATTATTTTTTACAAATATTGGAATCAAAATGGAGGAGAATATATTCCTCCCAAGCTCTCTTATACCTGCCGAAACACAAATTTGCAATCAATATATCTATCACCAATTACTATAAAAGAACTAATAAAGCACATAAACGGGAGGAAAACGAAGCGTGCTCCTGGTGTCGATGGAATAACAGCTAAGCAGGTAAAAGACACGCATGTTGAAATTGTGACTCCCTTAATTCATCTGTTTAACTTAATATTTCAAACAGGCAAAATCACAACAATTTTTAAAACTTCAATTGTAATACCAATTCATAAAAGTGGATCAAAGACCAACACTGAGAATTACCGACCTATTAGCTTGGTAACATGTTTCGCTAAAATCTTTAAAAAATGTCTAAAAGATAGGCTATTGAATTTTCTGTTAAAGTGCAACATTCTAAATGAGAGGCAGTATGGTTTCATGCAAGGGCGTAGCACCACAGACGCTCTATACGATTTTCCACCTGAAATAACTGACCATCTAAATCTTGGTGAGAAGTGCATAGGGGTGTTCATTGACCTGGCTAAGGCATTTGATATTGAACAATATGGTATCAAAGGAAAGGTGCACGAATTGATGGTGAACTATCTTAGAAACAGACAACGAATGGTAAGAATTAATAACATACTAAGTAATGCAAGCATAATCAAGATCGGTGTACTGCAGGGAACAATGCTGGAGCCAATACTGTTTATAACATATATAAATTCGTTACTTAAATTATATTATCATGGTTCTATAGTTTCATATGCAGATGATACAGCACTAATCTTCAAAGGCAAGACTTGGGAACTTATGAATATCAAAAATTGGTCGAAGACATGAATTAACCTTTAACGTAACCAAACAAATTACATTGCGTTTCCAATAACAAGAGCAGACCGACCAACTTTCTCAAGAATACCAGTAGATGGCACTCAAATAAGCAAAGTTTCGCAAACTAAGTATTTGGGTGTATTGGTTTCTTAAATGGCAGCCACATATTGACTACCTGGCTGACAAAATAAGAAAACTTATGTACAAGTTCTATATAATAAGAGAAATTCTAAATACAGCAGATTTGATTTTGGTTTATAGATCTCTTGTTGAATCATTAATTAGATATGGGGGGACTGTATAAGAATACGCTCTACCAATTGAATATAACACAAAAATATATATTAAAAATTTATTTTTAGAAAAAAACAAAAGGTATCCCTCAAGACTCCTGTATACTGAACACACAACTAACGTACGAACAATATACATAACGACCATGTTCGGCTTCGTAAGGTTTAAAAACACTACCAACAATTATGTAAGCCATATCTACAACACCCGCTCAAAGACGTTTGTCTTTGAGCGGGTACGTACAAAATCTCAGTAAGTTGTACAATAACATTATTTAAATCCATCATATTATATTTGCCATGTACAGCTGTATTTCCCTATAATACCCCCTTAAAATGGAATTTAACTTACATTTCAAACAGCTGATAGATAATATAGTATTAAATGTAAACAAAGTAAAAACTAACTCTCACCAAAATTAGAAAAATAAACCAAATCACACCTTCATGGAGATATGTCGAATGGAATGCGCGTTCTTTAGTCCCGCTTTTTCGTATTTTTTTGGAGTTTTCTAATCATGTATCCTAAATCCTCTTGATCTTCAGCCATGACATCCTGATCATCTGCAAAATATAGACTGTATAATGTGTCGTTCCCAACGCAGTCCCATATTCCTACACTTATTTGACCATCCTTGTAAGGCTCTGTCTAAATAGATTTTAAATAGAGTTGGTGACATGCAACATCCCTGTCTGAGGCCTTTGGTAGTATTGAACGCCTGTTAAGATGCGATCAATTTTTTATTTTAGCAGCATTATTTCCATAGTATTCTCTCGTGGCGTTTATTAAGGTAGGTCTTATGTTGAAATGTTCCATTGCTTTCCATAGTTGTACTACAGATACGCTGTCATACACTTTAAATCGTCCAGCTCTGAATCCAGCCTGTTCTTCCGATTGTTTTTCTTTTATGTCTTCTTCGATTAGGTCTCTAAGGATCCGTGAATATAATCTAGCAATTGTTGGAATCACTGCTATCCCTCAATAATTTTTTGGATTGTCTTTTGGTCCCTTTCTATGTATTGTTGTAATATATGATGTTTTGCAGTCCATCGTGGTCTTTTCGCCATTTAAACATTTTTCGAATAGGTTTTTTAGCATTTGTGTCAGTTTCGGGGGACCGTATCTAATAAATTCCGGGTGGATTCCTCCAGGTCCTGGAGACTTTCTTAGCTTGATCGTTTTAATAGCTTGTTTGACATGGGTATCTTTCAGTTGTATTCTATTATCGGTATTGTAGATAACATTTTCCTGTTGAAACGCGGGTAGCCTTTCTTCTAAGAGTTCTTTGAAATATGATATCCATTCGCTGTCTGATATAATGTTCACGTTTATTCCTTGTTTTTGTGTTGTTTTTATGGATTTTATCGTTTTCCAGGCTTCTGAACTTTTCGTACCTCCCAGTTGTTGGTCGATGAAATCGCATTTCTTAAGCCACGCTGTATTTTTCTTTTTAAGAATTTCTTGCTTCACCTTCCTGTTGGCTCTTTTGTATTTTTCCTTTGTATGTGGGTCCCCTTTCTGTATTAGTTCTTCGTAGAGTTCCTTTTTTTCTCGAATTAGCTGTTCTATTTCTTTATCCCACCAATATGGTTTCCTTTTCACTGTACCCAGTGCCTCTTTAGCTGCTTCTGTTATACATCTTATTATGTGTTGATATTCATCTTCTGTAGTTCTACTGCTTTCTTCTAAGAGGTTTTGTTCTAGGTGCTTGTGATATAGGTATTGCGTGCTGTCATCGGTCATACTATCGAGGTTGTACTTTATTATGTTTATTTTTTCGTTTTGTGTGTTATCATCTTTGCTTCAATGCATCTTTACAAACGGCATATATATTTTGGACGTGACCAGGCAGTGGTCAGATCCACAATCGACCCCCCTCCTCACCCTAACGTCCTGCACCTGGTTGAAACGATTTGTAATAAATGTAACCTCAAGAAGTACTTTTCTCAATATGAACGTTAAAAAATTCTCAAGAAAACTATATATGCATATATATATATATATATATATATATATATATATATATATATATATATATATAGAGAGGAAAGGGTAGTTAGTCTTGACCGACTAGTTAAACAGCAGTATTATGTTCTTAGGGTAAGCGGTCTTTGGAAAAGAACTAAAAAGTTTTGGACACCTTTTAAGCTACGCCAAGCTTTCGAAAATATTTCATTTTCTTCATCAGGGCTACAATTACAGTAGATTATCAGTATTTTTGAGATTAAAAGTAAAGAACAAGCCTATTTTATATGTAACATTTAAGTACTTACTGCTAAGTGGTGTGTTCAAAAATTGTTGGTTGTGGGGGCACTTTATTACACTTATTCATCAGAAAAAACATGAGAAAAACTCGACATACTCATCTCTGGGAAATATAATAAATTTTTACTTCATTTTGTTAGAATAGTACGAAGAATTGTGTGGTTGAAAAGTGATTTTAATTTATAAAGGATTTTTTTTTGTTTTCTTGTCATTTTGCTAAGGGCAGTGTGTTTCTATCTCTTAGTTAAGTTGTGGTTAATTTATATTTGAAAGTAGAATGACGTTGACATTTTGTTTGATCGTTTTAAAGTTGAAAAATTAGTGAAAATCAGTGGGATTATTATCAAAGAGATATGTCAGATATGTTGTAAGAGTTTTCATTTTGACTGTCTATTTGTAATAGATTGGAGAAAATTAAAGTCAGATCTTCAATGTCAGTTTTTTTATTGATCGAGTTCGGTTCAAGGTGGATTTCCACCATCTCCCTAAAGATTCTCCTGCCGAGATTTCTCTCTTTACATAGGATTTCACATGAATTTAATTTTGCTGAAACCAAAGAGATGAGTATGTCGAGTTTTTCTCATGTTTTTTCTGATGAATAAGTGTAATAAAGTGCCCCCACATATAAAATAGGGTTGTTCTTTACTTTTAATCTCAAAAATACTGATAATCTACTGTAATTGTAGCCCTGATGAAAAAAGTGAAATATTTTCGAAAGCTTGGCGTAGCTAAAAAGGTGTCCAAAACTTTTTAGTTCTTTTCCAAAGATCGCTTACCCCAAGAACATAATACTGCTATATATATATATATAGCTATATATATATATATATATATATATATATATATATATATATATATAAATGCATATATATATATATATATATATTATATACATATATATATATATATATATATACATATATATATATATATATATATATATATATATATATATATATATATATATATATATATATATATATATATATATGCATATATATATATACATATATATATATATATATATATATATATATATATATATATATATATATATATATATATATATATTCTTGTGGAAAATGCTTTTTACTCTATAAACGAGTACCTTTGTTACAACTTTTAGGATCTGAGTTTTGTTTCTGGGGAGTTTGTTCCTAGACTTGTTGTTTCTTTCTTGAGTGTAAATGGCATAGACATAGGTATTTTATGTATTAACATTTGTGTAGTATTGCTTTGATTAGTATAGTGGCTACATTTTTTATTATATTATTTTTACTATATTATTTATTGACGTGTGTAAGACATTTTTTTTGTGATTTAGCATGAATAAATATCTATCTATCCATCTATCTATTTATATATATGTATATATATATATATATATATATATATATATATATATATATATATATATATATATATATATATATATATATATATATATATATATATATATATATATATATATATATATATATATATATATACAGTCCCTGGCCAAATTATTAGACGCACTGTATTTTTTTTTAGTAATTTTATGTTTCTTAAGAGTTTTTTATGCAATAGTGGTATATTTAAACTACAATATTATTGATTTTTATTTAAAAGAATTGTTGTAGACTACATATTTGTATTTATTTTTAACATATGGTAACACTGTGTTGACAAAGTGATACATGAACGTAAAGAAGTACAAACCTGTATCAGTCGCGATCGGAATCGAGTCAGGTACGGACGTGTTTCTGTGGCTTTATGGACTGTGATTATTTGTTTAACAGTTTTATACTACTCAGTTATTAGTTTATTTTGTATGCAGTGTTTTAAAAAAGTAATTGGACTATTTTCATTATGGGTAGAAAAGGCGATCTTTCACCACGTAAAAAAGCTGAAGTGAAGGCCCTTGTGATTGCGAAAACATTTACAAACCGAGAAATATCACGAAGATTGGAGGTTTCTGAAGCTAGTGTACGACGCATAAAAAAGAAAATTGAGTCAGGGAAGGAATTAAGCCCGAAAAGAAAGAAAAGATGCGGTAGAAAACCAATTTTCACTCCACGGTCAGAGAGATGTTTGAAGAAAATTTGTGTAGAAAACAGATTTGCTACCACAAAGGTAATAAAATCACAACTCCAGGATGCTAGCGTAAATGCTTCTGAGCGCACTGTTCGAAGAAAATTGAAAGAATTAGATTTTAAGGCCTGTCGCCCCGCCAGGAAGCCCAAGTTAACAGCTGCAATGAAAGCAAAGCGCCTGAAGTGGGCCAAACAATGGCAAGACAAAGATGTGGACTTCTGGAGATCGGTAAGATACAGCAATTTAATCAATAATTGATACATTATTATCATTTTCAGTTAAATAAAGCAAATAAACATGGAAGTTTATATATTTTTCCTATTTTTGACAGGTCTGCTTCAGTGACGAAAGCACATTCGAAATTTTGCAGAATAAAGCTCAGTATGTGCGTCGTCATGGAGAAAAGTTTCATCCTGATTGTGTCGTCCCGACGGTTAAACATCCCACCAAAGTGATGATTTGGTCAGTCATCAGCGGCAAGGGCACTGGACGTCTGTACGTCGTCGAAGGAATAATGAGGCAAGATCAGTACAAAGAAGTATTACAAAATCGGTTGATTCCGCAGCTCAGAGAATGGTTTCCAAATGGGGAACCATTCACTTTCATTCAAGATGGAGCTCCCTGCCACACTGCTCGGTCTGTTAAAGCTTTTTTGGCAGAAAAAAATATCCCTCTGTTGGATTGGCCCCATTGAAAATGTGTGGGAGCTGATGAAAAGAGAAGTGGCTAAAGATGTGATTACCAACAAAACCCAGCTCCTAGAAAAGATTATTCATGTGTGGAATCATCATCCTCAAATGCAGGAGACAGTACAATCTTGCATTGATAGCATGCCGCGCAGAATTAAAGCTTTGATAGCGGCTAAAGGTGGCTCAACTAAATATTGACTTTTACTAACATTAATTTCACTTTTCTTTAAAACTTAATAAACTTATGCTTTTCTAAATTAATGCTGTTTTATTTATGTCAAATAAATAGGTAAATGATTGGATAATATAAAAATAAAAAACAAATCAATTTAAAATAATAAAACGGTATATCACTCGGTAATTAATATTTTACATGAAATCTTGCAGTGCGTCTAATAATTTGGCCAGGGACTGTATATATATATGGATATATATATATATATATATATATATATATATATATATATATATATATATATATATATATATATATATATATATATATATATATATATATATATATATATATATATATATATATATATATATATATATATATATATATATATATATATATAGATATACAGTCCCTGGCCAAATTATTAGACGCGCTGTATTTTTTTTAGTAATTTTATGTTTCTTAAGAGTTTTTATGCAATAATGGTATATTTAAACTACAATATTATTGATTTTTATTTAACAGAATTGTTGTAGACTACATATTTGTATTTATTTTTAACATATGGTAACACTGTGTTGACAAAGTGATACATGAACATAAATAAGTACAACCTGTATCAGTCGCGATCGGAATCGAGTCAGGTACGGACGTGTTTTCTGCGGCTTTATGGACTGTGATTGTTTGTTTAACAGTTTTATACTACTCAGTTATTAGTTTATTTTGTATGCAGTGTTTTAAAAAAGTAATTGGACTATTTTCATTATGGGTAGAAAAGGCGATCTTTCACCGGTCAGAGAGATGTTTGAAGAAAATTTGTGTAGAAAACAGATTTGCTACCACAAAGGTAATAAAATCACAACTCCAGGATGCTAGCGTAAATGCTTCTGAGCGCACTGTTCGAAGAAAATTGAAAGAATTAGATTTTAAGGCCTGTCGCCCCGCCAGGAAGCCCAAGTTAACAGCTGCAATGAAAGCAAAGCGCCTGAAGTGGGCCAAACAATGGCAAGACAAAGATGTGGACTTCTGGAGATCGGTAAGATACAGCAATTTAATCAATAATTGATACATTATTATCATTTTCAGTTAAATAAAGCAAATAAACATGGAAGTTTATATATTTTTCCTATTTTTGACAGGTCTGCTTCAGTGACGAAAGCACATTCGAAATTTTGCAGAATAAAGCTCAGTATGTGCGTCGTCGTCATGGAGAAAAGTTTCATCCTGATTGTGTCGTCCCGACGGTTAAACATCCCACCAAAGTGATGATTTGGTCAGTCATCAGCGGCAAGGGCACTGGACGTCTGTACGTCGTCAAAGGAATAATGAGGCAAGATCAGTACAAAGAAGTATTACAAAATCGGTTGATTCCGCAGCTCAGAGAATGGTTTCCAAATGGGGAACCATTCACTTTCATGCAAGATGGAGCTCCCTGACACACTGCTCGGTCTGTTAAAGCTTTTTTGGCAGAAAAAAATATCCCTCTGTTGGATTGGCCGGGTAATAGCCCTGATATGAACCCCGTGGGAGCTGATGAAAAGAGAAGTGGTTAAAGATGTGATTACCAACAAAACCCAGCTCCTAGAAAAGATTATTCATGTGTGGAATCATCATCCTCAAATGCAGGAGACAGTACAATCTTGCATTGATAGCATGCCGCGCAGAATTAAAGCTTTGATAGCGGCTAAAGGTGGCTCAACTAAATATTGACTTTTACTAACATTAATTTCACTTTTCTTTAAAACTTAATAAACTTATGCTTTTCTAAATTAATGCTGTTTTATTTATGTCAAATAAATAGGTAATTGATTGGATAATATAAAAATAAAAAACAAATCATTTAATCCGTTTTTGTCAAAATAATAACTAAGTTTTTAATTGAGTATTTTTTCCATTCTTACAGCTATTCGGAACGTCAGGTGCGACATTCGTAAGGCGGTGTGTCGGCGAGGAATATCATCAAGATTGCATGGTACCTACTGTAAAACACGGAGGAGGCAGCATTATGATCTGGGGCTGCATGGCTGCTAAAGGTGTCGGCGAAATGTTCGTTTCTGAAGGCCTCATGAACAGCCAAAAGTACATAAATGTACTAGAAACTGTACTGATGCCTTCGCTAACGCGCATTTTTGGCGACATTAATTTAGACGACATGAAATTCGAGCAAGATAATGCACCTTGTCATAAATCAGCGGCTATGATGCGCTGGTTTAGAGACAATAACATTGTCTTGTTGGATTGGCCGGCGCAATCTCGAGATCTAAACCCTATCGAGCATCTTTGGGGTATTCTGAAATGCAAGATATGGGAGCATAACATAAAACCAAAAGCAGCGCTAAAAAGCGCTTTGATGGATGAGGGGGATGCCATAAGTACAACTGAATGTACTAGGCTTGTACGCAGCATGCCCCAAAGAATTGCTGCTGTAATTAAAGCTAAGGGCGGACACACCAAATATTAATTTATTTCATAATTTTACCTCAATATATGATTTTACAAAACATACGAATTTAATTTTTTACCCTGAAACACAAGAAGTGAAGTAAATTGTAGGGTGCCTAATACTTTTGGCCAAGGCTGTATATATATATATATATATAGATATATATATATATATATATATGTACAAGTATGTATATATATGTATGTATGTATGTATGTATGTATATATATATATATATATATATATATATATATATATATATATATATATATATATATATATATATATTATATATATATATATATATATATATAATATATATATATATATATATATATATATATATATATATATATATATATATATATATATATATATATATATATATATATATATATATATATATATATATATATATATATATATATATATATATATATATATATATATTATATATATATATATATATATATATATATATATATATATATATATATATATATATATATATATACATATATATATATATATATATATATATATATATATATATATATATATATATATATATATATATATATATATATATATATAATGTTGTCGAAAAAGTAAGGGGTCTTTTCTGAGGTCAACTTTACACTATTAAGAGAGTTGAATAGATGGAAACAAATGTTAGTCTGACAGTGGGGCTGGGCTCATGATCTTTTTTTGCACATTATGATTGCATGTGATCTACTTGTCATTGTCTGTAATGAAATATTTCAAAAATCAATTGATTTCATTTGTACTGACAATGTTTTGCAGATGGAAATTCAGCCATTTAAATTTTTCACAGTTAAATCATGTGGCACTTAAATATTGAGCTTTTTTTGAATCCAATCTTGTCCAAATGGCTAACATTGTTTGGTGGTGGATGTTTAGTTCTTTAGCGATGCTATAACAGCTTAGGTGCCGATCTTGCTTAATATTTCACCGAGTTTTTTGGGGATTGGCCAACTAGAGCAAGGATTGGTAATTTTCTCCTTGCCCTATACTTTTTGTTGTATTTGTCCAACTTTTTGACTTGATAGTTCAATTTTCTTATCAAATTTTGGAGCTCAGTTATTTATCTCATTACATTTGAACTTGACATCATTGGCAGCTATGTTAAATTCTTTGTTCCAACTGTTATTGGAGTCTTTAATTGATTCTGATCTTTACTGCAATTTAATAATTCTTCTTTAGTATTCCTTAATATGAATCATCATCTCGGGAATTAATTCCATTATTTCCAGAGTATGCAAGAGCTACAGAGAAAGCTGGCCTTGCTACATAAACACATTAGCAAATTTTATTTACAATACCCGAAATATAACATTAAAACTAGCTGTTTTCAGTAATCCTTACTTGAACAACATATACTAGGTTATGACCAAATCTAAAAACATTACAATAAGAACATACTCTTAGTTACCGATTTATAAAATACAAATATTGCACCTAATGGTAAAATTTATAGTTAGTTAAATTACTGACATTTTTACCCTTTTAGATAGGCAAGTGTGAGTAATCACCCTGTAAACAGAAGTCACAACTATCTATGTCACAAACATAAAAAAAAATAATAGAAATATGGTCAGAGCATAAAAAAGAAAAGCTGTTCTGGGTTCCCTGGGATTCATTTAAAAAAGTAGGAGCTTTTGAATTTCCTGTAGCTAAACCGATCCCAGTTCTATTTGGGCATAAATTAAACAGTACATAGATGACTTGGGCATTTAAAAATACAACCCTGCAAATATAACTAATTAGCTAAGCTGGTTTTACTTAAAATGTGCTATACAAACCTTGCATTGGTTGAGCTTCAACCATATTATTATGCTGGACAATTTGGTTTTCATGAGCAATAGAATTTGTAACAATTCCATTATTCTGTGTCATTACGTGTCCGGAAGGAATTTGATTAACAATAATGTTTTGTCCTTGATAGTTATTCTGCATTTTAGGTAAACAATATTTTATAATAAAACAGTAATAATATTAATATAAAAATAGAAATGCTGTGTTTACAAAACTTCTAGTTTATTAAATTTTTAGGCATTTTTAGGTTAGACAAGTCTTTCTTCTGCTTGACACTTCACTGGCTTTAACTGCTTGATTTATGTAGCTAAATAGAGGAAGGTAGGCCCGGGTGGGTCTGTGGAAAGTGAGGATGGAGGGTTGTTACATTAAATCATATCCGCGCCACCCCTGTTGTTGCTGTACACTAAAAGATGCTTCTGCACTTAAAAGTCGAGCTTACTTTCTTTGGTCGAAGGAACGAATCTGTTGGTAGAGTTTAAGATATACATATCGCAAGTTGTGGAGGTGTGGATCGAATAATTTAGTGTAAGATAAAAATTTAGAGCAGAGTAAAGGAATATCCCTAAAAAACAGCTAAATTTGATAGCTTACTATCTTTCATTGGATTTTTAATTATAAAGGAACAGGTAAACAAAATTGTGCTGCTTATACCTGAAAACGACTATATTTAAAAGAGGGTAATTAATTACTTTATATTCATCAAAAAACGCCTTTTTGTATGGTAATAAACCGAGTACCGGCCTTTGTTTATCGTTACGTGGGAGTAAAGAAAATCAATCCTATCGTTCTGTTGGAGAAATAAAAGTTTGCTAGGTCTTGACACAAGATGTTGGTCTCTTAAAAAAGAACTATTTTAGTAATAGGTATGTTTACTAGATATATCTAAAAATTAAAATTAAGTAGGTTTACTTTCAGTTTGGATGAAAAAACGGTCGATTTAAGGTTTGAGTTACAATATCTTTGTTTAGAAATTGTAAGCAATCGTTTTATTTCGTAATTCCTTTTTGCTAGGCCTAATAAAAATAAATAAATCAACTAGTAAAAAAGTAAGTAATAAATCATTAATGATTTACTTAATCAAGGTGTCTAGCAACCTAGAAAACGTGGAAATATCAGAGAATTATTTTTTACTTAAAAAATCGTGGAGTATTAAAAATTGGCCTAGAAAAATGGAAAGTTGAGTATTTGGAGCTATGCAAGCATGGATACTACTGTTGCATGTATATGTTCAGTACAATGCATTTGTAATGTTATACTTATGTAATCTCATCATTAAGAGAACCTTAAGTTAGTTTACCTTTCTTGTGGGGTTCGACCTTAAACTGTGTTTTGTTTTTTGATCACCGATACCTTCTTGACACACTGTGACTCGAGACCTTTTTTCTCTCATTATCAATTCATTTTTCAGTCTGTTGCTCTTATGTGTGCTAGATTATTTGTACATATGTTAGCCATAACTGGTACCATTGCAGATCCATTAACGGCTATTATAAACCTGTCAGTTGTTCCCCCACCTCAGTTGTGGGCAGGTCTTGTTATAGGTAGCAGTAGCAGGACACGTGGATAATTCTGAAAGACATGAAAACTTGAAAAGGGAAGAAATAAGAGCAACTGATATCAAGTTGTCCAACTTGAAAAGGGAAGAAATAAGAGCAACAGATATCAAGTTGTCCAGATAAGTCATCTGCCATCAGTCACTGAGTTATTGGTACTTTTCTTCCTGATATTTATGCTAAGTGCAATATCACATCTAAGCTATCTTTTCAGAAGTCTAGGACTTAATACTGTATTTCCTTTCGCCTTGTTCCACATTTCAGTAGAGAATTTTGATATAATTTTTTACAATGTTACATGCATACTGTAAGGTTAGATGAACACCTTAATAACGTGTTTCTGCTTTTGAAAGGGGCTTAGATTGTCCAAATGTCAATAAATTTCTTGTTGTTCTGTTTCAGTACAAACAGGCTCTATATTGTTCATTCAGCTTTCAAGACCATCTGCAAAAATTCTATATGAAACATAGTAGACTTTTGCTAAACTATGTTCTATCTTTTCAAGTTTATACCTGCTTGAAGAACTGATTTTACTAACATTACCAAGTCAACATGGTTTCCTAAAAATTCTTTACTGTTAGGTGAACAGATGACAAGGCAGTAGTCGCAAGAGCCTTAAAGATTTTTTAAATAGTAGAAAGTATGTAAGTAAGGTTGAAATTCAAATAGAACTAGCAGATGACTAATTCTATCCTTGAATCCGATACATTGTAAAATAAGTTGTGACAAGCTTCTATCACCGAATCTCACGTTTTTTTAAGTCGATGGTAACATTAAAGCTTTCTCCATGAGGTTTCAGTCTAATGACCTACAAGCATTAATTTTCTCCATTGGACGGTGAAATGTACAATGGAAATGTTGCACTCAGAACAGTTTTCATCTTCAGGGTAGACTTAAACAAAAAATTAAAATTAACGAAAGCCTAAGAGCTTGATGCTATCAGCAAATTTTCCAAGATTATATATAACAAGGTGGATTCTTAGCATCTCAGTTATTTATTAACGGGCAAGCTCAGTTACATGTAAAATTACAATTCATAATACCCAAAAAATTACACCAGTAGATTTATGAAAATTAACTAGGACAATTGACACAAGTTAGTAATAACATCAAAGCACAATACACAACACAGAATAGAGATCCTAAATTATATTCAACATTCTCTGAAACATCGATTTTCCTGAAAAGAAATCAAGACCAGGATGCTCATTTTCCAGCGTTGACTTTACTCACACAGTTGGTTCTGTCAGTTCATATAGAAACAGTGTGCATAAGCTGAGTATTTCGTGAAGGAACATCCATACCTATTTTACTTACATTATATTATACAGCTTGAAAAGTTAAAAATAATTATTTGGCTGGAAATGTGATCCTGTAAAGGAGATTCTCCATATATGCATGGAAAACATTCTCGAAAAGCTACTAGTTATAGCCCACGCAGGTGTGATGTCGATTCCCATCCTGAAACCTCTAATTTAGTCTTGCCATAGCTCTCAGTCAAGCGAGAAGGAGGCAGTGAAGAGGAGGAAGGCAGAGGATGAGTGGGATGAAAAGAACAGAAAGCACGAGACCATAGCTAAGTTAAAAGAGTTGGAAATTAAAAAACTTAAACTGAAAAAAATCTGAAATTAATGACCGAGCACTTTGGAAGGAAGCTAAGAAGTCATGAGTTTTGTTAGTTTACTCCTTTTATGATAAATGTTTTTTTCTGAAGGAAGGCTGTTTTAGTATTGGTTATGAGATTTCTTTAATTTTAAATTATTAGGCAAGACTACTTTAAATGTGCTTTGACATAATTTTTTTTTTAAATGTCAAATTAAGTGAACTAGTCACATTTTTATTTTTTGCTCACTGGCAATATTAAAGTTTTTGTTTATTTGATGGCCCCAACACATTGAACTTGCAAAATCAGTGTTTGCTAAAGCTCGTTGTCATTATAAGCCTCATACAGATCTGTGTTTTAGTTTTTACTCTGGCCTGTTTGTATACATAATGCATAATGTTGATGTAATGTTACTGCTGCTCACTACTACTGTGTAGTTCAGATGAAAACTCAGTGCCAAAAGTATTTTGTTTTAAGTAGTTTATGTTTTTATTTATTTGTCTTTTCTGATTGTTTCAATAAACAAATTCATACCTCATTTCCTTCAGCTTACTTCAGAATCCTGATGTTATAGACCCTACTTAGAGACTTAAAAATAGTGAATACTTGCATATTTTTCTATATAATCCGCTCAATATCTTGATGGAACACTTGACAATATTATATGACTTATTGGTTCTGGAAAAAACAAAATAAATTCTCACATTAAGAAATGGCTTACTCTGCGCATTTCATTTGGTCATTTTATATGATAGATAATTTATTGTAAGATTAATTATAAAAAATATTGAACAAAGGATGGGTTTCTGTTTTTTTGAAACTAATGAAAAGATGACATAATTTTGAAACTCCTCAATTTCAAGAGACCTGAAAAGTTCATTAACATAATATATTCGAATTCTCCTCTTATACCCTTACATGTGTGACTGTAAATAATTATGCTTTAAATTTTGTTCATCTCAACCAAGATCTAATACTATTTACGCTACACTATTTATTAATCCCTATCTTTTTTAGCCTCTTCCCTTGCAGCAATATCACTCAAAAACTATAGATTTTTTTTCCTTCAGGAATTACACAAAGTACAAAATTCAAAATCAATATCTTTTTACATTCAACTTCAAGTTTTAGGACCGCATTAACAAAAGTCTGTAGAATCGCGGATCCTATATGACATGTAGCTTTTAGAAAAAATTGCGATTGCTTTGTTTATTTAAGTATCACTGCATATTTTTACTACATAAGAAGGAAAAAAAACTGTTATAATACTATTAAAACAATTCAGGCAGTTGTTTTCAAACTTATGTGATATTGTAAAGCTGTACTGCAACAGTATTAGGGAGTTCGTAAATAATGTAATTACAGACAGACATAAAAATTAGTTACAGACAGAATTTGTGTTAAATTTCAGTAATCTGAATCCTTACAATTGTAGCTGTCCATGGCCTAATTTTGCTTTTGAGGATAAAACATATTCAGTCAATATTGAGACCGCCAGATCATTGCAAAAGTCCAAACTAATATAATTTTCGTAAAAATTGAGCCAACGTATTTCAAATTAATTTTCCATAAATATAAAGTATAGAAATATTACAAGTATAAGTAAATTCAGATGATTATAATTTAAAAATTGGATTAGTGATACATGTTAAGAAAAACCTCTTGATGTGTAAATGAAAACACATCTTTTTTGTGATGTGTAGCTAAATTATTATTTTCGTAATATTTCATATCAGTTTTATGTAGTTAAAAAAAATCTGTTTTTCGCGACCTGTAGTGAGGTCTTAGTCCTAAAAAAAACAATATATACAGTGACTCACAGCTTAAATTAATCAGTCGCTATAAGAAAATACTAACTGGTCTCAGTGCCTCTTTATTTATTTGGAAAAAACAACTTATTGAAAATAAATTAGAAAGACTCTTCTAAAAAAGTATGAATTACTTTTTGTCTTAAATATACCTTACTTAATTAACAATAAATAATTAATCAAATCATATGCAATTTTAACGTCACAGCTTAAATGATGCAAAATAACAACAGGGGTCAAAACTTATCACATTTTGAAATTTACGAAGGCGGCATTGCTTTGATTTCTTAGTGCAATTGTTTTTTGTTTATTTTGACATTTTCTCATTCAATAAAACGAACTTGTTTAAGAATGGGTCGTCGAACTATAATTTCTGAGAGAAATTTAATTATTACTCATTACAGGAATGGATACAACCAAAGAGACATAGCCAAAATGGTAAATAAATGTCCGTCAACTGTTCAGCATATCATTGAACGTTACCGGAATGAAAAATAGAGTCGAGATTAAGTCAAGGTTGGCTCCAAATAAGATCTCCAATGAACCTGAAGAAAGATGGATTTTAAGAGAGGTATCAAATAATCCAAAAAAAAGTGCGCCAAAGTTGTGCGCCGAGGTGGAAAGACAGTTTGGAAAAAGGTGTAACCCCGAAACAGTTTGACATATCTTGCGAAATAAAAATTTACATGGTCGAACTGCTAGAAAAAAGCCTTTCATTAGCCAAAGAAATAGACGCGTGAGATTGGAATTTGCCAGAGAGTATATCAATAAAGACTTGAACTTCTGGAATTCAGTAATATTTGCTGATGAGACCAAAATAAACTTATTTGGGTCCGATGGAAAAATATCAGTGTGGAGAAAGCCTAATGAAGAATTAAAATTGAAAAATATGAAACCTAGGGTAAAGCACGGTGGAGGTGGAGTGATGTTATGGGGCTGTATGTCATCTGCAGGAGTAGGTAACATGCATTTCGTCAAAGAGAATATGAATTAATATGTGTACTTGGATACACTAAGGCAGCATCTCGTCGGTAGTGCCCAAAAATTAGATATTGAAAACAATTATCGGTTCTATCACGACAATGATCCAAAGCACACGTCATTTCGAGTCCGCAGTTGGTTGCTTTATAACTGTCCAAATGTTATTAAAACACCAGCCCAGTCACCAGACTTAAATGTAATTGAAAATTTGTGGCTGATATTAAAAAATAAAGTAAATAGTGCCCCAATATCAAATAAAACTGAATTAAAAGTAAAAATTACTGAAGCATGGAACACTATTTCCTTGGAGTATACTAGCAAGTTAGTTGAATCAATGTCCAGAAGATTACAAGCCGTTATTGATAATGAGGGAGGCCCGACCAAATATTAGCAGGCTTATTTCAAATTCTACAGTTTGTTTTCTCTAATAATTTTGGTATATTGAATTTTGCATCATTTAAGCTGTAACATTAAAATCGCATATAATTTCATTAATTATTTATTGTTAATTAAGTAAGGCATATTTAAGACAAAAAGTAATTCATACTTTTTTAGAAGACTCTACTAATTTAATTTCAATAAGTTGTTTTTTTTCCAAATAAATAAAGAGGCACTGAGATCAGTTAGTCTTTTCTTATAGCGACTGCATCATTTAAGCTGTGAGTCACTGTATATATATATATATATATATATATATATATATATATAATATATATATATATATATATATATATATATAATATATATATATAATATATATATATATATATATATATATATATATAAATATATATATATATATATATATATATATATATTTATGTATATATATATATATATATATATATATATATATATATATATATATGTATATATATATATATATATACATACATATATACATATATACATATATACATATATACATATATACATATATACATATATACATATATACATATATACATATATACATATACATATATACATATACATATACATATACATATACATATACATATACATATACATATACGAGGCTGGTTTGAATAGTCCGTGCAAAGTCCGAGAGATGGCACCACCGGCGCGTATCGAGGTAATGTTTAGTTAGTAGCATCTCTTGAATGAACGCACATCAAGTTTCAGCCATATTGGTCTATTTCTTTGTGTTTGGCATTCGTGTGAATCAAGGAAGTCGAGTGATTTTCAAGAAATGAACGAAAAAGAATTTCATGTGGTGATTAAACATTACTTTATAAAAGGCAAAACGCCTCAGGAGACTAAAGAGAAGCTTGATAAACATTATGGTGACTGCACCTTCGATTAGAACAGTTTATAAGTGGTTTCCCGCCCGGCTGATTGGCGCAGTGGGTTAAGGCGTTAGACTTGCCCACTGTTGTCCGAGAGGTCCGCGGTTCGATTCCGTGTCTGGGCTGGGTGTTTGTGATTTGTTGTGTGAATGTGTAAATTTGTGTGTCCAACAAAGAGAGATGCTGGCTAATTGGTTATACGCCAATGCCATAAAACACATGTAAAAAAAAAAAAAATAAAAATAATGGTTTCAAAATTTTCGTGCTGGCCATATGGGCACAAGTGACGCTGAACGTTCTGGACGGCTTGTGGAGGTTACGACTCCAGAAATCATTGATCAAATCCATGATATGGTGACAGAAGAGTTAAGGTGCGTGAGATTGCTAGTGCTGTGGGCATCTCGACTGAACGGGTACATAATATTTTGCATAAACATTTGGACATGAGAAAGCTATCCGCAAGATGGGTGCCGCGATTGCTCACGCTTGACCAAAAACGGAATCGTGTGAAGTGTTGCAAGAATGGTTTGCAGCTGTTCCAGGAGAATCCGGAGGACTTTAAGCGTCGTTTCGTCACTGTGGATGAAACATGGATACATTACTATACTCCTGAGACCAAACAACAATCTAAACAATGGGTTACCAAGGGGGAATCTGCACCAAAAAAGGCGAAGACCGTTCCTTCGGCCGGAAAGGTTATGGCGACTGTCTTTTGGGATTCGCAAGGGATAATCCTCATCGACTATCTGGAAAAGGGTAAAACTATTACAGGTGAATATTATTCATCGTTATTGGACCGTTTGAAAACCGAGCTGCAAGAAAAACGCCCGCGATTGGCCCACAAGAAAAACGGCCGCGATTGGCCCACAAGAATAGAAATGTCTATTTTTCACATTCTGAAGAATGGAGTGTTCAGTTTGTAAAAAGATTAAACAACCAACAAAGGATCAAAAAAAAAACCCGTGCTTTCCTTGTGATAAATGCCGAAATCCCATATGTGCTGAGTGTAGTGACCTGAGCACATCTGAACTGAGATGTATATCCTTGCAAAAACGCCTTTTGGAATATGTGTGTAAAAAGTGTAAGAATTTTGATACATTAGTCATACTTAGTAAAACAATCGATGATAAGGAAAAGATTATTCAGGACCAAGATGAAATTATTCGACTGTTACATGAAAAAATATCTAGACTGGAGCATGTAATATAGGACAGCCAACATTTTCAGAAGTTGTGCTTGGGAAGAGAGAAGGATCAAAACCTGAGAATATGCCTCCTCTAATAATAAAACCTAAAATAATTCAAGACGTAAAAATCACCCGAGAAGAAGTTTTAAAGTCAGTGAGATCAAATCAGGTCAAAGTTGAAGTAAAAAGTGTCCAAACTACAAAAGGGGGAGTATCCCAGTCAAATGTGCTAATAAATGTGAAACAGAGGCTTTGAGGTTGGCAATGATGGAATCACTAGGTAACAAATATGAAATTAAATTGAATCAACTGAAGAAACCAAGAATTAAAATAGTAGGCTATAGTGGCAAATTGAATGAGAAGCAAATTGAAGAGGCAGTTATAAGTCAAAACCAATGGATAACTAAGGATGATGGACTCATAGTAACATATCTAAAGCACTTGACAAGGAAAGGTACGAGTACAATATATGCTGAATGTTCCCCTAATTTGTTTCATAAAGCTATGCAGAGTGGCAAGATCTTCATTGGATGGGAACGGTTGGCAGTTTTTGAGGATCTTACTGTTCCCAAATGTTTTAATTGTCAGGGCTTTTTTCATAAGAGTGTAACTTGTAACAATCGAAGAAGTTGTAACAATTGCGCAGAGGATCATGATAATAAAGACTGTCCAAATTCAATTAGGAAGTGCCAAAATTGTATTAATGCTAATATTAAATATAATACAAAGCATGATGAAAATCATGCAGCTAGTGCTAGTGATTGTCCCTCACTCCAGCGTCACAAAGACATTCTACGACGCAGAATTAACTACTCCGTTTAATACTTACAAACAATGCACTTAGAAGCGAATATTCTGAGTGAACTTGAGCATGAAGATCTGGCGAGTGAAAATACAAAAGACTTATGTTTTGGAGTGAATGAATTTACAAATTTCAGTGAATCTCTAGACAATAAAAAACATCTAAGAAACATCTATTGGAACTTTTGCATGTCAATATTAGGAGTGTAAAGAGGAACTTTAACTCATTTTTGGCACTTCTTGAAATGTTTAAGTTAAGATTAGATATAATAATTTTTAGTGAAACACGTAATATTTTGCAAGTAAAAAATTTCTCTAATCCAGGGTTTGAAACAATATTTAATAATAGTAGAATTAATCAGAATGATGGTGTATTAATATATGTTAAAGATTCTTTAAATTTTGACATAGTACATATTATTTTACCATTAAGTGGTGTAACAATTAGCAGAGTCAAATTTAGAAATGAAAATATGGATATGGTAGTCATGCCATGCTACAGACCCCCATCCACGAGTGATGAACTGTTTCTAGTTGACATTGAGACTTATTTTGCCTCTAACATAACAAACAGTATTGACATATTTCTGGTGATATTAATTTTGATATACTTGATCCTACAAAGCCCTTAGTAAATAGATATTTGACAACACTTTCATCTCTTGGATTTAAGCCATATGTTAACTCGTACACTAGAGTAACAGCAGAAAGTAAAAGTTGTATTGACCACATATTTGTAAGGAAAAAATTAGACATACAAAACTTGGAGTATAGGGCAATAGTTTTAGACAGTGATCTAACCGATCATTTTCCTATTTACCTGGACATCTACCGGAATGATACAACCATAGAATGTAACAAACTTTATGAAAAAATGAGTATAATGAAATTTGATGAAATCATGTTTGTAGAGAATATAAAACATGTAAATTGGGAAACCGTATTGAACTTGGACGATCCTGTGGTGGCCTACAATAAATTTATTGAAATATTTGATTCCCTCAAAAAAGCCTGTACTACTCAAAAAATAGTGATAATGAAGAAGCAAAAAAAAATTAAGCCTTGGATTACGGAAGGAATCATAACTTCAGTTAAGCACAGGGACCAACTTAAAAGACGTGCTATAAAACAAAAAAATAATGAAGGCTTATGGAATGTATATAAGGCATATAGAAATGTACTAAATAAGACGATAGAAAGGGCAAAACAGGCATACTATGGTAATGAGATAGATAAATATGTATAGTGGTGATTTAAGAAAACTTTATAAAATAATAAATGATGCAGCAAATGAAGCCACAGTTAAAAATAATAGTAATTGGTACATAGTCAATGAAAGGGACATACCAATTGAAACTAATGCAGAGATTGCCAATTACTGTAATAATTATTACATAAATGTTGGACTAAATATGGTAGCGAAGATAAAAAAACCGAAGTTTGATGTCCGCATGGACTATGTTGAACCTATAAATTCAATGACTTTGACTCCAATTACAGCAAATGAACTCATAAGCCACATCAATAGCCTAAAAAACTCATGTGCTCCTGGATTAGATGGCATCACAGGCAAATTAGTGAAAAGTGTTCATCAGTCGATTTTGCTGCCTCTGATCTACATCTTCAATCTGATCCTCACCACTGCAAGAATTCCACCATAGTTTAAACATACAATAATAACCCCTATATATAAAAAGGGAAGCAAGACTGATATTTCCAATTACCGTCCAATTAGTGTGATATCAGCTTAGGGTAAACTATTTGAAAAATGCCTTAAAAAAAGATTATATGATTATCTAACGTCCAAAAATATCATAAACAAAAAGCAGTTTGGTTTCATGCAGGGAGTTAGCACTGGCGATGCAATGTCTGAACTGGTCAGCCATATTAAGGCTTCTCTGGATGATGATAAAAAGTGTATTGCAGTTTTCCTGGACCTAGCCAAAGCTTTTGACACCGTACCTCGCTCTGGCCTTCTTGATGTTTTGAAGCGTTGTGGTGTCAGAGGCTCGGTTTTAAACATCTTTAGAAATTACATAGAGGAAAGAAAACAAGTTGTGAAGATCGGAAAAGTACTGAGTGAACCACTAACTGTGCAGATTGGAGTACCACAAGGCACTGTCCTAGGTCCTCTTCTCTTTATCTGCTATATAAACTCTACTAAGCCTAGACATAGAAGGAGTTTCAATATCATATGCTGATGATACAGTTCTTGTTTTCAGAGACAAGACATGGGATGCTGTAAAAATGGCAGTTGGTAGGGGCGTGAGCATTGTTGGGGCCTGGCTTGATTTGATTAAATTAACCTTAAATCTTTCTAAGACGGTATACATTGCTTTCTCTCTGACTGAAGCAAATCGACCGGACTTTGATTGTATACAGGTAAACGATATAAACATGGTCATGAAAGAAATCACACACACAAAATATCTTGGAATTAAGATTGACAAACATCTCAGATGGACTGAACATGTCCAAGATTTATCTAATAAACTGAGAAGACTTATATATAAGTTTTACCTAATAAGAAAAATACTACCCCTCAAACTACGGGTTACTGTCTATGGCATTGGTCGAGTCACTGTTGAGATATGGCATCATTGTGTGGGGTGGACTTTATAATAATGCACTGAGTCAACTGAGCTTGATACAAAACTATATTGTTAGAGTAATTTTCTTTCGTGATAGACTTTTTCCAACCAAGAGATTATATAATGAAAGTATAATGAATATAAGAAATTTATATCTTTTAAAACATTTCTCTATTTTGCTACAGAAATAAAAAAAAAATTGTGAATCATCAGTATAGAACTAGAAGCAGAGAAAATGCGATATTAGTTGTACCCTTTAGAAAATATGACCGAAACCAGAGGTCTTTGTCAGTTTTGGGACCTAAAGTTTTCAATAAGTTGCCACAGAATATCAGAAATATAAATAATTATAAACTGTTTGAAAAAAAATGTAAACTGTTCATTACAGAAAATTCTGAACTATTATGTGGATTGTTATAATTCATAAATGCGATTGTCTGCATGTTTATATGTATGTTTTTTTCTTTTCTTAATTTTCTTATGTATTAATTATTATCTTTACCTTCTACAAATCTTAGCATAATTTAAATTGTATTTTAGCCCTGCGCATACAGGTGTCTCTATACATCTAGGCGCACCTTGTTTACTATTAGCTTGGTTCTAGGTTTAAATATATTATGTACTGGAAATATTACTATTGTACTGTGAAATGAATAAATAAATAAATAAAAAAATAAATAAATAAATTAATAAATAAATAAATTAATAAATAAATAAAAAAATAATATGTATATATATATATATATATATATATATATATATATATATATATATATATATAGATATATTTATATATATTATTATATATATATATATATATATATATATATATATATATATATTTATATATATATATATATATATATATATATATATATATATATATATATATATATATATATATATATATATATATATATATATATATATATATATTTATATTTATATATATATATATATATATATAATATATATATATATATATGTATATATATATATTTTAATATATATATATATATATATATATATATATATATATATATATATAATATTTCTTCAAATTTGTGAATTACATCCACCAAAACTCTCAAAATACTATTGATACTATAAAATATTTGACGACCCCCGTCACTTTCCCCCTTCTTGGGTTAAAAAACTGAAAATAATGAAAAACTACCCTAATGTTTGAATTTCTCGATTTCAAATTTTATATATATATATATATATATATATATATATATATATATGTATATATATATATATATATATATATATATATATATATGTATATATATATATATATATATATATATATATATATATATATATATATATATATATGTATATACATATATATATATATATATATATATATATATATATATATATATATATATATATATATATATATATATATATATATATATATATATAATATATATATATATATATATATATATATATATATATATATATATATATATATATATATATATATATATATACATATAGATACAGTAGAATCCGAAATAATATGGACCAAAGTAATATCAGATAATCGAAATTTCGGTTAATCCGAATTTTTTTATAAAATAGAAGTTTAGAATGAATACGACATTGCAGATTGACTTAAAAGCATTTATACGATATGCTATTATGTACATAGGTATTAAAACAAAGAATAGAACAATTAGTTTACTTATTTTATGTATATATACGGAAAATCGAAAATAAAACAGTTTCTTCATTCTTAACTTTAATGTCTTAAAAACTTAGGTAATTTTTAACTCGTTTTGCGTTAGTTCCGTTTTTGGCTACAATGTCTCTCCAATGTTTGATAAGCAAAACGTCCGCGGCGGTTGCATTTTCTTGTTCTACATAAGTTAACGCTTGTTCTAGGGCCTCTAGTCCTTCTGAATGTGACATTTTTACTGGAATATTGTCAGTGGCGTCTACTTCGTTATCACCATTGTCATCACTGTCTGATTTATTAGCATTTTTGCATATACTTTTAATTAATTCTTGGTCAGTCATTTCATCTTCCACACTATCACTGTTTAACCATTCACAAACTTCGGTTTCCGTAATACTTTCACATCCTGATATTCTTGTAATAATTTGATGTAAACTTTCATTATCTTCTCTTTCTTCCTCTGAGTAATGTCTCTCCTCTTGTGGAATCAATTTTGACCAAGATTTTTCCAGAGTACTACTCTTTACTTGATTCCAGGCTGAAGCTATCCAATATATAACATTTTTCAAATTTATCTTTTTTAGACAATCAGTACGATTGCCACCTTCATCTGCTTCTTCTAAAATATGTTTCAATAACAAACGCCTGTAATTGCGTTTTAAATTTTCCAGTACACCCTGATCCATAGGCTGAATGAGACAAGTTACAGCAGTAGGAAAAAACATTGCTTTTATTTCTCCATTTTCAAGTTGCTCCGCACTTGAGTGAGTGGGGGCGTTATCTAGTAACAGAATACATTTTCTAGGATATCCATGTTCTTTTAAACTTTGGGAACAAAATCTCCAAAAAAACGTCTTTAAATAGAGTCGCGTTTATCCAGGCATTGTTTTGATTTTTATATATAATATATTATATAAAGTTATTGGTGCGTTTGAAGGCAGAAATCGCAAAGAAACGGCCCTAAATGAACAAGAAAAAAGTGCTCTTTCATCAAGACAATGCACCGTGTCACAAGTCAGTGGTTACGATGGCAAAATTGCATGAATTGAAGTTCGAATTACTTCCTCACCGTATTCTCCAGATATGGCCCCCAGTGACTATTATCTATTCGCAGACTTCAAAAAATGCTCGCGGGAGGAGATTTGGCAGTTATCGCCGAAACTGAGGCCTATTTTGAAGGCAAAGACCAATCCTATAATAAAGGTATATAAATGTTAGGAAAGCGTTGGACTGATTGTATCGCTGTTGAAGGAGACTATATTGATGAATAAAGTCGAATTTTGCAAAAAAAATGTGTATTAAATAGCTAGACCAAAAACTTTTCAGCCTACGTGTTTTATATATATATATATATATATATATATATATATATATATATATATATATATATATATATATATATATATATATATATATATGTACAGTGTGACAATTTAAGTCCGCATCATATGGAATTTTTTTTAAATAATTACTTTAGCCCAGATCTCGTTCTTGCATCCATTTGTGCTTCAAATAATATCAGAAATAAAGTATAGTAAGTCATTTTTACGCATGACGTCACCTGTCAAAAATGACATTTTCGTAAAAATTTTTGAAAAAACCTATAATTTGGCCAAATTTTAAAAAAAGTTATTAGACCAAATGGTTTTATTTGGTGATTCTAGATCAATGATGTCAAATTTCAACGGCCTACTACGATTTTGAATTTTTGGCAGTTTTTTGACATTTCGGCAATTGTTTTTCATCTTGATTTGTTGCAACCTTATTTGAATCATTTAATTTCTCAAAAACTAGACACCTATAATCTATTTAAGAACAAAATGAAGTCGGGTCCATAATTTTTTTTATAGAATATTAAAATTCACACATTATCATGAATCATATTTGATGCAAAGTTTAATTATCTTCTGTTTTTAAATAGAAAAATGTTTCTCGCTTACGTATTTTGATAGTGAACACACTTAAACGTTTGTAAATTAACCCAAATCTTACATTTTGATCTTTTTAGTAATGCATTTAAATTTTTAACAATGTAATGTTTTCTTACTATAAACACCAAATTAACAACTTACTGCTTTATCCTATTTGTTTTTTTTATACTTCAGCTAAAACCACTTTTTAGGTCAATAATACATTTTAGATTCTAATTAGCAACCATAATAAAAATATTACACATATTCTAGTTATTAATTTGGCAGTTACGCGTTAATAATACCACTGAAAAATTACATTAAAATGCTTTCGGTGTCATTGTTGACGTAACTGCTAATTTAAAATAAATCCAGCCATATTTTAGTCGTGGCTATCAAAATTAATAAACTTACCTTCTACAGGAAAAAGAGTTAAACAGAGAAATTAACACGCTAAGCAAAACTCGATATTTCTATGCGTTTATTAATAGTAGGTCCTGGAAACAATTGAGACCTAGAGATCACAATATGGTGTCGTAAGCTGTCAAATATTTAGTTAGCAATTCAAACTAGAATGGAAAGAAACAGATGGTGTAACAACATGCTTTCTCTTCAAGAAAAAATTGAAATTGTTTTATTGTGTGGGAAAATACACCTCATCGCACTGTTGCAAATGTTTTTGACGAGCGTCATCCTGAAAAAAACTTGCAGCAATCTACTGTGAGCCGAATTATAAAAAGTTTAAATCGACTGGATCTGTGGGAAATGTTTTCCGAAAAAAAAATCGTGTTGCACGTAAACATACCGAAGATACCGAGTTAGATGTGTGCTTAAGTATAGTGGAAGAAGGCAAAACCAGTGTTAGAACTATTTCGAAGTCTAAACCGGAGATCGACAGGGAAAGTGTACGTAAAATTTTACACGAAAATAAATTTAAACCATACAAACCGAAATTGATAAACATTCTACAGGATAGAGATTTTAATATTCGGTTGTTATTTTCATTCTGGTACAAGGAAAAATAGAAGAGGACTCCAAATTTCCGTACAAGGTTTTATGGACTGATGAAGCCACGTTTACTTCTAACGGAGTAGTAGTAAGTTCACAGAATAGTCGATGGTGGGCCTAAGAAAATCCAAACTTCATAATTTAGTGTCGTGACCAATACTCGTTTAAAACTAACGGTTGGTGTGGCATTGTAAATGACCAAATAATAGGGCCATATTTTTTTTAGACATAATTTAAACTCACAACGATATTTAGATTTTTTAATTAACGAAATTTTAGAAGTTCTGGATAACATGGCTGTGGATATGCTCTATGGTATCAATTAGATGGTGTACCAATACACAATACTGTGCAAGTACGAAACACTTTAAATAAACTATTTCATGGCAGGGTCATTGGGCGAGATCAGGATAATTTTAGACCATATAGAGATATCGATCATCTAGAAACTATAATTAGGCAGTGTGTTCAGGAGATACCTCTCGAGTTTGTGAAAAATTCCGTCAAAGAAATTTCTAGAAGAACCATTCGTTGCATTGAACGAAACGCTGGACACACCGAAATGTAGAATATTGCAATATGCGTGTATTTGATACAAAGTATTTATTAAATAGGTTAAAATAGCCAATTGTTAATTTAGCGTTTATAGAAAAGAAACATTACATTGTTGAAATTTTAAATACATTACTAAAAAGATCAAATGTAAGATTTGTGTTAATTTACAAACGTTCAAGTGTGTTCACTATCAAACTCCGTAAGCGAGAAATATTTTTCTACTAAAAAAAACAAATGTTTGCATCAAATATGATTCATCATAATGTGTGAATTTTAATATTCTATAAAAAAATTATGGACACGATTTCATTTTGTTCTTAAATAGATTATAGGTGCCAAATTTTTGACAAATTAAATGATTTAAATAAGCTTGCAATAAATCAAGATGAAAAACAATTGCCGAATTATCAAAAAAACTGCCAAAAACTTAAAATTGTAGTGGGCCGTTGAAATTTGACAAACAGATCTAGAATCAGAAAATAAATCATTTTGTCTAATAACTTTTTTTAAAATTTAGCCAAATTATGCGTTTTTTTTTCAAAAATTTTTACGGAAATGTCATTTTTGATAGGTGACGTCATGCGTAAAAATGACTTACTATACTTTATTTCTGATATTATTTGAAGCATAAATGGATGCCATAACCAAATCTGGGCTAAAGTGATTATTTAAAAAAATCCCATATGATGCGGACTTAAATTGTCACACTGTATATATATATATATATATATATATATATATATATATATATATATATATATATATATATATAATATATATATATATACATATATGTATGTATGTATGTATGTATGTATGTATGTATGTATGTATGTATGTATGTATGTATGTATGTATGTATGTATGTATGTATGTATGTATGTATGTATGTATGTATGTATATATATATATATATATATATATATATATATATATATATATATATATATATATATATATATATATATATATAACAATTTCAGGACATTTTAAACCAATGGTAAGAGTTTTTGCTGCCATTAGAACTTTTATAATGGGGGTAAACTCCCAAATTTGTCCCCAAGAGATTAGGCGACGCCGGCTGAAATTTTGAGTCTTTATATTCCCTTGATACCATTTTTTTTACAAGCAGTTCTGTATTTTATGTATATTATTCGTTATGATAAAAGGCCTGTACAGGATAGGTTACTGGAAGAGAAGAAGGATGTTAAATTTGAAAAATATTGAAAATTGTTGTAGCGATAACAGTATCTCGCCAGGAACCGGACATATCAGGTGTGGCAGAGATAGCGAACCAGGTGTTGAAACGTGTATCCGCAGCCAATTAAGTAGAATATGTGGTAGAAAAAAACCACACGACAAATAAGTGTTCATTTAAAGAGTGTTTTTGTCACCTTTGTTAAAAAGGGTCACAATTTTTTTTATGGGTCTAGCACACGTCCTGCAGGGAAATTCCTAAAGCGCTGCAGGAGCGACATATGTGCAGAAAAAGCGATTCGCGTTGGTCTTAAATAGCTATAAATTGTACTCGGGAAACACAGTTCTGGGCAAATTATTCCAAAGGGATGAGGTTCTCCATATAAAAGTCTGCTTGAAAAAGGTTGTACGAGGAATAACAAGCGGATGTGAAGTATTAGCGCGACGTATATTTCTAGCATGCACCGCTCTGGGAGGAATTAAGCGGGCTACATCCATCGAACACTTTCCATGAAAATACTTATAGAATAGACTCAAGTCGCCAACTGTTCTTCGATGTTCCAAGGAATCAAGGCCGCCGGCCAGTTCCGGGTCTCCAAACAGGCGAACAGCTCTTCTGTGAATAGAATCCAACAAATGCAGTGTATGTTTGGGAGTAGAGCCCCAAACATGGGAGCAGTATTCCATAGTTGGTCGAATTTGACCTTTGTACAGAATTAACAGTTGTTGTGGAGTGTAAAGCTTTCTAGTTCGAAATAATATTCCCAGCTTTTGAGAAGCTCTCTTTGCTATGCTTGCAACATGTTCATGCCAAGACATATTTTCCCTCAAATTAACGCCCAACAAATTGAGTGACGATGCTAGAGGAATGGAGTGCCCCGACATAATTATGTCGGGTTCAGCAACGTTAACTTTTTTAGAAAAAACTATCGCCTGTGTTTTTGTAGCGTTAAATTCCACTTGGTTACTATCACCCAAAGATAGAATTTCTTCCAGGTCTTTGTTAAGTTGAGTGACTTCCTGCGGATATTTGTCTGAGTATCCGATGTTTGAACGTGCAAAGCTGTAGATTGGATTCCCGGTCTTTTCCAGCAGATCGTTAATGTAAATGAGAAAAAGAATAGGAGACAGTGTGGAGCCCTGGGGCATACCGACGTTGATAGTGAAGGTTAGAAAGAAATCCGTCGACTGCCGCTCGTAAGGAACGCTCTTTGAGGAAACATGGAAGAAGCCACAAACAGAACTTTTCAGACATACCAGAAGAGCGTAGTTTAGCCAACAATCCATCGTGCCAAATACGGTCCGATGCCTTGGATATATCAAGAGCAACCGCTCGAGATTCTCCAAAGTGTTCAGTTGCGTTGTTCCAAACATTTGTTACATAAGTTAGAAGAGCTCCTGTTGATTTATGTTTACGAAAGCCATATTGATGGTCGCTAATAATGTTGAATCCTTCAAGACATTTTAGAAGATGCTGGTTGATAGCCTTTTCCATGACTTGCGATATTATTGAAAGCAGTGCGACTGGTCGGTAGTTGTTTGGTAAGGTTTTGAAAAGTGTGTGCATAGTGTTGTGTTGTTGTGTTCAATATATCGAAATTTATACCGAACAAAGAGCGTTCGCGGACAGCATTAATTTTTTGTTTTCATTTGAAGAAAACTGCTGTTGAATCATACCTATTACTTCGAGAAGCTTATGGTGAACATGCTCCATCGCAAGATACGTGTGAACGATGGTTTCGGCCTTTCAAAAGTGGTGACTTCGATTTTGCAGACAAGGAACGTGGAAAACCGCCAAAAAAATACGAAGATGTGGAATTGCAAGCATTGTTGGACGAAGATGATTCGCAAACACGAAAACAACTCGCCGAGCAATTGGGCGTTAGTCAACAAGCTGTTTCCGAACGGCTACGAGAGATGGGAAAGATTCAGAAGACCGGTAGATGGGTACCATATGAGTTGAACGACAGGCAAATGGAATAGCGCAAAAACACGTGTGACATTTTGCTCGCTCGGTACAGAAGGAAGTCGTTTTTGCATCGTATAGTTACAGGGGATGAAAAGTGGATTTATTTTGAGAATCCCAAGCGCAAAAAATCACGGGTAGACCCAGGGGCACCATTCACATCGACCGCAAGACCGAATCGCTTTGGCAGAAAGACGATGCTCTGTGTTTGGTGGGACCAGAGGGGCGTGGTCTATTATGAGCTGTTAAAACCTGGGGGAACGGTTAATACTAAACGTTACCAACAACAGTTGACCGATTTGGACCGTTCGCTGCTTGAAAAAAGGCCAGAATAACGAAAGAGGGCAACACAAAGTCATTTTTCTTGATGACAATGCTCCATCACATACGGCAAAACCAGTTCGCGACACGTTGGAAGCACTCGGCTTGGAAGTTCTACCCCATGCGGCTTACTCACCAGACTTGGCTCCTTCCGATTACCACTTGTTGCATTGATGGGTCACGCACTTGCTGAGCAGCGCTTTGGTTCGTACGACGATGTGAAAAAATGGCTGGATGAATGGTTCGCAGCAAAAGGGGAAGATTTTTACTGTATTCACAAATTGCCCGAAAGATGGGAAAAATGTATAACAAGCGATGGAGCATACTTTGAATAATGCACTTTTTATCATTCTTCCGAATTTAACATGTTCTTTTAGAAAAAAAATCCACATTTCATACTTGTACACCTGGTAGAACCCCAAGTCTTATGTACAATCATGTCTCACAAAGGGTTATGTCAGTTGCTAGTATTCCCTCAAAATTTCAAAAAAAATGGGGAATCGTTATTGTTAGGTATTGATGGAGTCTTTCTAGATGATATTTTACTTACTGCGGAAAATCGCAAAAAACGTCTACAAACATTAGATAAAGTTTTGGATATTTTAGAAATAGCCGTTCTTTGTATATATGCCAATTTTGTGTTCCTGAAATCTCCTATCTAGGTTTTTTTTTATCAATAAAGACTGGTTACATACATTAAAGAAGAAGATAACGGCATTGTAAAATGCACAAACGCCAAACAGTCTTACACCACAACTGGTCTTTGCTTTGCTTAATAAATTATTAGGGCCAATTTGTCCCTGATTTCTCAAATGTATTACAACGACTATACAAGTTATTAAATAAGAATGCAAAGTGGAATTGGTCATCGCGAACTCAGTCGAATGCAGAATGAAATATCGGTATAGAGATTTACTTCTTTTGCAAATACTTAGTTTTGAAATAAGTGCTGAATTTGACTTTCTTACGTAAAGAGTAAATAGATTTTCATCTCTTTCACCCGTTTCCCCTGAAACGATATCAATTAAGAACTATGGGCTTCATGTATTATTTAAATATTATATTATCTCATTCGAGGGTTATAGTGTCAACAGATCTTATGCCGACAGTTAGACAAATAGAACCACGAAAATAGGAAAGACGTAAAAAAAGCAAAAATTTAGGAGCGTAAATTTCTCACGAATATAATACTTCTCGATAACAAGGAAAGTAAATATAATACTTTACCTGCTATGCCATAAGTATGTTTTCGCCAACCTAACCATTTGTATTTCTAAAGGTTGATCTATATTCAACTCAACATTTTTTTAAAGTGCCTCTCTAATCAAATCTCTTGTATACTCTTTCTATTAAAATTGGAGATAATGGAAAAGCAGGAACACTGAAATAGAAGTATATTACAATATGTACACAATCACCCTTCTAACCGTCTACCTCCTCCCTTTCACCCAATATATATTTTGCTACAAAAAATTATTTTATAATAAATATACAATATCCCAATCAAGAACCAGAAAAAATTGTCATAATACTATTGAAACGATACGATGCCCCCTCCCTCTTCATCTTCTTTACATGTTAACAATGAAAAAATATAAAGTTTCGATTCCGTGGCCAAGAGAACCCCGAAAAAGAGTATAACACAATAAATATGTCACTCTTACATGTTTTATTATAAATACTTAAAATTTTCCATTCTTCCACACAAAAACCTGGAAATTTTATCACAATACTCTTGAAACTTTTTAGGATTCTCCCATTTTTTCACCCTCTTTCCTTATTAAAATTTAAACTGAAACATCCTAGTTTCCATACACTCCAAAAACCGTGAAAAGGACGTATAGCACGATATACATAAAACGACCCCTCTAGTCCTCTACCCCACCCCAAAGAGAAGGAACAATTACCATATTACTAATAAAACCATACAAAATACAGTGCGACCTCGATAATCCGGATTAATTAAAACCGCGGTGATCCGAATTAGTAAATAATTCCAATTACTGAAGCAGGACATTATTTATATTAAAAAACGAATCATTTAATACGAAACAACTAAAAAATAGTACATACATAGAATAATATTTAAAATAGAAGCATAACTTATCCAGTTTTATTATCTTATTTTGTAAAAAAATTTGTAATTTTTGTTTGCTTGACCCTTCTCTGGTTCATCATAAAAGCAATTTCTTTTTAATCTTTGAAGTACAAGAACATCACTTAGAGGGATATCATTTTCTTCTGCCCATCTCATGCACACATTGAAACTTTTAACTGCCTCATCATTCTTCACAGTGTTCTTAACAGTCTGGTTTGTATTAGTATTTAACTCTGAACCTTCATTATCACTCTCGTATTGTTCATCTGTATCATCTATGTCTTCCAGTGGTAACAAATCTTCATCATTTTCAAGCCAATTACATATTTCCACCTTCATGAGATTCTGCTCAGTGAGAACATTCAGCAAATCTGAAACATCTCTTAAATATTTAAGAATTAACCAAAAAAATACTAAAAGAAAAATTTCAGGCTTTACCTTTCATTTCTTCATTCGTGGAAAGCAAATTGTGCCGCAATTCACTCAGAGGAATCAGATTTTCAGCATCATATTCAGTGTCTGGGTTGGTATCTGCCACATAAGCCATAATTTTGTGCCAGCACTTTTCCAAGACTTCAGGGGAGACTTTTTCCCATGAATTGCATACTAGACATACAGCATCTTTTAGGTTAATGCTTTTTAATAACCTAACAAGGTTCTCTTCATTATTTGATAAAATATGGGCTAAAAGACTTTTCCGATAAAATAATTTTGTCAGTCTGATTGCATTCTAGTCCATAGGCTGCAAAAGTGCAGTACAATTTGGTGGCAGAAATAATGTTGTAAACTGTCCATTCTCATTAGTCAGCTCTTCTATAGTTCCATGGCTCAAAGCGTTATCAACGATTAGCAGAGCTCTTTCAGGCAAGTTGAGACTTCTTAATTTGACATTGGCAGATGATTTGTACTCAACAGGTATGTTCATATTTTTAAAAGGCCTCGGATTTTTTGCCTTTCCTATCACTAACAACTTTAATTTTTTTGTGATCCATTAGCATTGCAACATGCTAGAAAGGTAACGCGTTCTTTGTTTATTTTTCGACCTGGTGCGGTCTTTTCCTGAGAACGAACCAGTGTTTTTTCAGGCAACATTTTCCAATACAGAGCTGATTCATCTGCCTTGTATATTTGAGTAGGTCCAAGGTTTAATTCTTTTATCTTATCTGCGAATAAAGTTAGGAAAGGATCGACGGCACTTTCATCATTGGATAGTTTTTCGCCACAAACTTTTAAAGCACGCAGGCCATATCTTTTTCTGAAGTTAGAAATCCAGCCTTTGCTAGCTCTAAAATTATCATTCCCGTAGGTTTCAGTGTAAAACTGTTTTGCTTAGTCTGATAAAATTTCGTAGGAAATTGGGACGTGCCTTGATCGTTGCGTACAAAACCATGTATACAAACGAGTTTCCATTTCTGGATATTCGGCTTTTCGTAAGGTTTTTCTGACGCCAGGACCGGAATCACATTTGGAAATAAATCTAAAAGAAGTTACACGTCCATAGTAAGGGTCCAAAATTATCTTTAAAATAAATCATATAACATATACATACGTTTTGATTTTCCCTTGCTTCTTTTTTATATCCAAAATTGTGGATGTTCCTACTCCGTATTCATTTACCAACACTTTTCCGCTTTCACCAATATGTAAGTACATATACGTAAAAAAAAACGTTTACATACTTATATGAACCACATAAAGATAAATTATACGTAGGTATGTTGTACTTGTGACAATAAACAAACAACTACAAAGTCCTTAACCTTTAGACGCGATACGCGATGCGTTGTAGGCAAATCATAGGCACCTACAGTTTGTGTGAATCCCAGATGTATTAGAATGGAAGTTAGGGGAATCTCCTCAATATCGATTTCAGTTTTCCCATGTAGTTTAAATTAAGTAGATGTCTAAAATCGCAGGTCCGGATTACCTAGTACTATCAAATCCGGATTATAAAGAACACAACGCAATAGAAATGTTTGTCCGGATTATTAAAGAATCCGGTTTAATGAAGATCCGGATTATCGAGGTGGCACTGTATATATATATATATATATATATATATATATATATATATATATATATATATATATATGTATATATATATGTATATATATATGTATATATATATGTATATATATATATATATATATATATATATATATATATATATATATATATATATATGTATATATATATATATATATATATATATATATATATATATATATATATATATATATATGTATATATATATTTATATATATATATATATATATATATATATATATATATATATATATATATATGTATATATATATTTATATATATATATATATATATATATATATATATATATATATATATATATATATATATATATATATATATTCTCTGTAAGGAGAAGGTGTAATATATCGACCACCTTTATATTGGTAGCAAAAGTATTGGGACACTCCCGGTAAGATCACTGGGACTAGGAAAGCAGTATTTGTTTATTGTGGTACTTGACGAGTTATTAATTTTAAATATATTTGACTTGTTTATTTTATCAATATATATTTTTCTTGTATACTAAAATGGGAGTTTTATTGAAAGAATAGCATGAAAAATTACACTGGGTACACGTATAATACTTGAGGTAGAAACGGAACCTAAGGTTTTTGAACAAAATCGCTACAAGAAAAAGCGGTGAAAGGAGCGGAGATAGTTAGATATTGTATAATTTTAATAGATAGATATCAGAATTTTCTGGGTTTTTGATCGAGGTAACAATTTTATGCATAATTATTTATAGTCAGAAATATAAGGGAGTGGGTTAGAGGTTTTGATTCATATTATACGTCCGTTATCTCAGAGTTACTGGAGTTGAGTAGCATAAAAATTGTTTTATTTTTTCCCTATTTCCAACGTTAACATAAATAGTAGTTAAAGGGATGTGATTATAGAGTGACCTCAAGAAATAAATTGACTGAAATACTGAGTAATAACACAGCCCCACAAAAAAAGTCCATTACCACGAACCAAAATATATGGATTTAGTGTGTTTTTCGACGCTGAATTGGAATCCGTAGTTAAAAAAATATTTATCGTGTAATTTTTTTTAGCCAAAAACATCCCTTAAAGTGGGGTAAAACTATAGTAATAATATAATGACTCTTAATGAAGTGTGAAAAATATAGTAATTATAGTCTAAAGAAGAGTATATATATATATATATATATATATATATATATATATATATATATATATATATATATATATATATATATATATATATATATATATATATATATATATATATATATATATATATATATATATATATATATATATATATATATATATATATATATATATATATATATATAATTTAAACAAGTTAAATCTTTTTTCACCTTTGGCTCCCCCGCGGGTGCGACGACTAACTCCTATTTTGCTGATTATTAATTACTAATATATTACTAAAAGTAAGAATCGGTCGGTATAAAAACACTAGCAAAAATGCAACGTTACTTCCGTACTATACCTAGTGATCAAGCACCTTCGATAAAACATGCCAGGTTATTCACCTTCAAATACAAAGCCAGAAATATAATGAACTGAGCAAAAGCGTGTAGATTGAAATGCAACACACTGTATCTAAAATTTATTTAAAATAGATTTGTTAAATTTAAAGGCACAAAATAATAAATTACAAAATAAATTACCCACTTATTGATAAGAAATAGCTTGCTGTGGTTGGAATGCATATTCTCTTCTCTAGACCATAAAATATCTACCATTTTTCATACTTCATTAAGAGTCACTACATTAATACTATAGTTTTACCCCCCCCATTTCAAGGGATGTTTTTGGCCAAAAAAAAAATGACACGATAAATTTTTTTTAACTACGGATTCGAATTCAGCGTCGAAAAATACATTAGATCCATGTGACTGTAATTTTATCAATTTTTATTAAAGTACCCTTTATTATTTTTTTTTTTTGATTCTAGCTGTGTCAAGTTTCTCAGTTTTAAACTAGAAGTGTGGCTGCATATAAAGTATAAAAATTTGAAAATCACTTGAATACATTTTTTCTATTGCCAGTTTTCCACTAAAATTTTCAAAACGTTTAGGCCACGGCAAGGAAATTTTTTAAACATGAGTATTGCACCTATGATTGGTGAATCTGTGACAACATTGTCAGAAGCCCTTACTTTGGAAATTGGACCCTTTGAGGCAGTACATAGATGGAAGCCATTGCCAGAATGTGATGAATTTGTAGGAGCAAGGTAATTTTATTTATTTGTTTCCTTTTTAGATTCACTGGGCTTATATTTTTTTATTAATTATTAAAATTTTATATTTTACTTACAATTAATTATTTTCTTTTGACTTGTCATTGTTCATTTTAATTTGTAATCTTGGACCCTGTGTTTTGAATGAATATATATATATATATATATATATATATATATATATATATATATATATATATATATATATATATATATATAATATATATATATATATATATATATATTTCATTGTATATATATATATATATATATATATATATATATATATATATATATATATATATATATATACATATATATACATATATATACATACATACATACATACATACATACATACATACATACATACATACATACATACATACATACATACATACACACACGAGACGTATTCGAAAAGTAAGGGCCGTTTGCTTATATTTAAATATAGGCAGGTCTGAACTAAGTTATACACCTACAGCGCCATCTATTGATTGTTTCCGAAGCCACTGAAGTTATTGTTTTGTTTGCCTATCAGTGAGTGTAGACAGCAATGTCCGCGAAAATCGTTGCTCCTGCCAGTTGTAAAGTGCGTGCTGCGATTCGAGTTTTGTGAGCAAAAAGATCATCAGCTGCTCAAATAGGAGTTGTGCCTAGTTTATGAACCTACAGTAATGAGTGAAGGAAAGGTTAGACAGTGGTGTCGAGACTTCAGAAATGACCGCAAAAATGTGCTTTTGTGTTTGCGAATCATCTTCGTCCAACAATTCTTGCAATTCCACATCTTTGTATTTTTTGACGGTTTTCCACATTCCTTGTCTGCATCATCGAAGTCACTACTTTTGAAACGCCAAAACCATCGTTCACACATATCTTGCGATGGAGCATGTTCACCATAAGCTTCTCGAAGTAATAGGTATGATTCAACAGCAGTTTTCTTCAAATGAAAATAAAAAATTAATGCGTCCGCGAATGCTCTTTGTTCGGTATAAATTTCGACATACTGAACACAACAACACAACGTAATGCACACACTTTTCCAATTTATCACTCGTGCGCGTCTGACACTTGTTGATGACTAAAACAAAATGGCGCAGCGTCAAATTCAAATCTTTATAGCACAAACTGCATTGGTGCACCATCTGTTGTCTGAAATCCGCATTTCATACTTGTACACCTGGTATATATATATATATATATATATATATATATATATATATATATATATATATATATATATATGCTTATATATATATATATATATATATATATATATATATATATATATATATATATGCTTATATATATATATATATATATATATATATATATATATATATATATATATATATATATATATATATATATATATATATATATACATAGATATATTAGGAATATTAGTTATTTTTAGATAATGTTCTTTAATTTTACCTTTGTGAATAAAATGATTTTCCCTATCACAATGAAGTATTTTTAAAAAAATATGTAATATAGTATAGCAAAGTGTATTATTGAATTTCGGCATATTTTTCCGCTAATGTTACTCTATGATATTCTTTGTTACAAACTACTTTTGTAGCATTGAGAATTCGGAGGCAATTATTATGTAATTTTATATCGATTTTTATACTTGAGCTTATTGTGAATCCATTTGAACTTCCTCTAAATATGTATAGGTATATCCGAAAATATCTGAGAAACATCCATTTTGACTTGATTTTTAGTGTTCTTATTGGTTTATTGCACACGATATTAAAAAAAATACTGTAAGGTATTACAGTATTAGATTTACTATCATTGAGTCAGCTTCAAAGTTCTGAAAGATATCTTGAACACTCGGAACAACTTTTCATATGAAGTAGGCTTGTTGAATATATTAAAGACAGATCATTATTTAATAAGAATGTATATTTAGTAAGACAAAAGGATAACATAATTTTGTTTATTCATTACATTCAGTATAAACCGATAAGATAAATAACAAGTATTATACAAGCTGTAAACATGGTTTTTCATAAACTAGTTCTTTCGGATGTATCAATGTTATTTTAGTCTGCCTTAAAAACCGGCCTATTTTACATGAAATTTAGTAACAGCAGTGACTTATTTTCAGACGAAGCAAACATACAATGGTAGCTTACAACGATGCTATTTACGTGTTTGGAGGGGACAATGGTAAGAGCATGCTAAATGATTTGCTTCGTTTTGACGTGAAGGAAAAAAGTTGGGGACGGGCATTTGCTACTGGAACACCTCCTGCACCCAGGTAGGATAAAAATTGCATGTATAAAATTATTAAATTGAAAAACCCGCTGAAGTGCAAGTCGGACCTGCGCAATTAGCGTTCCGTACCGCGATTGCTGAAGTATTCTATGAAATTCAGTCAAAAGCGATACATCTTTCTAGTAAAGGTATTTACTACTTAAATATTTGTAATTATAAATAAATAAAATATTTATTTAATTATGTCTGGGCATCTATCCGTTAGTCATCAGTGATCATGGAAATTTATTTTATCTGTGATTGGCCAAACACTTAAAGAAGTAATGTACTGAAAAGTATATGAGTATATTACTGATTGCACCGAATACGTATTGATATTTCGTTGCTCTTAGTCCGGGTTGAATTCACAACTTTCCACGAAAAATATCTACCATATTGTCAAGTCAAGAAGTTTTTTTTATACCAGATAGATTATGCACTCGTAATAGTTTTCGCTCAATTTACACCTTATGAAGAATATTCCCGAATTTTTTGATCTGTACTCTTTGAGACAGGATGGGGCGACAGCGATTTATGGTCATTTTTTAATAATATAAAGAAAAGTTTGCGCGAGTATTACATCATATATATTTTTAAACTCGTGTTTTCACAAGCTTTCATTTGACATCCCACTTGATGACATTGCAAAAATTTTTTTTTCAGTTTCGAGTTCACCCCATCCCCCACAACTAACTCCTTACGTCAAAATTTAATTTTCAAAACTACACGGCTTTGATAGGGCCATGAATTGTTATGGGTGCCAAATTTCAACTTTCTATGTCAAATAGTTTCGCAGAAAATCGGGTGTGACAGACAGACAGACACCGAAGTGATCCCATAAGTGTTCTGCACGGAACACTAAAAAATATAAATTAAACTGGTTAAAGAAAAAAAATACTTTTTTATAAAGCGAAAATAAGCAGTATTAAATTTGAAGTATTTTCACCTGCTAATAATAAATTAGATCACAGAATTATACCATAGCATCCCTTTTTTTTCAAATGAATGTAACTTTGTGTTCAATATTGTACGAAAAACCTTATAGAATAGATAAGATCAAATATGTTTTTACTAGGTCTAACTAACTTTCGGAAATGGCTAGCTAAGTTGATGTTAATAACTTTGTAGGGTTGTATATGTTGTGGTTTATAAATTGAGGCACTATTTTAGTCGGTTATACTGCTGAGTAAATTTAGATCTTTCGTCAAATATATCCTAACATAAAAGTGTTTAATTTCAAAAAATCACCTTAAATTTATATAAAATTGTGCTTACCCGAAAAAAGTCGAAGTGTTTTTCTTTCTACTCTGGTCAAGTGAGGGTAATTGTAAATCCAGGCGAAACAGATAGATAGTATAATTTTCCGGTTTATAGACTTATTTATTATCTACAAGGTAACATATACTAGAAATGGAGTAAATCATTTTTAGAAGACTTACGTATGAAAAACTCGCAAGTTACTTGCCGATCAAATTTTTAATATTGATTCTGAACAAATTTATAGGCTGGCATTGTTAACCGTATTTTTATCAGTTCACTGGTTTTATCTAACCGGACGACTGTTTAAATTATTTATATTTCCCCTAGAATGCTCTGCCTGAGTTACTGGAAGGCGTGCTTTCCGTTGTTAGACATATAATTTTGTTTTTCCATGATTTCCTTTCACATTTTCGATGTCAAGTATTCAATTATGTAAATATCGAATATTTCAAGAGATGGGTAGAGGAAATCCATTTTTTGTCCTCCAAGATCAACAAACTGCAATTTCTGTGATTTTGGTTTTGATCTAGAATTATCTCTGTAGCGAAAGGCTGCTTGCGGACAGAGATAATTCTAGATCACTCTTCTTTGTCATTCGCATATACCGAAGCCAGAATTTCTGTTCAACAGACATTTCTATCATGTAGTGCCGGAATAAATATATTTTTTATTTTTTTAGGGTAGACTATTAAAATTGTTTTTTTTAATATTATAAAAAAATAGTTCTAATTACAGAACAGAATGTTCTTGAGAATCAAATAGATTTTGTTTGTATTTATTGTTTTAAATGGCTTATATGTTTTGCTGAACAAAGAGTCCCGAGAATTGCAAAACTTTTGTTTAACGGTGTTCAAATAAAGTTTATTTAAACAATTTATTCTGTATAAATTGTTAAGAGTTACCTTAAACCTCATTTAAACATCATTTACTACATTTTACAAAATAAATTACTTTTACAATTACCTCAAACTTGTTTAGAGTGATTTCGATTGTCGAGGCAATTGTCCAAAAAAATTAATTTTTAAACTGTTTTTTCCGTCGCACCAAATATGGCGGTTATTATTCAACATTTATCTTTGGCGAAGTAACTCATTTTAGTGAGTACTATAAGCACACTTATATCTGAATTAAGAAGACATTTTGTATTACTGTATTTACGTTGCAGACAGAATTTAAATTACTCATTTACTTGGATTAATTTTTATTACTTATCAGCTATATTTAGCTCGATAATTGAGATTTTTACCTTGTAGTTCAGAAAGTGGAGATATTTTCATAGCGTTTCTAAAATTGTAATGGATATGCTTGTTGTTTAAAATATATATATTAAAATTAAAGTGTATCGTATGAATATTAAATAATCCTATCAAATGTCCTTAGTTGTGTTAGTAAATATGACCGACGTTTAACATACGGCTGCTACATATAAAGACAAAATTGATTCAAAAGTTTGCTTAAGGTAAAAAGATTAATAATAAAACCGGTCAAGTGCAAGTTGAACTTGCGCAATTGGTGTTAATTATTAAAGGTAATGCGCACGTGATAATTTTCGTTGGACCTACATCCTGTGGAGAATATTCCAGAATTTTTTCAAAATTTTTTTGATCAGTACTTTTCGAGATAAGGCGGGGGACAGTGATTTTTCGCGTTTTTTAAAAAAACTCAAAGAAAAGTGTGCGCAAGTATTACATTATATATATTTTTGACACCCCCCTGGTAAATTTTTTTTTCTAATTTCGATTTCACCCCCTAAAACTAACCCCCAAAACCCCTTAAGTCAAAATTTAACTTTCAAAATTACACGACTCTGATGAGGCCATTAATTCCTATATTAGTACAAAATTTCAACTTTCTATGTCAAATAGTTTCGAAGAAAATCGGGTGTGACAGACAGACGGACAGACAGACACCGAAGTTATCTTATAAGTGTTCCATACGGAACACTAAAAATGGGTTCCCTAGTGTTTTGATTACAATTGCCGGTTGGTTGGGTATTCCTGTTGTGCCCTCTTATCTCATTGTGCTCCCCTCTTTTTTACATGAGCGTCGTCCCTTTAAGAAGTTTTATTAGTTTTTTTCCAAGCCCTTTATGTGGTAATTTATCGCCATGTTGTAGATTTCCGAATAGTTTATGTCTGTTCCGAGTTAAAGCCGCAATGTTTCCTCAGGTGACAGGGACCCCACCACTAGTTTGCTCTGGGCCCTTGTTAAACAAAGGACGTTAGTTGTTAGTTTCCTTGAGGGGCCTCCAATTACATCTCTCGCATGTCTTCGATCACATGTTGCGAGCCAACGATCTAGATGCTGATATGGCTATCTGTTGATTGTCGATTTTGCCACCTGTTTTGGTATACTAAACGCTGGTTCTGAACCTCTGAATGATTTTGTAGCTTCAAATTTTTCTCATTCGTCCGCTTTTTCATTATATTTTACCTCCGATTGTCCGGGACCCGCAGTAGTTCAGGTTGTTTCTGGAGGATAATTCTAATAGGTTACGGTTACACTCCATCGTGTTCTTGAAGTTGGGTTGAAAGGCATCTAAAGCCTTCAAAGCAGCTTGACTCCTTGAGGCATTGTATATTTCGTGGTTGCGGTAGTCCCGTTTAATATTCTCACACAACACATGTTTGTATTGCGTGAATTTAACATTATAATTGTCACATACAGAAAGGTTCATGTCAATGTGACGAATCTTTGGATTCGGTAAAAGTTCCCTAAAATCAATTACATAACTGTACTTTTACGAATTTGATTTCTAGTTTTAAAATTAATGTTCAGCAGAATACGCTATTTATAAATTTGTTTTGGTTTTATGGGCGTTTGTAATTAGGAAAACACCATTTTACAACACTGTAAACGAGAAAGCTCCGAAAAGATGTTTATAGCAACCAGAATTAAATTCAAACATAAATGCTACCCAATTTTGATTGCTGTGAACATCAATGCTCTTTTTTATTTGCAGTGTTGTACAATGGGGGTCTCTCTTACTTACAAATGCTAATAGTCGGCATACCTATTAACGTTTATGTTTTTTAGGTATCATCATTCTGCTGTTGTTTATAATGATTCCATGTTTGTTTTTGGTGGATACACAGGAGACATTCACTCAAATTCAAATCTTACTAACAAAAACGATCTTTTTGAATATAAATTTAAGACAGCTCAGTGGGTAGAATGGAAATTTTCGGGTAAAATGCCTGTACCCAGATCTGCTCATGGAGCGGCAGTATATAATGACAAACTTTGGATATTTGCTGGTTATGATGGAAATGCTAGGTTAAATGATATGTGGACTATTCCTTTAGGCTTTGTGAGTTCCTAATCTAAATATTTACTTATTGAGTGGTAATAATGTTAGTTGCTTTCTTCAAAAATCCGTCTAATTTAGAAGATCGAATTATCGGCAGCTAATTTTTTTTTGTGGTATCTCCTCTATGTAGAATCTAAATTTTATCATACTGCATAAAATGCTTTTTAAATTGGAAATGACAAAATTTTAAATCTATATTTTTGTAGAATTATAGGTTTACCAATAATTATTGGCACTTGAAATAAAAAATTATTTGTTAAATTATTTAGTTAAAACATATTTAATAAATTTTAGACTGAACGAGTATGGGAAGAAATAGATCAAAAAGGAGAATGTCCCCCGACCTGTTGCAATTTCCCAGTGGCAGTAGCAAGAGAATACATGTTTGTGTTTAGTGGACAAAGTGGTGCAAAAATGACTAATTCGCTATTCCAGTTTAATTTCAGAGACAAAACGTATGTACCAAAAAATTATCTTTATTATGTATATACCAGATGTCTCTGGTATCTGTAGGATATCTTTAGATATTTTATATGCAGTAAGAACAAGTAGAAAACATTGAACTAAATTTTAAATCTGTTTTATGTAAGAAGTTATCTACCGAAATTCCATACACTACCGCAAACGAAAATTGCCAAGTGCTGTTTGAAAGCATAAATCACTTTGGATACCTCTTAACAGATACATTTTTAATTAACATAAACTTATCTAACATTATTCTACATCAAATGAGCTCAATGTTTTTTAAATCCTGTTTGAATCGATCTACTAGATTGCTTAAGTTTTGAAAATATGTTACGCAAACTAGAAGGTTGATTTCAACAAGATTTAAAAAATATTTAGCTCTTTTGAGGTTTGGTAAATTAAAAAAAAAAAAAACAAGTATTGCAGAATATGCCTTTCAAGATAATCATGTAGTAACATTGAATTAATAACATAGGGTATATATGGTTATATGTAACATATTAAAAAACAAATTTAGGAAATTTTCCTGTATTAATTATAAATTACTACTTTCTCTCTTGTATTAGCGAAAAGTATGCAGTAGATTAGTATTTAATAGCAATGTGAAAGCTGGTGAACCAAGGACTCTTAAATTTTGGAAGTTTAACAACACCATTCATTTGACCGATTCGTTAGTAGTCGATGCATTTAACCAACTTTGGGCAAGTTACATGATTGGTCATGTTTTGTTATAAATATGCGTAAACTTTGATATCTCCGTTCTTTATGGAAAACATTGTGCTGCTTCTGTTTTACATTACGGTATCAAATTCAAATTTTTTAGTTTTTGAGTTGGCTGTAATCTGATGCTATGAAATAAAAAATTAGATTTTCATGGAAACTTAACAAATTTACTCAAATTGCCAAGAATCAAAATATATAAATTTTAAGTTATATATTTATTCTGTTTTTAAATTTTTATTATCCCTCAAAATTTCTAGTATTTAGTTTGATTTCTTTAAAATTTAACTAACTTTATGGCATTAACTGCAGTAAATGATAATATTTTTATATTTTTATTTAATTGAAAATATTTATTCTCTGCCCATTAGACCTATAATCTAAACATTTGAGAATATAGGTTTATTTTCTAAAAACTGTTACGAATTTTTAAAAAGCCTTAATCAGAGGAGTAAAAATTATTCAGGTTAATTTACGTTATTTCAGTGTCCTATTTTAAAAGATGCAACTTTATTTAATATCCTAAAACTATATTTCCCAAAAACATTATCGGACTACGCTATTGGCTTATATTAAGAAAAAGGTATTTACCTGGATAACGCTCAACCTGATGGACATGTGCTCAAAGATTGAAAATTTTCTGCTCCATACAGAACTAAGAGGGTAACTAATAATATTTGTGGTATCTTTTTTTGATCAAAAATAATTCAACTGATTTTTTTATCTTGTATCAGTTTCTGTTAATCAAACAGAATATTGGAACTTTTTGATATGATATAAAAAAATAAAAAAAAAGATATAAAACAGATCGCCTCCAAAATGTATGGGTTCTCCAAAGTTTTTCCTATGCTCAACTTTTTCTTGTCTCACCATCATTTAATGTATAGAGTTTCAATACTTGGATTGAGTTATTCTTTCGTGTAAAAAGGCATTAAGAGGGGGGTGTTTAATAGGTTATCTAACTGAGGTGAAAATGAAATTTTATGATGAAACTTACGTTATTAATTTTCAACATAATCTTCCTTGACTTGAACACACTTGATCCATTTGGCATCGTATAAACTACAGTTATAAAAATGACATACTCAGTTCATTAGTGTTACTCTTAGATTTTTTCCCATTTGATAATTAAGTAATAATTATATTATATATTAAGGAGCAGCATTTCACTCAAACTTTGCTAACTTAAACATCAGATACGGTAGTGTTGGAAAAAATGTTGCCAACGGACCTGGACGGTATTCCCAGGTTTTTGGTGAAAGATATTATCAGAGTTCTGGCTAAATCATCAGCATAAATTTTTAACTTATCTTTGAGCCAGTGCACTTATTCTCTGTGTTTGAAGATCAGTAAAATATCTTCAGTATTTAAAAAGAAGAATAAGTCTGACATATTTAATTACACACTGGTCTCAATAATTTGTAGTGTTCCGAAAATTTTTGAGATGTTATTTATATGACTACTTAATGAGTAGAATTGAACCGCTTTTAACTCTAAAATAACATGGCAAGGGACGGTAAACTACCACCAATCTGGCATGTTTTGCACAATTTTTATCAAATGTTATTGACAGTAAGAGTCAAGTCAGGTTGATGTGGTCTTGAAAGCTTTTGACAAAATATACCACTAGATCTTTCTGGCCAAGCTCAGAGTCTTGGGTGTACCTGACGGATTTGTGCACTTTTTTCAGTCATACGTGATACAGCGATCTCAATATGCTTAATATAATGGATTTAAGCCTTCTTCTTTTGGAACCTCATCTGGAATGCCCCAGGGTTATAAACTATATCTCTGAAGTTACAGATGTCAATTATCCAATATATGCCTATAACTGAAAGCTGTACTTACCGATGTAGAGACTTCAAGCTAGCAAAGAATTACACAATGCTGTTTGAGAGTTTAAAATTGGTCTGCGGCCAATAATTTGATGCACGATGTTAGTAAGTGTTCAGTGATATTATTTACTGAAAAATTGTGTCCTTTTGTCCTATTTATCTTGAAATTGTACGTGGTTTAAGAATACAGCTGTTCTTAAAATCTTGTTTACATCCTTGGTGAGAAGTAAATATAGTTCCTCGATATGGTCACCAATTTGTCTATAATATATAGAATGCAACGTCTCTCGGTCTGTCGGTCTGTCCGTTAGTGCGCTTATCACTCAAGAACCACTTATCCGATTTATGTGCTTTTTTTTTAAACAACATACATATTTTTTCTGGTCAGGTTACAAGATATATTTTATTACGTTAGGAATAAGTAGTGACGATAATAGTGAATCAAGCCGGAAAAAAGTTTACCGCTAGCGCGTTATCTTGCAATACACTGACTAAACCATTAAATATGGAACAATATCATGCAGTAAAGAATATAATATATATAAAATATAACATCTCCCTGTCTGTCTGTCTGTCCTTTAGTGTGCTTATGACTTGAGAACAACTTATCCGATTTACATGTTTTTTTTTTTTTTAAATTTAAATATTTGTTTTCTGGTCAGGTTATCTTAATCTTCTACAATATATATAAAATGCAACGTCTCCCTGTATGCCTGTCTGTCCGTTAGTGTGCTTATCACTCGAGAACCACTTATCCGATTTACGTGATTTTTTTTTCTAATTCATACATTTGTTTTCTGGCCAGGTTATCTATATTATTCTATAAAATATATAAAATGCAACGTCTCTCTGTCCGTCTGTTTGTCCGTTAGTGCGCTTATAACTCGAGAACCAGTTATCCAATTTACGTGTTTTTTTTTTTTAATTCGTGCATTTGTTCTCTCATCTTCTATATTATATATAAAAATGCAACGTTTCTCGGTCTCTCTGTCTGTCTGTCTGTCTGTCTATCTGTCCGTTAGTTCGCTTATCACTCGGAAACCACTTATCCGATTTACGTGTTTTGTTTTTAAAACATACCTATGTTCTCTGACCAGGTTATAGGATATATATTATTATGTTAGGTAACATAAGGAATAAGCAGTGACGATAATAGTGTATTAAGTCGAAAAAAATTTGCCGCTAGCGCGTTCTCTTGCAAAACACTGCCTAAACCATTAAATATGGAATAATATCATGTAGCAAAGAATATAATATATATAAAATGTAACATCAGCGTGTTTTTTTTAATTCATACGTATGTTCTCTGGCCAGGCTATATAATAATAATCTATATAATTATATATATATATATATATATATATATATATATATATATATATATATATATATATATATATACATATATATATATATATATAAAACGCAACTTCTGTCTGTCTGGCTGTTCGTTAGTGTGCTTATCATTCGAGAACCACTTATAAGATTTATGTGTTTTTTTAAAGTTCTTAACTTGATATTTGTCAAAAAACAAATTATAATATATATAAAAACCCAACATCTCTCTGTCTATCTGTCCATTAGTGCGCTTAGCACTCATGAACCACTTATCCGATTTACATGTTTTTTTTTTTATTAAAACATATGGTTATATGATATATTTTATTACGTTAGGTAACATAAGAAATAAGCAGTGACGATAAAAGTGAATCAAGTCTATGCGAGGGGGGCCGCGGGCACGTCTAGTAGTAAATATATTAGCATTGGAGCGAGTACAACGAAAATTTGTAAAGTGTCTTTCTTTAAAAGAGGATGGAGTGTATCCACAGAGTGGTTTAATTTTAATAGCCGTTAGAAACGTAAAGGATTTTGTTCAATAACATTTTAGTTTAAAATCGTTAATTGTTGTGTTGTTTGTCCTTCTTTGCTGGAAGAACTCAAGTGTATTATTCCCAGAGGTCCTGGTAGATTAGGAAACTATTTCTATCTGCCGAGAGCTACTACGGATCAGGAATGTACAAAATGTGTAATTTATAACCGAATAGCACATCAAGGTGATCTTGGCTTGCCCTTTAAAACAATTCGTTCGTGGCCTGTGTACCATTGGTGGCTCTAGTATTACTGTTGATTAAAAATACCTTGTTCGAAATATAAATTAACAGATAGATGATGAGCATTGATGGCTTTAGAACGATAAGATACGATCATAATCATAGTTGTGGAGGAGGGGTCTTACTTTTCAAGTTTTAAGTGATATAACCTGGTATGGTACACTGTAAAATTAATTTTATATAAAGACAATGTTATATAGAGACTTGCCAGTTATACAAATATTAATGAATTTATTATAAGTGTTATATACAGATTTTCCAGCTATGCAAATATTAATGAATTTTTGGATGAATTTGAATGCAAAATTTCCAAAAACTTATGTTTGAGAATCTGGCTGGCAACACTAATATGTACTTTATTTTAATATTTTAATAAAATAATTGTTTTACTTATATTTACTTGTATTTTACTTATTATTTTATGTTCCTTCCAATGATATCGTTCTAGATCTGCTACTCTTTGTGTAGTTAGGAAAGGAAGTTCCTCTGACAGAATTTTTATTAACTCCTATCTTATTAGAAACTAATAATAAAACAGGCGACCATAGCGTAGTAGTTCAGGTCTCTGCTTTTTGCGCTAGCGACTCGAATTCATATCTCGGGAAATCATAATAAAATAACTGGTCCAGTGCAAGTTGAACTTGCGCAATTAGTGTTCCGTACGTTGATTGCTTTTAAAATAAAAAATTTTGTTACGGAGGTATAAAATGACCAGTGACTTCACAAAACACACAACCATCTTTATTGAAAACTAATGACCTTGATTTTTTGTTTTTATATACCAGATAAATTATTAAAGGTAATGCACTCGTGATAATTTACGTTCAATCTATACCCCGTGGAGAATATTCCAGAATTTTTTCAAAATTTTTTGATCAGTACTTTTCGAGATAAGGGGGGGGGAAAGCGATTTTTCGCGATTTTTTAAAAATAATACAAAGAAAAGTGTGCGCCAGTATTACATTATATATATATATATATATATATATATATATATATATATATATATATATATATATATATATTACTCGTGTTTTCACAAGCTTTCATCTGACACCACACTTGCTGACCTAGTAAATTTTTTTTTTTCACTACCGATTTCACCCCCCAAAACTAACCCCTTAAGGCAAAATTTAACTTTTAAAACTACATGGCTCTGATGAGACCATCAGTTCTTATATTACTACCAAATTTTAACTTTCTATGACAAATAGTTTCGGAGAGGAGAAAATCGGGTGTGACAGACAGACACCGAAGTCATCTTATAAGTGTTCCACACTAAGATAAATAAATAATAAAATAAAAATTTACAACGTGACGGTCGCTTCTCTCGGGAAGGCAATGGCAAACTACCCGTAGTATCATGCCTAGTAAAGCCCTCTCACTTTGGCCGTTCGGTACCGCCATTCTACTGTAGGTCCCCTTTGTCTGTGGAAATACTTAAAAAGGCACCAACCACAGGTAAAGGCGAGAGGGTAATCTACGTCCTTATCGGATACGGCACTTCAAGCAGATTAAAAGTTTGATTTTGTGCTGTGAGATGATAATAATAATAAATATAGTTTGGAGAGTTGTTTTAAGGTCTTTAAATAACCATAATATTAATTTTGTGTATTGATGACACTAGGTATATGTTTTTTATACAATAAAATATACATACTAATAATTTTCGAAACGCATGTACCACCACCGCCTATTTTAAATAATTACGCTTTGGTTGTTTTTACTACATTTCCCCGACACAAATTTTTTAGCATAACATTTCTGAAATACATTGTCTTCTGTGTTTTTTAATTTAAAACATTTTTTATAGTTGGACCAGAATTTCTACCGAAACCATTCTAAGAGGTGCCCCGCCACCGCCTGCAAGAAGATATGGTCATACGATGGTGGCGTATGATAGACAGTTATATGTTTTTGGAGGCGCGGCTGATGCAACTTTATCAAATGATTTGCACTGTTTTGATTTGGATTCTCAGACTTGGAGTGTAAGTATATCGGTTATTTCATAGTTTCATTACAATACATTTTTAAACAGTTTTCAGTTTTTAGTGATTTAAAGTGGAAAATAAGTGGGTTGCCTTTATTTTTTGTTTATTTTTGAAACATTTCAGAAATACCACATAGCTAAGAAATCTATACAAAGAAAATTACTGCAACTATTGGGGACAGCAAAAACTCAATTTCATTAAACTTGTCACTACAACTTTTTTTTGAGCATCGATGTCATAATCGAGATTTGTTGGATCAATAATTAAATAAAATTATTTTAACTTCTCTCGCTTCTAATTGTGCGAAATCCATTTTCTAGAATTTTATATATCCTTACGTTTAAGGGTAATTATGTCGCTAAAAACAGATATTCTCATTTCCATCTGCCTATCTATTGTGACAATTCTCGAACGCATTGAGATATAGTTCTCAAATTCGTTATCTTACAGTTCAAATATTTGGGGCAAATAATAATACTAGGAAAAGCAAATCAAAACCTGGAAATTACGGCTAGGCTGGGCTGCTTTTGGGAAGATAAAAGATAATATATATATAATAATGCAGATAAAATTACTTTTAGAACTAAAAACAGACCTTTATAACCAGTACAGCTTTCGAGTAACCACATACGGAGCGGCAGGATCACACGATGGAATCCATGGGGTTATAGGAGAAGCGTAGTACGCCCTCAGATGCGCTGGGCTGACAATACAAAACGTACAGCAGGGTTAAATTGATACAATGTTACGAAGGCTAGGATGAAGTGGAAACGTTTAAAGGAGGCCTATACCCTCAGGGTAGAAAACGGCTAGTTTTAAGAATATCCCTGTTACCTAAATCTCATTAGGGTTACATAAACACTTTTTATAAGCTATGGTCATATCTGTCGTAATAACTAAAATTAATGGTTTTGGGACAAATCAATAACAGCAACTTAAGTATAGTTAAATCTACGTAATGTTAATGGGCCAGTCTGCTTGAAAACAATTATAAATAATTAATTTTCTCCTTCTCATATTGCATCGATGGGCCTATCCTAATTTTTTCACTGTGTCTTTTAATAGATTATATGGTATAGCTTCGTAGATGAGGTAAGTACCAATGTATTAATATGTCAGAATCCATAATGACTGACCTATATAAAACACGTCAAATAGAAAATGAAGCATTTATCCAGATATTCGGTTAGTATTGTTTAGTAAAAATTGTATGTGCATATGAAATAGTATACAAAACCTTTTATTTTCGTTTAATGCTTTCGATTTTCTGTGGTAACAGAAATATTTGCATTTCTTTTGAGAAAAAAAAACGTTGATTCTGTTAAAAAAATTGTGATTTTGCCAAAATTGAGTTGAAAATGGATATTTTTGAAAACTTACAATGTGGTATTTAATACTGATATTTAACTGCTAATACAAATTTAATTATTCTGGCCGATAGTCATCTCAATTCTCAGGAATGCATACTCAGTTAAAATATATGTGACTTTTTTAATACTAAGTGAGGTCATATCGAATTTAGTGTAAGTTCACTAGCACTAGCAAACAATGAAACAGTACATTATGTCTGGGTGCAAGAGTATTGCACCGACACTGATAGATACTTTATAACTTTCATGTAATAAAAATTTGAATCTTGTATTTATTATGTTAAAATTAAAAGTTAGTTTTTCAAGCATTCTATTTATGTCAACAAAGAGGTATAATCAAATATTTTATTTTCAGACTAGCAGTTCCTGCAGCTCCACTCGCGTGGGCTTGATTCACTATTATCGTCCCTGCTTATTCCTTATGTTACCTAACGTAATATATATCCTATAACCTGGCTAGAGAACATATGTATGAATTAAAAAAAAACACGTAAATCGGATAAGTGGTTCTTGAGTGCTAAGTGCTCTAACAGACAGACCAGACAGACAGAAAGACGTTGCATTTTGTATATATTATAGAAGGTTATAGATAACCTAGCCAGAGAACAAATATATGAATTTAAAAAAAAAAACACGTATATCGGACAGGTAGTTCTCAAGTGATAAGCGCACTAACGAACAAACAGACAGACAGAGAGACGTTACATTTTAAATATATTATAGAAGATTATAGAGAACCTGGACAAAGAACAAATGTATGAATTAAAAAAAAAACATGTAAATCCTATAAGTGATTTTCAAGTCATAAGTGCACTAACAGGCAGACAGACAGAGAGACCTTGCATTTATGCAATGCAATATATTATATTCTTTGCTACATAAAATTGTTCCATATTTAATGGTTTGGGCAGGTTAGTTTTCCGACTTGATTCACTATTATCGTCGCTTATTCTTTATGTTAGGTAACGTAATAAAATATGTCCTATGGGCTGGCCAGAGAACATATGTATATTTAAAAAAAAGCACGTAAATCGGATAAGTTGTTCTGGAGCGATAGGCGCACTAACGGACAGTCAGACAGACAGAGAAATGTTGCATATTATATATATTATAGATAACCTGGTCAGAGAACATATGTTTAAAAAAAAAGCACGTAAATCGGATAAGTGGTTCTCGAGTGATAAGCGCACTAACGGACAGGTAGACAGACAGACAGACAGATAGACAGAGAGCCGTTGCATTTTATATATGTTATAGAAGATGGCCAGAGAACAAGTGTATGAATAAAAAAAAAACACGTAAATCGGATAAGTGGTTCTCAAGTGATAAACGCACTAACGGACAGACAGACAGAGTTGCATTTTAAATATATTATATTCTTTGATACATGATATTGTTCCATATTTAATGGTTTAGGCAGTGTATTGCAAGAGGACGCGCTAGCGGCAAACTTCTTTCGGACTTGATTCATTATTATCGTCACTGCTTATTCCTTATGTTACCAAACGTAATAAAATATATCATATAACTTGGACAGAGAACATATGTATGTTTAAAAAAAAAGCACATAAATCTTATAAGTGGGTCTCTAGTGATAAGCGCACTAACGGACAGACAGACAGATAGACAGACAGAGAGACGTTGCATTTTAAATATATTATATTCTTTGATACATGATATTGTTCCATATTTAATGGTTTAGGCAGTGTATTGCAAGAGAACGCGCTAGCGGCAAACTTTTTTCCGACTTGATTCACCATTATCGTCACTGCTTATTCCTTATGTTACCTAATGTAACAAAATATATCCTATAACCTGGCCAGAGAACATATGTATGTTTTTTTTAAAAAAAAATGCGCGTAAATCGGATAAGTGGTTCTCGAGTGATAAGCGCACTGACGGACAGGTAGGTAGACAGACAGACAGTTAGACGGAGAGACGTTGCATTTTATATAAGTTATTAAAGATTATAGATAACCTGGCCGGAGAACAAATATATGAATTAAAAAAACACGTAAATCAGATAAGTGGTTCTCGAGTGATAAGGGCACTAACGGACAGACAGACATTCAGAGAGACGTTGCATTTTATATATATTATATTCCTTGCTGCATGATATTGTTCCATATTTAATGGTTTAGGCAGTGTATTGCAAGAAGATGCAAGCTTTTTTCCGACTTGATTCACTATTATCGTCACTGCTTATTCCTTATATTATCGAACGTGATAAAATATATCCTATAACCTGGCAAGAGAATATGTTTTAAAAAAAAGCACGTAAATCTGATAAGTGGTTCTCCAGTGATAAGCGCACTAATGGACAGACAGACAGACAGAGAGATATAATATAGATATTTCATCAATAATCAAAATTAAAATCTCATATGTTTTTCACGAAACCTCTAAATTTGAAACCATTTGAGTTGTTAATTCGAAATACAAGATGATCCATAAAAAACTTTAATTTTAAAATATGTATAATAACATTATTAAATGAGGAAAAGTTTGATTATTATTTATGACTTAAATATAACGCAATCTAAATATGAACCGTTTCATTTCTGGCACTCTTAAACATGCAGTGAAATTACTGAATACATCTCGCCACACCAATTCCGTAACTGCTGCCGTTGATTGCAGGACATTTTCTTTTAGTTCCAGGAAACGAGAAATATTACTGTAAACTCTGGTTTTAAGATATCTCCAAGAAAAAATACATGAACGTCAAAACATGGCTTCGTGGGGTCAACTTAAAACACCTCTTCTGGAAATGAACTTATTCGGAACCATTTTTTAAATGACTGGCAAAGATGCGTCTGAATTGTGTGTTCTCGCACCATTATGCCGAAATCAGGTTGTCTGGTTATTAACATAAAAATTTTATATTGCGGCTGTGAAGAATTTCTCAATTATATCGCTCTAATTTACCAGATGTTGCGCGATTTTTGTTAACTTCAAAAAGTAAAGGTCAATTATTCTACGTGTGAACATTGTGGCTCAAGTCGTTACTTTAGGGATAACATTTGATGTTTGTTTGATGATTATTTTTGTTAAACCTCAGTAAACAGAAGCCGTTTGTGTCTCATACGAGAATAAGATGTTGATAACTATTGAAAAGTGTTCACAACACTTGAATGACGAAGTCGAACTTCTGAGCAGAGTTAGTTGGCTTTGCGAAGAAGGAGCTGTAAAAAAAACTCCTGTGCACTTTTACTGGACTCGATCGCTGGCACATTCTGAGGCCAGTATTTTCGTGAAATTTAACATTCGAACACATTCCTAGTTTTCTTGATAACCTTGGCATCGAGATGGCTATCGGTCAGAATAATTAAATTAACATTAGTAATTAAACATCACTATTGAATTCCACATTGTAAGTTTTCAAAAATTTTCAACTCAGTTTTGGCAAAATCATAATTTTTTTTCTTCATTTGATGCATTGTCTCCAACAACTAACATTTTGTTTTCGTTTCTTTTTGATTTTTTCCAGATATTAATAATTTTAATTTTTTCTAATATTTCGGTTATCGCAGAAAATCGAAAGCATTAAACGAAAATAAAAAGTTTGGTATACTATTTCAATTTTTTATTGACAAATAGATACAAGTGTACAAATAAAAGTGTACAAACACACAATTAAATATACAATTTAAAATAAGCACTGAATTTAACTTCCTCACATCAACGAAGAATTTAACCTAAACATTAGTATTCTTTATGACAGGTGACTAAACGGTGACTAAAATATCACAATCATTTTGTTAATGAAGAAGCAGTTATTTTGCAGGCTACACTTAAAGACGGTTTTTTAGAAAAATAATATTACAAATTAATGATACCTAGGTACCAGGGCACCTGTATGTGTCTTGGTAGTTTACTAACATTTTTTTTTCTTTTTTTTCCTTCTTTTTGTGACATAACAATACAGATACAAATACAATAACAGATACAATACATGGTTCATGTGCAACGGCTCTCGATCAAACAAAGACTCAAAAATTCAAAAGTTATCAAATATATATGCTTTACATAATTCGCGAAATTTTTTGCTATTTTTCACCAGTCTTATCGAATTCGATAGAATGTGGTAGCTTTTCGGCCCTAGATAATTGATACATTTTAGATTTATGTTTTTATTCCTGGGCAGTATTAAGTTTGTATTTTCTCTAGAACATGTTTCGTGAGTATGATTAATAAATTTATTCCGTTCTTTACAAATATGTAGAAAGGTGCAAACTGTTGTGAGATATATTGTTCTAATATTACATGTTTCTTGTGTAAAGAGAAGGGCAGTAGGATATATTCTATGTTTTTTATAAATTATTTTTAATATACACCTCTGTACTATACTCACTCCATACAATGCAGATTCATACAGCCCTCCCCACACCAAAATACAATAACCAATCAGAGAGAATACCAACGATTTATGTAGATATAAGTAGCTTTGTATTTAAAATATTCCTTATTATATAAGATTTGTGTGTTAATTTTCGTAATCTGATTGATAGGTAGTAAATGTGTGGCTGCCGCTTCAGAAATTGATCTATTACACCACCAAGATATTTTGTATTAGTCACCTCATTTATTTTATTGTTATTATTTGTTTGAATAGTTGAAAAATTTGGCCTATTTGCAACAGTTAATAAAAATGCAATATAATTGGTTTTAGTCAAATTAAGAGACAATTTATATGTTTCCGACCAATTTTTTACCTTGCTGAAACCACTGACTACGTTCTCCCTAACCCCATCCTAGTCATCACCTCTGAAAATCAGAACAGTGTCGTCAGCATAGGAAATCATCGTTCCACCCATGTCTAGTTTCAGTAGAGCATTAATATATGCAATAAACAAAAGGGAGCCAAGGATGTTGCCCTGTAGTACTCCTATTTTGATAATCCTCTTAGCGCTTATGGAATTATTAATTTTAACAACCCGAGTTCTGTTTGTCAAATAGCTACGAATTAACCTCAACACTGGCTCCCTAACTCCATACTGTGCAAACACTTCCAGAAGTCTATCGTGCGGGACGGTATCGAAGGCTTTGGCAAGGCAATGAAAACAGCTGTACATTTTTTACTGTCATTTAGGCAGCCTGATATTTGCGTAGTAAATTCATAAAAGGCATTTGTGGTACTACCACCCTGCACAAATCCAAATTGGATAAAATGTTATTTAAAAAAAATCAATCTGTCCTTTACACACCTTTCAAAGATTTTTTCAAAACAAGTGATTAAACTTATAGGTCGATAATTTCCAATGCTTGTTCTATCACTATTCTTGTGTACAGGGGTCACCATTGATATCTTGATTTCAGATGGCACTATTTGGAAAATTAAATTTATTATATAAGCTAATGGTGTCAGAATTTCAGTGTGGGTATGCTTTATTACGATTGGTGTTACTCTATCATATCCCGGTGCATTATTATTCTTCAACGTTGGGATATTTCGGATTAGGTCCTTATCCGTGACGGGAGGCAAATAAAGCGAATCAGACACAGGATCATCCAGCGGACAAGGATCATTCACGACAGGAATCCTCTTCTCCATTTCCACACCCACATTAATAAAATAATCATTACAATAATTTGTTTGTCAGTCAAAAACCCATCACCGTTGTCTCTATTTATAGGTATATTTACTTTATTAGTTTTTTTTTCATTAGTAGCATCCTTAATTAGGTCATATATTTTTTTTTTAATCTTTGTTGTTTCTACTTATTTCGTTTTTGTAGTAATTATTCTTTTGTTTGGTTATTATTTTATTTAAAATATTTCGGTATCTTGTATATTCTATTTCTAAATCAAAGTTATATTGTTTCAGAAGTCTGCGCTTTAATTTGTCTCTATGTCTAATAGATCTTATTATTCCGTTCGTGATCCAATTTTTTAATTTTCGGTATTGCTTGTGAGTTTGGTTATTTTTAATTTTACTTAAGCCTAGTAAAGATTTATATATATTAACAAACGTTGATGTCGCTGTCTCAGGATCTAAATCAATCGTAACCGAAGACCAATCCTGGCACCGCAGCATCATTTTAAGTTTATCTACATCATACCTATCTTTACTTACACTGATTACGTTTGCATTGTTATTGTTTGGGGTCGAATGGGTACAACTAATATATTATTGGACCATGGTCAGTCACATGACTATCAAATACAAAAGACCGAAAATGCAGCCCAACAAATCCTAGCCTACAGCTTACAAACAAATGATCTAAGCATGTTTTACTATCAAATCTAGAAATAGAGTTCATATAGGAAATGTATCCCTGCTGTGCCATCGCCGCCACACAGTTTTTACTAAACAATACTTGACAAATACTTCATTTTCTATATGAGGTGATATATCTAGGTCAGTCATTATGGATTCTAACACATTAATAGATTGGTACTTACCCCATCTACGAAGCTATACGATACAATATGTTAAAAAACACAAGTTGTGCAACATCCTTTGATTGAAATGATGATCGGGGAGTAAACTTTTTTTTAATAAGGACGAAATGTCGCCCTAAATAGGAAAAAATATAAAGTGTGGAGTGGGTAGTTAAAGCAGTAAGTTGCATAAGACTCCGAAAATATCATCACATTGTGTAATTTTCGATAATCGCTTTTCTATATTTCATACATGTAAGTTTTTTTTATGTTTTTTTCTAGGTTATTTTACCTGATCCTGACTCTTATGCTCCATCGGGTAGATTATTTCATGCAGCTGCAGTTGTTAATGATGCAATGTTTATTTTTGGAGGTACAGTTGATAATAACGTCCGTAGTGGAGAAATGTTTAGGTAAGTTTATATTTCGAAATCATATACTTATTGATTTACTCCTATATTTAAAAAAAAATTATATTATGTTTATAGTTGATATACTGTTACTCTAATTTTCACATTTTTGATACTTGTATGACGCTGAGAGTATATCAGAAAATTTTATACATTATTAGGAAACTAAATAACTTTTAATATATTAAACAATTATAGTATACTATTGATACATATGGTAGTTAAACCAAATAAAATCTTATTTCCTGATTCTTATTATGTTGGGAACGTGGAATCTTTGGCACAATGACACTACTCAGTATATATCACCACTACACCAAACATTTTATTTTTACACTCGACGCGCGTCTCGCTAACCATGTTAGCTTCATCAGGAGCGATAAAGCTAACCTGGTTAGCGAAACTCGCGTTGTTTGCAAAAATAAAGTGCTTGATGTAGTGGTGATGTATATTGAGTAGTGATTCTTATTGTTCTAAGAAAAATTGAAGAATACGATTTTATAACAGAACTGCAGCATGAGAGTGGATCAGAAAGTTTTATACAATATTAGAAAATTAAATAACTATTAATATATTAAGGAGGTTGAGACGTTAAACGCAACATATGAAAACTATTTTGTATAGATTTGTTTCGATGATTAATTAGTTTAGAAATTTTCTATGAAAAATTTAAGATCTTTAGGAAACCTATTTAAATAAAAATCGAAATTAACAATACATATAGTCTTATGGAGAATACGTCAATTTGATATAAAAATGACAGATTTTTTTATTATAACAAACGAAAAAGAAATGCCATCAATAGGAAATTTAACTATGTTAGATAATGAAATTTCGCGATTATTCTAAAAAATTTTCAAATTTAATTAGAAAGCTTTAACTTTATGAAAAATAACAATATTGGAGGTACTTGTGAATGATTTACCTTTTATCTCTGAAATAGCAGCAACATTGCATTTAGTAGTAATGACGGGAAATTTAAATATTTTAAATTGTACAGTGCAAGTTTTTATAATTAAAACATATGGTGCAAGTAAATAATATTAAGTTTAACTAATAATAAGTTTGCAATGGGTATTAGTTTTTATAAATAAAATAAAAATAAATAATTTAGAGCATTTGTTTTAATTATTTAATTAATTTACTGGTTTAACTTATAATTACCTAGTGCAGCTTCAGTGTTAACATTATAATGTTCCTTATTGTCCTTCGATATAGTGTACTGTCTGTTGATACTGTATTTTACGTTAGACATTTATTACACTTTATGGTTAGTAGTGATGCTAGATCACAGCGTTTTTCATTAGTAATATAACATAATGAAAGTGTTTCATTATATGAAGAACATTTTAAGTTTTCTCCAAGTGATCGCATGTCAGCAATTCGACGACCACTGTCACAGGGGTTAGGAGACACTTGATATTCTGTTCCATTAACCAACACTTTGTTGGCTTAATCTTTGATTGTATACAGCCTCAGTAACGCATTTTCGCTTCCACTTAATTTTTTTACCATTTTTATCAATATTTGTTGATGTTTTGTTATTATCCATTTTTTTTTACTTGTTTACAACAGCTGATCACAATAAACACAAAATTTAATATATCTATATACAAACATATCAGTGGAGCCAACAGTAAATTACTGTACAGCGTTGCCGCTTCGAGACATCGGAATTTTAAAATTTTTAATTATCATTTTTTATTAATTACCTATTTTTTACTATTAAAATATTTTTTTTTTTCTTTTATTTCTCTCATATTATTTGCTTTGATATTTTTTTTAAAAATTATAAAATATAATTAATTTTTATTTTCCATATTTTTTTTTCTATAAGTTTGTACAAAACATACAAAAGTTAATCCGTTGTTGTGAAATTATTTAATTAAATTAAATAAACAATATTTAAGACTTAAAATCTTTCGATAATGAATTTATCATTATAATAATAACCATCGTTAGTCTTATAAAAAATTTTATTATTTAATACAAAGCATTTCTAAATGACAACATTCACAACTTTTAGTTGGGACTATCCCACTTTAACCTCCTTAAACAATAATAGTATACTATAAATTTTATACTTAAACCAAATAAAACCGAATTTCCTGATACTTATTGTTCTAATAAATATCGAAGAATACGATATTAAAACAGGACTTCAGCATGGTATATTATATACATTCATAACTAATGTAAAGCAAAGAAAAAGTTTTAAATAAGTTTAAAATTAAACAGGATAACACAGGCCAACATTTTTCAAACCCTGTGACCAGACTATACTTTTTCGAAGGTTTTTGGTGCACTGAATCCAAATCCGACCTCAGAATTGATCCATCACATCAGATTTTCGAAATATCCTAACCTAAAAATGCAAAAACAAGGTTTTTTGCTATATTCGGGATTATATTATACCGCGAATTAATTTTTTTTTCATAAAACTCGTTGCAGCATCTGAAAGTACTACTCTCCCCCTTCAAAACGCATTTTGAATTTCTCAGATATTTTATTTCTTCTCGAAGAAATCATCCGTTGAAATTAATTAGTTTGTCGTCTTTGTTACAACCGTACCAAAAAAAAGTTAATCCGGCAGGTGAGAGTAGTGTAATTATTTGATTTTTGGGACGCTGAATCCAAATTCGTTGTCGGTTTAACCGATCGAGTCATTGTTTGTCTCTAACCTTAAGAAATTCAAAATGGCAGATCCGATATGGCTGGTCGGAATTCTGAAGAGTCTAAATTACTATAAAACTTACGTTTGCCTTTCTGTTGTGTTAAATTTTCATTCTTTTAGAATTAGAGAATGTAATATCTCTTATTAATTTTCATTCGATGCCTGAGGTTATGTTAGGTTCATTTGCCTTTATGCTTGTTTGGGAATTAAGAGTGTAATATCTTTTATCATTGAAGTATTGAAGAACGGAGTATTATCGAGACAAAATTTTCGTACAAAAGTTGCGTATTTTTACTAAAGAAAAAATATGGGTTCTCATTTAAAAAATCAAAGTTGACCTTAAAATGACCTTCAAAATGATCTTCCAAGATCATCCCAATTATATCATATTATTGTCCCTCAAAACCCTTCAACTTTTGTCTGAAATGTTTTTTACTAAAAGTTGGTATAAAAAAATAAAGAAGCCATTAAAATGGGACAATGTATGATAACAAATAAACAATGTTGCTATTAGAAAGATGATTTCTCCAAGAAGAAATAAGATATCTGAAAAATTTGCAAAAACGCATTTTGATAGGGAAGAGTAGTACTTTCATATGCCGCAACGAGTTTTATGGAGAAAAATTATTTCGCGGTGTAATATAATCCCGAATATAGCGACAAACCGTGTTTTTTTGCATTTTTAGGTTAGAATATCTCGATAACCTGATGTGATGGAGCAATTCTGAGGTCGGATTCGGATTGAGCGCACCTTCGGGAGAGTATACTCTGGCTTTAGGATCTGGAGTTTTGTCCAATTTTTGTCGTCCTGTGTAATTGGTAAAAAAAGAAACGAGTGGCTAATGACTGTGTCATAAGTAAACATTGCTTGCATATATTATAAAAATTGAAAAGTCAATTTCAGTTTTATATCGTTGACATTTCTTCTTTGCTAGCTTTTAAGTGTGGTATTATGAAACGACATCGAATTTCAAAAGGCACTGTACAAATGGTTACAATTTTTAAATAGATTTCAGTTTGCAAGTTATCCAAAATGTACTCTACACGAGGATTACGGAAGTCTGTTAACAAAAGATGAATGTAAAAGGTATTATGATATTCGTTTCATAGTGGGAGAAAAGGAGGAAAGAATTTGTGCACACGTCCCGATAGTGGCAGCTAGATCAGCTTATTTAAGAGAATGTATCAGGCAGGCAAAAGTAGTGGTAGAGAAAAAAAATGAAAGATTGTTTAAAGATAATCACAACCGTAAGTATATAACATTTTTTTCTTTAAAACGTGGAGAATCATTAGTCCTTACGCTAATATTAGTATTTATCTGTTTGTATTCTAGATGATGATATGGAAGTAACAGACTTTTTGGAGGTAAAATTACCAAAAGCCAATTGCACTGCTTTTCGAATGGTATTAGACTACATTTACACAGATTGTATTGATCCATCAAAGTATATTACTAAAGACGAGCTTGATCCTGACAAGACTATTCTCATTAGGTAATGGAGTTTTATTTAGGTTCTACTATTATTATATTAACATAAACATGCATCTACTCTTACTATTTGCTTTTTTAAAATTACCTGTTGTGTCAACTTCTGTTAAAAGGAGAATCCAAATAAAATTTGCAAAATATTTTCTATTTCCTAGGGGTATTAGCTTGATCTCTATAAAAAAGTATAGTAGGTGGATATCAGAAAACATTAGTTTTTCCTTCAATTCTTTATTTTGTGAGAAACTAGTAAGATATGGTAGCTTGTTATTGCCTTATATTAGTGTATTAAATGATAAAATAATGGTACATCCGATTTCGGGATCTCAAAGATTATTTTAACGAAGAAAAAATGCAAAATTTTCAAAAGTAGTTTTTATTAAAGATAACTATTTCTATTAAATTTCTTACCTTACCTATAACAGATACCACAAGTTTAATAACGAGTGAATATATACATACATATATATATATATATATATATATATATATATATATATATATATATATATATACCAGGTGTACAAGTATGAAATGCGGATTTCAGACACACAGATGGTGTACCAATACAGTTTGTGCTATAAAGATTTGATACTGCGCCATTTTGTTGTGTCATCAAGTGTCAGACGCGCACGAGTGATAAATTGGAGAAGTGTGTTGTGTTGTTGTGTTCAATATGTCGAAATTTATACCGAACAAAGAGCATTCGCTGCCAGCATCAATTTTTTGTTTTCATTTAAAGAAAATTGCTGTTGAATCATACCGATTACTTGGCGAAGCTTATGGTGAACATACTCTATCGCAAGATACGCGTGAACGATGGTTTCGGCGTTTCAAAAGTGGCGACTGTGATGTTGCAGACAAGGAACGTGGAAAACCGCCAAAAAAATACGGAGATGTGGAATTGCAAGCATTGTTGGACGAAGATGATTCGCAAACACAAAAACAACTCGCCGAGCAATTGGGCGTTAGTCAACAAGCTGTTTCCAATCGGCTACGAGAGATGGGAAATATTCAGAAGACCGGTAGATGGGTACCACATGAGTTGAACGACAGGTAAATGGAGAAGCGCAAAAACACGTGTGACATTTTGCTCGCTCGGTACAAAAGGAAGTCGTTTTTACATCGTATAGTTACAGGGTATGAAAAGTGGATTTATTTTGAGAATCCCAAGCGTAAAAAATCATGGGTAGACCCAGGCGCACCATCCAGATCGACCGCAAGACCGAATCGCTGTGACAGAAAGACGATGCTCTGTGTTTGGTGAGACCAGAGGGGCGTGGTCTATTATGAGCTGTTAAAACCTGGGGAAACGGTTAATACTAAACGTTACCAACAACAATTGATCGATTTGAACTGTTCGCCGCTTGAAAAAAGGCCAGAATACCGAAAGAGGCAACACAAAGTCATTTTTCTTCATTACAATGCTCCATCACATACGGCAAAACCAGTTCGTGACACGTTGGAAGCACTCAGCTGGGAAGTTCTACCCCATGCGGCTTACTCACCAGACTTGGCTCCTTCCGATTACCACTTGTTTGCATCGATGGGTCACGCACTTGCTAAGCAGCGCTTTGGTTCGTACGAAGATGTGAAAAAATGGCTCGATGAATGGTTCGCAGCAAAAGGGGAAGATTTTTATTGGCGTGGTATTCACAAATTGCCCGAAAGATGAGAAAAATGTATAACAAGCGATGGAGCATACTTTGAATAAAGTACTTTTTATCATTCTTCCGAATTTAACATGTTTTTTTTAGAAAAAAAAAATCCGCATTTCATACTTGTACACCTGGTATATACATACATATATATATATATATATATATATATATATATATATATATATATATATATATATATATATGTATATATATATTTATATATTTATATATTTATATATATATATATATATATATATATATATATATATATATATATATATATATATATATATATATATATATGTATATATATATTTATATATTTATATATTTATATATATATATATATATATATATATATATATATATATATATATATATATATATATGGGTGTTATGAAATTCACGTTATATTTTGAAAGGGGTGACTCCTAGGGTTACGTAGAAGCACCTTCAATATTTTTTTCAAATTTAAAAATTTTTGAAAAATTAAAGAAGAGGGAAAGACTGCATTTTACCGAATCATTTACAAAACTAACCTGCCCATGAAAGGTCAACATTAAAAGAAAAAAATTCCTTAGAACGCCCGAGAACAACTGGATCATTGTCCCTTAACAGCTGATTTTCAAGTAGGGAGAGTAGGGTATATCGACCCTCAGCTTGAAAAAATCGTAGACAATAATGCATTTTCGTCTATAAAAATATTTAACGTTGGTGATAGTGGATTTTCCACCGTTCAGATAAAAACGCAAAAAGTTTTAAGATTAAAAAGGAAGAAACAAATCGGCGCAATCAGAGAGGAGTTAATACGACAACCTTGTGTTGCGCCAGTGTGGCTGGCAAGTTTGTGCCCTCAATGCTTATATTTAAAAGAATCGAAAATCCTGAATTGGGGAATGACACACGTTCTGAGAGTGTTGTCACTATTCCAGGCACTGGCTATATTAATTCAAGCTTATTTGTAAAATGGATGAAACATTTTATAAGCGTCGTAATGCTAACCTATGAAATCAAAGTATTACTTTTGCTTTATGGAAATACAATGCATTCGAAGCACTTGGAAGAGTTGAATGTAGCAAAGGCTAATGGGATAATAATGTTACAACCGCCAGGCTTTACTACTCATTGGGTTCAGCCACTGGACGTCTTTTTTTTAAAAACCTATGAGCAGTTATTATATTAAGGCAACAGAAAAATGGTTGAGGACGAATCCAGGTCGTCAAGAAACGCAATATCAAGTTGCAAGTTTATTTGCTGAAGCTTACCAAAGAGCTGCTTTCATTGGCACCATTGTGCACGGATTTAAAGCGGCTGGAGTTTGGCCCATGGACGAAAACGTTTTTTCCCGAACATTTGTTTAACTCAGCTGAAAATATATTATCAATAATGAAAACAAGCCAATTGTTTAGAAACCTGATGGCTTCGAATAGATTGCTACATTTAAATAGTGAACTTTAACGCCAAGGCTTTAATTTTTTTTTTAAATCTTAATGCCCTATACTAGAAAAAATACTGTCTAAAAAACTGTGGAAATTACTTGATGTCCTTACCAAAATATGTTGGAAGAATCATAACTAACCAAACCGAGGAAAAATACAACTAAAAAAGATAAAGACATCCATAACCAAAGGAGGAATAAAAAAAAGAATAACGCCAATAACAAGAATAATACGATTTAAACCAATTCCCAACTTAAAAAAGCTACGGAGTGTTAGCAGACGCCGAAAATAAACCCTTTGATGCCGGCATCGTCCGCCGTAACCTACCTTAATAATTAATTTATTAGGCTCGCTTCTTTAATATGAAGCAAATACAATTTTAGCGAATTACATGTGTTAAAATCTTGAAATAGAAAACTTGTGTAATTTAGACCAACTTTGCCTATGTCATTCAAGGCCCCAAAATTACATACATGTTTTGTGACCATTTGACCAATCATAAAATGTCGCCAAGTTATAGCCGCAATTCTTACCACAAGCTCAATTGTACCAAAGAATAATAAACCTTTAACGACAGTAACCAAATCTGGTTTGAACTAAAGAATTTTAATTATGTTCTGTGATTTTTTCGAAAGCCTTTGACTATGTAAATTCGAGACCTATAGTTTACTTGTTTTCTTCGTACTTGTTCAACAGAAAATAACTTGCTTATTCTAACTTTTTTTTTGCTCCTAAACACAAAAAAACCGGCCAAGGGCAAGTTTGAGTTGCACAATTAGTGTTCCGTACCGTGATTGAGAAAGTATTCTATGAAATTCAGTCACATATTCATCTTCAATGTAAAAATTACCAAGAAAGTATAAAAAGCGAGACATCTTTGTAGTAAAAAGTTTAAAAGAAATAGTTACTATCTAAATATTTGTTTAATTATCAACACATAAAATAAAGTTATTTCGTCTCGATACTTATCCGCTGGTCACTAGTCATCATGATATTACTGATTGTACTGAATACATATTGATATTTTGTAGTTCTGTTGAATTCACAGCTTTCCACGAAAAAAGTCTCCACCATATTGTCAAGTCAAATAGTTTTTTTTTATACCAGATAGGTTTTCAAACATAATCCAGTCGCGATAATTTTCGCTCAATCTACACCTCATGGAGAATATTCCCGAATTTTTTCGTAATTTTTTGATCAGTACTCTTTTCACCAAAAACTGTATTTTATATGTCAAACGTAATCCCCTCGTGATAATTTTCGCTCAATGTACACTTTATGACGAATATTCCAGAATTTTTTTCAGATAGGGGGCAGCAATTTTTGACCCTTTTTTTAAAATAACATAAAAAGTTAAAATTTAACTTCCAGAACCACACGGCTCTGATTGGGCCATCGATTTCTACGTTTGTGCCAAATTTCAACTTTCTGTGTCAAATAGTTTCGAAGAAAATCGGGTGTGACAGATAGACGGGTAGGCAGACAGATACCGAAGTGTTTCCATAAGTGTTCCGTATGGCACAAAAAAAAGTTATAGAAGGAGCCACACCTGAAAATAATTACATGAGTTTTGACTAAGGGTATAGTTTAAGTAGTAGTTAAGTAAGTAAGAGTTCCAGTTATTAACATTTTTTTCATAGAATTATGGATGTTTACCAACTTGCTGAAGAATTTCAAATGACCAGATTAGAGTATTTGTGCGTCCAGTTTTTGAATACGACGATTTGTTTGAACAATATTGTTGAAGCCTTGAAAAATGCTGATAAATTAAAGCTTGAATACATTAAGGAACAATGCCTGAGGTTTATAGTTAAGGAGACTAATTTCAACCATATTATTATGAGCTCAGAATTTGAAACCCTAGACAGTAGATTAATGGTACAGATTATACGAAGGAAGCAAATTCCACCACCAAAGGTAGTGTTCATATTATGTTTATAGTGGGGTTTATTGAGGCATAAGCGTAAAAGAGCACTTATAGAGTAGAAAAGGGTAATGGGAGTCATTTAAGCGAGAATTTAAATAACAGTTTATTTCAAAATCAAATCTTTATTGCAACCGCCTTATAACAAAATTAAATTATTTAACTATCATTTGAGATCAGTTTTAATCAATCAACTGTGGAAATAAGAAGAGTTTAAAAAAAAATACATTTGACTCCGATCGCACTGAGATCGGGGCAATGGTGGTCACCCTGTGGGTAATCAGAGCCAAACAAAATTTAACACATATCGCAGACATAACCTTAAGCAAAATTCTACCCAGAGCAGCTGGCGTGAGCTCACAACCCACATGCGGTACACCTGTACCGTTGTTTCTTCCGAATTCGCAGTATATAAGACATAGGTTTCCTGCGTCTTCTGCATCATCCTCTTTATCATCCTGGCATAACTCGTTAGTATTTACGTCTGATCCCGAAGTGCTATCATTTGACTCCTGGAGAACTTGCCTTTTTGCCCTTTTGAGGCCCTCCATCTGCACCTTAATATTTTTTCTTTGGCCTTTACCTTTTCATTTCTCCTTCTCTTTTCCTTTGTTTTGTTGAGATTTTCTTATCTTCTTATTTTCTTTTTCTATTAAATTTTCTTTGATTGGCGCCGGTTAAGACTGTGGCATGCTGCTTCTTTCGACCCTGTCTTGTAGTGAAGCCAGGTGTTTTCTCTGGCAATTTTATAAGGTCTTGGATAGTAGATACTTTATCAGACGACTCTTTGGCTCGAGGTGTTGGCGAAGTGAGTTCTACTTGTTTCGACGTGCCAGGAACTGATGGGTCTGCTTGCCCCGATGTGCTAGGAATCAACCTTGAATCTTGCACTCTATCTGTAGAAGAAACCGAAATAGATTTATCACAACCTTGAACTGCTATAGACTCAGATTGAAGAATCTCAGAAGCAATAAAATCTTAAGGACTTATTGGGAAAATACCAGTTGCTCTAAATCTAGATTCTCCTTTGCTAATAGATGCAACACTATTAAATGCTTTCATCACCAAGGATGTTACGTCATAAGGCGTTATCTTTTCTGTGAGATGGCTTTTCATAAATAAGTCACATTTTTTTTTGTAAGCTGCTTTTAGTGGTCCAAAGAAAGAAACATCTATGAGCTGCATTTTATGCGATGTTTGTGGTGGCAAAGATAGCATATGAATATGGTTGATCTTGCAATAGTCATAGATGGGAAGGGAAATATGACTAGCATGATTGTCTAGTATCAACAGAACAGGTTCATCCACAGACGGTTTAACGTGGTGTTTAAAGTGCTTTTCATTTATCCAACCGTTGTGTGAGCATTTGTAAAGAGCTCCTATTGGACCATCCTTCTTGAGTAGTGGAGTTAACCTCTTCCTAGGAAAAATAAACATTGGTGGAATGAATCCTCCAGCAGCGCTCATTGCACACATCAAAGTGTTTTTTTTCCTCTCCGCCAACTTGTGATAGACCCCACTCTCTTCTGCCCTTTCGTAGCAAGTATTTTCCCCGGAGTTTGTAGAAATCTCTGTTTCATCGCAATTATACATATTTTCTGAACAAATTTATATCCTTCCATCATTTCTCCTAATAGCTTAGCGAACAACTGCACCTCCTCTTTATTAAAACCTGTAATTCTGTTTATGCTTGTTGCTTCTGGTTTCCTAATAGATATATTATTTCTCAACATAAATGCATTTAACCAATCACGTCCAGCCATTCTTGAAGCGACGTTGAAGTTGTGCTTTAAATTCAATCTTTCAGCATATTCGAATGCCACTTTTCTTACCTAAATTGCTGTACATCCATAGAATACATCGGTCATCCTTTTTACCACATTTGCTAATTCTTTTTCTACTTCTGATGTAAAGACAGTAAGTCGTCCAAGACGTGGTCACAAGTTAGATTTTTTTTTAAATCTCTTTTATAGACTACCTATAGTCTTAGCAGCTTTTCGTATGGAATAACCCTCTTGTTCAATGTTCAAATTCGACACTTACCGTTAATTTTATTAAAACGAAAATTTACATCGGCGAGACGCCAAAACAAAAACATAACTGTCATTCCGAAACGCGCGGTGGTAACTAGTGCGAGTCGTTCGTAAAAGTGGTGGGAAGTGCAGCGCGGGGCAGAAAGATCATCAACATTACTCTTGGACGTGTAGTTTTATAGATATGTGGGTGACCACCATTGCCCGCTGACTCCCATTATCCGCTCTTACCCTATTTAATTCTTAAATTACGTTTTATGTGGCAAAAGTAATGTTTTTGTAGTTTTAATTTTTTAATACTATATTTTACGTAACAAATTTTGTCAAAAATTTGTTTTTAAAGTTAGAGTTTATATGAGATGTTTAGTCAACAGTCTTTGTATATGGGCTATGTTAGAAAATCATCATCGCTTGTTTTTAGTTACAGTAAAATAGTAGTTGATGGAAAAAACGTCTTAATAATAGCCGTAAATTCGTACGGCTAATTCAAACATACCTAAACTTTTAATTAAACGGACTCGGAAATTAAATTTAATATGATTCAAATCACTTTGAGGATAATTTTTCAAACTGATTTTGTTTTTTAAAAATTTACTTGAAAAGTATACAATAAAACATAGAGCTAGTATTAAAAGATACATGTATCAATTCTAGGAAAACTGATAATTCAGTTTGTGGTATATCATTAAAATAGGAATTTAAAATAAATAGCTGAAATACATTGAAATACATACCTTCAAGAAATGTAACTTTTTCATTATTACCGCATGATTTCAGATAATTTTTGTTGATAATTATATCTAGTCTTTGTTTTCCATTCTGTAAATTTTCTGTGTCTGTATAAGATAATAGAATATTTTATTCGTTCTTGAGATCCAGAAACTGGTATGGAACATGTCACAAAAATACAAGACCATATATGTATACCATTTTACAAACATAATACAAATTACGATAATTCAAATATCTAACATATCACAGTTTATGGTATTAATTCATCAAGCCTGAAATATGTTCTGTACACCAGGATTGATTTCAGATGTTTTTTAAGTAGATTATGGGATAGGGGACGTACCTGAGTTAGTAGTTTTCTCATAATTTCGTTATGAAATATTCAACTTTTTTTGGAAGGATTAATGTTTATTAATTGAGTGCTGAAGGTTATTTTTATTTCGGGTGTTTTAATTATGACCTAAAGTACCTCTAAGAATAAATATCGTTTCTTTTTTGTAAATAAATATGATTCCAAGATATACAGGCACACAACTGTTAAAATTTTATTCCTGATGAATACTAGCCCAAAGTTATCCCTAGGACGAAGACCACACATATTTTTAGACATCTATTTTGGATTATTAAGGTCCTATTTATGAGATGCAAAGGTATAAAATACCATTAAGACGGTCTCTTTATTCATACAGTAAAACAAGGCCTTTAAAGCATAATTGTACTTTGCTAGAGATGCACACAGTTGTTCTTTATGGTCCATCCAATCTACTGTCGATTGTTACAACCAGAAAAAATACAGAATTGCTTGCTTGTAATATTTTTTTATTGAATTTAAAGTGTGTCATGTTATGTCATTTCTCCTATTGAAATTTATAAATTGAGTTTTTATCAACATTAAGTAGCAATTTATTTTTTATAAACCATCTCTCACTCATTTTTTACTTTACGTTCTATATATATATATATATATATATATATATATATATATATATATATATATATATATGTATATATATGTTATATATGTTATATATATATATATATATATATATATAT
>CM032449.1:100786926-100904426 GCA_019049505.1 Pachyrhynchus sulphureomaculatus | reverse complement strand
TAAAATTGCTTTTTTATGTAGGAAACGAATAAAGATGCCGATAAATAGTTGGCACAATTAATTTTGACATTAATTATTTAAGATGTTGTGTAATAGTGATAATACAAAAAAGATTTTTCAGATGTTGAATAATTTTATGACTTTAGATAATTTTACATATATGTAAAACATTTTTTATCATTTTTTACCTTTGTTACACTTTTTACTTCTAACAACAGCACCAAAACATCAAGCTGTAAATTTCAAAAAATCATTAATTTCCCAATATACTTTGTTTTAATGCAACTAATGAATGAAATTATATTTCAGATTAAAATCGGTGATTTAACTCCTTCTAAAAAGTCTTTCGATACCTTATTACGCTACATATACTATGGAGACACCAAAATGCCGCCAGAAGACTCACTCTACCTATTTGCATCGGCCTCGTTCTTTAACTTCTCCAACATTCGCTTGCAAACTTTCTGTAAGCAAAATTTAGAAAGAAACGTCACACCTGAAACAGTAATCGAAGTTCTCGAAGCAGCTGATAGAATTCAAGCAACTGATATGAAAAAGTATGCATTGGACTTAATTGCTCTTAATTTCACCAAAGTTGTTAAACAGCCTAAATTTAAATTGCTTGATAAGGCGTTAATATTGGACATATTGGACATCCTGGCTGATTGTATGGGCAGTAACCTCATAACAGATCCATGACTAATAAAACACGCTTGTGCCTGCGATATTTGCATGGCCAAAAGGAAGTATTTGATTGAAAGTCGAAGGCTGTGGATTCCTAGAAGATACGTTTATGTTAAAGGAATTAGAATAAGAAAAGAATATTTATCTTAATTGTTGTTAATGTTAGGAAAATATCTTGATCTTCAGGAACTAACTTAACTCCTCATTTCTAACATTTTCTCTTTTCTTATCTTATAATGTGCGTAATTGGAACCAAAGACATGAGAATTTGTTGCAAACAAGTTGTGACAGAATATGAATCGGTAATGTTCTTAAATAAACGTACGGAATGTAATATATTCTTTAATCTTACTGGAATTATTTTCTATTATTAAAAATATGCTTAGGTGATTCGTTTCTTTAAAATATCAAGATTTAGACATGTTGAAAACATACATTTTATAAATATTCTACAAAAATATATTTGCAATAATAATTACTACCGTAATTCCAATACGGAAGCTAGGAGACAGTGAAGACAGAGAATAATTTAAATTTTTACAAATAATATTATATAAATGTTCGCTAGTACTAAGACCATTAAATTTAATAGCAGTGCGTGTTTTAAGTATACGTCTGTCTATTAGATAAAATTACGCACTTCATTAGATTAGACTTTTAATGATATTGGGACAGTTTGACCGATTACGATCCAGTCAAAATTTAATGTAATGTTTTTTTTTTACAAGATGATACATTTTACACTTGCTGAATTTATTTCATGCTGTTCTACCTCATCAAACATGGTTAGTTAAATTTTTTAAGTATACCTCATAATAAAATGACTTTTAGTACAAGCGGATATACTTTTCGATAAGATTTAATAGCGTATATATAATTGCATGAGGAAAATCTATGTCAAATTACATTAAATATTTTCATGCTTGGACTGAGTAATAACTTTGGGATTCCTAATAAGTTCAAGTTTCATTCTCTTAATTATTTGTCTTCCTAATCTTTGTATCTTGTACATTCCTATTGTTTCCCAATAAATACTTCCCCCTAATATTATTTCTAATATTTTTTTTTGAAAGTTTTATAAATATGTGTAATTTATTTGTTAATAAACTGTTGTATTACCGTTATAAATGTAATACTATTCAAATTTATTAAAATATACCTGCATGAATAGTAAAAATGTCTTTATTTCTCCCAAGATAATATTGGGCGTTTAAAACATATTCTTAGATTTTTGATCGGAGATTGGACGTACTATAGTTTAAAATTACGCTATAATCTCAATTTCACCAACAAAGACAGATGTAGGTCATATTTATTTCACTGCTAGGCGACACAGTTTGAAAAATTATTTAAGGTCTCCCGACTTAAAAGTTAAATATAAATAAAGCTAATTTTAAATTTTCCTGCAAGTGGCCCTTATAATTTTTGTTACAAAAATTTAAGAATACATACGTTATTACGTAATTTAAAGAAAAATAATATTAGCCATTAGTTAAAGGTGATAGATAATAGTTAATTATACAATCACTGAACTGAATTTTTATTATACAACGGTTTTACCAACCAATAGGAAAATGGTATTTGACAAACAATAACTAAGGTAATTTGTATTGTAAAACTGACGTTGTGATAAATTTCTCATCTTTTCGTCGCCTAAGCAGTTCGAAGTTAGCTTTTTCGATTTTTCAGCCAAATCATTTTGGACCCAACAAATTTTTTTTTGTTATTTTATTTAAATTTGTCCAGAATGTTCTAAAATTAATTTCCGTTAGCCGCTTACTAAGGACACTGTGACGCGAAATCCATGGAGTTTTGACATAGTCAGGTCAGTTGGTATATACAACAAATTGTTGATTAATTTGTTTTGTTCTTACAGTGAAAAATGAAGAATTGTACAAAATGTGTAATATTTAGTTTGCAATGATTATCATTTAAATTAATTTATTTGTTCATAAGATCATATAAATTACATGAGACAAGTCAAGTCTAAAATTAAATTAATTTGTGGAGATAAATAGTTCAAAATATAAAACAAGCTACACCGGTCTAACCAAGATGACTTTAAAAGTAGATATAATAATTCTTAACGTTCCTAAACTTTGTCATATTGTAAAATACATTTGTAAATAAAAAGTTTTAAACTATTTAAAAATTTTGTCTTTCGATTGTTTTCTAGTATTGTGCTGAAATTATGATACATAAGTAATACGGTTATTTCCCAAATCTTCCTGTTCGATGGTTGATTATTACAAAAGGCGAATCTTTCCTAGTTCTGTAGCTGTTATTTTTTTTAGGAGCGTAGCATACGTGCTGTAGGGAAATCCCTAAAGCGCTACAGGAGCGACACGTGTGTCAAAAAAGCAATTCACGTTGGTCTTGAATCTCTGTAAGTTGTACGCGGTGGGAAACACAGTCCAGAATATTGTGTAGGTTCTGTTTCAAAATGCTAGTAATTTCCGTATCAAGGGCACATTTTACTTTTTATTTGATTCCTTCTTATTATACGTTCATAGATTTGACACGGTTAAAATTAATTTACATATGTAACTTATAAAAAGGGAAATGAGAACTAGTTTACATTTTACAAACAAACATAAATAAAAGTGCCTTGCTCTTTTTTACGATTTTGTGTAATGAGTATATTGCGAACTATATAAAGGCTGCTTACTTAAAAAATCTTTAATTTGTTTTTTAAATTCAAGTAGGGTTTCTATTTTTTTTATGTTCTCTAGTAGTTGGTTATAATAATAGCGTACAGCGAATCTCTGACTATTTTTATAATGCACATATTTGAAAAAGCTTAGATGGATATTATAGCTATTTCTAGGGAGATGATTATCTTTTTTCAAATGAAGATTTATTCACACGAATATATGTTAATAGTTTGTATAAGTAAATGACTGTAACTGCCAAAATCTATTTTGATTCAAAAAAATGACGACACGACTCTCTTTTTGACAAGCCAAAAATCAATCCAATAAACTTTTTCTCAACAACAAAAATCCTATTTGCAGTCGTTGCCCATCCTCAAACCAAAATATTGTAACTAAGTTGAAAGTAAAGGAATGCGGAATAAAAATTAATGATAATTACGGTTTTTTACAAGGTTTTTCAATTTGCGGATCAAATTTAAATTTAAAACGAAGTAAAATGCCAAAAAATTTTGATCGTTTTACTAATGAGATTATTCTATTAAAATTGATAAGGAAAATCTCCGAATCCCTAACTCCATCGGACACTCACGTTTCAGACAAACATATAATTTCAAATTAACATTTTTACAGCGCCAGTTAAACTTCAACTTTTGGATTAATCCTCTAACATTTTGAAAAAATTCTGAAGTTTACATTTAATTCTGTTCTTTTAAAATTTTGTCGTTTCTTAAGGAATGTATGTAAGGAATATCTTTGGAATACTTGACAACCAATCCCTCTTCCCCATGATTTCTTCCGTTATTAAGTTCTTCGTAAACTTTTTTTAGCTTTTGTAGTTGTATATACGTCATTTCATATTCGTCGATTAATGACGCAGTGAGTAAAAAGATGGAATACTGGAACCCAATGATTGTGAATTGAAATAATAATACAAAAAATAACGAAAATAAAATATAATATTTATTTCTTAAAATATAACAGCTTAAATTGCCCGATTTTATGTGGGGTATACTAAAACCAAAAACTGTATTTTGGTAATGGCAATTAAAAACTAATTTCTTACAAGTTTAAATCCTGTCCTCGTAAATTCACCTTTGGTTTAATCAGTTATTTGTATGCAGTAAGTATTTAAATTAGTTACGCCTTTTTGGGGGTAAATTAAATATATTTTATGTTCCTAAGTAACACCAATTATGTCTAGTTATCTACACGTATTTTATAAATTATTGTCTTTCACTTCATTAGGGTCAGAAAATATAGGTTTGTCTGTAGGTCCTTCAATGACAAAACCTTTAGCGCCAAAAAGGAATCTTAAAAATGGTCTCATGGATTCTAAAAGTCGCTGCATTCGTATTGCTGAGTTCTGAAATAAACAAAGAATTGTAATTTAATAAAATAAACAATAAAATTAAAACTGGTTGGTACACTTAGCTAATATAATATAAATAAGTGTATGTTTGTATATTTATATTTCCCTGGATTATAAAATATTCAGCTTTGATTATTTTTAATTTTGGACCTCAAAAACTTGTGCTTTTGTTTATAAAAAATTTAAGTTTTAAAAAAATGTGAATATCTCCGGTTATATAAGTCGGATCTAGACAAAAAAACCAAACTCTTCCTAATGAAATTTCCAACAAATCCTCGTTGATTTTAAGTCGCTCGGGTGCGTACATAATCTACAAAACTGAAAAACAGGCAATTTTTTTTTTGTTTCATTTTATTGTACAGAGTGAGTCAACAATAGAGTAAAGTTCATTATCTCATTTGTTTCGGGAATGGCGAAAAAATGTTAAATACAATAGTTTTAGGAAATGTTAAGATGCACAGTTTAAAATTATTTTTGAGTATACAGTACTTCAAAAAGTGTGGCCGATATAACAAGTTTTTTTTTTATTGGAACATCCTATTTTCTAATTTATTTTTAATTTCTGCGTAAAATTTTATAACTTTTTTTATTAAGAATGTTATATACCTAAACCTAGTAGTTTTTCTAATATTTCATTTTTTTTTTAAATACTAGTTTTCAGCTTTGTAAAAAATTGCCAGTAGTACCATTGTTTTGGAAGGTGGAATACTCATAATTGGTATGAGCCTTCTATAGAGATGAAAAAAAAGTTATATGTAAAGGAATTTGAGTTAGATGCTACAGGGTTTTCCAAATAAATTTATACATTTCGACTATTTTAAACTGAAAAATCTTAAATTTTTTAAATGGCACACCCTGTATATTATTATTTTTTCTGATAGATTTTACAAAACCCTCCAACTTTTATTAAGTATGTCATATACCTATTTCTAATAGTTTTCTATTTATTTTAAATTTTTTCAATTTTTACCCTTGTTTTTAATACACTTACGCTATAACATCATAGTTGCCAAGACAAAACAAAAATGTAGGCAATGTCAAATTTTGACATGTCTATTAACCAAGTAAAAATAGTTTAATTTGTTGTAGTAAGTGACGTATAAAGGTAATAGTTACGGAGTTTCCTAAAAATGAATTAATTGATATGATTTATATACTTTGCGAGGCGGGAAGAAATTGTCTTTTGGCAGTAAGGCTTTACGGAGCGAAGTACCCTAATAGACGTTTACCATCTAGACAATCTTTTCAGTGCTTAATGGAACGGTTTGATGGTAGTGGTGGCGTTGAGTATACGAAACGGAAAGTAGTAAACCAGAACACTACCAATGAGGAAAAAGAAATGGAGATTTTACTTCATGTTGAAGATAATCCCCAGGTCAGCAGCCGTCAACTAGCTGACTTATCTGACACATCCCAATCTACGGCTAATCGCACCACGAGAAAATACAAGTATCATCCCTTTCATATGGAACTACACCAAGAACCTCAAGACCGTGATTTTGAACGACGAGTAAATTTTTGTACCACCATGAAGGGAGCAATAGAAGCCGATCCAAATTTTTTTATCCAAAATAATGTTTTCTGATGAAGCTACTGTTCGCAGTAATAGAGCAGTTAACCGCCATAACATGCATTATTATTCAACAGTTAATACACTTTGGGTCCGGGAAGTTCAAAACCAAAACCGTCGGTCGCTTAATATATGGTGTGGAAAATTAAATTTTCGAATTGGGAATTCGGAATGGGTGCAGGACCCTTTATGCTAAGGAAAGTGAAGGAAAATATAGTAAAATGACTAAACATGTGTATTCAAGTACACGAGCATATTTTTGAACATTTATTACGTTATAATAATTAATCATTAGATAAATGAAACTATATTAAAATTATTATTAACTATTTGTTTATGTTTTACACAATAGCGTAAGTGTATTAAAAACAAGGATAAAAATTGAAAAATTTAAAATTAATCGAAAACTATTAGAAATAGGTATATGACATACTTAACAAGAGTTGGAGGGTTTTGTAAAATCTATTAGAAAAAATAATAATATACAGGGTGTGCCATTTAAAAAATTTGAGATTTTTCAATTTAAAATAGCCGAAATGTACAAAGTTATTTTGAATATCCTATAGCATCTAACTTAAATTTCTTTACATATATCTTTTTTTTCATATCTATAAACCGCTCGTACCAATTATGAGTATTTCACCTTCAGAAACAATGGCACTATTGGCAATTTTTTACAAAACTGAAAACTAGTATTTTCTTAAAAAAATTGAAATATTAGAAAAAACTACTAGGTTTAGGTATATAACGTTATTAATAAAAAAGTTATAAAATTTTACGTAGAATTTAAAAATAAATTAGGAAAAGGATGTTCCAACACTTTTTTGAAGTACCCTGTGTACTCAAAAATAATTTTAAATCATTGTTTTAGGAAATGTTAAAGTGCACAGTGTTTTAGTATGTATTTAACATTTTTTCGTCATTCCCGAAACAAATGAGATAATGAACTTTTTTCTATCGTTGACTCACCCTGTACAGGTCCACTAAGTGAACCAATCGGCTTGAAACTTTCAGAAAATATACGATATAGCAAAAATACCCCGAAATTTTGGTACAAAAATATTGAACCCAGTGGGCACAATCAAATTTGTTATTTAAAATTTGAATTGCCCACCATTTTATGCCATTTGGTCCAAACTGGATGCCTATTTTGTCAGTCAAAAGGAAAGCAACATTGAAAGCAAATTCAGTTACATCTTGATGTCCCTCTTAAAATATTATTATTAAATCAACAACGTTTGCTGAAATAGTACCGTAGCAATTGGAAAAATTTAATTTCATCAATGTCTTAGAGACGTGCAAAAGTAATAGCAAATAACGAGAGAACTAGAAATCTGATTAGTTATTTTTGTTAATATTGGGTTAGTCCTATTTTGGTAGTTACTAATCTTAATTTATTGCGTTTTTATTTTTTAATTATTTTCATTTAAAAAAAATTATGGCACCTAGACTCTTGAACCAGTTGTACTTTCAATGACATTTTTAGGCGTCTTTTGTCAACGTCGCCCGAACTGGTTCAGGCATAACACAATACTTGGTCACATTTTATATAAAATTTTACCAGTCGACAGACTGCTGTAGATAGGCTCCGAACTGGTAATCAAAGAGAGGTTAATTATTTCAATGGTTTCAGATTCAATTATTTTCTTTAATATTTCTTTAATTTTTATAATTTATGTTTTTTTTTTTTTAAACTATTTATGAACTTTTTTAAATTACAAACAAAAAAACTTACTATCATGTAATCTCCAACAGTATTCGATAGATTAGTCACAAGGGTAAATGAAGAACCAAAAAGTTGATCTGGAATTTCTAGTGATACGGGCTTTCCTGGCGTGAACATAACTATATCCTCGGTTGTAGTGGGACCTTTAGGGGTGGTTGGCTTATCCCAAGCGAATCTGTACCCTGATCTACGGATTCGAGGTTTCTGGAATAAGAAATAATTGACTAGGAAATGCATTAAACAAATAATACATACATAAGGTTTTTGCTCATAAGATACTATTACAGAAAGCTATGTCTATATTGCGAGTATGAACCTGTGAATAAAAGGTATACAAAATATATATGACTAATATTTTAATTTTTAATTTAATTATTTGCTTAATAAAGCAATAGTAGTTTTAAAATCTTGACGGAATACAACATAACTTTTTGCAAAATTCTATGGCCACGACTATCTTTTGCAAAATTCTATTGCAACGATACCTGTTGAGAAAGCGAATTTGTTGGCTGAACTCTTTGCTTCACATTCTACTGTCAATTTCCAAGGAAAAACACAACCTACTATTTCCATATTGCAGTCAAGGATGCCCGATATTGTCTTTAGACAGCGTATCATAAAGCGTATTTTAATGAAGCTAGACACCAAAAAGGCTTCTGGCGCTGATGGAATACCTGCCGTAGTTCTCAAAAACTGTGCGAGGGAACTGACACCAGTTTTCTGTAGACTTTTCAACCTATCCTACAGAAAGAGAATATTTCCTTCCTGCTGGAAATGTGCCACAGTTAAGCCGATACCTAAAAAAGCCAAGAAGACCTTGCTAAATAACTACCGACCAGTCGCACTACTTTCAATAATATCGAAAGTCATGGAAAAGGTTATCAATCAGCATCTTCTAAAATATTTTGAAGGATTCAACATTATTAGCGATCACCAGTATGGCTTTCGTAAACATAGCTCAACAGGAGATTTTCTGACTTATGTAACACAGTTTAAAGAATTGTTTTAGCGTCGGTAATAAATTTGGAATTAACAAATAACATAACTAATAGAAACTAATTTAATGGGAAACGCAAGGTCAGCAAACCAAACACTTAATCAACTGTATGGAAATATGTTCATATGTTTAAGGGAAAGGATGATGAAACTGTTGCTAATTAGGGGTATTAAAAATAATTTACTTCGTCTAATTGTCTAAATGAAGAATAAAATGCTCCCTAACTTTTCCAAAATTTGATTTCGTCTGACTCGCACCGAATGTGATATCATACTCTCGAGCTTAGAATATTATATTTGTGTGGAAACACAAGAATAACCTGAAAGTAAAAATGTGTTCTAAATAAAAAATTCTTTAATTTCTGGCACGGTCACTAATTCAAAATAAAATAGGTTTGAAAAGTTCAAGAACTGTTAGCATTGAGAAAAATATACTAATATTCTTCGTTCTGTTTCTGATCCTAATAAAATAAATGACATAGAATTACTAAATACAATCCAAACAATGATGAGGTTAATTTGTACAAAAGAACAAAAATCCTAAGGTGCAAAATTTTAATTTAATGAGCAAGAAGAGGCATAGAAAACATCATATTCTACTGTCATTTTCCAAGAATATTACTGACTATTCTTATAGTACACTCAAGGATACAATTGAACACTTTGGAGAATCTCGAGCGGTTGCTCTTGACATATCCAAGGCATTCGACCGTGTTTGGCACGATGGACTGTTGGTATGTCTGAAAAGTTCTTTTTGTGGCTCTCATGTTTCCTCAGAGAGCGTTCTTTACGAGTAGCGGTCGACGGATTTCTTTCGTTCAATTTAACAAAGACCGGGAAGAAATTCTATCTTAACAGTAACCATGTGAAATTCAACTACAAGCTATAAAAACCCAGGCGGCAGTTTTTTTCTAAAAAAAATTAACGTTTCTGAACCCGACATAGTCATGTCAGGGCACTCCATTCCCCTACCATCGTCACTCAATTTATTGGACGTTAATTTAGAAGCAAATATGTCCTGGCATGAACATGTTGCAGGCATAGCAAGGAGAGCTTCTCAAAAGTTGAGAATATTATTTCGAACTAGAAAGCTTTACACTCCACAACAACTGTTAATTCTTTACAAAGCTCAAATTCGGCCAACTATGGAATACTGCTCCCATGTTTAGGGCTCCGCTCGCAAACACACACTGCATTTGTTGGATTCTGTTCAGAGAAGAGTTGTTCATCTGATTGGATACCCGGAGCTGACCGGCGCCCTTGATTCGCTGGAACATCGAAGAACTGTGGGCGACTTGAGTCTGTTCTACAAGTATTTTCATGGAAAGTGTTCGAAGGATGTAGCCCGTTTAATTCCTCCCAGAGCGGTGCATGTTAGAAATACACGTCGCGCTAATACTTCACATCCGTATGAGGTTCAGCTTCTTACTCCGCGTACAACGCTTTTCAAGCAGTCTTTTATATGGAGAACATCATCCCTTTGGATTAATTTGCCCAGGACTGTGTTTCCCACCGAGTACAATTTACAGCGATTCAAGGATAACGTGAATCGCTTTTTTCCGCACACATGCCGCTCCTGGAGCGCTTTTGGGACTTCCCTGTAGTACGTGGGCTAGACCCATAAAAAAAAAACAAATTTTATATAGACGTCAAAAATATAATACAAGCGGGATGACTTATGAAGGGGGTACGTTGTATAAAAATAATTTTATGGTATTCGTTCCATTTTTTAGTTTTTAAGGGTGAGTTCAAGAAAATTAACGCTAAAAAAATAAATAAGAAAATAACTGTAGTTACATTTTGATAATATGCTAAAATGCATAAAAAATACTTAATACAGATTTCCTTTGTCTGATACCATTCTGCATGGTAATCATTTAGAAGTTTATAAATATATGTAACCAAACCATTGCAGAATGAGTGTGTTGTAAAATCTAGTCTAAGAAGTTTCTGTTCACAAGAACCAACAAAAATAAAAGTTTTTAAATTCAATTCAAAAGTTGTTCTTAAAAACGTTAATATCGCTCCCAAGATATTAACTGGCGCAGTGTGGAAGGATTTTTTCGACAGAGTCAATCGCGCAGTGTGAATTTTCGACAGAGTCAACGGTTGCATCGTGCAAACAACTCTGGTTCGCCTCAACGATTCACGGAAAAAGAACGGAAACAAAAATTAGATAGATCTTAGCCCTCCAGGCCAGAGTAACAAAAAGTTCCTATTGATTAGTTTCGACGAGACAAAATCGCTCAAGAGACATTAATCAGGATAACAAAAGTTCTTATTGTCGCAGCTCAACGAGACAAGCATCGCTCAAGAGTCATAGTGGTATCCAGGGAAGAACAGAAGTTCATCCTATTGGAAGAGGAACAAAGAAACAAGAAGAAAGAAACAAGAAGAATTTCAAGAAACAAGAATGAAACTGCAGATCCTTTATCTGTAAGTGAAAATTTGACATTTTTCAGAAATCCACGCAGTGGAGAAACATTTTTTTTTTTTTTCGAAAGCAGAATTTTTCTCTTTTTTCAGCAAGAACATTTACGCAGTGAGTTCCATTTACAAGCTCACGCAGTGAGAAAACAACAGGACCAAATTTTCTTTTCTTTTTCGAAATACCACGCAGTGGGTAACTTTTACAAGCTCACGCAGTGAGAAAATTTCAACAGAAAGAACGGAGAATTTTGACTGAAAGCAAGAAATTTTTGAATATTTCACGCAGTGAATTTCAAAAGATTCGAGCAAATTTTAGTTGTAAGCAAATATAATTTTAAGGCATAATTTAGGGTATAACTTTATCGTGCATATTTATATATATTTATCCACCCTTATATACCTCAGCATATTTCTATATATTTTATATTTTTGAATTTTTGAAAACTTTATTTTATTAAAAATGGCAAAGCTGATAATATTCCTCAGTTTGACGGGAAAACAAAATTAATTACCAGATTTATCAATTCGTGTGATAATTTCCTTACGAATCACATAAATCGTGAAGACCCAAATGCAGCAATAAATGTATGCTTGTTTGACACCATTTTATCCAAGTTAACGGGAAGAGCAGCTGATTTAATAGCCTCACGAGTAGAACTTAATACGTGGGAATTAGTCAAGAATGCAATAATCGAAACATTCGCTGATAGACGTTCGTTAGATTGCTTAGTGCAAGATATTATAACATTCAAAATCGAGAAAAACGAATCAATTAAACAATTCGGAATCACATTGCAAGACGCACTATTGTTCGCCAAAATAAACATGGAAAATATAGCACGGAATATCAAAATTTTGAAAATTCAAGAATATAACAATTTAATTTTAAAAGCTTATATAAACCCTATAACATGCAACTAATAGTCAGACTTAAAAACCCGGTATCTCTTGAACAGGCAACAAGCTTTGCACAAGAAGAGGAAAATTTTATACAATACGAAAATCACCGTAAAAACAGCCCATGCAATCTCAAGTCATAACGAGATAATGCATATTCCAATATTCCCATCTTTTAATTGCCCAGACTATCATAAATTTTATTTATTTGATTTTTCCCAAAATTACGACGGACTTTTAGGCATAGATTTCTTAACGCACAAATAAACTTAAAAGAATCCAGACTAGAATCATTGAATGCAAATCTACCCTTATATTACAACAAAGTGCCACGGTTCAGCCGATACCTAAAAAAGATAAGAAGACCTTGCCAAATAACTACCGACCAGTTGCACTGCTTTCAATAATATCGAAAGTCATGGAAAAGGTTATCAATGAGCATCTTCTAAAATATCTTGAACGATTCGATATTATTAGCGATCACCAATATGGTTTTCGTAAACATAGATCAACAGGAGATCTTCTGACTTATGTAACACATGTTTGGAACAACGCAATTGAACACTTTGGAGAATCTCGAGCGGTTGCTCTTGACATATCCAAGGCATTCGACCGTGTTTGGCATGATGGACTGTTGGCTAAGTTGCGCTCTTATGGTATGTCTGAAAGGTTCTGTTTGTGGCTCTCATGTTTCCTCAGAGAGCGTTCTTTACGAGTGGCGGTCGACGGATTTCTTTCTAACACCCTCACTATCAACGCCGGTGTGCCCCAGGGCTCCATACTGTCTCCTACTCTCTCTCTCATTTACATTAACGATCTGCTGGAAAAGACCGGGAATCCAATCTATAGCTTTGCAGATGACAGTACGCTTGTCTCTTCATTCACCTTGAACACTCGGACATCGGCTGCTCAGGCGAATATCCGCAGACAGCAGGAGGTCGTTCAACTTAACAAAGACCTGGAAGAAATTCTATCTTGGGGTGACAGTAACCAAGTGGAATTTAACGCTACAAAAAACCTAAGCGGCAGTTTTTTCTAAAAAAGTTAACGTTGCTGAACCCGACATAGTTATGTCGGGGCACTCCATTTCCCTAGCATCGTCGCTCAATTTGTTGGGCGTTAGTTTGGGAGAAAATATGTCTTGGCATGAACATGTTGCAGGTATAGCAAGGAGAGCTTCTCAAAAGTTGGGAATATTATTTAGAACCAGAAAGCTTTACACCCCACAACAACTGTTAATTCTTTACAAAGCCCAAATTCGACCAACTATGGAATACTGCTCCCACGTTTGGGGCTCCGCTCCCAAACATACACTGCATTTGTTGGATTCTGTTCAGAGAAGAGCGGTCCGTCTGATTAGGGACCCGGAATTGACCGGCGGCCTTGATTCGCTGGAACATCGAAGAACGGTTGGCGACTTGAGTCTGTTCTACAAGTATTTTCATGGAAAGTGTTCGAAGGATGTAGCCCGCTTGGTTCCTCCCAAAGCGGTGCATGTTAGAAATACACGTAGCGCTGGTGCTTCGCATCCGTATGAGGTTCAGCCTGTTACTCCGCGTACAACGCTTTTCAAGCAGTCTTTTATATGGAGAACGTCATCCCTTTGGAATGATTTGCCCAGCGCTGTGTTTCCCACCGAGTACAATCTACAGCGATTCAAGAACAACGTGAATCGCTTTTTCCGCACTCGTGCCACTCCTGGAGCGCTTTAGGGACTTCCCTGCAGCACGTGTGTTAGACCAATAAAAAAAAAAAATGATCCTAAAGAAGAAAAACCTTGTGAAATAATCATTCCTCCGAGAACTCAACAAATTGTAAAAATTCCAGTAAACAAGAAAAATGGAATAGGAATCTTAAACTACGAAAAACTAGGAAAAGCAGAGATACCTGAAGCTATTGTAAAAATAGAAAATCACCATGCTTTAACGACAATCATCAACCCTTGTGAAAACCCAGTGAAGATTATAATATTCGAACCATTTGAGATAGAGAAATTTGAGGAAACAGAACTAAATTTAATAGATGAAAATTACGAGGAAGATCAAAAAGTTGACATTTTAAGGAAACAAAATTTAAAAAATTTAAGATTGGACCATTGTAATCAAGAAGAGTACGATACGATGAGAAAACTATGTTACGACTATAGAGATATCTTTTACTGCAAAGGTACACCTTTAACCTTTACCAATAAAATAAAACAGCAAATTAAGTTGAAAGATGAAACGCCCTTGTTTACGAAAACTTATAGATTTCCTCATATACATAAAGCAGAAGTGAAGAAACAAATTTCAGAAATGTTAAGAAACTGAATCATCCAAGAATCAAATTCACCTTGGAGTAGCCCGATATGGATCGTACCAAAGAAATTAGACGCATCAGGCGAGCGCAAGTGGAGAATCGTACTCGATCATAGAAAATTGAACGAAAAAACCATAGATCAAAAATTCCCCATTCCACAGATAACCGATATTTTAGACAAACTTGGAAAAGCGCAGTATTTCAGCACGCTAGATTTAGCTAATGGATATCATCAAGTTGAAATGGATCCTACTGATACACCGAAAACAGCATTTTCGACTGATATGGGACATTATGAATTTAAGAGAATGCCCTAGTGTAGTGTAGTAGTGTGTTACGAGGACTACAGAATGAGATATGTTTTGTTTATCTAGACGATATTATTATTTTCTCAACATCCTTACAAGAACATACGGATAGATTGAAAAAAGTGTTTGAAAGACTCAGAGAAGCAAATTTGAAGGTACAACTAGATAAGAGTTAATTCTTACACCGAGAAATAGCATATTTAGGACATCAAGTTACGAACGAAGGTATAAAACCGAACCCCGAAAAAATAGAAGCAGTAAAAAGATTTCCAATTCCTAGGACTCAGAAAGAAATAAAATCATTTTTAGGATTGGCAGGTTACTATAGAAAATTCATTAAAGACTTTGCAAAAATCTCTAAACCTCTAACGAAATGTTTAAAGAAGGGATCAAAAGTAAATCACTCCCCAGAGGTCATAAAAGCGTTCGAACATCTAAAGAAATTATTAATTAATGCACCGATACTAAAGTATCCAGATTTTGAGAAACCATTTATATTAACTACCGACGCATCTAATATAGCCCTTGGAGCCATTTTATCTCAAGGCAACCCTCCAAACGACAACCCCATTGCTTATGCATCCAGAACATTGAATGATATAGAACAGAAATATTCGACTATAGAAAAAGAACTATTAAGTATAGTTTGGTCATTAAATATTTCAGACCGTATTTGTACGGAAGAAAGTTTAAAATCTATACAGACCACAGACCTCTAGTATGGTTGTTTAATTTCAAAGAGCCAAACAGTAAATTAATGAGATGGAGACTTAAATTAAAAGAGTATGATTACGAAATTATCTATAAAAAAGGCAAGCAGAATACTAGCGCAGATGCTTTATCGAGAATCCAATTAAATGCAATAGAAAACGAATCTTCGATTAATTACCCCGGAAATATAGATCAAGAAATTTCAGAATTTCTATCTGACAACTACAACCCAACAAAAATTTCTGAAGAGGAAGTGCAAAAAGTGATCGCAGAACTTGAAAATCCAAAAGAAGTCAAAATTTTAATTGGCGCAAAACCAAAAGACAAGATTATAACTGGCGCAAAATCACAAAAGAAAGGAAAAATAAATATAATTTCAGACATTCAAGTTCTACCCCCATATAAAGATCGAAACCCGATTGATACAATTCATACTACAAATAATGAAAATGGACTAGTACTTTTAGACGAAATAATCAACAACAAAAGAAATCAAATAATGTGGAAGAAAACGAAAGAAACTTACTCATTCAATATAAACATGAAGGGAAGACCAATCATAGAGAAATAGAAGAAACCGTAAAATTTTTAAAGAGCAACTACTATTGGAAGTCATTGAAAGCAGATGTTACAGAATACATTAATAAATGTGAGATCTGCCAATGAACGAAGTATAACCGAAGACCGATAAAACAATCCTTAATGATAACTGAAACACCGAGTAAACCTTTCGAGATCATTCGTATTGATACTCTGAAAATTGGAAAAGACAAATTTTTAACCATCATCGACAAATTTTCAAAATTCGGACAAGCCTTACCTTACCTAGGAGATGCAATCTCATTCAGTGATCACTCAATTCGATTCTTTTCATTTATGGGTATCCCAAAAAAAATAATATATCATAACGGAAAGGAATTTAAAAATGAAGTTGTGGAAAATCTACTGAAAACGCACGATATAGAAATACATCTTACGACCCCTTACCACTATGAATTGAACTCACCTGTAGAACGTTTATATAGTACTCTAATAGAGCACATAAGAATATTAAAGGAAAAAGACGCCCAAACAGACATAACTAATCTAATGCCGTATGCTGTGGTAGCATATAATAATACGATTCACTCAGATACAGTTAGTGCTAGGACATACAAACTCTAGAGACCCGATGAATTTAATACATTCGCACGTTTACACAGAATACCTACATAATCATAAGAATAATACTCAAATACTGTTCGATAAAATTAAGGAAAAAGCATTACAAAGGAAAGAAAAAATAATCACAAAATATAATGACAAAACAACAGAAATAAAGCTCGAAGTTGGAATGCAAGTATATAAAAAGACAGATCAACGATCTAGCAGAACCAAATATAAATTCTTAGGCCCATTTACAATAACCAAAATATTAGAGAGAAATAAGATCGAAATAGAAAATGCGAGAACGAAAGCAAAAGAAATCGTCCATACGAATGAGACTAAAATAATGCCCATTGTTTCAGATGTTGGCACATCTGCACAACCCTCAACATCTTTACAACCCTCTACACCAGAGCCGATAATGTAAAAATTCTTGAACTTAATACCTACCCAGGAATCTTTCCATTTAAAAAAGGAATAGCTAAAATTAAAGTAAACCATTGGACCTTTGTACAGGAATATGATATACAGCCATTAGTGCAAGAATTCGAATCCCTCCAGGAACAATCTAATTATATGTTAACTACCTTAAGGAACCGAAGTGAATACCAGAAGGAATACCATAACTCTTTAATTAGAGTAAATGTTATAGAAAAACGCGTAAAAAGTTTATTAACCCAAATAATACTATATAATAAAATCCAAAAAACTAAACGAGGAATTTTTAACCCCCTCGGTACATTTATTAAAAGCATAACTGGAAATATGGACCAGTATGACGCGAAAATAATACATAAGAAAATCGAAGCATTACAGGTACAAGGCAACGAGTTAAAAAATGACGCAATAAATCGAATATCTATCTTGGATAGAACAATTAATAACTTCCAAGAAATGGTCTCAAACTTGACCCATAATCAATTAATTTTGAAATCACGAATTATGCAGGTAGTACAAACGTTAAGGGAAGTATCACTTGAAAAAGCAAATGAACGGCAGTATAATAGAATAAATACTTGTCTAAATCAAATATTTACATTATTTCAAATAATCTATGATATTCTTAACAAAATAGAAATCGCCATCACATTTTCCAAATTAAATATTTTACATAACTCTATAACTGACCCTAACGAATTAACAGAAATAACTAAGTTAAAAATATCTTGCTTTTGGAAAAAATAATAAAAAATCAAAAGCTACACTAAGAAAAATAAAATAATATTTCTGCTTGAAATACCATTAGTGGATAATGAAAGATATCAATATTTTCATTTATATCCCATACTTATCCCGATAAACAATACCTATATAATCAACCTACCCTTTAAACCCTACCTTGCCATAAATGCCCATAAATACCAATATCAAGATACAAGTTGCAAAGAAGAGCTCATAAAAATTAATTGTCAAAACTTAGAAAAAACTAATTTGATAAACGGTTCTTATTTGATTGAAATTCCAATAAATTGTAAAATTTTAATAAACAATATAATTTTGAAATCATACGAAGAATCAAGACTGAATTATGAAGAGATCCCCTTACCGAAAATTCAATGGAACAAAGAAGAAGGACATCAACCCTCATGCTCTGAACTTGGACAGTATAAACTTAAAGGCCAATAACGAGATCAAGAAAGAGTTAAAAAGTCAAAGAAGACATCTAGAAAGTATGACTTCGGACATTACTGCAAAATATAGCAACATAAGGACAATTGTCACATACATATTAATAATATTGATTTTAACTGTTATAATTTACAAAAATATTGTAAAAAAATTAAGGAAACCATGGGAAATAGTAAAGAACAATAATTTAAAATCCGATGATGAAATCGAGCTAGATTTCATGAAAAAATAACCTACAGGTTATCTAGACAGGTTAACCTAGACAACAATTAAGAATGAACAGTGATGTCTGAATTTTATGCCAACGAGCTAAAGTCAAATGCGCAAGTAGGATCTTTATCGATTTGTGGGTGACAAAAAGTAATAAATACCTTAAGGGAAAATACATTACGTAAGTTTTTTAATGCGAAATTTGTATAAAACTCGTAGGAATACTGGCCAGTAACCGCGGCTATGCCTAGCTAAGACCTTAGATATGGTTATAGATCTTATTGAAAATTTTAATTTTGACATATATCGAGTTTAATTTTTTTAAAACTAATCTGATGTCTTCTTTCAAACTGAAATAAATCAGGCAAAGAATAAAAGAGACGTAATAACTGGAACGCTGCTCATAGATTTTTTTTATATTTAAAGTTGAAATTTGCACAAAATTAGCCCATTAATAAAGTAGTTATAAATATTTTAATTTTTACAGCTGTCAGTGTCAAAAAAATTTCTTTTATTAATTTGTTCTGTATTGGTCCATAACTAATAGCATCGGTCCAAAAATAACAGAAATTTAACCCTTGTAGTTTGAGAGCTGCCAGTGAAAAAAGATACTTTTAAAATAGTTCTTCATCTAAAATTCTTCATCAAAATCTACCCATAAATAAAAAATAATAAGTATTACATATTTTTTACATCTATCAATATTAAAAACTTTTTATAATACAAACTTGCTCTTGGTAGTTGTACAACTACATCAGATTTGATTGAAATTGGTATATAAATGAAATTTTGGCAGTTATCAATATCAAAAAATTAAAGTTATAACCTGCCTATGTCTATTTTATTCAGATTGTAAACTGTTTAAGCGTAATTGTAAAATAAAACCACAAACAAACAAATATATGGTCAATACCGTTTTATTGCCACAGATGTATGGTGCAGGGAAATATTTAATATTTTTGCAATTTTTTTGGAAATAGAAACTCCCCTGTTTATCGAAAAATACCAGAAAAAATTGTAATCTAATGTCAACAACCGGTATTTTCTTGGTCCTTCATAAAACGTTTTGCATTAAAAAATATATGTGTGTTCTCATAAAATCAATATAATAACCGCGTGAAATTAAGGGGGATGAACATTTTATAGCACCCTAAACAATATATCGCATTGGCAACCAGGATATGGTGGGACTAATTGTCTGTTTTGATTGGTAGATAGTATTAATCTTTTCACATTCTGGTTGATATAAACACCTTCCCTGTGCTCTTTTGTTGACACTGTCGTAAAAATGGTGTTTCTCTAATTACAAACGCCCACAATACTAAATAGTACTAAATAATTTGTTTTTATTAATGTTTGTTAGAATTAAGACGTCTATTCAGTTTAAAATAAATATATTATTAAATCATTTAAACAATCCTTTATGAGCCGCTACTGGTATTTGGATTAGGTAACTCATTACTGTTGGACTATAGTGTTGCCATATCCTGAATTTTCCATCTAGCGCATTCTCCAAAACTCACGTCAGCTGGGTAACTCCTTGGTTTATTTTTCGATTTAATTGTTACGATTACACAATATATTATACCTGTTCAGTATATGATGTATTGGACACTAAGACTGTATTTTAGTTCTCGAATTGACTTTTCTATTAAACTTAAGAAAACTGTGGAGTCCTAAATAGAATTAATAAATGAGTGGCGTTTTTGCTCTTATTGTTGTTAAATGACTTAAAGTTTTACTGATGCTGGTAAGCTTTAATTCTTAGATACTGTCACATAACATTTATGACAGACCGTACGTGCCTCTCTGTATGTTAAATTTATAATTTTTGTACTATAGAATATATATTGGCATTTGTATGTCTGCCGATTTTTCATATTTAAATGCGTTAGATGAAAGATACCTAAGGAGTGCTATAGACTTAAAGTCCAACTTAACAGCGTTCCATTTGAATTCCAGGTTACTAACTCTATGGTAAATTTAATGTTAATATGACAACTTTTAAAATAAGGTAAGGGATGTGCTACGTTATCTTGAGGGCAAGCCAGCCATCTACATATATTTGAATGAAAATTAGACTGAAAAGAAGAACTTTTAGGACGTCAGTTATTAGTTTGTTTATCATATTTAAAATTAAAATTACAATAAACAGCTGGGCTTTTGCCTCTCGATGAGTCAATTAATTTTAATAACACATAACTAAAGTATTTAAAGCCATGAGTCAAAATAAACATTCTAAATTAAGTTTTAGATTTGAAAGTTCGTAACAAAGATGTTCATAGCTTTGCTAATATCTAGCGAGCTGTAGGAGTTAAAAAATCTTAATTATTTATCCTAAATTTGCTCCAACATTATAGAGTAATGAAATATCGATTCTGAATATAATTAAATATCTGGAATGTTGTATCCACTCTAAAATTATTGACGATTGAAAGAAATGTGACGTATTGTTAAGGATTTTGGCTAAACCTTTCTTAAAATCACATCTTGTGTTACTAGTTATACATTCTGACAAATGTAAATGCAGTAATTATCTTGAGGTATGAATATAATAACAATATAAAGGCTTCACTAAGCGACATTCACATAAGAGGGCCGCCTTTTAAGTTTTTACAAACGACCACTAGATGGCGCTATTGTGATGTGATATTACCATTGTTGTAAAATTTGACATTTGTTATTGTTAAAGTAGTAGCAGCTCAGAAAGAGGCCACAGTTTTGTGAACGAATGAAAATTTCACGTAAAAGTTTCCGTTGGATGATTTTTAACAATTTTAGTAAAGGCCTAACTCAACAATAATGCCTCGCCTCGCTTCGTTCAATTTCTGGTAATGAATCACCATCAGAAAAGACTGTTTGCAATTGATTTGCAGAATTTCATCATGGTCAACGGTGAATTTCGTGAAGGTCGACCAAAGTCAGTTGTTGTTCCAGAAACCTTCGTGCTGTGCGCAATATGAGTGAAGAGGATCGGCATGTGACTTACCGTGAAATAGAGACATCTTTAGGCATATCGAAGATAGCGATTTTACATGAACATTTAGCTGTGAAAAAGATCTGTTCCCGATGTATTCCGCATAATTTGACCGAAACTCAAAGACAGGCTCTTGTCAATTGGTGTAAAGAAATGTTCAAGAAATTTGACCGAGGATATGCAAAATCCGTATATAAAATCGTAACAGGAGACGAAACTTGAACATATTCGTACGAGCCGAAAGCTAAGCAGCATTGGGTGTTGCAAGATGAACCGAATTCAACAAAAGTGATTTGTTCGCGAAGCACTTCCAAGAAAATTATCGCTTGTTTCTTTGGTTATATTGGCCACTGCTTTAGAAGAGCGAAGGACAGTTAATGCCAAATGGCATATAACAATTTGTTTGCCAGAAGTCATCGATGAAATGACGAAAAACAACTAAAAACGTCACCTCATTCTTCATCATGACAGCTCTCACACAGCACGTGAAACAATTGATTATTTGACGGAGAAAAACATCGAATTAATATCTCATTGCCCATATTCATCTGATTTATCGCTCACGACTTCTTCTTTTTCACGAATGTCAAAAAAAAGTGTGAACAGCGATTTTCATCACCTAAAGAAGCTGTGGAATCCTTCCAAAACCATGATTTTGAGGTAGGTACCAACTTTAGAGTGGAAAAAGATGTTTCGAGAATTGATACGAAAGCATGCAAAACTGTATAAATCTTAAAGGTGAATATTTTGAGAAAAAATAAAACGATTTTTACAGTTTTTTTTTCATGGTTTTGGTAAAAACTTAAAAGGTAAGCCCTCCTACAAGACTCTGACATCTGGTCCACCTGCAAAGTTTCGATTTAATAAGATATTTATTTGTTAATGATCGTATTGATGGAAACTATTTAAAGAATTATATTGCGCTGTATATTTGCAGTTGCTAGTTTTCTAGATTCTCTTTCTGATAACTTTTGTTCTTGAGATTTTGGCACTAATTACAATTTTCAGTTTTTCTCTCTATTTACTACCATTACCTAAGATTTTGTTGTGGACAGTATTTATAGTAAAGTGGTGTTATTTCAGTACACACATTCTGCGTTCGTAGACGTCGTCTAAAGAATAAAGCAGATAGTAGATACCCAGATCCCAGGCATCATCTGGTGTGATACCGCCAGAGGCTGCGTGAAGTCGCTTTTACCAGCTAACATTTCACTGCTATACTGATGGCCTTTGACTGTTGGAACAAAATAGCATGATGAGTCTCTGGCTGGTGCTGGTTCGTGGGCGTTAACATGCGGAGATCAATATTGTAAAGTAGATTTTTGCATATACCATGTTTACACTGGAACATGAACTGCACCAACACCTGCATTCAGATAAACCTCACATACCAGGCGTACAAGTATGAAATGCGGATTTCAGACAACAGATGGTGCACCAATGCAGTTTATGCTATAAAGATTTGACACTGCGCCATTTTGTTGTGTCATCAACAAGTGTCAGACGCGGACGAGTGATAAATTGGAAAAGTGTGTGCATAGTGTTGTGTTCAATATGTCGAAATTTATACATAACAAAGAGCATTTGCGGACAGCATTAATTTTTTGTTTTCATTTGAAGAAAACTGCTGTTGAATTCATAGCGATTACTTCGAGAAGCTTATGGTGAACATGCTCCATTGCAAGATACGTGTGAACGGTGGTTTCGGCGTTTCAAAAGTGGTGATTTCGATGCTGCAGACAAGGAACGTGGAAAAACCGCCAAAAAATACGAAGATGTGGAACTGCAAGCATTGTTGGACGAAGATGACTCGCAAACACAAAAACAACTCGCCGAGCAATTGGGCGTTAGTCAACAAGCTGTTTCCAATCGGCTACGAGAGATGGAAAAGATTCAGAAGACCGGTAGATGGATACCACATGAGTTGAACGACAGGCAAATGGAAAAAGCGCAAAAACACGTGTGACATTTTGCTCGCTCGGTACAATAGGAAGTCGTTTTTGCATAGTATAGTTACAGAGGACGGAAAAGTGGATTTATTTTGAGAATCTCAAGCGCAAAAAAATCATGGGTAGACCCAGGCGCACCAGCCACATCGACCGCAAGACCGAATCGCTTTGACAGAAAGACGATGCTCTGTGTTTGGTGGGACCAGAGGGGCGTGGTCTATTATGAGCTGGGGAACCGGTTAATACTAAACGTTACCAACAACAATTGACCGATTTGAGCCGTTCGCTGCTTTAAAAAAGGCTAGAATACCGAAAGAGGCAACACAAAGTCATTTTTCTTCATGACAATGCTTCATCACATACGGCAAAACCAGTTCGCGACACGTTGGAAGCACTCAGCTAGGAAGTTCTACCTCATTATTCACCAGACTTGGCTCCTTCCGATTACCACTTGTTTGCAGCGATGGGTCACGCACTTGCTGCGCAGCGCTTTGGTTCGTACGAAGATATGAAAAAATAGCTCGATGAATGGTTCGCAGCAAAAGGGGAAGATTTTTACTGGCGCGGTATTCACAAATTGCCCAAAAGATGGGAAAAATGTATAACAAGCGATGGAGCATACTTTGAATTAAGCACTTTTTATCATTCTTCCGAGTTTAACATGTTTTTTTTTTAGAAAAAAAAAATCCGCATTTTATACTTGTACACCTGGTATACGCTCTCTGCCAAATGAAAGTCAGTTCTTCGACCAGCACAGCCAACTTTCTCTATCCTGAGTACACCTTCTATCTCGGTTTCGGCGTAACTTTAGAATTTGTTTTTTTTTTTTGCCAGAAGCTTCGAAGTCTCGAAACATTGATGTTATGGTTAAATATAGCAACTTAACATACTACAAAGTTAATCTGTCGGTCCTATTAACGACCAAGTAATACTAATATTAGTTCCTTATTCGCCTCTCGTGCGGACACTATGCATTATTTACAGATTAGTTATTTAAGTGCCAAAATTGCCGTCTTAGACGACTTTAATGTCTACAATATTAACTGGGTTAAATATTCAAATATCACCGACGAAGAAGGCCGAGAAGTTGAATCTTTCTCAGTAAGTGGCTTTACTCAGCTTATCGATGAACTAACCTAGATTCCTCATTATAATGGCGAGTTAGCTTTTTGACTTGTTTGTGTCCACAATCTACAGATTTACATCGAAAATCCGCCGTCAAGTTCTTTAGACGATAAACAGGTTTTGACATCGAATCTCTACCAACTAGTGACAGAGAAGCGCCTAAACCGTGCAAAATTTGGCAATACAATTTTAATAAATGAATTTCCATTAGTTGGACATTTATTTCAGATCCCTTCACCCATCTGACTGCTTTAAGGGGATTTCCGATGCCATTTTGGTAGGCGCGGAAGCTTACATACTTTTTTTGAAGAAATGCCCTTGTCACAGCAAGCCTTGGTTCTGTCAGAAGTGTAAAGAAACTATTGCTTCTAATATATTGCCTACCGACGTTCACGTGAAAACTTGTCCGTACCCGGAACCGAAATAATTGACGAAACCAGGTATTAGGCACACAATCTAAGAATTAAAAACCAAATTTTTTGTCTGTTTCAAGTATTCAAGGTCTTCTGGTTGGTCGCTAAGCCCAGTAGTCAAAATTTCAATAAAACGACTATACTACCATTTACACGACCATATAATATTATACCAACAACACCTTTTAAGAAAGCTAACTTGTTAGCTGAACTCTTTGTTTCATACTCCACTTCGGATTTCTAGGAAAAAATACTACCCACTCTTCCCAATGTGTAGTCAAAGATTCCCAGGTATTGTCTTCAGACAGCGTGTCATAAAACCTATTTAGCTAGATACCAAAAAGATTCTGGCGCTGATGGAATACCATAGTATTAAAAAAATGCCCGCGTGAACTAACTCAAGTATTTAGTAGAATTTTGAACCTATTTTATAGAAAGGAAATATTTCCATTCTACTGGAAATGCGCTATAGTTCAACTGAAACCGAAAGAAGGAAAAAAGGCATTGCTAAACAACTACCAATCAACCGCAATGTTTTCAGTAATATTCAAAATTATAGAATCTGCTTTTTTTAAAATATATAGGATTTAATGTAAATATCACACATCAATATTTTTTTCTAAGCAAAGATCAACAGACTTGAGCGGCTACATTTGATATATTCAAGGCATTCGATCCTGCTTGGCATGACGGATTGTTGGCTAAGCTATGCTCTTATGCTATGTCTGAAAGGTATGTTTATGGATTTTGTACTGCCAAAGAGAGCTTTTTTTCGTGTGACAGTTGACGGATTGCTTTCTAAACCTTCACTATCAAGGCCGGCATGCCCCCATACTGTCTTCTACTATCTTTTTTTCTTTTACATTAACGATCTGTTGGAAAAGATCGGGAATCTAAGTTCACTTCGGTGTCTGTCCGTCTGTCACACCCCATTGTCTAACTAAACTATTTTACATAGAAAGTTAACATTTGGCACTAATATAAGAATTGATGGCCCCATCAGAGCCGTGTAGTTTTGAAAGTTAAATTTTGACTTAAATGGTTGGTTTTGGGGGGTGAAATCGAAAGTGAAAAAATTTTTTTACCAGGTGGGGTGTCAAATGAAAGCTTGTGGAAACACGAGTTCAAAAACATATATAATGTAATACTTGCCCACACTTTTCTTTGTATTACTTTTAAAAAATTCCCAAAAATCTTTGTCACCCCCTTATCTCGAAAAATACTGATCAACAAATTTTGAAAAAGTTCTTGAATGTTCTCCACAGGATGTATATTGAACGAAACTTATAACGAGTGCATTACCTTTATTAATTGATGTGGTATATAAAAAAAAAGGTTCAAGGCCAACAGTTTTCAATAAAGATCGGAAACAAATTTTATTGAAAACTCATTTGGGGTGTGTTTTGTGAAGTCATCATTTTATGCCTCCCTTAACAAAAATTTTTATTTTAGAAGCAATCAACGTACGGAACACTAATTGCGCAAGACCGACTTGCACTTGGCCGATTTATTTCTTTTATCTTGAACTTTTGAACCTCAGGTACCGATGCAAATATTCGCAGATAGCAGAAAATTGATCAACTGTACCTGTAAGAAATTCTGTCTTGGGGTGACAGTAACCAAGTGGTATTTTAATGCTACGAAAACTCCGGCAGCCGTTTTTTTTTTAAAATTACCGTTGCAGGACGCTTCATTGTTATGACGTGACACTTCATTCTAGCATCGTAACTTAACTTACTGAGTCTTAACTTGGGAGTAAATATGGTCTGTCATGAACATGTATGTATAGCAAAGAGAGCTTTTCAAGAATTAGAAATATTTCGTACTAAAAAGCATTACAGTCTTCAACCACTTTAAATCCTGTACAAAGCTCAAATTTCACCAACGATGGAATACTGCTCCCACGTTTGGGGCTCTACTCCCAAACATACGCTGCAGTTTGTTAGATTCTATTCAGAAAATAACTGTTTGTCTGTTTGGGGACCTAGAACACGCTAGCAACTCTGATGCCTTGGAACATATAATAACTATAAGTGTTTTCATGGAAAACGTTCGATGGATGTAGCCCGCTTGATTTCTCCCACAGTGGTGCATGCTAGAAATACACGTCGCGCTAAAATATCATATCCGTATGAGGTTCAGTGTATGATCCGTTTCACAACATCTCTTTGAAATGATTTGTCCAGGGCTATATTTCTCACAGAAAATGCAATTTGTAACGATTGAAAACCAACGTGGGTCGTTTTTTCCGCACATTCGTCGTTTCTCTAGTACCTTAGGTATTTGCTGTCAATTAAATTTTTGTTCTGTTGGGCATTTGTAGCAATAACAAGCACGTCACACGACACGCAAAAATATGATGAACATAACGCCTTTCATTCGAGCTTTGTTGACAAGGACTTATACTGATGTTGTTGTTCCAGATGTAGAAAAATCTACAATTATCCACTTATTTCACACTAGATAAACGACAGCAAAGTCTTAGCTTACTTGGGTATTAAAATATGTTGCTGCAGGTTTTTTGCTATCTGCTTCTTACCAAAGATTCTGAAACGTTTCTTTTCAATTTTCTCTTTATTGTTTCTAGTTAATTTCTATTAGTAAGAACGAAAAAAAAAATGCTTAAACAAATAAATGGAGGCTGTTTTATACCTTCATACCTATAGAGAAATCAACTATAGTCCAAAACTGTTGGAACAAGAGGAAGCATTCTTTGCCTCAATTTATTTTTATTTTCAATATTGTTAGTTTTTTTATTATAAAAGTTGTATTTTTCTCAATTAATTTTACAAAGTATATCCTTGTAGGAAGAGAATCATCGTTTTAAAAATATAACATATGTATATTAGGTAAATAAAATTTCATTTACAAAGTTTTCGGTAGAGCTGTAGACTACTCCTTTAAGAAGAAAGAAAATTCGTGTCGCAGTTGAAACATAGATAAAACATTACTACGAAAGAACCACCAGCGAAGTGATGTATTACGAAAAAGGTGTGTCCTCGAATCCCATATATATAGTTTTTTTGATAAACCTTTTCTTCAACAGCCGAATTTTTATAAAGTTTACTACATCTACCATATATTTTAGGACTTGATTTAATTTAGAAATCATATAATGTAAATAATGTGATGGATCCACATAGCATTTGCTTTGCTTCAAATAAGTATAATAGTCAGAAATAGAACCAGCTACATCAGTACAGACAGTAACCCACTTAGTCCACTCCAAAATATTGTCAGTTATAAAATGTCAAAGATATGAAACAAATCTTGAGCCCGAGCACCAGTAGTAATAGTTTTACAAAATAGGTTTTCTACAGTGTTATTAAGATCTATTAACCTCATCGAGCTGCTACACAAATTCATTCGCTTTTATATTTTCAGTTAATTGATCCTTAAGGTTCTACGCTACTCGTATGTGCTCCTTTTCTTCCCAGTAGACTCACCAATCATAACGTCCAGTTACAGGTAGAGTAACAGGTAGAATGTGTTTATTTGCGGTGATGTGAGTCTTCTTACAATTTTGGAAGTCTATGTGCCACCTTATAAGATGTTAGTGCTTATGAAACCTAACTTTTTGTTGATTTAACTTTTTTATCTTTCTAGTAAATTAGCCACGAGATGGGATAATTAGCTTTTAATTGGTTTTTTAACTTAACATGCACTTTGATGTCAAAACTTCCATATACAGTACGCATTGACTATTGACTTCTATCGACCAAAGAAAAGTCCAAATTCTTGATGTGATTGTCATCACATTCTTGATATTTGCTCTTGACAGTCTTGCTGCTATCTGACGTTATATCTTCTTTATTTTGACTCACATGAGGCACTGCAGTAAAACTGATATTTTTAAATTTTAACTGCACTTAACTTAATTATAACAATATTCAGTTCAGACAATTTTCGAAAAAAAATTCAACATTAAGACCGCACAGAACTGACAGCTATTTATATACGAACACAAAGTACCGAGAAAGTTAGAGAAACTTCATATATTGTAGAGCGCCAATTAGTTATCATCTGTAGACTCTTCTGCAAATAGTTAATACTAATCTAGTTACTGGTTTGTATTAGGCCCGCTAGATGTCGCGTTCTGTCTTATTGAATTTAAGATGGAAATAAAGAAAGAAAATTTTACACTATTTTGCGGCACCCCTGTGAGAAAGTCGCACACTTTGGGACCCACTTGCTTAAGATATTTTAAAGTAGGTAATTTCTTGTTTGGCTGTGTCATAATGTGACAGTCATTTCAATCGATTTTTTTCTTTAATCTGTATAATTATTAATGTAGATAATTAAAGTGAAAATTATATAAGGTAAAAGGTTAACCTGAACTAATGCAACCTTCGTCTTTCTAGTCACAATTATATTTTACTTTCAAACGAGAAAAAAAAATATCCGGAAAGTACGAGTATACGTTATAAAATACTTTATTATTATTGCAACTTTTTCGGAAAATAAATTAAAATTTTATTTCTCTTGTCTTCAAAAAATGGTGTTAGCTTCGAGCTTGTCTTCAGTGTATTGTCAATAGTTTTTTAAATTTGCCATTAGTATTAAAAACATACGACACCAAAGGCGAATCTTTTTTAATTCTCTTGCTACAGGGAAGTATTTATTACCCTAGATTATGAAAAACATAGTCCTTCATTTCCGTCGGCTTGCCCGTCGGTCTAGTCGTCGGTCTGCTCGTCGATGTGCCTGCCTGTCTGTCTATTGGCGTGATAATTTTCAAACGAGAGAGAAAGAGAGAGAAATGAGATATCGATTTCAAATTTGGTACACATATAATAGATAGAGCTTTTATGATTCTTGCCTGTATTAGGTTACAGGTTTTATCCCTTGTTTGTAGAGGTCTTGAGACTTGCTTTTTGGGCGATATCGTATGTTTTGATTTTTTTTTTTAAAATTGTATTTATTGTCAACTTTTTGTATCTTTTTTAAATTTACAAAAAGATAAAACATCGAATAACCTGAGAAAGTAGGGGATGATTTAGAGTGACATCATAAATGGTTTAAACTTCCGCTCTTATTTAACTTTTACGTGATTGATTTAATTTAACTGTAAAGGTTGAAGTCATTCACCATCTCACCCTATCTTAATACAAAAATGTTTTAATAAACAAATTGCAAGCAATAACTGTCACAAGAAAGAAAATTAATTTAAAAAAAACCGGTCAAGTGCAAGTTGAACTTGCGCAATTAGTGTTCCGTACGTTGATTGCTTTTAAAATAAAAAAAATTTTCACAGAGGTATAAAATGATCAGTGACTTCACAAAATACACCCCAAATGAGTTTTCAACAAAGTTTGTTTCCAATCTTTACTGAAATCTGATGACCTTGAAATTTTTTGTTCAATCTACACCCGGTGGAGAATATTCCAGAATTTTTTCGAAATTTTTTGATAAGTATTTTTCGAGATAAGGCCCGGGACAGCGATTTTTCGCGAATTTTTAAAAATAATACAAAGAAAAGTGCGCGCAAGTATAATATTATATATATATTTTTTACTTGTGTTTTCACAAGCTTTCATTTGACACCACACTCGATGACCTAGTAAAAAAAAAATTTTTTCACTTCCGACTTCACCCTCCAAAACTAACCCCTTAAGTCAAAATTTAATTCTCAAAACTACATGGCTCTGATGAGGCCATCAATTTCTATATTATTACCAAATTTCACCTTTCTATGTCAAATAGTTTCGGAGAAAATCGGGTTTGACAGACAGACAGACAGACAGACAGACAGACAGATAGACAGACAGATAGACAGACAGACATACACCGAAGTGATCTTATAAGTGTTCCGTACGGAACACTAAAAACAATACTTCATATTCACACTCGCAACCGCCGTCGGTCATTGTAATATCTCTTGATATTTTTTGCTATCGGTTGATATTTTGGGGGTACATACTGAATTCTCGTGGCACTGTTTGCTATGTTTAAGTGTTTTATGGGTATTTAAGGCTGGACTATTTCTAGACCACTGAAAGACTATTAACTTGTGAACATACTTTACCCGGAGATAATAACCGCCCTAGTAAAAGGACGCTCCCAAAAAAAAGAATCAGAGGTTTTCGCTCTTCGATTATCGTCTGACCTACCCCTGTTTGTCGATTGACCACTACTACCTCCTTTCAAAAAGTAGCTCGGCTTTCAGTGTTCCTTTTTTTCTTAAAGAAATGACCTTTGTATCTATATGCTTCCCCCCAGCACCTTGAATCTGGTTACGCCACTGGGTGTGAGTTATCAAATCCACTTAAAGCTTTATTTTTATCCTTAATCAATTTTAATTTGTTTTTTTTTATGAATTTAGGAGCTTCAGTTATAACATTTAATCTTAGATCAAGAAGATAAATATAAATTCTTTGTCTTTGATAATTTTTAGAATTTAATTATTTGGGTAGCTTTCCGATTTTTGTACTGTAATTTTATAAATTTACGGTTTAATTTCTAAGGCACGTGTTAATTTTTTTCAGGTTTCAAGAACTCTATGTATATATATATATATATATATATATATATATATATATATATATATATATATATATATATATATATATATAGATTGTGTAAAATAAAACTAAATGTTTTTATGAATATACAATACTTAATAATAAACAATGAATTTTATTTAGTGAATTCTGGCTCTAACCTGAATCTAAACATCAGCTACGCACCTTGAAACTATATTGTGTCTTAAAAGGATCTTGCCTCACTAATAAGGAAAAAGAGAAACTGTTTATTTTTAAGGGCTGTTTGCTTTTACTGGTATAATTGATAAGGAATATGAAATTAGCCAGAGTTGTATTGAAGTTTATTTCTTAATTGTGCAGTACTTATTGTATTAAAATCTATATAATATATTAAAATATAATAAATCTAACTAAATTGCTAATGTCCTGCTGGTCATTAACAATATGTTGTTCTTTTTTATACAAATCATTTCCTTTATTAGAAATTTGCGGTAAATTATCCTAAAAATATATTCGAATGAAAACACGATACTTAGACAATAGGTTAGACATAAATGTAGGGATTACCGCATTTCCATTAAAGGCTTAATGGGAAAGACTTTCTGTTACACTTTATTGTTGGGAAATATATTTTGTCTGTTCGTTATGGTAACTGACACCAGCTTTATTAAAGAGAAGACCCTTAGTTTAAATATACCGGGTGCCCTATATGTATGGAATTATGATTCTACAGCATTTATTAATCAGTGTATCAAAAAAATGTTTAAATAAAAGTTATAGGGTGTTATACGGCGCATATGTTGACATTGATAATAAAATGTTTTGAACTGTCAGTTCGAAAAATTGATTTTTTTTCTTAAATGGAAAGCCCTATATATTTTTTTATTTTTGAGTCCTACTAAAAATTCTAGACATTATTTGTATAACATACCATATGTCTAAATTGAACTGTTTTGGAAATATTGTCATTTGAAATTTAAAATAAAAAAAGACAAAAAATACTTTGGTTATATTTTTAAGGTAACAATTGCTCAAAATGCTACCGTTAAGAGCGAGGCAATGACACTATCTGTCATAAACAGCCTGAACTGAGTTTTGCAGAGATGTGGTGATCTGTGCTACTTCATATTGAATTCTTTGTTGTAAATCTTCAACAGTTTCAGGTTGACTTGATTTTCAAATGACCCCATAAAAAAATCGAGTGGCGTAAGGTCGGGACTGCTTGCAAGCCATTCTATAGCTCCTCTTCTGCCGATTCATCGATTAGGAAAAATCTCATCTAAATATCTACGAATAGTGATTTCATGGTAAGGAGGTGCTCCGCCCTGTTGGTATCGTAGATTCCTGTTAGAGGTATCCACATTATTTCCATCGGGAAAAAGACCTGCACAAGTTGGAGTAACTTGCTCTTGGAGTAACTATAAATACACAGATCCCTGCCCACACGTTTATATTTTGTGGTCTTTGAGAATGACCGTCTATTATCCAGTGGGGATTCTCAGTAGACCAGTACCGGCAGTTATGCCTATTAACTCTTCCGTTAAGACAAAATATGGCGTCGTTAGAAAAAACAATATTATGAATTAGGTAAGGATCAGTATTGATTCGTTCCATCCTGACCTCGCAAAATTCAACGCGTCTATCGTAGTCAGCTTCAGATAATTCTTGCAATAGAATGGGTTTGTATGGATGCAATTTTTCTTCGTTCAGTATATGACTTGAGGTTCCTTTACCAGGCACAGCTGACGAGTGGCTGTATGGAGATTTTCTGTAATTTCCAATAAAACATATACCGTTTTATCATCGCTTGTTTTAACTTTTGGAGGTCTAGATTTAGAACGATCCTTAACATGACCTGATTGTCTAAATCGTTTTAATGTTTTTTTTAACTACGGATTGGGTAATAGGTTCTCGATTCGGTTATTCTGCGTTAAAAAGATCACACACCTCCTGTTGTGTTCTCTTACGGTCTCCGTAACCAACCATCATTAACAAAGTGATTCTTTCAGTTTCTATTAAATGTACCATTATAATATTACGCTCAAATTGCAGTTTCACAAAATGCAGCAATAAACGTTTTCGTCAATAAATCATTTTTTGACGCGTTAAGTCGTTACCTGACAGTAAATGTGTGACACAAAGCTTAATTTTTTTTTTAATTCGTTCTCCTTAATTTCAAATATCAATAATTCCAAAAAAAAACAATTTAGACATATGGTATTTTGGACAAATAATATCTAGAATTCCTAGTATGACTCAAAAATAAAATATTATACAGGGCTTTCCATTTTAACAAATTCAAGATGGCGGAATTTCTTCGAATTGACAGTTTAAAACATTTTATTGTCAACGTCCGCATGTGCGCCGTATAACACCCTATAACTTTTATTTAAATATTTTTATGATACACTGATTAATAAATGCTGTGGAATCATTATTCCATACATAGGGGGCACCCAATATAAATATTTATATATATATATATATATATATATATATATATATATATATATATATATATATATATATATATATATGTATTTAAGAAGTTTTTTTTACATAACTAAATTGAACCGTTTATGTAGTCTTGGGGCCGGGGGCTGAGGTATATTTTAAGCGAAAATAACCTGTACCTTTTTATTCTAACCTAATTTGGACGAAAAGAAATAACGTCCTGTATATAATTTTTAAAATATAGTTTTTTTTCCACAAAAATAATATTTCTGGTTTTTAAGGCTAGTACATATTGTTTTGGTATTCCGTACGGAACACTTATAAGATCACTTGGGTGTCAGTCCGTCTGTCCGTCTGTTACACTCGATTTTCTCCGAAATTACTTGTCACAGAAAGTTAAAATTTGGCACTAACATAGGAATTGATGGTCTCATCAGAGCCGTGTAGTTTTGAATGTTAAATTTTGACTTAAGGGGTTAGTTTTGGGGGGTGAAATCGGGAGTGAAAAAAAAATTTTTTTTACTAGGTTATCGAGTGTGCTGTCAAATGAAAGCTTGTGAAAACGAGTAAAAATATATATATATATATATATATATATATATATATATATATATATATATATATATATAATGTAATACTTGGGCACACTTTTCTTTGTATTATTTTTAAAAAATCGCGAAAAATCGCTGTCTCCCTCCCTTATCTCGAAAAGTACTGATCAAAAAATTTTGAAAAAAAACTAGGATATTCTTCACGGGGTGTAGATTGAACGAAAATTATCACGCGTGCATTACCTTTAATAATTTATCTGGTATATAAAAAACCGGTCAAGTGCAAGTTGAATTTGCACGAACAGTGTTCCGTACGTTGATTGCTTTTAAAATGAAAAAAATTGTTACGGTGGTATAAAATGATCAGTGACTTCACAAAACACACCCCAAATGAGTTTTCAACAAAGTTTGTATCCCATCTTTACTGAAAACTGATGACCCTGAAATTTTTTATATACCAAAAAAAAAATAAACACACTCGTGATAATTTTCGTTCAATCTACATCCCGTGGAGAATATTCCAGAATTTTCTCAAAATTTTTTGATCAGTACTTTTCGAGATAAGTTGGGAGGACAGCGATTCTTCGCGATTTTTTAAAAATAATCAAAGAAAAGTGTGAGCAAGTATTACATTATATATATATTTTTTACTCGTGTTTTCACAAGCTTTCATTTGACACCACACTCGATGACCTAGTAAAAAAAATTTTTTTTCACTTCCGATTTCACCCCCTAAAACTAATCCCTTAAGTCAAAATTTGACTTTCAAAACTACACGGCTCTGATGAGGCCATCAATTCCTATATTAGTACCAAATTTCAACTTTCTATGTCAAATAGTTTCGGAGAAAATTGGGTGTGACAGACAGACGGACAGACAGACACCGAAGTGATCTTAAAAGTGTTCCGTACGGAACACTAAAAACAAAAAATTCAAGGTCATCAGTTTTCAGTAGACTGGAAACAAACGTTGTTGAAAACTCATTTGGAGTGTGTTTTGTGAAGTCACTGATCATTTTATACCTCCCCAATAATGTTTTTTTTAGTTTAAGAGCAATCAACGTACGGAACACTAATTGCGCAAATTCAACTTGCACTTGACCGGTTATTTTTTTAATTATCACTTTGGTTTATCTAATTTTAAATATACAACGTAAAGAAATGTTTATCTCTGGAAAGGGAGCGGGTTAAATGGCATGAATGTCAGAAAGAAACATACTCTATATCTGTTTACCTTTAACATGATCTTTATTTAAATCTTAAAGATAGGTTTTTTTCCCGAAAATAATTACTGGTATCGATGATAAAAATTCTCATTTTTTAGATGAGAAAAAAATTCTCATGGTTATCATTTCTTAATTAACAGCAAAAATTAAAAACTGATCTTTTGAAGTTAAATTGGAACTGGACATAATAATAATAGAGTAGAATAAGTAGGATGAAAATAAATCATTCCTGTATTTTTTCTAACAATTGTGTTATCTCAAAAACGAGTAATAATTATTAATAACTGGAAGGAATAGGCTTGGCAAAGCTCAAAACTGCCTTTATGAAGTTTGTAATGAGTTTTTTAGATGTTGATTATCAACTAATACAAACTTTTAATGAATAAATAATAACTATAAATAGTGTAAGATTTAAATTGATAGGAAAGTATAAAAACTACAATTATATTGGAATTTTAGTAAATATGTCATTTTTGATGCACAGAAGAGCCAATTTTTATATCCTTACCAACTTAATCGTTTGAGTTATAATAAAATTAGTCCTAGTAATCGATTATCGGGAAAACAGTTAAGAAACTAAGTTTAAATTAAGAAAGTTAGGTAGTTGTGCTAAAATGTTCAGCTATACGGCTAACTTAATTTCGATTTCGTTGCATTTAGTTAACCGTGGCTACCAAATGTTGTAGTAAGTAGTAATTAATTAGTTCCGGTACTTTTTTTAATCCAGTATGGAACCTTAACGTCAAGGAACACTACGTTAATTTTAAAAATAAATTCTCTATATTTTCTAACAGACATGGTGTTGAAATTATTCAAATATAAATTTTATGTTCAGTCTAGGTGTGGAGTGTGCGAAATTGACCATTACCCTGGACCTCATATATAAAAAGGCGGCGTATGGATTCTTGTTTTTTAGACAATTTTAACTCATAAATGTATATCCAGATTTGTTAAGGCTTGCCCGGGATATAATACATTTACAAATATAAAGAATTTAAGCTTAATACCAGGATGCCCAATATTACAATACATTTTGAGATAAATCTCTCCCATTTTACTTGTTTTCTTTAGACAAGAAAATTGGATTTCTCAACATTCATCATTAAATTCCAATAATTATAGTATGATCCTTAGGATCTTCGGACATTAATGCAACTCGACACGATTAGTTCCAGAAACTAGTTGCTACAACTTTTTATTATCTCTACAGACCCACAAAACATTTATGTTATCTACAGACGTTTGTAAATTCACATAGATAAACATTCGCAAATAGTAAAAATACATAATCGCAAAATAGGCATTTTTCATTTTTAGGTTGTTCCTTAGGGGTCAATAAATGACCTTGTTTATTGTTATTACAATAATAATTTAATGCAATGGAAAATTGGACACGACATCATAAAAAATCCATTTCTTTAGTCATAGTTGACAAATACTGTAGACTGAAACCAGTATGATATTCAGTTACTCATCACAATTTAATTTCTAAAATTTGGCCGTAATTAATGTAGGACTTAGCAGCTGTTCATAAACATTTGCAAAAAGTATCCGTTCCTCCGGCGGTGGTTGATATTTTCCTATCGTATAATTTATGTTAATCTAATCATTTATCATGGCTTGAACTAAAAATTATGGCCAATTTCTGAGTAACGATTTGTGATTAATTTTTTCGACATAATTAAATGCCGTGGGGACAAAATAACATCCTAATTCTGAATATTTTAATTTCGCTACCTCTATATAATAAAACTGCTGAATTATAAAAAAATATAAACTAATTGTTTAGTTCTGGCCAGATTTAAAGTAATTTAAAATTTGTGCCTATTTGGATAATTCCATAAAGTTCTGTAAAATACAGTAGAACTATAATTCGAAAATCAAATTAATTAAAAATTATAACAATTAATTGAGTTTGGGCAATGATAACTTTTAATTCAAATGGCATGAACAAAACATAGCATATCAAAAATGTAGCTTGATTATACTTTCGTTTGTATTTGTTTTGTGTGGGTTTTCCTATTACTACAGGAATTTCTTTAGCATTAATCTGCATTTTTCTGTTCAAAAAATTAGTTATCTCTTAAAGATATCTTGAACTATTAAATTGACGCAAGATTTCCAGGTTTGCCCAAATTGTACAAAATTTGAATGAATGTATATAATATTTCATTTCAAGTACAATTTGAGAACCAGTCTAAAATAATGCAATGTTAATCTTGGTGTGTAAAAAAATAAAAGACAACCATATTAATATAAATACAATTTATTGTAAAAACTATATACATCATTCTAATACTTACAATATTTTATATAAACTATTTACAATTTTTCGTAATCTCAAATTGAAAATGAAATAAAATATTACAGATGTAATAAAAAAATAAAAATGGCATAATGTACAAGACTTAGTGTATTAAAGATAAAATACTAAAATAAAGATTACAGCGATGATAATTAAATTTTTTCGATCTAAATAAGTGACTAGAATATAACACTTTAAAAAATATAGGAATAGAATTTTTATTTGTTTATGTTATTATTTATTAAATATATTACTTCTAAAGTCGTTCTAATGACTAATATTTTCAAGTGCATGCAAAGATTGTCAAATTGAAAATAAAATAATATTATTTTTAACAATAATTTATTAAATTAAATTTGTTAAATATTTAGTCCATAAAAATTACTTTTGCGTTTATATCACTATTAGGCCTTGAAAGTGGTGACTATAAAAGTAAGACCATTTTTATGTGTTATAAAATCGTTGTAATCTTTAATGTTTATTTAACAAGAAAAATTGGGCCATCGCTTTCTTTTTATCTTGACTTAAACACTGGGTTTTGGCAAGATAAGAACATTAAAATTATGTCATTTCTTTTATGTAATAAGAATGTAATTTCGATAAAAAGAGAAAGGCTGACCTTGTAAATATTGTAAGAAGCAGTGAAATAGAAAGATATTCTTATTCTTGACCTTAAATTTATCAAGATCATTTTTTTTTCGACCACATTCTGGAAAATTGTATGCTGTAGTAAAATTTTAATTAGAAATATTTAAAACCAATTTTTGTAAAGTTGTGAGAAGATTAACATTTGACGTATTTGATACAATCACTATTTTAGACCGAATAATAACAAATACATAAAAAGAATTCATTTCTATGGCACTGCTACTCCTAATTTAGGGACCCTAAATTGGCTTACTAGTTACTATTTGTGTCCCCCTAATAGGGCACCAAAGTTAAAACCTGCATGGCCACCCCCCGAACCAGAACCACTTCCCAGTTTGCTAGTTACGATGTTAAGGAGTGGCGCTGCCGCTTCTAGTTTTTGACCAATGGCGCCAGAAAGGATACTGGAGAGAGAAACGACTGGATCTGAAGGAGGTTCGATTCCGTGAGCTTTGTTTTTAGCAATATTCTGTTTATCTAATTGGTCGACCCAGGCGGTCTTCTGATCAATAAACCTATTGATTTTCTGTGGATATGTAATGGTAATTAGGTTTATGAAGATTCAAGAATATTTAAATATATATATATATATATATATATATATATATATATATATATATATATATATATATATATATATATATATATTATTCCTAAACGGTTTATTGTTAAGGTTAGCTAAGCTATATAATTTCTTTATATCATTTTAATAGTAACTTGCGATTCGCAAAGCATAAAGATTTGAAAATCAACTTTATTGGGAAATACTAAGAAATATTGTTTTCAATTCAAGTTGCCCATATATATTGCTTTTCCAGTTACGATAGAAAAAAGACATTTTTTTGAGAATTAAAAAGAAGCAAAGAAATTTGGTTGCCTGATCCAATTATTTAGCTAAAACTTTTTTAATGATAAAAATGTAATTTTGTGTTCAGATTTATTTATAATTTGATTTTTTATTCAAAGACAGCGATAAATTTCTATTCACCATGGTTCTAGTATAAATTAAAGGAGATAAAGAAAATAAAGTGCACCAACATTGTTTCTGGGTTAGTACTGAGACCTTAAGATAAAAAGATAAATATGTATTAATTGGTTTCTTAGTTCCTTTAAGAGAATTATTTACGTTATTATTATTATTATTATTATTTTATTATACAAAGAGCGACAATTAATTTTCTATATTGGTTCAGTATATCATAACTTGATGACGACATCTGCAATTTTAACAGGCTATTTTGATGCTCGATTTTTTTTTAAATTTTACTGCGAAATATTTACAGGCGACTGAAATACGATTTTTCATTTAAAAGTCAAAAAAGCTCATTGTACTAACTTGGTACAAAAGGCACAGAAACATTCAAAATTATGAAAAAGGTGTGTAACAGTCATCGATTATTAAGAACACTAGTTGTTTCTGAATGCTATAAAGTTTGGTGTTAAGAGAAGGTTAGAAGGCGACAAATACATGGGAAGACCAATATCATTTCGAACATTAGTACCTGAAACTAATGTGAATTGGTGGCAAGTGATCGCATTGTACTATTGCAAATAATAGTAGAAGTGGTTAATATTAACAGAAAGATAATTTAAACCATTTTGCAAGATCTAGGTAAAACGAGAGTTTGCACAAAATCTGACCCACATACTTTAAATCTAGACCAAATTTATGGAAAGTGCAACATTCCAGGAAAACGAGCCACAAGCTTCTAGGAACAGTCCAAACTTTCCTAAAATCAGTTGTTATTAATGATGTGACATTTTTTTTAGTATGACCCACAAAAAATCGTGAAAATTTATGGAATGGAAGCAAATTCCTCTTCCTAAGTCAAAAAAATACACACAAAATTTCGTCAAAAACCAACACAATATTGATTATTTTCTACGATAGTAAAGTTGTTTTTTAACGTGATTTGTTCCAACTGGTAAAATTATTAGTGGCGGAAATTGTTTTGAAGTATATTTGATGAGTATAATTCTTCGTTTTTGCCGTTTTATCCCCAGACTGATTATTGTGAAACAATAAGATGTAATTCGAGAAATAACCTTTCAAGGACTTTACACTCATAAAGTCACTTTGGGATTTAGATGCATTAGGTCACACTTCACTCATTCGTCAATGTTTGGTTCGAAATCAACTTGATTCATTTCATTTAAATTAAAGGATGCTTTTCCGAGGATATAGAGAAATCAAAAGGATTCTACACATACTTTGCAGACAATACCAGAAAATGAACTAGAAAATTCGTTTAAACCACTGAACTACTGAATAAAAATAGAGTAAATTAAAAAAAAAAAAATCATTAAGCGTTTACAATGCCAGTCTGAAAAATTAACTGGTCCCTGTTATTTCAAACAATATTTCTACTTTTCTAGGTAATATTTTAAGTAAGAAATTTTTGTCAATTTTTAAAAAATACGCATTTTCGAATTTGTAAATGTAATGTTCAGTTTTTATTTCGTTATAAATTTCACTGTCTACCACTTGATTTTATAAATACATAATATTTTCTAGAAATTTTAATTTGATTTTGTAAGGAATTATAAGCAAAAATGAATAGGTAATTAAGGTCATATTTACTTTATTTTGTAATTTGGTCTAATACAAAAACATATCCAATTTAACATGTCGCCTAACAGTTATCTAATTTTAAATTTTCATGATATCTCTAAGTAGCCATGAAATTACAGTGGACGGAACGGAAATTATATATAATTATATAATTGGGCTTTAACTTTTTTGTTTTATAATTTTTGGATACTTACATCGAAAACAAATCCTAATATTGCATTTTTAACTCCTGTGACAACCTCAACTTTCCTTTTGTCCCTATATGCATCATCATTATGTTCCTGTAATATAGGAATATTTAAAAACTACTTATGTAAAGATCTAATATCATACATCAGCAAGCAAAGTCGAGAGAAAATAAAGGCTAGAGACAAGTTAAAGATACAGTGTATAGATATATATACGTATTAGCTTAAGTGTCTTCAGACGTTTGTGTCAAACACCAGAACTGCGCACTTGCTTTCTCGATTTGGTTAGGATTTAACCAAAAACATTGTTGCACTGTTACAGTGGTAGTTCATTTTACTGAAGGCAGTAGTTATTAACATTGTGTGAATTTTACTAAAAAAATTGATTATTTTATTTTATTTTATTTAAGTCTATTTTAGAACATAGTTATAAAAGTATTCAAATACAATAGCTGCTAATTTGTCTCATCATTTTGACTGCAGAATACACTATTAAACTATATATTAATTAAGAGGCTGTACAAATCCATTCGTCATATTTGCGGTAGAGAATAAAATAATCAGTATTAAATTGGCAGAAATTTCAACTGTATAGTTGACTTTATATAAACTACATTTTTGTTGTTTGTTACCTTTAAATACTTAAATCAAATGTAAATAATTTTTGTAATCAACTCCCGAAACATTAAACCATTTTTTGGTTTGGGCTTGGTTTATTTGAGTCTACAGACTAGCTATGTAATGGTAACATCTTTAAGAAGATAAACCACAAATATATTCTACTAGTTATAATAACATTTGCGCTTTAATGTTTCATATTAAAAGAATTTTCAGCACCATACAATTCTTAAATCACTTTTGTATTGAGGTATAGGGTATTATTAAACATTTTAGGAGGGCTTATCGGGATGTAGCTTATAAAACTGCAAAATATTTTTTTAAAATCTTTTATGTTAGTTTTCTTACTACAGCTTATTCACAGCAGAAGGAAAACATCTCCAAGTAGCTTCTTTATTCTAAATTTCTATTTTGGTAAAAACAAATTGTATTTATATGTGAGGAAACCTAATACATATTAACACTTAATGGCTTTTCATATTATTTTTATTAGTAATAAAAACGAAAAATATATTTTGCTCCTTTTTTTTTCTTTGTAGATATTTCGAAATAGAGTATCTACTAAGTATCCTGTTTTAGAGTAATTTTAAATAGATTTTTTTATAAATAATATTTTTCTTTAAATTGCTTTACTGTAAAATTACTAAATTGTCATCTATTCCCTTGGATCTTTTAATCTTCGCCATTATGGTTACCTTAAAAAGCTAAACTTGAGTCTAATGTCCAAATTACTTTATCACGTTGGTACTCTCTTTACCCTTTAGAAAAGGCGTGACTATCTGTGGTACCTATTTGAGGTATATTGATGAGCGGTATTAAAAATATGTTTTTGTCTAAACTTTACTTTAGTAATGATTACAGTCCAAAGGAATGTTCGTTAAACCAAAATTGAGCTATAACCAGAATTCACAACTAAATTTTGTAACATGACAGAATATGGGATTTAAATTTTCTATAAATATTTTTAAAGCTGTATTGCTAGAATAGAATTTACAAGCACAAACATAAGAATCTTGGATGTCTTGATATGATGTGGCGCTATCTGTTTATTAAGAGTTGCTAGAAATACTTTCTGATAATCCAGAAACTGGCAAATGCAAAACTGAAAATATTGTAACACTCCTCTTTAATTTATTATCTGTTTTAAGACAGTGTTGCAATATATTTTTAATTTATACAAATAGTGGATTTAGAAATTTTGTCTGTCTAATATATGCATACTTACCGAATTTAACTAACTACGGTAAATTTATTGTTGTTGACCACTCTTAAATTTTTAAGTTAAGGCATGGTAATAATCTTTATTAAATTTTCACCCGCCATAATTATCACAAAATTCTGGTTTCATTTATTCAATCATTGATCATATTTATAAATAACATTACAAGAGAAACCCCATATAGGTAGTCGTAGTCGCAGTGGTTGTCGCGACCAGACATACTTTTATTCCGTATTAAACGAGTACAGATTATAAATTTTCACTTATAAACGTTATTTTTGCTAAACCAAAAGAAATCATCCAGTGGCGCGCTTCTTGATTACTATTTTGCTGTGCCATTTTAATAATTGGTCTAGAGCTAAAAACATTTAAGTTGTTAAAGTCATAATGATAACATTTTTTAGTAAAGAATGTTGCAAATAATTTGTAGATATTGTTTATAATATATTTATAAATGCCATTTTTTCATTCCTTATATGTTGTTTTAAATTAAAAAAGAATTCTTATTTATTGGACAACGCCTTAGAAAAACTAAAAAATAAATAAATAAATAAAATGGTCGAATCTTTACAATGGTTAAATAAATGTTTATTTTATGCCAAAATGACAATGCACTTTTGAGAATAGATTTCATTAAGAAAGTCTGCTATATCCTGCATAGTTAAATGCATTGAAAATACTTTAAATATTCTGCTTTTCTTGCTGTTTGCCGTTCAGTGCATTTTGAAATTTATTTATGAATAAATACATTTTGAAGGTTATTTATTACTTTCCAGTCTCAAGAACATGAAAACCATTATAGTTACTATCTAAAGTAATTAAAATACGTAAACTTCTATGTTCATATCGGTATTAACACTCAAGAGTTACGTAAGTAATGAATATATTAGCCTCAATATATAAATTTTAGAATTACTTATTCGTAAGCATAAGCATGTGGTCAAATTTTAAGTCCTTATATAAACTAGTATACTATTGAGATTATATTCTTGGTCACATCTCAAAAATGAATCTTTTTCAAATCATGAAATTCTTTCTAGCATTATAAAAATCTCTCTTGCCGTTATAGCTGTGTTCAACTGGGCCATTAAACTCCTCACACATATCTAACTACTTTGTAACAACAAAAATTTAAATCAATGTTGTAAGATCGTTGGCGATTCAAAGAACATTAATTAGTAAATAAAGTATCTCTTTACTGAAATTCGTGTATTGGGAATTATTTTTATCCTTTTTGTGCTATTGGTTCGATATGTTACAAAATAGTAATGTCTCTCTTTCTGTCACCATATTTTCCTTTATTATTATTAAATAGTTTTTAGTAAGTAGTACATATTTTTCAAGACATTTTATAACAGTATATATTTCTACCCTCAAATCTCTTGACTAGATGACTACTGTTCAAGATATTGAATTGCACAACTACGTAACAGGTATTTATGATTTTCTCTTTGAATGGGTCATGAAATATCCCTCCATATAATAACAAGAAATTAAAAAGTCATTTGAAAATAGATTATTGCTTAATTCTAAAAATTGATCGTACAAAGCGATTAACCATATTTTTATAATCGTGCGTTAAGACTATAAAATCCCCTCGAAGAATGTAAAAGTGAAAAAAAGATTCAGTTGTATAATATATTACATCGCTTTGTTTAACTACCTGTTCAATAATAGATGATAACTTCTAACAATATGGTTATGTAAAACCCTTATAAATTCATATTCTTAGTAGTGGAAGATATGGTAAAATGGTAGTTTTGCCTGAAACGATCAAGATATAATTTCTTAAATATAATGAAATCCTATAGAATTGCCGCAATCAGAAGAAATTATAGGAAGAAAAGTAAAATTAATTTCTAGTAAGAGAAATTTATTGTATCTTAAAATAATGACTACAGCTTTGAATTGCTTTACGTCGGTATAAATCGTCGTTTACTATTCGTTTTTATTCATGCTCTTTCAATTTTCATACGGTGATTTATTTACATTTACGCTTGTGTGGTATGACCTACTACGAGTTGACCTATGTAAAATCTAGGTGGTTACGTGCTAAAATCAGATAACTATTGCCATTTAATTCCCTAAGATGATTTAACTCTAATGGATTTCTTTTGACTATTCCAAGTTTCAATTAACAATAGCAACAGAAATGTAGAAATGTTGGTTGTTTCGACAAGCAATTAGAGAAGGAAAATTATCATTTGTTTCGCTATGAAGAGTGAATATTTTTTGTTAGGGCTGCCATAAATAAATTCTATGATTCATTTTGAGAATAAAGTATCTGAATTGCAAATGTACTTCAGACCGGAAAGCTGCTGAACGTTGTACCCAGAGTATTTTAAGCCGACTAATATTTCGTAAGAAGGTTCGTTTCTGAAGGAAAATGGTTCGGCCGGTCTAGCAGGATAACTTTGATCCAAACACCACGAATTAACATTTTATTGGGAACATCTGATCTGTTATTGGATTTAGAGAGAAAATGGTTGTTAAATATTAATGTTATTTTCTATGATAATTAAGTTATTTCTTCATTACACTAATCACCAATCGCTGTAATATGGAGCATACAAAATTCTCCTAAATTGGATGATTTGAAAATAATGTAAATAATACACAGTGCGACAATTAGAACTATTCTTTCTTGATTTGTATTTTAAATTTTGGAGGGAAATATTGACAGAAAAGGAAATAGTTAGTAATGATTTCTTAACAAATATATAGGTTTTTAAATGGAACGCACGTTTTTGGGATGGACGAGAACAGCTTGAAGATTAAAAATATACGGGAAGAACATTATTAATTCGAGCATGACAAATAATTCAAACCGTTCGTGAATTTGTGGCATCGTGGTGTTCCCGATGCATCTTTGATGAGGGAAGAAGCAAACAATATTATTAGTTTGAAAAGAAGATCGAGGGAAAACAAATGTTTCTGCAAATTGTTCCATATTCTAAATGATAATTAAAAGTTATTCAGAGTGCAGCATTCTAAAGAAATAGTCAGAGTGGCTAGAACAATTCCAAGTGTCTGAAATCAATTGTTACTGACTGGTTAAGAGATATAGGGTTTTTAAAATGATGCTCAAACAAAGCGTCAAAGTGCAGAATTAAAGCTAAAATTATCCCCGTAGTCCAGAAAATGATAAAGTTGAGTGTTTTCTATAATTGCAAAGGTATTATTTATCGTGAATTTCTTTCGACTAATTAAACTTTTCATGGCTAACATTATTTGTAAGTACTGAAACGATTGATGAGTAGAAGTAGTCCTATTTGCCCTGAATATTATGATTTAAACAGAAGTTACTTGGATAAAGACAAACTTAACTCATTGCTCGTCAATGATTTTGATAGGAAACCTCCAGGGGTTATATAGCTCATAGGACTAATTATATCTCGATTAAATAAGTAAAACTGACGTTTTGCCGATCATATTGCTGGCTTCTTCAGAGCTTGTTCCGAGAAATAACTTCTTCGGAATATAGCACGAAACACGAACAGTTTCGTGCTACATTTCGAACAAGTCACTTCTAAGAAAAAACGCTCATGAAGGCGGCAGGATGATCGGTAAAACGTCAGCATCACTTATTTAATTCACACAGGAGAAATTCGGAAGCAATATACTCTTATTGATTCTGAAATTTCACCGATCATCCTGACGGCTTCTTCAGAGCTTTTTCCTAGAAATCACTTCTTCTGTATCTAGTACGAACACTGATTTAATTCCGCTTGCATACGGCTTGTATATTAGTGAACCTGAGTTGGGCGGCTTCTTGGGTGCTCTGTTCCCAGATTAGTGATAGGTAAATGCCAGGGCCAGGATTAAGGTTGTTGGGATGTTAGATATTTCGATGGACTCTCGAATTTTTCTAGAAGAGATCTTTGATTGGTCAAAGAGAATCTGGTGACCTGAAGAGGAAATATTATGCAGACGTACTGCCCTTAGATGTTCTTTAATTCTAGTACATATTTTTCTACTCGTTTCGCTGATGTAGGTTTTATCACAGCTACCTGGAATTCTGTAGACACCTGGATTTTGAAGGGAAATCTTATCTTTGGCAGATTTAAGAGTTTTGGGCACGTTTCGGGCTTATGAAAGTAGCTTACAATATTCGAGCTGGCTAACTATATTTTTTTTTCATATTATTATTTTTTCATTTTTATAAATTTATAATTGAGTCACCAAGATATTTTTTTTGATTTGACGTTCCTTTAGTTGCCCGAAGACATTATTTTTTTGTGAATTGTATTTTACCTCTTGTTTCTTTAATTAGGAAAATTATTTATTACCACCTGAAAATACTTTTTAAAAATAAAAAATATGGTTTAGTGTAAAACAACTGAAAACAAACCAAGTTTATATTTCAGCAGTCTACCCACTATTCTCTTATTTGTCAAATGCATCCTGAGACGCGATTAAAATTTGGGACGTGGCATTGTATTTTACCAACAAAAATATGGTTCATTTTTACTTTCAAAACTTAAAACAGAGTTAGATGCAAAAAATGTTTCTTCGGATGAAGCAATAAACGTCAAATAATTATTTTTTTGTTAGTCTACTATACACGTCCTATCAAAAGTTTTGCATCACCTGAGTTTTTAATTAGCGATTCTCGAAGTAAGATATAATTGCTTGGTTCTTTACCAACACATTCTGTTATGCAAGTTAACCTAAAAGCTTCTATTATGTTTTATACATGATGGCCTAAAAAACTTGACGGGTATTGTCAATCAGTTTTCGTTTAATTTTCTAGTATTCATTACTAATTGGGAACATCGCTAAACTATTTAATAAAGTTTTGGTTTTTTTTGGTGATTTTTGTATATATATATATATATATATATATATATATATATATATAATATATATATATATATATATATATATATATATATATATATATAAATATATATATATATATATATATATATATATATATATATATATATATATATATATATATATATATATATATATACAAATACATATATATATATATATATATATATACAAATACATATATATATATATAATATATATATATATATATATATATATATATATATATATATATATATATATATATAGGAGTTAGGCAGTGATGTGTGCTGTCACCTCAACTTTTTACTAACGATAGTGAGCACATAATGAGGCATGTTTTGGAGAACTGGTCTGGTGGAGTGTAGATGGGTAGCGTTCGTATAAATACCCTCTGTTTTGCTGGTGATATTCTCCTAATTGTCGGGATTGAGGATGAGTTGATGTCGCTGATTGAAAGACTAAAAAATATAAGCACAGAATATGGATTCGAGATCAACACAAGCAAACCTAAAGTGATGATAGTTGACAGCATAAACGACAACCAATCAAATGTCGAATGTGTCCATAATTTTAATGTAGTGTAGAGGATTATTTACCTCGGAGCAATAATTAACAATACTGGGGACAATGAAGATGAAATCTGCAGAAAAATACAACTAGGGAGAATAACAATGATAAAGCTATCGAAAATTTGGAAGAGTAAAGATATCACGAGAACACGAAAATCAATCTAGTCCAGACCCTGGTTTTCTCTGTAGTTCAATGTGCGTCTAAAAGTTGGAGAATTCGAACAGCAGACCAAAAACGAATAAACGCGTTTGAAATGTTCTGCTGGCGGAATGTCTCCTGGAAGGAACACCGAACTAACGTGTCCATTCTGCATGAAATTAAGCCCACCAAACGGCTACTAACTACAGTGATTGCTGGAACATTGCCGTTTTTAGGTCATTTGACTAGAAGTGAGCACATGGAAAAATTGATTATCCATGGAAAGCCTGAGGGCAAGGGAAGAAGGACCAGATCTCCCAGGCGCTGCATAGATACCGTAGAGAGCTTTTTACATTCTAACGTGGAACACGCGATAAGGGCTACATACAATCGATTAAAATGTCAGAACACCATTAGGAAAGTTATAAAGAAGTTGGAAATCCCGGCTAAGTCATGATATTCATGGTTATTTGATCACTATATGTCTGTAAAGATGTTAGATTAACGATGAATAATATGTTATAGAAATGATAAAGGAATAATGTTAATTGTTCTAAAAGAGACAAAATATGTAGAACATTTTTTATGATGTATCAACTAAAATAAAAGGTAGTGTTAATTGTTAACGACGCCATTTACTCACGCTGCAAATGCTGAAATTGATTGAACTACATTTCCCAACGCCTAACAAACCTCATGCTTCAGTCATATAGTATAATATGGATAATTCTTTATACCGAAAATTAACCGTTGGTATGAATTTTTTAACTAAATCAGTTTCTTGTATTTCCTTGTGTGCGAGTGACTGGTAGTTTCACTAATGTCTCTTAAATTCTATCAACAACGTGAAATTAGTCAAGTCTACTAAAGCGCGTTACTTTGTAGATTAACATATTTTAGCTTACTAAAAAAAAAAATTTCATTCGTATCTGGGAATAAAACTGAGCAATCTACTTTAAATATGGTTTGTGGTTTGAAACTAAAGTTAAATTGTCCCAAGATTAAACGATCTTACACTACACCGTTAGGTATGTAGGTCCATACCTTTGTCAAAAAATAATAATTGTTATTAAATTTTGAATTAAAGTTAGATAATGTTCAGTTTTGGAATTTTTTTTTTTGACACACCTTGTATGTAGTTTTTGTCCACATATTTATAATCCCTTTAAAAAAAATTTAAAGTTATTTTTCTGTCATACTACCTAAGTTACATGGAAATTGATACAGTGATTTATCCACGACTTCCTTGCAAACTTACAGTTTTTACATTAAAGAATAACTTAAACTAACTATTACAACTTTTAAATTACAAATACTTTAGGGTAAGACATAAAATGTAAAAAAAACGGAGCATTTTAGGGATATTTATAACTGAAACATAGTAGTTTCCTCTACGCACTAAGAAGTATAACAGGATATATTCGAAGTAACCTCTATAACTCTCAGCCTGCTGTTTGTTTCACTGTAACCATATCGTCCACAAAAAAATTCTCATAATATTATTAAAACCAAACAAAATTTAATCACCGCTCTCCTCTCACTCTCTTCTTCTGAAGCCACATACTTGAAAACTATATATTATTTTCCTACTCCAGCGAAGGAAGTGAAAAGATCGGTCGGTAGGTATAATAACATAAAAATAATATTTGGTCATGAACTTTATTTGGCAATTGTCCCCCCCCCCCTAACCTTAGCAATATAAGTGTCCTTTTCGAAAAAATCGAAGCTTTTGGAAAAACACTGGACCCCCTTGGAATGAACGGATTCCGAGAAATTTCCCCGTCTGATCTCGTTAGCCCGGACTAGAGCTGAAAATTATATATGGTTTTCCTACCATTTCTTTTTAGAGATTAAAATGGAATAAAATAAAAGCGAATTAAAAACTATTTTACAGACGTGAAACATAATTTGGATTAAAGGCTGTAATGGGTATTATACGATTTAAATAATTTTTCTTAAAAGGAATTCATTAATAGAATATTCTCTAATCGCTGCAACTCTAAAGCCTATTTATATTTATTACATTATATTAATTATTGTTAATTAACTATATTTAAGAAACTACATGTTGACCATCTAAGGAAAAACTGCCACTCTGTTATGTTTTACTATTTACTACAAAGAATAGGTTTAACCATTTACAATTTTGCTTAAAATTTGTTTATTATTCCAATCAGAAACCAGGAAAAATTCCCTGATACTATTGCAAATATACAAAATTTAATAAGGCTCCGCTTTTCACCAACTTCCTTTGAAGCGATGTCACTGAAAAACTGTAGATTTATTTCTTACGTATTATGTATAAGTATTTATTATACTTGAACCAAATTTAAATTCAATATTTCATTTCATTTGAGAGTTATCGTATCACCGTTCCACCAATATAATACATCCTGTTAGCAAGAGAAGAAAAAGGAATAACATTTTTTAAACCATATCAAAATATTATTTCTTATTGCTAAAAGATTTTACTAGAAGGTTTCATGGAATTTTCAATTAGTAAGAGGCATGTGAAAATTAGCAAGAAAAGCGAAAATACTGGCTTAAGTTTTTCTACTAAAAATTACTTTGTAAAACATATCTTTCTATGCTACGTCGTATATCTGTATATAATTTTATATATATATATATATATATATATATATATATATATATATATATATATATATATATATATATATATATATACGAGGGTGAATCAAATGAAAACCTTAAAAATGCATTATATTGTAACAATTAAAAAAATCATACATGTTATTTTTCGACGTAGTCCCCATGACGTTGAATGCAAGTATTCCATCGCTTCGGAAGTGTATGGTGTAAGTTTAAAGAATTCTTTTGGTCGTGACTGTAGCCACTTGGGCACCGCGGCAACTTCTGATTGCGGGCGAAGTTAATTTTTAAGCAGATTTGAATAAGAAATACTAGTTATTGTTACCCCCGTTTCCATGTAATATTCCAAAACTACTCCCTTAGCATCCCGGATGAGAGGGAGCATGACTTTTCCCTCTGATAGTTGAGTGCGGAATATTTTGGTTTTGGCGATGAGCAATGGCGCCATTCCTTGCTTGATCTTTTCGTTTCCCGTTGGTGATAGTGATAGGTTTTATCGCCTGTAACAATTTTTTCTAGAAACGCATCACAGATTGCTGCTCTAACGCAGTGGGGCAGCCATCTATTTACTGATGCTGCCTACAGCATCATTCTGCCATGTTGGTCATTTTGTAAACTCGAGGAACACTACTGCCATCTACCGAATCAATATGCAACTTTTCGGAATTTTATAGCACTTTTAAGGTTTTCATTTGATTCATCATATATATATATATATATATATATATATATATATATATATATATATATATATATATATATATATATATATATGTATATATATATATATATATATATATATATATATATATATATATATATATAATACATTAAAATTCCGGGTTTTAATCCATTCGACTAACAATAAATTTGCATGACGTTTCGCCAAAATCTCATTTGGCATTTTCAAGTGCTCTTGTTGCTGCTGCTACTCGATACTATGATTTTGCTGCTGCTGTCGCTTGAAGCATCCGTGAAAATCTCTATGTAATATATATACATACTCGTATATATTTCGGGATTTCTCCTCTTTCCAGGCACAGGTTGAACAATATTTTTAACTTCGGTATTATGATCTCCTTAACCTTTTTTTTTATAATTTATGTTATTATGTCATTTATATGTATTATATATATATATATATATATATATATATATATATATATATATATATATATATATATATATATATATATTATATATATATATATATATATATATATATATATATATATATATATATATATATATATATATATATATATATATATATATATACAGTACAATACCGATTATCTGAAATCCGGCTTATCCGAAACAAACTGTTAAAAAGCAAATTGTATTCCCATTAAACGAAAAAATCTCCATTATTCGAAACAGACGATGAGTGGTTTCCTTAACGCCCCGGGGACTCTCCGACGTCTAGAATTTCACCGCTGTCTATGTTTTAGTTAGTCGACGAGTGCTATAAGTTACTCATTACATCTATTATTATCGCAGAGGTAATAGTTTCGTTTTAATAGATATTTTACAAAATGGAGCTTCATAATAATAAGCGTAAACGTGTTGTTATTACCTTAAAAGAGAACTTGAAACAATTCAACGTTTAGATAATGGTGAACTTCTTAAAAATATACCGAAGGATTTAGGTGTAGCCGTGAGTACTGTTTCAGAGTGGAGAAAAAATCGCGAAAAAACTTGAAAAATGGTGTAGTGTTTTGTCATCGCCCACACAGGCACGAAAAAGTATGAAAAGCGGTGAATACCAAAAAGTGGATGATTCTTTGTTTTGATGGTTTTATTGGAATACCAATTTCAGGAACAATTTTAAAGCATAAGGCAGTGAGTTTAAACGAAGAGTTGCCGGTTATTGATGCGCCTGTATATTTTTCTGCAAGTGATGGATGGCTAGACATGGTGTACGTCAACTGAAACTTTGTGGAGAAAGCAGCTTATGAAAGAACATGGTTTACAATCAGACCAAATCTAGAGTTGTGATGAAACAGGCTTGAACTACAAAATGTTGCCGTCAAATACCTTAGCTTGAAAAAAGGAAGCTGGAGCACCTGGTTACAAACGTAGCAAAAAACGTATTACTGTTCTTGCATACAGTAATGCTTCTGGAAGACACAAACTCCCATTATTATGTATTGGTAAGTCAGCAAATCCACGAACTTTAAGAATATTCGTCGCAATGCTTTTCCTGTTTTGTATAAAAATGCCTGTATAAACGCGACTCTATTTAAAGACTGGTTTTTTGGAGATTTTGTTCCCAAAACTTTTTTTAAAATGAATATCCTAGAAAATGTATTCTGTTACTAGATAACGCCCCCACTCACCCAAGTGCCGAGCAATTTGAAAGTGGGGAAATAAAAGCAATGTTTTGCCTCCTGCTGTAATTTCTCTCATTCAGTTTAAGACGCAATTACAGGCGTTTGTTATTGGAGCATATTTTAGATGAAGTAGATGAAGGTGGCAATCTTACTGATTGTCTAAAAAAGATAAATTTGAAAAATGTTATATATTGGATAGCTTAGCCTGGAAATCAAATAAAGAGTAGTACTCTGGAAAAGTCTTGGTCAAAATTGTTTCCACAAGAGGAGATACATTACTCAGAGGCAGAAACAGAAGATAATGAAAGTTTACATCTAATTATTACAAGAATTTCAGGATGTGAAAGTGTTACGGAAACCGATGTTTGTGAATGGTTAAACAGTGATAGTGTGGAAGATGAAATGATTGACCAAGAATTAATTAAAAGTGTATGCAAAAATGCTAATAAAATAGACAGTGATGACGATGATGATAACGAAGTAGAAACCACTGACAATATTCCAGTAAAAATGTCACATTCAGAAGGACTAGAGGCCCTAGAAAAAGCGTTAACTTACGTAGAACAACAAGAAAATGGAACCACCGCGGAATTTTGCTTATCAAACGTTGGAGAGACATTGCAGCCAAAAACTGAATTAACGCAAAACGAGTGCAGTTAAAAATTACCTTATTTTTAAGACATTATTTTCGATTTTCCGTACATATACATAAAATAAGTAAACTAATTGTTATATTCTTTGTTTTAATAAATACCTATGTACGTAATAACATATCGTATAAATGCTTTTAAGTCAATCTGCAATGTTGTATTCATTCTAAACTTCTATTTTATAAAAAAAATTCGGATTAAGCGAAATTTCGATTATCTGAAATCACTTTGGTACATACATATATATATATATATATATATATATATATATATATATATATATATATATATATATATATATATATATACACCTGAGTAATGTGGATATATATATACTCAGTATATATCACCACTACACCAAACACTATATTTTTGCACTCGACGCGCATTTCGCTAACCGTGTTAGCTTCATCATATATATATATAACACGGTTATAAATATATATTGGTATATATATATATATATATACACTCCTGGACAAAATTAACGCAACAATCTGAAAATTAATTTATCTTTTTCTTTTGTCAGTTTTAAATTTTATCGAGTATTTGAATAGTAGGCTACGCATATTTTGTTTCATTGTTCATGACCGAAATTAAAAACAATTCGTTTAGATTTACAGTTTTAAAGAATTTTTTGGAAGATAAACAATTTTCTGTAATAATGCGATATAGATTTTCTTTAAAAGTAAGCTTATAAATTGTTCCCTTTTTCAAAGTAATACGTTTTTGTGGTAGACTGTTTTATTTTTGACCCCGAAGAATTAGAAAAATGAATCGAACAATGAATTTAACTGAACACGAGGTAGTGCGAGTCCTCAGTTTTATTGGACGAGGATATTGTCAGAGTTATGCTGCCAATTTGTTCGGCAAACATCGTTCCACAATAAGTCGTATGGTAAGACGCTTGAATGAAGTAGGAACTTATTCTAGAAGGCTAGGGCAAGGGCGAAAACGATGCACTAGCGACCTAGATGACCGTTTTATAAGACAATATGCTTTAAGAAACAGGACTGTCACTAGTTCTATAATAAGAAACGAACTCGAAGCTGTTCGCAATGTCACAATTTCTTCTAAAACAGTTAGAAGACGGTTAAATGAAGCTGGATTAAACAGTAGGAGACCAGCCACTGCGCCCTTGCTTACTAGAGAGAACAGCGTTGCCAGGTTACGTTTTTCTCGAAATCACGAAAAACTGGTCTGTGGATGATTGGAAAGAAGTTTTCTTCACAGATGAAACTAAGGGTTAGTCTAAAACATCCAGATGATCGTGAGCGAGTATGGCGAAGACCAGGAGAGAGGTTTGCTCCTTGCAATATCTCTGCAAGGATTCCATTCGGCGGTGGCTCTGTTATGGTCTGGGGTGGCAACTGCTTTGATGCTCGCACAGAGTTAGTTCCTGTCCGTATGAGATCCATGAATGCTGACTACTATCTTGAGAATATTGTAATAGAACATGTGATGCCTTTCGGTCATTTTGTGGGGCCCAATTTCCTGTTTATGCAAGACAACGCTCGACCTCACGTGGCTAGGGAGGTACTCGATTATCTTAATCAAGTTGATATACCGATTATGCAATGGCCACCAAAAAGCCCGGATCTGAATTCGATAGAACATGTATGGGATCACCTTAAGAAAAATGTGAAACGTCATATACCTGCACCTAAAAACCTGGGGGAACTTGAAAATGCAGTTGTCACGGAATGGGAGCAAATTCCTCAAGATTTTATCCAAAATTTAATTAGAAGCATGCTAGGCGCATAAACGCTGTCATCCGAAGTAGAGGAGGCAACACACGCTACTAGTGTCCCAGTTACACCATTAATTTTGCTACTAGTGTCCCAGTTTATTTTTTTCATTATTACATAATTTCAACGATTTTGTTATTAGGTCTTAAGAATAATATTAATTGGAATCTTATAGAGAAATTTGGTAGCTAATTCACTTTTAAAGTATCCGAATAAGTTTTTTCTAACTTTTAGTGTAACCAATGTTCATAAAAAATTATTAAAATTAATTCATTATAGAGATTTGTATGATTTAATATATTGTTGCGTTAATTTTGTCCAGGAGTATATATATATATATATATATATATATATATATATATATATATATATATATATATATATATATATATATATATATATATATATATATATATATATATATATATATATATATATATATATATATATATATATATATATATATATATATATATATATATATATATATATATATATATATATATATATATATATATATATATATATATATACATATAATGATATGCGGGAAAAAGTACTTCTTTCAGTTAAACTTCAGAGAATTATTAAATTTACTATCAGCTACAAGCTGCTATATCTTACTTACTCATAATAACAATAAGGAATGCATTTCTTTGTTAAACTAAGAATAGTAATTACATATCAATATCGTTATGAGAAAGTTATACCATTAGCAAATAGTTATAAATTTGTTATTACCCATTTAATAAATGAATAAATAAGTATGTTACATAACACTTTCTTCTTTATTAGTAGTTAAGGGTTAAAGTATTAAAGCAAACTTAAATATTTTTTATCGTTTCCGGATCGGGATGCTGCTATCAGATTGCCAATTTCCGAACATTTGTTACCGGGATTTACGAAAAATAATTAATTCAAAAATCGTTAATATAGTGTTACAAAAGTACAAAATTCTAATAATAATAAATTAGTAAATAATATCGATATGCTGTAACATTTATATAGTAATTTATTTTATTAAATTAAACAACTTGAAAGAATTTTGATAAGATCTACTTCGTACAATTTTGTAAGATGCTTGATGAAAGATATTACTCCTTCGTGGAAGGTTGGTATTAATGTCAAGTGACAAGTTAGTAGGAGTGTTTTTTTTTTGGTAGGAAAAAATTCTTCATCCAACGTTTCGATTGTTTATTTGGTCATCTTCAGGGCTTAAGAATGCAATTTTCCTTTGCCCGAGAGATTTTTTAATTGCTAAAATTGGTATCAATTGGCGTGTAACGGATTTCTTGTTGAAATATTAACACAAACTAAAAACACAATCTAATAATGCTAATATGCATTATATTTATACTGGTGTGCCTTGTATCTTTTTAGATTAGGCTTACATTTAAAAAAATGATTACATGTTTACATATAATTCTAGTACTTTAAAAACATTTTAGACAAAGAGAAACGACATTTTAGAGCTAGGAAATAAAAAGTCGAAAAGTTGATCTAAGAAAATTAGTTTTTCCGAAAAAACCCTGCCATTCAATGCCGATAAAGGGTTACGAATTATTTGAGTTCAAAACAATATTTAAGAGCTTTAACAATTACAGAATCAGAGGAAATTTCGGTCATTAATATATTTTTTCAAATTTAAATCTGAGAATCAAATATTATTGACATTGTACTAAAATTTGAATCTATTCATTCAGTTTATAAACCAAGATTGAAATAATTATTCACATTACATATGTATTTAATAGTGGAAAGAAGTAGTCTCTGAAAACACTAATAAAATCATACATTATCGACGTGAGATCAACAAAATTATTCACTGCAAACGAAAGGTCAGTTTTATCATTAACAGAATAACAAATAACTAAGTTGTCATGTACTCTCAACAGTAGCACAATAGAAATAACTCTAGAAATATTGCATATATATATATATATATATATATATATATATATATATATATATATATATATATATATATATATATATATATACATTAAAAACTTTTAATATTGACTTTTATCTAGTGGCCGAAAAAGCAAACTTGTTACTTTTATTTTATAAAACACTTGACATTTTCTTTTTTGGGTCAAAGTCTATTATTTGTGTAACTGCATTGTTTCAGGCAGAATTTAAAAGATATTTGTGTTCTTAACAACATAAACGTGTTAATAATATGAATTAAGGTAATTAAACATCATTTTATTTTAAATAAATTTTGTAGTATGTAAAAAGCAAGTATCATACAAAAATTCCGTCATATTAATTTAAAAGAAGAGAGATTGGTCTATGGTAATCCTTTTATCTCAAGAATTTGTTACACTCAAGATAATAGATATATGATAAATATTCTTTAGAATAAAGTGATCTTATATTTTATTTATGTTAATTTAATGTAACCGAAAATGTGGTTGTGAGTGGCAGTTAAATATAATTGGTAACTTTTAGCAAGACGCACATATTTTTCAGTAATTTTTTAATAAATTACTACATTATCAGAAAATATCAACAACGCCTACCACATTCTAAGCAGAATGGAAATAGAAAGATTATAAGAAATAAGCAAATCAGTTACCAGATGATTAAGTATGTATGGAGACCACCAAATTTTTGATTTATCTTTTGATTGTTTCTTTAAGGCTTTAGTTCACATATATATGTTAATGCATATGAGGATAATGCATTTTTGAGTTATTAACAACACCCCAATTCTCATCCCGTAAAATCTGTGGCGCGGTATCACAGGTTTTTATATTTTATTATATATATATTTTTTTATTATTTTGGTATTCATGTTTAATCTATAAAAGTTTCTTCAACATTAATACTATTAGGACTTAACGCAAATCCAGAAGTTTTATATTCAGGGAAATTAAGTTATGTATAAGTAATATGTATGTCTGTGTATGTGTGTCTTTACATCAAGTATAACTGAATATATACATATATATCTACAACTTAAAATCACGTGTAATTCATAATACAAGTATAATATTAAAGATAATGAAAACTTAAGTAACCTATTATCCTGTATTTTAATTTTCTAAGAAACGGAGTGTTTTTTCGACGATAAATTAATATCGGAGTCACAGTAAATGTTTGTTTTACGTGTTCTCTTGTTTTAGAGGTTATTACCATTTCATATTCGTGGCTTTTGACCTTTCTTACGGATAAAATAAAATAAATGTTTCATAGTTAGCGGACATCTATGAATGACTGAGTGATGGTTGAGTAAAAATACTTATTGCTGTTGAAAGTAAGAGTTAATCGTTAGTAGTTGTATTATTATTGTCTTAAAATTGAATTTAAGTAAACAATAAAAACTGTGTTAAAGGAACCAAGGGTTAAGAAAAAGAACTATTCAATTCAAAGAAGATATTATGTGTTAATAAGGTTTAGCGCGAATAGTATTTTATACCAACAAATATAAAAAAAAACTAGTCGAAATCGCACTTGCCAAGTAACAAAACGTTAAAAATATTGTGGGACGCTGCTGACTAACACTTATTTTCTCATACATTTTCAGGAATTTGTTTAAATTTTCCTTATTATTATTATACAAGTTGCAGGTTCAGGACCACGATTTTTCGTTTTCTTTTTAAAGAAAATATATTTTTGGATTTCTCATTTTTATTCTCCGGCTTTTATTTTATGGGCCACAAGTAAAGTGTATAAGCCATAATAATTGGCCACCCTCTTAGTTCTCCTAATTTACTCCTAATTTACCGAATCCCTTTTATACCCTGCTGCATATGAATTTCTTCGGATACTAACTAGAGAAGTTTTTAATGCTAATCGAACAGACAATTAATTGATTCTAGTGTTTGGTCTTTTACTATGGAATGCCTATAACAATTTTTACTTTTCAATATGTTTACTGCAATCCGGGTATTGTGCCAAATAAACTTTCTATCGTATTTTAATTTTTTATGGTATGAACGAACACATCTTTTTGCGCCCCTAATCTGTGGGGAGTTTGAATACGAACTTTTAAATATTGACATTGACGCATCTTATTATTCTTGAATCATTATTTCAAAATATACTCTGAAAGTTTAAATTCTTGCTAAATAAAATAACAATTGGGTTCCTTTTTTAGTCGACCGTTGACGTCTTCTCGATTTTGATAACATTAACAATATAATATGGCAAGAAATCACAGACTGTTTATTTTAGATACGGCAGTTTGGTAAATAAATAATGTAAGTACGTACATATGAACTGTGTGGATCTATGCTAGCTTCCCTCTTCGTCAAGCTTCTGCATTCCGTTTCTGTGAATGCTGCTAGAAGGCACACTACCACTGCAGAAGACCAAATATAGTATTTCATTTTTCTAAAAAAAAAGAAAAATATTTAATTTACGTAAAACAAATGTTTACACACATATATTCATAAATCTGTTTCAGCTTTGAAACATTTAAAGAGACAGAAGTCAAACTACTGTTATAGAGCATATATTATCATTAAAGATTAGACATACATACATAGAGAGTGGGTTTTATAGTAATTAATGTGCGTACAAAGCTAAAACTAAGACATATTTGCAGCATAATAAAAAGACAAACCAGCATTTAGAAAGTAAAAGTGATTCGAGGTTGAAATAATATAATAAACACACACGTTTCAAGTCGTAATGCTAATTTTATTGCTGTTACTTTTATTTGCTTACGTTGTTTTAAAATGTTTTCCTTTCGTTAGGAAATTATTTAATATATTCGAAATAACCTGATTATATAATTTTAGATAATCAAGGCAATATATGTACCATTATAAAAATATCAGTTTATCTGATCGTCGAAATTAAGATGCCATCTTATGGTTTTGTAAATACATAACCTATACTAACGAGTGAAAGTAGGACCGATTAGTAGTGTATGAAAGAAAAAATAAATCACAATTAGGTATGAGCTGTTAAAAGCTTAAGTTTTTGAAAATAAATTTATAGGTTTAATGTTTATGTTACTTTACCTATATAATTAGTGACACTCTAGATTAAAAATATTTTATAATATGAATTAAATACTAAAAATAATGTTTAATTTTCACCGATAATCACTAGATGCTTGTCTTGAACAAAGGGTACTTAAGTTACCCCCAAATAGTCAGCTGTCAAACTGATACCTAACAAATGAACTACCAATATGTACCACTACCACTTATTTGTGTTGAAGATGGTGGGACAAAATGTTAAGTGTGGCGCGAAAGTCATAAACAATTCACCTACTAATTAAAAGAATTATGAAAAAAATCCGTCTTACACTCTACGGTGCTGAGCCTTAACTAGTGAATGCGGCGTAACGATAAAGAGCTTCTTATTTCAAAGACCGTATGTAGGTCGGAGGTATTCGAGAGAACTGGCGCACCGCGGCGACTGAAATGCACCGCCGAGGTCAAGAATACCATTTGGGGATGAATGGGGTATTATATTTGTTTTAACTTCCATTAGCATGATAATTTTTTATTGGCAATCTAATTATTAGTACCTTAAACATGAATAATATTTTGTTTGTACTGGCATTAATTAAATCTATAGTTACGTTAGAAGCATTCTTGTTTGTATGGTGATCCATTATTAACTAAGTAGAAAAAAACAAAAAAGGCACATATCAGTTCTTCTATGAATTTATGTCGTAGTTCTAGTCCTGAACAAGTTTTGGCAATCTTATCGTCTAGTCAGTAAAGTCGCATAATATAACTTAACGAAAGGACGCTGTACCCCTCATCTGATGTCACAAAATTATAATCTGCTTATTTTTTTTAATTTCAACGGTTAATAGAACTTAATAAAATTATTTTTCTGTTCTCTAGGAATTTTTTCGTTCTTTAACAATAGCTGAAGAGCAAACTTCATGTTATGACATGTTGACAACTATTGTGGTTTTGAAGCAATAAAACTCTCTGCAAATTTTATAGTTTTTTTTTTAATGGCAAGTGGACCTCTTATGACCAACAATGGCATTTCTTCTAAATTTGGTAAATCTATTTAGTTATTTAATATATTTATTTGCTTCTCTTTTTATTTGTATACCTTAAATTAACTAATCCGTAATTAGTTAAAGTAAGTACTTATTGTAATTAATGAAAGTGAAAACAGATTTAATTAACAACATAATGTATGATTCCTTATACTCGTATTTTGTGATTTGAATATTTTTTTAACAAAAGTAAAATGTTCTGTAATAGATATTTTAGTTGGGAGATTCCTATCAAATGGATAAATTGAGTTACCATCACTCAGATTTATAGGAATATTGCAAACTCATAAGGACGGGGAGAGCCATTACTTTATAAATTCATATTGCATACGTTTGAGAAGCTACGGAATTCTATGAAAGAGGACTAAAATCTTTTAAAAGAATATTTCTCTTGTTAGAAAAATGAATGTTTAGACCTGAAGAAAATGAAAAAAATTTGAAAGATTTAAAAATATAACAGGTATTAGTGGCGTTAACTGACAACATCCGAATTTTTGTGTAATTAATTGTAACAAATATGTAGCAGAGTAAAATATTGAATGAAAATTGATACGATATCGATCTCTCTCGCCTCTCGTCACCCTTTCTCCATTGATTCGATGTAGGCCTCTTTCATGTCTTTCCAGTTTTCTCGATTCTGGGTTTTTTGGTACCAGTTTAGCCCTGCTTATCTTTTCAGGTCGTCGTATCAACGTTGCGCCTGTCGCAATGTCGGGCAATAGCTCCAGCCCACCGCCACTTAAGGGAACATATTCTCTGGGTTATATCCTTAACTTTAGTGCGCTGCCTTATCCATTTGTTGGTCTTATGGTCTCTAAGTGATATTCCCAATATCCTTCTCTCAACTGCTCTCTGATGCACTTGCGTTTAGTGTTCTTTTATTTAATACCCAGGTCTCACATCCGTAAGTGGCAACGGGGAGGATGCAGTCGTCATAGATTTTAGTTTTTAGTCTTGTTGCTAATTTTATTTTCATCATATAGTTTAGTTTTCCGTAGGTTCCCAGCTTAGTCTTATTCTTTTTTTTATTTCTAAATCTTGACTATCCTTCTTGAGCTTTATTTCTTGTCCTAAGTATACGTAAACGTCCACTATATTAATATGTTTTCCTTCTATAGTTAATGTATTTGAATTTGTTTGTTGGTTTGTTATTATTTTAGTTTTGTTTGTATCCATTTCGAGGCTAATTCGATACTGATAATGCCAAGTATACGCAGTGTACGAAAAAATATAACAAATAGCACAAGTTAGAATCTATGGAAAATTACTTATTGTAAGGAGTGGAATACTGTAACAGTAGAAGGCAAAGGAGGAAGTAGACATATAGTATAACGTTAGGTGTGATATATTATTAGAATTCTGCTTAACAAGATGTCATGATTACTTATAAGAAATGTCATGTACTATGTAATAGAAGGTATTTTTAGATTGACAGAAATATAAAATTTGTTATTTCATTACCTCTAAAAAAAATTGTGTAGGAGCCCTTATGTTTTAATTATATATATTTTCGACGGACAATTTCTCACCCCCGGAATTCGTGCTTGAACGGATGTTTTTTACATTGAAAGAAACTACCTTATGGTCCCGTTACAAGGATCTCTAACGACTCAGATAAACAAAAGTTATCTTATTCTTCAAATTATACTGTAAGCAGTAAACGATATTGTTTTTATAACTACAATCCGTCACATTTCGTCGACAGCCTAGGATTGTTATCCTCTTTTCTTTGTTGGCTCGTCATTGGGAACTAAACTGTGTCCATAAGCTGTCCACATAATGACATAATGAACTTACGTCCTGAACCTTAATATTTACGAGATAGTCCTGCAGGTTCGAACCGAGTTAAATCTTATGTCATCACTCAATACGACGATAAAAAAAGTTAATGGGAGGTCAATTTTACTTGTCAGACATCATTAATTTGAAAAAATTATATATACATATATATATATATATATATATATATATATATATATATATATATATATATATATATATATATATATATATATATATATATATATATATATATATATATATATATATGTATATATATATATATATATATATATATATATATATATATATATATTATATATATAATATAGATATGTGTACTGTCGTAATTATGTAATTTCTATTTTTGTATCTATTTTTGTTTTTTAGTTAAAACGACATGTGTATAAATAGCAATAAATTTGAAATAATTTTTATTTATGATGTAGAGGCATCTTAAGACTACAGCAAACTTATGGCGAAGAATAATGTAATGTTAGGATCAGTAGGTACAAAACTCTCGGCGTACAAGTTCTAACACTTGACCTTTTCTTTTTATTTTAATTTTTTGTGGGCTTAGATATTCTTTTCATTTCAAACATAAACTTTTGTTGAATAAAAAAGTTTTAAAAATGCGTTTTTCTATCGTCCTGCTTGAGACAATCGATTTTCTTAGAAAGTATTCAACATTTCAAAATTGTACTTACTTATTTGTTATGTGGCTTAAGAATATAATTCCTTTTTAATAACAGTTTTTTTTCTATGGGTCTAGCACACGTGCTGCAGGGAAGTCCCTAAAGCGCTCCAGGAGCGGCATGTGTGCGGAAAAAGCGATTTACGTTGTTCTTGAATCGCTGTAAATTGTACTCGGTGGGAAACACAGCGCTGGGTAAATTATTCCAAAGGATGATGTTCTCCATATAAAAGACTGCTTGAAAAGCGTTGTACGCGGAGTAACAAGCTGAACCTCATACGGATGTGAAGCACCAGCGCGACGTGTATTTCTAACATGCACCGCTTTGGGAGGAATTAAGCGGGCTACATCCTTCGAACATTTTCCATGAAAATACTTGTAGAACAGACTCAAGTCGCCAACCATTCTTCGATGTTCCAGCGAATCAAGGTCGCCGGTCAATTTCGGGGCTCCAATCAGACGAACAGCTCTTCTCTGAACAGAATTCAACAATGCAGTGTATGTTTGGGAGCGGAGCCCCAAACATGGGAGCAGTATTCCATAGTTGGTCGAATTTGAGCTTTGTAAAGAATTAACAGTTGTTGGAATATAAAGCTTTCTGGTTCGAAATAATATTCCTAACTTTTGAGAAGCTCTCCTTGCTATGCCTGCAACATGTTCATGCCAGGACATATTTGCTCCCAAACTAACTCCCAACAAATTGAGCGACGATGCTAGGGGAAAGGAGTGCCCCGACATAACTATGTCGGGTTCAGAAATGTTAACTTTTTTAGAAAAAACTGCCGAATGGGTTTTTTAGCGTTAAATTCCACTTGGTTACTGTCACCCCAAGATAGAATTTCTTCTAGGTCTTTGTTAAGTTGAACGACCTCCTGCTGTCTGCGGATATTCGCCTGAGCAGCCGATGTCCGAACGTTCAAAGTGAATGAAGAGACAAGCGTGATGTCGTCTGCAAAGCTGTAGATTGGATTCCCGATCTTTTCCAGCAGATTGTTAATGTAAATGAGAAAGAGAGTAGGAGACAGTATGGAGCCTTGGGGTACACCGGCGTTGATAGTGAAGGTGTTAGAAAGAAATCCGTCGATTGCCACCCGTAAAGAACGCTCTCTGAGGAAACATGAGAGCCACAAACAGAACGTTTCAGACATACCACAAGAGCGTAGCTTAGCCAACAGTCCATCGTGCCAACACGGTCGAATGCCTTGGATATGTCAAGAGCAACCGCTCGAGATTCTCCAAAGCGTTCAATTGCGTTGTTCCAAACATGTGTTACATAAGTCAGAAGATCTCTTGTTGATCTATGTTTACGAAAGCCATATTGGTGATCGCTAATAATATTGAATCGTTCAAGATATTTTAGAAGATGCTGATTGATAACCTTTTTCATGACTTTCGATATTATTGAAAGCAGTGCGACTGGTCGGTAGTTATTTGGCAAGGTCTTCTTGCCTTTTTTAGGTATCGGCTGAATTGTGGCACATTTCCAGCAGGACGGACAATATTCCTTTCTGTAGGATAGGTTGAAAAGTCTACAGAAAACTGGTGTTAGTTCCCTCGAACAGTTTTTAAGAATTATGGCAGGTATTCCGTCAGCGCCAGAAGCCTTTTTGGTGTCTAGCTTCATTAAAATACGCTTTATGATACGCTGTCTGAAGACAACATCGGACATCTTTGACTGCAATATGGGAATAGTAGGTGGTGTTTTTCCTTGGAAATCGACAGTAGAATGTGAAGCAAAGAGCTCAGCCAACAAGTTCGCTCTCTCAACAGAAATTTTGACTAACTGCCTTAGCGACTACCCAAAAGGAGCTGGAATTGTTGGGACTAGCGAGAAGTTTGTTTCTAATTCGTTGATTGTGTGCCTCCTTGGTTTCGTCGATAATTCCTTTGCATCTGTTGTAGGTGTTACGATTTATGGTGTTAGGATTTTCACGCCATTGTCGGTAGTCAATATGTTTAGAAGCAACAGCTTCTTTGCATTTTTGGCCAAACCAAGGCTTGCCGTTGGAGAGGCATTTCTTCGAAAAAGGGATGTAAGCTTCCATACCAGCCAAAATAACATCGGAGACTTCCCTGGCGCAGTCAGATGGGTTGTCGGATCGAAAACAAACATCCATCCAAGGGAAAGATCGAAAATATTCTATGAGATCTTCCCTTTTAGCAGATTTGTAGTGCCAAATCTTGCGCGGCCTAGGCGTCTCTCTGTCACTGATTGGCAGGATACTCGATGTCGAAAGCAGTTTATGGTCGGAAGAACCTAACGGCGGATTTACGGTGACCGTGTAAATCTCCGGATTGGTGGTTAAAAACAGATCAAGAAGACTGGCGAACTCCTCGTCTCGATCAGGGATCCGTGTTGGTTGGTCAATAACCTGAGTTAAGCCACAACTGATTGAGAATGATTCAGCTTCACCACCTTGTTCGTCGATAGTATTTGAATATTTAAGCCAGTTGACATTGTGGACATTAAAGTCGCCCAGGATGGCAATTTCGGCACTTGGATAGTTAATTTGTAAATGATCGATGGTGTCTGCAAGAGAAGCGAAAAGTGTTTGAAAATTGGTATCACTTAGTGGTCGATAGAAGATACAGATAAACCTTGTGGTTTGTTGTGACGTTATTTTTAACCACATAACATCAAAGTTTGGGGGCTCCAGAGCCTCTTCTCGTTGGCAAGAGAGGTCGCTTCTGACAAAAAGACAGATTCCAAAGTTACGCCTAAATCGGGAATGGAAGTCGTAGCCAGGATAAAGATAGTTGACTGTGCTGGTCGATGGACTGACCTTGGTTTCGCATAGAGCGAGTATATGAGGTTTATTTGATTGCAGGTGTTGATGCACTGAATTTATGTTCGAGTTTAAACCTCATATGTTGCAAAAAAATCTATTTTAAAGTTATGATGTTTGCATGTCGACGCCCCCGAACCAGCTCCCACCCGGAGATCCGTACGGGGGGCTCTTTTACCTCCGGAATTTTTTGTATTCAGGTGCCTCAACATGCTCTTTGGTCCCACAGTAGTTAATGTCACATGTTTATGTTTGTCCTTCTACTTTGAACCAGGGGTGTTATTATTGGGTAGTTTGAGTTCTGACCAGATACTTTTCCAACGATCTGTGAGTTCTTGTTTGTTTGGTGGTTCGGTCACTGGTGTCTGTTTGTTGTACATAGTTTTCCGGTAGAACTGTTTTTCGCTTGTTCGGAAGAGGTTGTTGGTGTCTTTCCTCTCGTTTGGTTTTTTGTATCTACGGAGTCTTGTGGCATATACAGATAATTTTTGTTTTAAACTATCAAGGGTTTCTGGCAGTATTCTGTTGGGAGACCTGGATTTGATCTCGTCTACACCCTGTGTGACACGTTTGGACGCGTTCCCGTTCATAAACTGGCTAAGGTGGCCTAGATCTCTTCTGATGTTTTTGATTTTGTTTTTTATTCTTATTTGCCATTTGAATTTCGGTTTTGTGCTGTTGGGATTTCTTTGTCGTTGCGGGAGTTTTTGATTAATTACTTCGTCGGTTGTGCTTGGAATCGATGGTGGTGGGTCCAGGCGACGAGTGATTCGCTTCTCAGTGGTTTCTTTGTCAGAACTTGTGATTTTATTATAGCAACGCAGGGTGTGTTCGTTGATTCCTGTAGTGCAACTCATGCGTTGCTTTGATTTTCCCGCCTTGATGGGTGTCGGCTTACTCGCCGGCACAATACTTTTGGCAGGTCCATTTTCAGTTGCCCGGTCTTCATCGTTTTGGTCAAGCTGTTATTTCCCGTGACGTCCTCGACCGTTACGTCGCTCGCCCGATGCTTCTTTTATTGGTCTATTGTTGTTTGGGATGTTTTTAGTGTTTTGTGGTGTCAGAAGTTCAAAGTGTCCCAACATTGGGTTGCCTGTTAGTAGTAGTAGTTAGTTTCAGTGTGTTTTCTTGTGCTTATTATTGTTGGTTTATTTTTGTATCTCTTGTTCTTCGTTGTTTTGAGAAGATATGAAAGTTGCTATTCTGGGTTTCCGAGAGGGCAAGTATCTCTAGGCTCGTTCCATAGGTACCATTTTTCTTCATATATTTATAGTAGTTATTGAAGTCTTTCATATCGTCGTCCCCAATTAATGAAAATGGGTGAAGTTCCGACCAGTTTTGTTGTATATATCTTAGAGCAACCTCTCGGAGTCTTTTATGATGGTTTGTGTCTTACAAATAAAAAGATGGACAGACTAATTACGTTAGGGTTACTAGTATAACAATGGCCTAATACATATCGGTTATTTTAGCTAAAATTTAAACATAGTACTTTAAATCCTAACTTTCCAGACAATAATATGATAAACATAAATAAAGTTGCATTGCTAGATACGTTTGGTTTCCGTTATAGGCATTTTAAGGCTTATTATTTTTAGAGAGATAAATAATTATTAATTTAGGTTCTTCTTGTACTGACAGATTTAAGTTCGGCAAGGAAAAATCCGCTACTAGTTATAATCTATAGCAAACATATTTTTTGGATGAAGTTATCTATGTTAGCATGTTTGAAGTACTAAAATTTCTTTATTAGTATGTACTTAAAAAAGTTCTCCTATTACGAATGTAAAAATCCTAGCTACAGCGATAAAAAGGTGTGAAAAGAAATTAGACGATAATATGCGAGTTGATCAAGAAGAAGTTTACGAAATCTGACAGGAAATTTTAAAAAAGTCACAGTTTAGTGGCATCCAAAAAAAAAACGTGAACCTGGACTAAGATCGCCCCTAGCCTAGATTCATGGAATTTGTACAAGATAAGTCAGCAGCACTAGCGTGCCTGTTGCAGGATCTATTCTAGCTCTACTATGAAAGACTGCAGATGAGAAACGTTACAACTATGAAGATCTACCAGCTGTCATAGATATGTGTTATAGCAATCTATATCAGTGATATTTGTACCAAGATACCAATGTACTAAAAAATAAACTTTTATCTAAGCCCTCTAAATGAAGAAGTTCAATGTATGTAGCAAGTTGCCTGCTTCTATATGATTCAAACAGCTATTATAACGCTGGAAATTTGAACTCTTGTCCTGATGGAGACGAAGACTGTTGACAATTCCCATAAGCGTAGGAGACGGTTTCTCAAGTAGATACTAGAAACCAAGTTGTATTTTTCTAAATGCACAGAAATGCGTCATTATACGAGGGTTGTGTAAAAAATAAGGTTCCCACATTTTTTCAGGTGTAAGGCATTTTTTATTTGAACTGAAAAATACATAATTGGAAAGCTTAATTTATTGTGATCCATCGAGGCATAAACTCAACACGCAGGACACCCTTACGGTCCCAAAAGACCGTAACCATCACTTTCCTTGCAGACAGCGTCTGCTTGAACTTCTTCGGTTTAGGCGATCCGGTATGGCGCCATTGTCGCGATTGTTGTTTTGTTTCCGGGGTGACGTAATGACACCACGTTTCATCCCCGGTAACAATGGAGTCTAAGAAATCTTCGGTATTCTCGACGCATTCTCGAAGAAACTCCTGGGCACACTTGACGCGATCGGCTTTGTGGGTTTCTGAAAGCATGAGCGGGACCCACCGCGCACACACCTTGTGATAACGTAACCTTTCAGTCAAAATCGTGGGGATTATTTTTTCACAAACTTCAGGAACTCGGGCAGCCAGTTCCCGAATCGTTATCTTCCTATCCTCGAGCAGAATTCGCTCAATCTTCGACACAACTTCGTCGGAGATCGATGGCCTTCCGCTTCTTTGCTCATCGTGGATGTCTGTGCGTCCTTCGGAGAACTCCCTACACCATTTGCGGACGTGTTGAACGCTGATACAAGCTTCCCCATAAACTTCACACAACTGCCTATGAATATCAACCGGTAGTAACTTTTTAGCATGCAAAAATCGGATTACCGCACGAACTTCGCACTTGGCGGTGACGGCGATCGGGGGTTCCATCGCGGATGGCTGTCAGGCCGGCACTGAAAGTCGCAACGAGTTCTACCAAGACGGGATCTAGAGTGGGGAATCAGCGCACACGGCGGTGTTGCCGGATTTCGCCTAGCATCTAACGCGGCGAGTTTACAGCGTTGGGAACCTTATTTCTTACACAACCCTCGTATATCATGAAAACTTTTTGGATCATTTTCTGGTTGACACTAAATACCGTTTCCCGGTAGAAATGATACAGGATGAGCGTTTTGCATTTATTAAAATACTATAGGTGGTAAAATTATACGCCCAAATTTACGTGTATTTTCGGTCTGGTCCATTACTACACTTAGCCTAAAGTATTATTAAAATGGCAATCATTTATGTTAATTTTACCTAAACATATATCCCAAAATTACTTCCTTGTTTCATAATAAAAAAATTTGAATAATATACATGCGGAAATTTAAAGATATTGAATATTTTAATACACCAGGGTACGCTGTCGTTCATTTTGTTTTACTACGTATTTTTAGGAAAGTAGATACTAATTATATATTTTTTTATTTTCTAAATCAATTGTAAAGTTTCTTCTCAGTAAAAACAACGTATCGAAAGTAATGAGTTAAATACGTAAGCAAATTTGTCTATTACCTTTTTTCAGGAGGTAAATTTTCATATAAAAAATGTGAAACTCAAATTATAATTGATTTACAAATGTCTAATAGCTGAACTAATTTCTTGTTATAATTTATTGCCAAGAAATTCTAATCGACTTTAATTTCTAGGCTCAGTTAGAGTAGTTTAGTCTAGACTAACTAAAAAATTGTATACCGATTGCGCTTTTGTACTGAAAATTTATTTGAAAGGTAGATTTTTCAATATTTGTGTCTTAATAATGAGATAAAACATTACATGCGGACATTAAATAAATTTAATAATAAAAATAAATAGAAGAGCTAAAGGTTTTATAACATTACAAATTGGGTACAACACCAATAAATTGTCTTCAAAATTACATACAGACAGTATTGAGCAAGAGAGGGTCCCCTATTAAAAATTAAAAAAAATATTTTAAAATATGATAATTGTAATATTACGAATTTCGTTAAAAGAAAAACGTGAAAGAAATTAAGTGATGTAATGTCAAAATGTAAAAAATCTTTAAAGATTCTTCGTCATCTCTATCACTTCTAAAGTCCCACCCATTATCCTCCGTGATAAAACGCGGTACAATGAACTAACTGCCACCTTCAAATTAAAAAAATAGGATTTCAGCCGTGTCGTTATCCTCCTTGAAGGAGTAAACATTCACCCTCCCACGCCCAACGATGTCAGGAATATTAGTGATATTCCTTGGAGGAAACAGGGAATCATTCCACTCTTTCCCGTTCCCGGAGAGAAAACTGAACTATGAAAGGGGTCGTTGAGACTCTCTCTATAGACGACTTTGCCGTCAACCTCCATGAATAAGGTCACACCCTAAAAACATCATCTGCTGGCACCACAAGTCAGCTGATCCCCTGCCCGTGATCTTAGTACTCCTTCCTAAAGCCAACAAAACCATCTTCCCTATTACGGAAGTCAGACACAACAAAGTCAAGGCTGAATCCCAACACTCAAAATCTGAAAGCACGCTTGCTTTAACTGCCGATTATGTAGCCATTCCTCCCACCTACGAAGAGCCCCCTTAAATGCGTCAAATGCTGGCAGGACCATCTTACTTCCACCTGCCGAAAGCCCCGGGAAGCACCCCAAGTGTGGTAACTGTCAGTGTGTACACATAGCACCATGATTCTTCACTCCCTAACTCATCACCAACCACCTCCCTTCTTTCACACTCAAACCGAAGCGACGAAACCTAACGACGAACGCTACTGGCACTGTCTTCGAAGTCATCCAAAACCAAATTCCCTTTTATCTCATTCCTCTAGACGAGCCAACATACATAGAGCGGGGATGACCGGACCTCCTCGACATCATCCTTCTCAAAAACATCAATCTTTGGCATACTATTTCCTTTGGGCAATCTGGCCGATAGCATCAATGCCAGATTGTGCCAACTTCCAACGCCTCCTGGCTATAATAGGTCTCATCCCCAAATTTCTACAACCTAAGATCTGGATTTGATGGTGAATAAACTGACCGCTGACATCCAGACAGCTTTCTCCTAGGCCACTGTTTCAAGAACCTAGCCAATCATCTTTATAGGGAAATTACCCGCCGCAATCAAAGAGCAGATTCGTGATAAAAATTGGTTGCTCAGAAGAGCCCTTAGAACGGGCACGTAAGCCAAGAAGTGACAGACTCACTAGTCCTATACCACAACAGTAGGTGGGATTCCAAAATACAATCCCTCTCTACCCAACATTACTCCCCTTTGGAAAATGGAGCGGGAGTCCCCCAAAGCTCTGTCCTCCCACTCTACCTCACCCCAAATCGGATCCTTCTCTTTTTAGCTGATGACACCGCCATTATCCCCTCCTCCCATAATAGTAGGATCATCACTAACTGTCTTCAAACGTCACCTGTATAGCTTCAACGCCTGGTTTGACCACTGGAGGATCAAACTTAATCCTACTAAGGTCCAAGCCATCGTTTTCGCCAAAAGCAGCGGAACCTCCCATGACCACCTCCATCTCCAGGGTTTCTGCGTCCGATGGACGATTTTAATCAAGCACTTGGGCATCCATTGCGATAAACAACTCGTATAGAAGGACCAGGTCAATATTGCCAAACAACTACTGGTCAAACTATAGCCAATTATCAACCGCTCCCGCAAGTTATGCACGAAAACAAGATTCAGAATATACCACATCATTATAAAAGCAGGCCTCACCCACACCTGCCCATTTGGTGTCAGCTCTCCAAATAAGGAGAGTTCAACTCCAGGCAGTACAGAATAAGGTCCTGAGGATTATCACGAAAGCCCAGTGGTTCATGAGGAACTCCCAAATTCACGGAGATCTCGGTAAACCAACCATCAAGGCACACATGAAAGAATCACAAGCCAAGTTTCTGGCTAAGGTGTACAAGCACGTAAATACAGTCATCAGGAACGCCTTTTAAATCCATCCCCAAGCTCGCCGCCAATACCCACGACCCTTAGACCCCCTAACTGATGAAGACCATGATCGAACACAGCAAAAAATAATGTAAATCTTAGGTTAAACCTAGCATAGACCGTAGGTTAGGTTAGGATAGAAAACAACTGTACACATTTCCTAGGTCAAGTTTAGTATATTGTAAATACTTAGGTTAAGTTAGAGTAGGTAATACTCGCGTTTCACGTGTTATCATTCATTATAATAAAATTAAGAGGGCTACCCTTAGAAGCCAATAAAGATATTAATATCCAAACCACACCATTCCATGGTAATGGTAAATTTATCTTTTTATTCGTATTTCTTAAAAATAAATAATAATTAATTCACATATAAGTGAAAAATTTAAAAACGATGCGTATTAATATCATCTTCTAGCAAATAAATAACGAATCCGAATGAATAAAGTGCAGTGTAAGCTCGAAGACGAAAAAACTTTCTGAAATCGGTGGCGAAACATCGAACTCACTCCAATTTGACACAGTCTAAGCCAATAACCATAATTTCTTCTTGTTACTTATGCTTTGGCATGATGATGTGGCTGGTAAATACTTCCAATGGACATATTTCCGTGATGGAGATTTGTTTCTGTCGAACAGTCTGTAGTATGAGACCTTATCGAGAAGTTTTTCTATTTTTATTTCTTCTATATTATAAATATTTCTTTTTTAATTACGAAATTACCCAATTATTTTTATGGACTTTCTTCGCTAGTAAATTACTTTATGTTATTCTACTAAAAGTGATTTCTTGGCTTGTTTTTCTCATTTCTAATTCCTTTTTTTAACATTTTCTTTAACATGCTTCTGTTCCTTATGATTAATTTTCCTCGATTTTGAATATAGCATTAATTTTATCCAACATAGAAGTTGTAGAATGTTAGAATAAAATGAATTGACTATTCTTCTGATTGCCTGTTTTTCATCCTCTTTGCTTATACGAAAAATTGTTGACGCTGTTTCGAGGGTTTTGAGTGGAACGCAAAAATGTTATAATACGCAAGATACACTTTTTATTCATCTCTCGAAATTCTCCAAGTTTACTAAACATTTTTCTTTTATAGAATAATTATATCATTTTGAAGGTTTTGTAATAAACTACAACTTCTATATGAAGTATTTTTTCTTTTATATATTCTTAATAACGACCTTTAATTAAAAAAAATTAAAAATTAAAATAAAAAGTCCTACACACAAAATTAATTCAATCATTCAAGGTATTTTGCACAATACTATAGGTTATTTATGGTGAGATATTAATAAAAATGTTAAACAAAGGAAGGGCTTGTTATAAAGTTGAAAATGATAAAATAATTTTCATATCTTTGACTAAGAACCAGAAAATAGAATATTACCATACATCTATGCAACCGCCAACATTACTTTAACCCATCTTTTACTATAAATAACTATGTCCAGAATTTGTCCATATTCTAACTAACGACCAGGAAAATTTATCATAATAGTATTGGAAATATACAATAATTTTAACAAAAATTTTTTATATAACATTCTTGAAGCTCTACAATATTTAACTTTAAAAATAATAAAAAAAATAATCTAATGTTTAGGTTCCTTATCCTCAAAGAAAGAAAGACTAATAAAATGATAATTATGGAGCCACCTTTCTAACTTCTTTCCTCCCACTACTTTAACCTCTTATATAAAATACTACAAATAATTATTCTTAAAATTGTCTGTCTCTACCAAAAAATTCCCATAATACTATTGAATGTTTACAATATTTAATGACTCATGTTAAAATTGAAAGTAATGTAAAAATAACTAAATCTTCATATTTTCCGGCTCCAAGAACCCTGAAAAGGACATTTAACACGATATAGACGAAGCAATCCCTCTAGCCTCTTCCCCTACCCCTTTAATCCTTTATATATTTTACTAATAAATAATATGCCTAATACTGACCTATCACCTCAATCAAGAGCAAAACTCTCATAACACTACTGAAACTATACGATACTTAACGACGCCCACCCTTTTTACATTCTTCTATTACATTTACGGATATTTCGACTTCAAGAACCCTGAAAAGGACATATAGCATAATACATTTGAAGAAACCTCTTTAATCTCCGTTCTAACTCCTTTAACCTTTAGATATAGGTTGTACTATAAATAATTATGCATAATATTTGTTTATCTCTAAGAAAAAATAGAAAGAAGTACCATATTACTATTAAAACCATAGAACATTTATAAATAATCACTCTTTTCACCTCCATCCCCTAAAGCTCAAAATCTATAAATTTCATCCTTTCTTTAGGTATTATGTGTACCAGATTCGAAAATGATATTATGTTTCTTTGGCGAGTTATCTTACCAACAGACCGACAGATAGGCAGACCGACGGAAATAGGCGACTATGTTTTTTGTGATCTAGAACCGAAAGAAATGCGAGAAAAAGCAAAAATCTACTAGGGTAATTTTTTTACAAATATAATACTTTTCTTTTACCAAAGAAAGTAAAAATCACTTTTACTCTAATGAATCAAATAATCAATTCTTAATAAGTGTCATTTTACCAGACTTGCTTCAAAAGAGCAATAGTTTCTTTTATTTATGGCCATAATGTTAAAAAGTACATATCAATATCTGGTATGACTGTCTCTAAAATTTTTGAATAGACTATCTGAAAAATTAATCCTTTTTTTTAATGTATTTTTTCGACTCTTATCATGCTTTCTTTCAGGACATTCTATAAAAGCTGCATCTGCTAGTTTGTATTAGATACATCTATGAACAGGTTGACAAAAGGAATTATGTAGTAACAATGCTGTTTGATTTTACAAAAGTATTTGAGTTGATTAATAAAAATATTCTTGTGGGCAAATTAGAAAATATGGGTATTAGATGAAAACTAAAAATGTAAGTGGAGCGTGTAAGTAATTAAACTCTCTTCTTGTGAAGTCTAAAAGAAAAGGGTCAATGATGTCTAATCTAAAATTAAGCGTTCCGCAAGGTTCTATTTCTGGTATACCTAACCGATTTACCTGGTTATATAGTATTACACAACAGTTATCACCACTACATCAAACACTCTGTTTGCAATCGACGTACGTTTCGCTAACCATGTTAGCATCATCAAGAGCGATGATTGACTTTTCTTCCTGTTGATGCTAATAGGGTTAACAAAACGCGCGTCGAGTGCAAAAATAAAGTACTTGGTATAGTGGTAATAACAGTTATATAGTGTTATGCCCAAGATTACAAAGTCTCACCGTAGTCACGTATCTGCAAAAACACTACAAGAGGGATGGAAGTAATTTAATTTTAAATGAAAAAAGAGTTTGTAGTTAATTTTCAACCTCCGAAAAGTATATACACCAAAAAATGTACTGGTATAAGATTTCTGAGTATTTACATTAACAATATTTTTTTATGAAAAGTTAATATCTCATTTTTCTCTAAAATGCTAACTAATTTTTATTATATATAATAAAATGATTGATTTGGATGATTCTATGTATATTTCGATATTTGCCAAAATATCATGTTTAGGAAAAAGTGTGGTGAAGATTGCACGACCTTTATTCTGCAGAAAAGAATCTTACGACTGTTTTTATCTTGTGTTCCGTAAATCTTCTAATAGTGTATTTGCTAATTATAAAGTTTTAAATATTCAAGAAGGCCTTAGAGAATGCCACAGGTGGTATCAAAGTTAATGGCAAAATCATTGACAACCTAAGGTACGCTGATGATACCGTAATTATAGCAGATACAGCGGATGGACTTCAGCGTCTTATGAACAATATATCTAGGGAAAGCAATGTTTTAGGCATGAAAGTAAACGTTAATAATGGTCATTTCAAGAATACCTGGGTTGCAAACAGACATTCGTGTTTACGATCAATTGATAGAACAAGTAAGCAAATTTAAATCATTAGTTATCCAACACCCTAGGTGTTGGGAAACTAATGATTTGAATCCTGAAGTTGAGGTACGAGTTCTCATTGAAATGGCTAAAGCGGCCTTTCTCAAGGTGAAACATCTCCTTAGAGACTCAAACCTTTCATTGGATATTCGTTATCGTTTTGTAAAGCTCTATATATATATATATATCCAGTGCTTTTATATGCAGTTGAGGCCTGGACCTTGGGAGTACGATCAATGAATCGTTTGAAGTCTTTCGAATTATGGGTCATGCACAGAATATTGAAGATCTCTTGGACAAAGCGTGTCACTAATGAAGATGTACTTCGTCGAATGGGTAGGGAAAGAGAACTATTAAACAGACACATTAAAAGTCAAAAACCCGTTACTTGGGACATGTTTATAGGTGTCCTCGTTACTCACTGCTCCAGTTGTTAATGGTAGGGAAAATTGAAGGGAAAAGAGATGTGGGGCGTCGAAGATGTTTCTGGCTGAAAAATATACGAGATTAGACAGGTCTGGATACCCATACTTTATTAAGAATTGCCCAGGATAGGGAAGCATTCGCCGTGATTACAGCCCAACTTCAGTAATGGAGATTGCACTATAAGAAGAAGAAGAAAGTTTTAAATTGTACCGTCTATTTATATTTATGAATCTATTATACAAAAAAATTCATATTAGCAAATACAGTCTTTTAACGATAATTTATCATGATTATATTAGCAACAGCAGTGTCCTAAAGGTCCCGCGACGCAGAACTATTAATTTTAAAAACTCATTTGATTATATTGCCATAATATTATATAATAAATTACCCATTAACAGTTTGAGCAAGATGCAATTAAGAAAACCCACAACATAATTTAATACAGAGTATTCCATCACTGAATTCATATGATAATTAAAAATATTTGTTGAGCCAAGTTTGGGTGGTGATGGACCCATGAAATTTTTTTTATTCTTTGAATTTTATTTCGACACTATTTGAATTTCTGGGATTTCTAGTTTTAAAATATATTTTTTATTTATTTCCATCTATAATATATATAAAATGCAACGTCTCTCTGTCTGTCTGTCTATCCGTTAGTGCGCTTATCCCTCGAGAACCACTTATTCGATTTACGATTTTTTTTTAAAAGAACATACATATGTTCTCTGGCCAGGTTATAGGATATATTTTATTACATTAGGTAACATAGGGAACAAGCAGTGACGATATTGGTTAATCAAGTCGGAAAAAAGTTTGCCGCTAGCACGTTCTCTTGCAATACACTGCCTAAACCATTAAATATTGAACAATATTATGTAGCAAAGAATATATAAATATATATATATATATATATATATATATATATATATATATATATATATAAATATGTATATATATATATATATTTATATATATATATATATATATATATATATATATATATATATATTATATATATATATATATATATATATATATATATATATATATATATATATATATATATATATATATATATATATAGGCCACGTCTCTCAATCTGTAGATTAGTGGGCTTATGAATTGAGAACCACTTATCCGATTTACATGTTTTTTTTAATTCATACATATGTTCTCTAGTCAGGTTATCTATAATATATAAAATAGAACATCTGTTTGTTTGTCTGTCTGTCTGTATATCTGTCTGTCTGTATGTCTGTCCGTTATTGCGCCTATCAGTCGAGAACCAGTTATCTTATTTACGTGCTTTTTTTTTTAACATATGTTTTCTGGGCAGGTTATCTCTAATATATATATAATACGTTTCTCTGTTTGTCTATCTGTCCGTTAGTGCGCTTATCACTCTAGAACCACTTATTCGATTTACGTGCTTTTTTTTAAACATATATATGTTCTTTGGCCAGGTTATAGGGTATATTTTATTACGTTAGGTAACATAAGTAATAAGCAGTGACAATAATAGTGAATCAAGTCTGAAAAAAAGTTTGCCGCTAACGCGTTCTGTTGCAATACACTGCCTAAACCATTAAATATGGAATAATATCATGTAGCAAAGAATATATATATATATATATATATATATATATATATATATATATATATATATATATAAATGCAATATCTCTCTGTCTGTCCGTTAGTGCGCTTATGACTTGAGAACCACTTATCCGATTTAGAAGATTTTTTTTTAATTCATACACTTGTTCTCTGGCCAGGTTATCTATAATCTTCTATAATATATATAAAATGCAACGTCTCTCTGTCTATCTGTCTGTCTGTCCGTTTGTGTGCTTATCACTCGAAAACCACTTATCTGATTTACGTGTTTTTTTTTTAATTCATACCATACATATGTTTTCTGGCCAGGTTATATAATATTATTATCAATCTATATAATAATATATATAAAACGCAAGGTATCTCTGTCTGTCTGTTAGTGAGCTTATCACTCGAGAACCACTTATCCGATTTACGTGTTTTTTTTATAAAATACATATGTTCTCTGGCCAAGTTATAGGATGTATTTTATTACATAAGGTAACATAGGAAATATGCAGTGACGATAATAGTGAATCAAGACCACGCGAGCGGAGCCGCGGCCACGGCTAGTATATTTATATTTTTCGTAATGTTTATTTATAGTATTTTTATGTAAATATCTATTAGGTTTTTATGTAAATATCTATTAAGTTTAAGTCAGCAAATAAAACAGAACTACTCACCAACTCCACTCAGTTGTCAAAGTCATACGTCCACCCTGCCAGTCGGAAGTAACCATCATAATACATCAATTTTTAAATTTTATTTATTTTTTATATAATGAATACTTACAGAGCAACAACTCCAAATATTACTATTTGGAGTTGTTGCTCTGTTGTTTTACAACAATAATCATAGTTACAAAAAAAAGAATGCACATATAATAATTTACAAAAAGAAATAATAACTGTTACTGTCGTTGCTTTAGAGTTATACCTTATTTTGTTTTTAAATGTTGTCATACTATATCTAAAGAGATCTAAGTCACTAAAACTTGCATTATAATTACTTAACAGTCTATTAGAAAAACTTTGTGTTCCGTAGGTAGTACGATGAAAAGTGATATGAAACAGTTGTTGAGATTTAGTCCTGTTTGGAGTCCGAAAATCAACATGGGACAGCAAAGTATAACAGTTTATCTGACCGTTAAGTAATTTGTACAAAAATAAAACTATATATCTGTCTGTCTGTATGTCTGTCCGTTATTGCGCCTATCACTCGAGAACCAGTTATCTTATTTACGTGCTTTTTTTTTAAACATACATAGGTTTTCTGGGCAGGTTATCTCTGCATCTTTGTATTTCAAGTGTTTCTATACCTACTACGTAGGTACGAGTCAAGTACGGTACATTGCTGTAGAGAAACTTTAGTTTATATAAAATGAATTTTACAAACTTATTTTGGATAGACTCCAGACGATTAATATGACAGTTACAAACAGGACCCCCATATGACACTATTATACTCCAAAACACTCCTAACAAGACAATTATACATAGACTTAATAGCTCCAGTATGACAGATATCATAACAGGTACGGCGTAGAAAACCTAACATACGAGATGCTTTCAGTAATATATTATCAATGTGATTATTAAAATTCAAGTCACTGCTAAAAATCACACCCAAATCATTAAAACTATCAACAGTTAGTAAAGGTTTGCTAACTAAACAATAATTAAAATTAATAAGATCTTTGCGTTTATAAAAATTAAGAATCCTACATTTTGAGGTATTAATTTTATTTGAGGAACACTATTTGAGTAGCTGGTTCAAATCAGTTTGTATGTCTACACAGTCTTTGGAAGAATCAACCGCACAGAAAAGTTTAAGATCTTCTGCGTACAGTAAACATTTACATTTTCGAAAGACAGAGGTAACACCATTAATAATTATTAAAAATAAGACCGGACCTAGGTGAGATCCCTGTGGTACACCTGACAACACATTTATTTCACGGGATACGATACAACTCTGGCAACACTGTTGCCGTTTTGTTAAATAGGACTCAATCCACTGAATATATGGCCTGTGCACACCCAGCCTAGACAATCTTTTGATGAGTAATCGGTGGGATACCCTATCGAAGGCCTTGGTTAAGTCTGTGTAGATGGCATCGACCTGAGAATCGCTCTGGACGGCGTTCAAAAAAGGTAATCCTGAAACACTCCCAGATTAGTACCTTTGAAAAAACCATGTTGTTCGACCGCTATGTGGAATTTGAAAGCTTCAAACAGCTCATCCGTTATTAGGGATTCAAAAATCTTAGATAATATGGGCAGTAACGAAATCCATCTATAATTCTTAATATTCCTCTTTAAACCAAACTTGAATATCGGAACAACCCATGAATGCTTCCACAGCCTTGGGAATGAACCATGATCAAACGAAGATTGATAAATATAAAAAAAATAAGGCTAAGAGGAAGTGCCAAGGTATCACAACACTTTTTAGGGAACGATGCTGGTAATCCATCTGGTCCTGTACTCTTAGTAGTGTCCAAGTTGTGGAGTTTTTTCACAACAAGCATTTAGACAAATTACAGATAAAACCAAAATTAAGTACAGTTCATAAAAAAAGTGACAATATGACAAGGTCATGTCATATAAGGATGAAATGGTGGGAATTATCATCTCACCAAGCTTTCCTCTTTTTCTCTTCCTCTTGCGGAATGCGGATCCGACCATTATTTAGTGAAAGCTTAAATACAAACATCACCTTATTATAAATTCAAAGTAACATTAAATGAATCACAAAGGCAGAAAACTACAGAAAAGAAATTTAAGCTCACTAAACTATATTATGAGAGCGTAAGAAAGTTGTACCAGAACAGACTAGACCAAAGACTGGATAATAACCTTTTAAATTACGATACAAACACATTGTATACACATATAATAAACTTGATAAAGAAAGCAGATGAGGAGGCCCTAGGTTATGAAGAACAATAAGTAACAAAAGAAATATTAATTTAATATGGAATACTGAACTCGAAAAACAGACAGACATAAAACAACAAGCATACCATAAATGGCTCAGTTCACAAGAATAGATATAGAAAAGAACAAGCAAAATATCGAAACATGCTTATTGCAAGTAAAAATAAAAATTGGGAGAAAAGAGATGCCGAGAAGTGGAGTCACACTTAGGAGGAAGCAGATCTTCGGAAGCATGGAGATTTATTAATGGCATATGAAAAGGAATTATAAATAGGACAAGTCTCCAAGTCATCGACATAAATAAATGGAAAAATCATTACGCTGAGAAACTAAAGGAAGACAGAGACGCATACTCCGGACGTTCAACTAGGAAATATGAAGTACATGGGCCAGTGATCAATACTATATTAACACGGAACAGCAAAATTGATATACAAACTGACACAACTCTATAATAGGTATTTAAATAGCGAGAATATATCAGAAAGTTGGAAGGAGGGATGGATAACTCCTACTTATAAGAAATACAATAGAGAAAAATGCAAAAATCTCTCAATAGATTATATTGGAAGATATTGAAATCACTAGTAGAATATGAACATGAATCATTTGAAATAGAACAAGCAGGATTTCGAGTTAGTTGTACCTGCATGGACCATATTTTTACACTTATTAAACTCAATGGAAAGCAAATAGCTAGGGAGAGACATACCCCTGCACAAATTGCGATAGGTGCTTACGAACTTAGTGATAAATGTAACCCTTGTAAATGCAATATAGCAGTTCTACCATAACCTGTAATCAAGGATAAAGATTAACAATAAATTTTCTGATCCCTTCGTAGTAAATAAAGGTCCTAGACAGCAATGCAGCTTGTCTCCTACGCCTTTCAAAATCTACTTGAATGAAGCCCTGAAGGGATGGCGAAGATCTTGCTTGGAAATGGGTATACAACAACCGACGAAACTACTCTGTACACACTGCATTTCGCTGATGGCCAAGTAGTGTTTCCTTTACCTTTTTTCTTGAGCTTCGATAGGGCACAAATATCGACCTTGTGTTTGTTTAATTCTATTATGACTTCTTGGTCTCTGTTATTCCAAGATGTGATATTCTAAGATTCATTTCGTAGTTTATGCGAATTCCATACTTGCTTTTTACTAGTTCTAGCCGTGTCGTTTTTCCGTACAGTCCGTCCATTATTCGAGGCTTGCTTAAGAGTTTTGTGAGCTTTTTACAATGGGTAGGCTGCTAACCTCACCCATAAACCTTATTTATCTGGGCTTAGGGCCGACTGCACATCCCTAGGCTACTCGGTCCACCCAGAAACATACAGGCGTACAATAAAAATAAAAACCTTATACAGAAACAGGATGGAAGAAAAAATAACATTAAATTCCATTTTAGATGATGAAAATGTAGACGATATTTGGAAAAATTCAAAACAATCGTAATAAGTAGTGCTAAAGAAGCCCTCAGAGTCAGACGAGTAAACAATAATGGAAGACAAAACAACAAGCCATGGTTCAGCGATGAAGTAAAGACATTAGCGAAAAAAAGACGCGTATATATCAAATATAGAAAGATAAGAACAGCAGAAAAATATAAAACGTACAAGCAGGTTAGAAACAGAGTCAATGAAGCAATAAAAAACATAAAGAAGACATATTGGGAGAAAGTTTCCATAGAGATGGAACACGACCTTTGTGGAGGACAAAAGAAAATCTAGAATGTACTCAGGAGTAGAAGAAGAGCCGTCAACGAAGAAGTACAAGTAAATTCTATATCACTGAACAAATGGAAAACCCACATGAAAAATCTATTCAGTAGCCAGCAAGAAGAGACTAAATAACACTAGTATGTTTTTAACTAAGATCATGACTGCAAAAATAACAAAAAAGATCAAGACAAGCGAGGAACACCAAGAATTTGGAGAAAATAGATCGACAGTCGATGCTGTATTTACAATCCGGCAATTGTTTGAAAAATCATTAGAATTCAATAAATGTCTGTCTCTGTGTTTAGTTGACCTAAAAACACATTCGATAGGGTACGGTTGTTATAAATTTTACGAGATAATGACTTCAACAACAACTATATTAAAGTGATGGAACAGCTCAATAAAAACAATAGGACACGTATAAAGACACAGCAAGGATTAACTAAAGAAGTACCAATATCATCTGGAATTCGACAAGGCGATAGCATGAATCTAAAACTTATTAATTTAATAATGGACAAAATATGAAATAGTGTGAATGAGGTAAATAACCAATACAAAATGGGACGAAAATCTCTAAAAATATTGTGCTTTGGTGATGATGCAACATTAACAGCAGAAAATGAAGATAGCTTACCACGAATAATACATCGTTTCTAAATCACAGCAGAAATTTACAACATAAAAATATCAGTGGAAAAAACAGAATCAATGGTTATGGCTAAAGACCCAATTAGATGTAAATTAACCGTCTACAACTAACAGTAGCATAGAAAATGCACTGCACATACCAGGGAGTACAGCCATCGAGCTCAAGAAATCTATATCAGGAAGTACTTAATAAGGCAAATAAAGTATCGAGAATATCTGATTGCTTGAGAGACTTAATATGGAAAGGGCCTATTTGTCTACAGAAAGCAATGTGCGTATATATAGAACCCTGCTAAAACCGATTCTAACGTATACAGCAGAAACAAGAGCAGAGACATCTAAAACAAAAAGCCTCATGAGAGCTACTGAAATGAAAACACTGAGCACTATCAAAGGAATAACCCTGAGAGACCAGATATGAAGCACAACTATATGAGAAGAACTTAAAATTCAAGATATCGTCTGTTTCGCCAGGTCAAAACGTCGATATTGGGGGAATCACGTAAGTAGGATGTTAGCTAATAGTTGGCCAAGATTGGCAAAATATGAACAACCAGAATCAAGAGGATCTCCTGGGTGACAACCAAAACGATGGCACGTAAGCTGGATATCTACATCACAAGAGGCTTAAAAACAAACAAACCAAGACGTTGTCTTATAGTAAGAAGAAGACCAAATAGTGGTCGCAAAAGATCGAGACGACTTAGAATTCATAACAAACAGACTGATGCGACAGTAGGAGAAATGGAGTTTGCAAGTGAATAAGACAAAAACAAAGGATATGTGCATAATGAAGATTTTGTGCTGGAGGACGGGAATGAAATTACCGCATGTTCTGAATATACAAGAATCGAACGAGATGGACGTACGGAAGCTGAGAGGATACTGAAGAGAAAAAAGATAGTGGGCGCCCTGAGCTCATTACTCTGGTCAAGAACCATTTCGAGATAGAAGAAAACTCAACTGCATGATACTGTCTTTAGGTGTGTGGTTTTATATGGATGCGAAGCTTGGCAATTGAATAAGACAACCGAACGGAAATTACTCACAGTGGAATTGGACTTCTGGCGCAGATTGGCTGGTGTGTCAAGAACCATGCACGTAACCAATGAAAGAATACATGAAATTATGGGCCATTCAAGTACTATTATAGACGATATACAACAAAACAGCTTTGCTGATATGGTAACTACAAAGAATGAGGGATCATCGACTACCGACATAAATAATGGAATGGCAACCCGCAGAACGGAGGAAAAGGGGTAGACCTAAGACCACGTGGATAAGTCGAATTCAAAAAGCAACGAGATAGATGGGAAATTGCTTACAAGAAAAAACAGTAATTTAGCATATATTATAAATGGAATTTTCAAACTTTTTTATATCTGAACCTGTATAATTTTTAGAGCAGAGTGTTCACTTTTATTGTTCAGTTTTTATTACCTTTTTATTTACATTGTCTTTCGTACTAGGTTTATTATAATAAATGTTTTAGAGTTGCCTTTATTATTCTCTTAGAATATGTTATAGTACCGTTGTTGTCACAAAATATTTCAGAGCTTCACAAATGAAAACTATGACAGATCCGGTAATCTTACCATGAGAGAAAGTTTTGTAGTAAGTCTGAAAGAACAAAATTTAAATACATACGTTGATCTGGCTTAGGACGCGGTCGTCCTTAAATCAGCCAGAGCCAATGAAATCGAAGAAAATTATTTTTGTTGCTGAATTCCACCAAGCACCTTGCCTCTTTCTGATTTGGAACTACTGCACTTTATTGTTGAATGTAAAAATTTAGTTTTGCGGGCATGTCTAGATAGTCCTAAAAATTGTTCCCTATTAAAAATTAAAAAGGGCGCGATTATCTGTATCCCATTTCCATACACACTTGAAACTGAACTGGTCACAACCAAACAGGAAATAAAAATTCCTGGAAGATATAAGAAAATCAAAGGCATATTATATATACTGTATATTAAATCATGTTCCCGCCTCCTCTATTATTGCTGGTCACCTAGGAATGATATTGCTGCCCCCAGTTGTCCACTAAATGGTGGTCTAAAATTTACATTAAGTTTCATAGTCTTATGACAGAGTTCTTTACTCTATGCTATTTTTATTAATGTTGTATTTCTAAATTAGAATATTATATACACTCTATAACCCGATCATATATTTCTTACTATTTAGTAATTCACAAATTTATTTTAATTATTAAAGGATATTAATTAATTAACCAATCCCCTAATACGTTTTAGATTAAATAAAAAAAAAATGCTATTCTAAATTTGGTGGCCAAGAACAAATTTAATTAATCCTTTTTCAATAATAAGGAATAACGTGTTTGTACGTAAATCACTTGTCTATAATCTAGGTTAGTCTACATATTTTTGGCCACACACCCATTAACTACACTGTGTAATATTCCATGATACGTAAGATTGATATGATACTCACTTTATCCATTAATGTTTATGTCTTTGTATACAGAAAATTTTGTATTAGGGTAAATCTGAGGCAGATAATGACCGAAAATTAATAGTTGTTAAGTTGGTTATAGACAAAGCGATAATTGGTAGAAGAATGAACATATGAATAAATAACCTATTTTTTAGTGACTATTTATTGCCGAGAAAAAATTGTTGAAATTAAAACGACATATATACCCATCAGCCACATATCGGACTCGAAAATATTTTCAAATGTAAAAGTGTAATATGTTTCTTATTGCAGAATAAGCTCCGAGCGTTTGGCCTGGATTACAACATCCCTGAATCGCGAGACAATTTTATTTACGGAAAGCTAGAAGCTTTTGCATCTTATCCAAAATTTTTGCTAAAACAAAGAAACTTTGTTCTTCTAAATCTGAAAAGGTGATTAAAATCGATTAAACTGTTCGGACCTATAATCTTCAAAAATGATTGTAAAAATGCCATGTTTTATTTTGAGGAGTAACTACTCTAATAAATTACATACAACACTTAACTAAGTTACCCCATATGCATGTTCAATATATGTACTAGTCTTAAACCATCTACGTATAGTCAAAACTTTTAAAATATAATTTTGTTTCTAACTTTGAAGCATATTAAAATAACAACACAAGTAACAGTTTTTACCATTTAACAAAATAAAAAATTTACATTATTAGTTCAGGTTAAATATTTTTTATACTAATCTCTTTTTTATATTTATTATTAATACAGAATTATAAGTTATATTTAACTCCATTTGCATACAGTTTCCATTAATTATGTTGAATAATTTATGCATTTTTAATTACTACAATAATTAAAACGAAAGTAAAGCCCTGTATTGAATATCGAGGTTTTAAATGTTATGTTATATTAATTCATTATTACGGCATTAATTTTTATTTAAATTTATTTACTTTTCCTTATATAACTTGTGTGAGTTTGACACGGTTAGCTGCATTTTGTATAGATGGAGGTACTTGTACTAAAGTTAATTTGGAATAAAGTAAGTAGCCGAATTTAATTTATTAGTTAAAATTCAATAGGATATTCACATGTATTGATTATTAATTTTAAAAAAAATGCAAACAAACTTCTCTATTTAAGTTTCGTTATCCTATATGTCTTTAATCTTTTATGAATTGAGCATAGTGTCATTGATATTTATTTTTAAAGTAATTATTTGGAACTATTTCTCGCACATTGCGATTCTCGCTTAACTGCCTGTTGATATTGTTAAACATATTAAGGTACTTCGTCCATTTTCAATTTAAAAGTGAGCTAGATATAGTATAATTTTCAACATGACATAAAGTTTACAAGTTCATGATTACTTAAGCAGGATTTTTTGCGTTTTGGTGGCTTTTTGAGAACTGATTGTAGTGCAAATGTTTTGAAAACACTTTTTAAGTTCGGCTTATCTTCTTACTTCTAAGATAAGTTTCTACTTTAAGTTACATATAAGAAAAAACAAAACCTATTTTTTTTCCATTAAAAAAGCTCTCAAGATATTATGAGATGAATGAATTGTGATTGGATTCAGTGTAGAGATATTACGTCACATGTAATATGTATTTTCGTTCTTTATATGTTTTTAATTTTAGGATAATTTAGTTACGTTTTTGAGGAAACTCAGTGAAATTAATATATCCTTTTTTAGTTCGAATAATTTACGATTACTACATAAAATACTTGAATTTTAGGCCAGGTTTATTAAGAGTAAAAAATATATGGTTGTGCTAAAGGTCATAAATAAAAAAGATATTGCGATAAATTATTATTAGGTAAACTATAAATGACGAGTTTAAAAAAACTCTAGTTTCTGTTACCTAATACCTAATCAGTCTGTAACATTAAAACATTTTTAAACCGGACGGTAAATACAAAATCTAATAATGAGCAAAATTGGTTTACTTTGTTTTTTTTTTATTACTCCGTAAAACTGTTGACTATTTTTTTTCTAAATTTTGGCCTAGGAAGTTCTGCCATAAAGCCAGATGCTAATTGGAACACTTTATACTGAATTTTTAGTGCTTCAAATATATTCCCAGAGATTGAGTCGCTGCTACTTGTTACAAAATGATTAAAAATTGACTTTTCCTAAGAAGAACATAGACAGATTGACACTCTTCTCACTTTTGATCGATCATAGCATTTTGATACAAACAGATAGGCTCAGAGTAATATATAAATTTTAGATTAAATGAGGAGATAATAGTTATATTCGGAATTCAAAGTTTAATTTTGTTTTCGTGTAAACAAAACATGACGATTCTTTGAGCTCGAAAATTGTCTAAAAGTCTGAGTACATATAGAAAGTTTCGCTGTCCTGGTGTACAGTAGTTTTTATTAATTTTAGATATAGATCATTACTATATTTGGAAGATTAAAAAAATATGACTCAAGTCGCCAGCAGTTCCATGTAACTCGCACAAGTCGGATTCTTGACATTAATTTTTTTGAGCTGAGCAGAATAATACGCATGGCCAAATTTAATTCTTATAATAGTACTATTGAATCTCCTGGATACGTTCAATTGGCCGTGCTAAAATTTACTTTTAATTTTTTGACATATCTAAGCTGAATATGTATTCTTTTTACGATTTTCCATCTATTTTGCCATTCTGTCATGATTTTTTTACTTGTAACTACATAGCTATTGGGAATGGAAAGAATTCACCGTCAACAACTGCCTCCTTTGCAAGTTGGTCAACCTTTTCATTAGATGTAATACCACTGCGAGCTTTAACCCATATCAAGACAACCTCTTTTTTTGCTCAGAGTAAGTTTTCTTAATATTTGTTTAATTTCATACAGGATGTTCAATTTTCTGTGATTCCAAGTCACGACATTTTTTTAAGGCTTTGAGTACTGAGAGTGATTACGTTAATATCAATGTCTTATTATAGTCTAATTTTTTGCAGAAGCCAAGTGACTGTAAAATTAGTGACTGTTGTTGGTATTATTTTTTAAAACAGATTTAAATTTTTGAAGTAAATTTCTTTCAATTTAATCCCTTTACCTTATAGTTATGACACTGCAGATGACATAAAGTATGGATTTTGTAATAGTTGCAAAAACAATTTTTGTTTCGTCCATCTGTAAGATCAATGACATCATAATATTTTATGACGCTTATGGAAATATCCGTTTATTTTCTCTTTTTATTATGTAAGCGGAATATACCCAGAGAACTTCATAACCGGTATAACTAGCATTTCGTTTTCATTCAATTATAAAACGGATAAATTTGACCTAGTAATTTAAATTAAGAATTTTGGTAATACACAAGTATTGTATATAAAACTCTTAATTGGCTTAAAATTTAAACTCATCGCTTAATTTAGTAAACAATATTAGACAATGTTGTCTTCCGTTATTTTTTCGAATTTATGTGTAATTTACGCGCACCAACAATTATAGCATGTGTTGTTAATATAATATGCAGTAATTTTAAAATTATCTGTCAAGTGATTTGGGGTTTTAAAATCCAGAATAAGATGTCAAAGATTATTAAGACTCTCTATCCTATAACGCATAAAATGACATTACAAGTTGCATAGAGGAGCATAGAAAGGTTTTAAAATTACTACATATTATGGTAGAATTTGTCCCAAAAATAAGTTTAACTTTATATATATATATATATATATATATATATATATATATATATATATATATATATATATATATATAACACATGGGCTGAAAAGTCCCGGGCCTAACAAAGAAAACACGGTTTTTTTTGGTTCAAAATTAGCTTTATTCATCAACGTAATCTCCATCAAGAGCAAACGCAATCATTCTAGCGCCGCTCTAACATTTCAATACCACTTTTGTAGAACGATTTATCTTTTGCCTCAAAATAGGCCTCAGTTTCAGCGATAACCTCTTCATTCGTGCGAAATTTCTTACCGGCGAGTATTTTTTTCAGGTCTGCGACAGCCAGTAGTCGCTGGGAGCCAAATCTGGCAAATACGGTGGATGTGGGAGCAATTCGAAGTTCAATTCATGTAGTTTTGCCATTGTTTTGATTGACTTGTGACACGGTGCGTTGTCTTGATGAAACAAAATTTTTTTCTTTGCCATATGCGGTCGTTTTTCTTTGCAATTTCGGCCTTCAAACGCTCCAATAACGCTATATAATATTCACTGTTGATGGTATTTCCTTTCTCAAGATAGTCGATGAATATTACACCACGCACATCCCAAAATACCGAGGCCATAACCTTTCCAGCCGATTGTTGTGCTTTCGGGCGCTTTGGACGAGGTTCACCAGTTGCTGTCCACTCAGATGACGATCGTTTTGATTCCGGAGTGAAGTGATGGATCCATGTTTCATCCATTGTCACATATCGACGCAAAAATTCCCGTTTGTTACGTTTAAACATGGCCAAACACTGCTCAGAATCATCAACACGTTCTTGTTTTTGATCAACAGTGAGCAAACGCGGCACCCACTTTGAACAGAGCTTTCTCATAGTCAAATGCTCATGCAATATAAAGCCAACACGTTCTTTTGATATTTTTACGATGTCAGCTAACTCACGCAACTTCACTTTTCGATCATTCAAAACGATTTTATGGATTTTTTTTGATGTTTTCTGGTGTTACCGCCTCATTTGGACGTCCACTGCGTTCTGCATCATCGGTGTCTCTACGACCACGTTTGAAGTCAGCAAACCAACGTTTTATTGTTGTTTCTGATGGAGCGGAGTCCCCATAACACTTTTCAAGCCATTGCTTCGCTTGAACGGTATTTTTTCCCCATCAAGAAGCAGTGTAAAATTAAAACACGAAATTGTTTTTGATCCATTGTTTTTGAAAATAACAAAAGTAGCGTCACTCTTAGCACAATAACTCACAAACTAATGAATAGAATATCATGAAATTTTAACAGCTGTCTTTTGAAGGTTAGTATTAACTGAAAAAAAGGTGACTGCAATAAAACTAGCGCCATCTATGTGTTAGGCCCGGGACTTTTCAGCCCATGTGTTATATATATATATATATATATATATATATATATATATATATATATATATATATATATATTTACCAGAAAAATTGGAAAACTAAAATAGTCATATAAATGTGAAGGGCAAGAAAAAAATCTATTTGCATCAATCAAAGTTAAACCATTTTCTTCAAAATTTTTCATCAATTTTCTATTCAATTAAACACTCGGTACGTTCTGTCTGTCGTAAAACGCGACTAAAAAGAACAAATTAGGTGGTAGATGCCCAAATCCCACCAGGTATCGCCCGGTGATACCATCACATTGACTTGGGCTGCGTGAAGTTGCTTAATGTTTCGTGGCTGTGTCAGTGTCTCCAGATTCACTGTGGGCAAGACAGCATGATGAAGCTCCCAGAATCAAAAAATTCCGTAGGTAAAATAACCTATCGTTCAAATTTCCAGGTGGGGGCTGACTCGGGGGTTTTAAAATGAATTTTTGTAACATATGAAGTTAAACTCAAACATAAATTCGGTGCACCAACACCTGCAATTAAATAAGCCTCATGTACTCGCTCTTTGCAAAACCATGGTCAGTTCATCGACCAGCACAGTCAACTTTCTGTATCCTGGATACGGTTTATATTCCCGGTTAAGGCGTAACATTGGAATCTGTCTTTTTCTCAGAAGCGATCTCTCTTGCCAACCAGAGGAGGTTCTGGGGCCCTGAAACTATGATGTTATGTCGTTAAAAACAGCGACCCAACAAATCCCAAGGTTTATCTGCTGCCTCTATTGACTACCAAGTGATACTAACTTTAACATACTTCTCGCTTCTCTTGCAGACACCATCGATAATTTAGAGATTAATTATCCAAGTGCCGAAATTGTCATCCTGGGCGACTTTAATGTCCACAGCATCAACTGGCCTAATTATTCCAATACGATCGACAAACAAGGTCGTGAAGCTGAATCATTCTGAATCAGTTGTAGTTTTACTCAGTTTATCGATGATCCAACACGGATCCTTAATCGAGTCGGAGAGTTTACCAGTTTTCACGATCTGCTTTTAAGCACCAATTTAGAGATTTACACTCTCACCGTAAATTCTCTGTTAGGATCTTTCGACCATAAACTGCTTTCAACATCGAGTACCGTACCTACAAGTGACAAACAGGCGCCGAAACAGCGAAAGATTTGGCACTACAAATCTGCTAAATGGAAAGAACTCATGGAATATTTTAGGACTTTTCCTTGGTTACGCGTTTGCTTTAGATCCGATGACCCATTTGACTGCGCTAAGAAGGTTTCCGATGTCAGTTTGGCTGGTATGGAAGCTTACATCCCTTTTTCGAAGAAATGCCCTTCCAACGGTAAGCCTTGGTTCGACCGAAAAGGCAAAAAAACTGTTGCTTCTAAACATCGTTGTTCGTGCCCGGAATACATGTAAAGAAAGTATCGGCGACACCAAGGAGGCACACAATCAACGAACTAAAAACAAACTTCTTGCCTGCTTGAACAATTTCAGGTCCTTTTGGTCAGTCGCTAAGGCTATTAGTCAAAATTTTACAAAATCCACTATACCACTGCTTACACGGCCAGATAATACTATTGCAAAAACTGCTGTTGAGAAAGCCGATTTATTGGCTGAACCATTTGCTTCACATTGTACTGTCAATTTCCAAGGAAAAACACCATCAACTATTCCCATACTGCAGTAATGTCGTATTTTAATGAAGCTAGATACTAAAAAGCTTCTGGCCACTTACTTCAGTTTTCTGTAGACTTTGCAACCTATCCTACAGAAAGGGAATATTTCCTTGCTGTTGGAAATGCGCTACTGTTCAGCCGATACTCAAAAAAGGCAAGAAGTCCAAAAAACTACATACTAGTCGCACTGCTTTCAGCAACATCGCAAGTTATGGAAAAGGCTATAAATCAGCATCTTTTAAAATACCTAGAAGGATTTAAGATTATTAGCGATCATCAATAAGGCTTTCATAAACAAAGATTAAGAGATGATCTTCTAAGTTAGGTAACACATATTTGAAACAACACAATTGAACATTTTGGAGAATATTGAGCAGTTGCACTTGATATATCCAAGGCATTCGACCTTGTTTGACATGACGGATTGTTGGCGTAGTTATACTCTTACGGTATATCTGAAGAGTTTTGTTTGTGGCTTCGAGTGTTCTTTACGAGTGGCGGCCGACGGATTTCTTTCTAATACCTTCACTATCAACGCCGGTATGGCCCCAGGTTTCATACTGTCTCCTACTCTCTATTTCATTTATATTAATGATCTGCTGGAAAGAATCGGAAATCCAATCTACAGGTTTGCAGATAACAGTAGGCTGTTTCTTCATTCACTTTAAATGCCCTAACATCGACTACTAATGCAAATATCCAGCAGGAAGTCGTGCAGATTAACGAGGACCTCGAAGAAATTCTATGTTGGGGTGGTCGTGGCCAAGTCGAATTTAACGCTATAAAACCCTTTTCTAAAAATGTTAACGTTGCGGAACCCGACATAGTTATGTCGGGACACCCCATTCATCTAGCATCGTCAGCCAAGTTGCTGGGTGTTAACTTGGGAGCAAATAGGTCTTGACATGAACATGTTGCATGCATAGTAAAGAGAGCTTTTCAAAGCTGGGAATAATATTTCGAATTAGAAAGCTTTTTACTCCACAACAACCGATATCTCTCTACAAAGCACAAATTCTACCAACGATGGAATATTGCTCCCATGTTTGGGGCTCTGCTGCCAAATATACACTGCATTTGTTGGATTCTATTGAGAAGAGAGCTGTTCGTCGGATTGAAGACCTAGAACAAACCATAAACCTTGAGACCTTGGAATATCGTAGAACGGTCGCGACTTGAGTCTATTCTATAAAAATATTTTCATGGAAAGTGATCGATTGATGTAGCCTGCTTCCAGAGCGGTGCATGCTATTAATACATGTCGTCCTAATACATCACATCCGTATCAAGTTCAGCTTGCTACTCCACGTACAACACTTTTTGAAGCAGTCTTTTATATAGAGAATGTCATCTCTTAGAAATGATTTGCCGAGGACTGTGTTTCCTACCAAGTACAACTTACAATGATTCAAGACCAACGCCTTTTTCCACACGCGCATCGCTCCTGTAGCGCTTTAGGGATTTCCCTGCAGCACGTGTGCTACGCCAATAAAAAGAATTCGGGGCATTATTGTGTAAATAATATTGCACGTGATATTTTGGCCAAGCAATAGCTCCAGAAATATATTTTTGTAATAGTCTTACACATAAGAGCTACGCTCTCATCCAACTTAATTTCACGGGGTCGAGATTACACTCCGTAACCCCTCTTGGCCCCTCCCTTTCCTTACGTATAGGCCATAAGCCTTTAATCTTATTTATGAGACACGCTATATAATTTAATCAAATTAGAAAGTCCTTTATTATATGTGTATTCGTATAAATCAATATAAAAAAATTGAAATAATTAATAGCATAGTTAAAAAGAACTTTACTTTTCAAACCTTTAGCGTTTTGACCTTGGGCATTATGATGTATATATATATATATATATATATATATATATATATATATATATATATATATATATATATACATATATATACATATATATATATATATATATATATATATATATATATATATATATATATAAATATATACATATATATAAAATAATATAAAAAAATAAATAGAACAAATAAAGTTTTATGAAATAATAATTAGTGTAAAAATGTTAGCCTCTTTGCACAGAGCGATAAGAAAAAACAGCTTAAGTTGGTGTAACTTTCCCTGCCAGGTTTTTATCCTCTAAACCTTGCATATATATATATATATATATATATATATATATATATATATATATATATATATATATATATATATATTATATATATATATATATATATATATATATATATATATATATATATATATATATATATATATATATATATATATAAACGAATATTTAAATTTAATGAACGAGAATGGTCTTTTTTCTTGTATAAACAAAGCTACCAGGCTTAATGCAGTTTCATCGAATTGCATAGATCATATATTTGTACGTTACAACAAAAAATTTATATCTAAACCAACTCCTTTTATTTAAAAAACTGATATGACATGTCATTACTTAACAGGTTTAAGTATAGAAATAAAATTACCGGAAAAAATAAAAAGTCAACACAGCACTACAAAAAAATAAACTATGAAAAATTAAAATCGCTTTTATCCCAAGAGACGTGGTCAAGCTGCACAACCTCAGATGATGTTCAATTAGCATATCAACAATATATGGCCACACTCGAAAATCATATAAAAACATCTACAAGCACTTTAATTGTTAAAGAAAAACACAAACAAATTAAACCTTGGATTTCTCTGGGGTTAATAAATGCTATTAAACATCGGAATAGTTGGTAAGATACAACAAATTGTACCAAATACGCATACCTAGTACTCAATCGGAGGCTGACACAGCAGCCACAAGCCGACAGAGTGGTTGGCACAGACAACACTAAAGGCAGGCAGCGAGATTTGCGCGGAATCAACCTCAGACCTTATGTGGTTTATCGTAAAACAACTGAAAATAGGCAAAAAGCCCATATTTCAGCAGTCTACCCACCGTTCTCTTATTCGTCCATCCATCCCGAGACACGTTTCGCCGTATCACGGCTCATCAGTCGGGCTAGGATCGACGAAGAAGAGAACAGAATTTTAAGTACTTTATTCCGGCACTTACGGAACACAACGGTAAGATACAACAAATTGTACCAAATACGCATACCTAGTACTCAATCGGAGGCTGACACAGCAGCCACAAGCCGACAGAGTGGTTGGCACAGCCAACACTAAAGGCAGCCGACAGAGTGGTTGGCACAGCCGACACTAAAGGCAGGCAGCGAGATTTGCGCGGAATCAACCTCAGACCTTATGTGGTTTATCGTAAAACAACTGAAAATAGGCAAAAAGCCCATATAAAAATAGAAATAGTTTAAAACGACAATTATTACACACAACTTTACGACTGAAAGGGAGGAAGAGTATAAAAAATATAGAAATTTTTTACAAAAATTGATTCGGAAAACTAAATTTCAATATTATAAAACCCAAATTCAGGAAGCAGGTAAAAACTATAAAAAGGTATGGGAGGTCATTAACCAAGCAGTAAATAAAAATAACGAAAAAGGAGAGATTACAATAAAATGATACAGATAATATAGTAAAAAACAAAGAATGCACATCTGAACTTTTTAATAATTTCTTTGCGAAGTTAGGAGAAACAATGGCTAGTAAAATTATCTCTAAGAACAATTCAAAACAGTATAAAATACAACATAACTTTAACAAAAGCCTCTTCTTAAAACCAGTAAATGAAAAAGAACTCATGTTAAACATAAAATCCTTAAAATCATACTCCTCCCCCGGTGACGATGGCAGAACTGTAAAATTAATTAAAGCGATCCACATGCCTATTTTAAAACCTTTAGTCTATTTAATTAATTTAACCTTTAAAACTTCTAGAATACCTGTGGAATGGAAAACCGCCATAATTGACAAATTATAGACCAATATCCCTTTTAAGTAACTTTTCAAAATTATGGGAAAAATGTTTAAAAACACGACTGGTTGATTTTCTCGATTCACAGAATGTTCTTTTTAATGAACAATTTGGTTTTAGACGAAACAGAAGTATGGGGGATGCGATATTCTTTTGGTTTCATGAGATTATATCAAAAATGCAACAAAATAAAAAATGTCTTACAGTCTATATGGACTTTGCAAAAGCCTTTGACACAGTTTCCCATTCCCTGATGCTAAGAAAATTGAAAAGCGTTGGGGTAAGAGGCCTTGTGCTAGAACTCTTTAAGTTCTATTTAGCAGTCTTGAGACCTATTCTATTTTTGATTTATATAAATGAATTAGGAACCATAATAAAGAATGGGTCAATTATTTGCTACGCCGATGATACTGCAGTGATATTTACGGACGATACTTGGGAGGGCGCATACTTGAAGGCAGAACAGGGTTTTAATGTTATATATAACTGGGTATGTGATAATAAAATTAGTCTAAATATATTAAAAACCAAATTTTTAACATTTTCTTTGACAGCTGCCGATCGACCAAAAAAAATTACATTAAAATTCACGACTCATCATGTATATTACTAAATAATAATTACACCTGTCCACATATTCAGAAAACTAATAAAATTAAATATTTAGGCTTATACATTGATCAACATCTTCGTTGGAATGAACATGCTATCGAAACCTCAAAAAAACTCAGAAAACTCTATTATAAATTTTGTCAACTACGGAATGTCTTACCTGAAAAAACAATAAAAATAGTACACAAGTCACTAGTCGAGTCAATTTTAAGTTATTGTGTAGTAGTTTGGGGAGGTCTTAATGATAATGCAGTGCAGGTTTTAACAGTATGCCAAAACAAAATTCTCAAAATCATTTTAAACAAAAACAATCAATATCCTACAGTTGATCTTTATTCTCAGTTTGATGTCTTAAATTTTAGAGGACTATTTGTAAGTACACGCCCTTTTTTCTATAAAAAAATTAAACACACCTTTGGAGAACTAGACCATCACTACAATACCCGCTCTAAAATAAATTATAATTTACAGTCACACTTTTTCAACAAATCACACTTGCAAAAAAACATACTATTTTTACTTCCCAAGTTTTTAGGAACGCTACGTTTAAACCTTAGGGCAAAAATTGAAAAAAAGGATTACAATGGTCGGTTAAATTTCGAAATAAAAATTTTTATTAATCACAACTATGACAGTTTTAAAAAGTTAATGAAACCGTAGAAAAGGAAAAAATTAAATGCATGTGCATATTGCGTAGACAAATTAATATTATTTACTAAAACTCAACCTATTTTCTATTCTTATATGTCATATTATATTTTCTTTTCTATTCTTATATATATATATATATATATATATATATATATATATATATATATATATATATATATATATTATATTCTAATTTTCGATTTCTTTTGCTTCACCAGGCTGCAACCCTGGTCCATAGGTTTTCGTGGTTGCTCCGTCTTTTGGTTTCCCCTCATGTGCTCCTTCTCATATAATAGAATACTTTTTATAATCGAATGTGTTCTTTTCACTTGTAAAATATGTATTAAAACGAATATTTAATTTCTGGAACACAGGTTTACTACCATACAGGTCAAGGAATGAAAGACTTCGAATACAGGCCAGTGAATGGTCTAGTGAAGTTTTTTATTCCGTAGTAGACAATAAGGATGATGTGTAAAGACCTGAATTATATTAACTTTAGGTATTGTAATGTAATGTAAAAAAACTTATTGAATATATATATATATATATATATATATATATATATATATATATATATATATATATATATATATATATATATATATATATATATATATATATATGCAAGGTTTAGAGGATAAAAACAAACTTAAGCTGTTTTTTAGTGTTTCGTACGGAACACTTATAAGATCACTTCGGTGTCTGTCTGTCTGTCACACCCGATTTTCTCCGAAACTATTTGACATAGAAAGGTGAAATTTGGTAATAATAGAGGAATTGATGGCCTCATCAGAGCCATGTAGTCTTGAGAATTAAATTTTGACTTAAGGGGTTAGTTTTGGGGGGTGAAGTCGGAAGTGAAAAAAAATTTTTTTACTAGGTCATCGAGTGTGGTGTCAAATGAAAGCTTGTGAAAACACGAGTAAAAAATATATATATAATATTATACTTGCGCGCACTTTTCTTTGTATTATTTTTAAAAATTCGCGAAAAATCGCTGTCCCGGGCCTTATCTCGAAAAGTACTTATCAAAAAATTTCGAAAAAAATTCTGGAATATTCTCCACGGGGTGTAGATTGAACGAAAATTATCACGAGTGCATTACCTTTAATAATTTATATGGTATATAAAAAAACAAAAATTTCAAGGTCATCAGATTTCAGTAAAGATTGGAAACAAACTTTGTTGAAAACTCATTTGGGGTGTGTTTTGTGAAGTCACTGATCATTTTATACCACCGTAACATAAATTTTGACTTAAGGGGTTCGTTTTGAGGGGTGAAATCGGAAGTGAAAAAAAATTTTTTTTTACTAGGTCATCGAGTGTGGTGTCAAATGAAAGCTTGTGAAAACACGAGTAAAAAATATATATATAATGTAATACTTGCGCACATTTTTCTTCGTATTACTTTTAAAAAAATCGCGAAAAATCGCTGTCCCCTACCTTATCTCGAAAAGTACTTATCAAAAAATTTTGAAAAAATTCTGGAATATTCTCCACGGGGTATAGATTGAACGAAAATTATCACGAGTGCATTACCTATAATAATTTATTTGGTATATAAAAAAAAAAACAAAATTTCAAGGTCACCAGTTTTCAGTAAAGATTGGAAACAAACTTTGTTGAAAACTCATTTGGGGTGTGTTTTGTGAAGTCACTGATCATTTTATACCACCCTAACAAAAATTTTTATTTTAAAAACAATCAACGTACGGAACACTAATTGTGCAAGTTCAACTTGCACTTGACCGGTTTTTTCTTATTGCTCTGTGCGAAGACGCTAACACTTTTACACTAAATATTATTTCATAAAACTTTATTTGTTCTATTTTTTGATAATGGCTCAAGGTACATCAATGACTTATTTCTTGAGTCCCTCAAAATACATTAACAAATGTAATAAATTCAGTGTTAACATCGAACTGTGCCAAAACGTAAATAAAGTTTTGAGCATAAATAGCAGTTTGTATTTATACTTCACTATGAGGTAGGCTCTTTTATTATTAAATGGCTCATAGTATAAAAGTGTAAAATAGAAACATGCTATTTAGCTGATTTTTAACATTCACATTCTCGTCACTTTTTATTCAAAAAACTTTAATTTCAATGGCCAAATGGAAAATTATAGTAAGTTGTAAAGGAATACCTACATTTTTCCAACTATAGTCTATGAAAATAATAAGTAGATATGCTTTTTGTAATCGTCTACAATAACGCTATGGTGGAGATTTGCATTTTTTTTGTTAAAAATACGAAAAAAGCGGCTTTGAATAAAAGTGACAACCTGGCGTCCTTTTTAATTTGGCTAAAATTGAGACATAAAGCATTTGCCGTTATTATAGGGCGTGAGTAATTACTACAAACCATTATTATTATTTCGTTAGCTAATATTGCATTTAACTAACTATGTGCATAAGTTCTTTTACACAAGACCATTAACAAATTATCCCTATCAAAAAATGTCACTTAAAAATCATCTTTTGCAACTGTTAAAAAATTGAGTTGCCTAACTTGACGTGTTTTTTGACATCAATTTGGGTTAAAACTGTTTGTTAAATTTCCATTGATATAAATTACTAGTATGTACCAATAACTTTTAATGGGCTATTTGCAATCAATTTTATAATTTAAATCAATTATTTAATTATAGAGCTATTTTGTTTCATAAATGCTCCTACTGTGAATTTCAGAAATATTGTGTCAATTAGGTCTAAAAGTAATTACGAATTTATTTTATGACAAAGCTTTAAAAATCAAGCATGTGAATCAAACAAAAAAATTTCAAACTTAAATATATCATCATTAAGCATATGAAGAACTCATAATGAAGTTTATGTCGAGAATTTTATTATGCTTCATCACATTAGGTGTTACTGATATATTATTGGTTGGGGAATATTTACTAGTACTGGACGAGAATGAACTTTACGAAACGAACTGATGACAAGGCAAATAATATACTTTTTCTTACACTTTTACAGTTTATTATAATATTAAAAAAGGGTTTACAAAAAATATTTTTAAAACTTTTTGCGTTCCTATCAGGATTTTCTAAATTTTAATTATAAAAATATTGAAAAAAAGATCTCTCTCGTAAGTTTTGTACTAACTCTTGATGTAAAATTTGTGTTTTGTACACAAGGAATATTAATATTATTTCACAGGTAAAAAAAAAAATTTTATAAAATATATATATTATATATTGGTATTGGAACGATGATATTATGAGATGAAGTGATTTTGGAATGCCTTTGGAGTTGAAAATGCCATAAGTTCTAAGCACCAGGAGGCAATAGAGCAGTGAAGTTGAGAAAACTGGATTGCTGAACTTAAGACGAGAACCGCATTGAGTTGGGCTGCCTATGGAAAACTCCCATATCTTCAGAAACAAGAAACTACCGATTAATTTTAAAAAAGTATATAAAGCTGGTATGCCCGTACGTCGCTACGTACGGGCTCGAGACTGTAACTCTTACCAAGCGTAATGCTGAGAGATGCTGCGTGACTCAGAGAGCTTGCAGGATCGAGTGAGAAATGAGTATGTACGAGAGCGAACAAAAATCACCGACAGCGCATCCGATAGCAACTCTAAAATGGCATTTGGCCGGATACCTAACAAGAAGCCCTACTGAGAGATAGAACCGCAGACTGTTAACTTGGAGACCAAGAGCCAGCGTGAGAAGTGCGGGAAGACCACAGCTGAGGTGGCTGGACGACCTGATGACGTAAGCTGGAGCTAACAGGACCCACGTTGCTCAGAATAGAACGACATGGAAAAGCATGGAGAATGCCTTCGTTTAGTAGTAGACGGCGAACGGCTAAAGAAGAAAAAGGGAAGAGAGTTTTAGAGGTATATTTTTAGTCGTATATTTTGTTGCTTATTTAAATTGGACACAGAGATTACATGTGGTTCATTATTTAATATTATTAACAAAATTTATTGAGAATTTTTTAGTGCTTTACTCAAATTTCAATTTATAAATATTAGATTTTATGAAAATATTATAACTTTTACGTTTCACCACGCATGCTAATCTTTTTATAATTGGACATGGATAATTAATGATGAAAGAAAAAATATTATTGATTAAAAGGATCAGATAATTGGAAAATCTAGCCGTTCGAGCTGATCTTTTAAAGTGAATTAATAAGAAATATTAAACATAATTTTTAAAGTTTTCTTAAAGATGTTTAAGGATAATTATTGTAGTCATGTTCCAGAGTTATTTCTTGCGAAAAAAAGTAATGGCGAATAAAGCTGTGTATTTTTTTACGTATTTGTAACGCATTATATTTTCTTTTGAGAATATTTTCTGAAATAAGCCAACCACTCCATGAAAAAAGCATATAATCAAATCTTAAGTAATATTTTAGTGAACATTTACATTTCAAAAATTGCTAAAAGAGGATGTCTGTAACGTAATGGGAGTGGTTCAAAATGGATTAATGCTCGAACACTCTTGTATCGAAAGATCTACGCGAGGGAGCAATGGGTATTCTAATAAAAAATCATCATTTATTTACCCCATAACTTTGCGTATGAATACGTGATTCCAGTACAGGACGCTACTAACTTAGTATTTATTTTGATATACTGTATATATACTGTATATCTAGATTTTGTTAAAAACAGGAAAAAAAATAAAGACGGTGTTGGAAACTATACTAACGTATGGAAGGGCAACAAACGACGATTCGAAAATCAAAACTAACAGGCCTTAAAATGATGAAGAAGTGCTGGTATGTCAAGAACAGAATAGTGAGAAATGAGGCAATTAGAAATCTAGTGAAGCTGACAGAAACAGTGATAGAATAGAATTAGGTCATAGTTTGATCACCTGTTAGGAATGTCTGGTTCAAGATGGAAAAAAATATTCCATTGAATGCCACCAGGTAGATGTAAGGGAAGATGATCACACTAATCCTGAAAAAACCGGTCAAGTGCAAGTTGAACTTGCACAATTAGTGTTCCGTACGTTGATTGCTTTTAAAATAAAAATTTTTGTGGTGGTATAAAATGATCAGTGACTTCACAAAACACACCCTAAATGAGTTTTCAACAAAGTTTGTTTCCAATCTTTACTGAAAACTGATGACCTTGGAATTTTTGTTTTTTTTATATACCAGATAGATTATTAAAGGTAATGCACTCGTGATAATTTTCGTTTAATCTACACCCCCGTGGAGAATATTCCAGAATTTTTTCAAAATTTTTTTGATCAGTACTTTTCGAGATAAGGTGGGGGGACACCGATTTTTCGAAATTTTTTAAAAATAATACAAAGAAAAGTGTTCACAAGTATTACATTATATATTTTTTACTCGTGTTTTCCCAAGCTTTCATTTGACACCACACTCGATGACCTAGTAAAAAATTGTTTTTTTCACTTCCTATGTCATCCCCTAAAACCCTCAAGTCAAAATTTAACTTTCAAAACTACACGGCTCTGATGAGGCCATCAGTTCCTATATTATTACCAAATTTCAACTTTCTATCACAAATAGTTTCGGAGAAAATCGGGTGTGACAGACAGGCAGACGGACAGACAGACAGACAGACACCGAAGTCATCTTATAAGTGTTCCGTACGGAATTAACGTATTCAAAAAGCAATAACGAGGAGAAACTTGGGGAAAAACTGCTTGGAGAGGCTTTGCGAAGTAGTTTAAGTAGACAATATTTGGTTGTAAACGTCATTGTATTGTATATTTGATATACTATTACCAATTTACTATGTATATATATATATATATATATATATATATATATATATATACATATATATATATATATATATATATATATATATATATATATATATATATACATATACATATATATATATATATATATATATATATATATATATATATATATATATATATATATATACATATACATATATATATATATATATATATATATATATATATATATATATATATATATATATATATATATATATATATATATAAATATATATATATATATATATATATATATATATATATATATATATATATTAAAATTGAAAAAGGTTTCTTGAACCAGTTTTAGATATTCGTTTTTCTTTTTTTTTCTTGGGAATGTGGTTCTTGAGTTAATTAATGCAAAAACTGATTATGGTAAAATTATATTTTCTGTCCAATTGGTGTTTGTTATTATAATAAACGTTTCGACCCCATTTGGTCTTCACCAGTATTATTTTTTATTTAACCTACAAACAAATTACATTATATAAAATATTTTATTACATTGAGAATGCTATCACTATGTTACATTTTGGTTTGTAATAGTTATCGCGACTTCGTGTTATTTTTTTTCAAAAGTTTTTTTCTAAATTTAGGTATCTACGTTGGGTAGTTTAGAGAGCTTCGATCCATACTGTGTTTTATTATTTTCTGGTAGCAAAATATAGTGGTTTTCTGGAGTTCTGATTCTTGATAACCCAACATATAATTGGCCATGCGAAAACCATTCCTGTCTCAAATCCATTCTCACCAGTTTGGAAGTTTGTGCCTGGGATTTGTTTATTCTAAGAGCAAACGAAACTTTCACTGAAAACTGTAATCGCTGCAGAGGAATCGATCTGTTGGAATCACAGGAGGAAATATGCGCTAGGCCTTAAATGCAACCACACATGTACAGTTTCTTAGAAGTAAAAATCTACTTAATAGAAACTAAACAATCGCATCATACACCTCAAATTGAAATTAACTACTTAAGGAAAGGAAATGCAATAATTGCACACAATTTTTCGTAGATATTTCAAAACATGTTTATTAATAGTAAAGAACCCAAAACTAATTGAAGTAGGTACAAAAGTGACAGTGAAACAGTAGGTATATGGTATTTAAATTAAGGAAGATGTGTGTTGCCTAAATGAATTTCACACTATTAGGGACTTATTGAACAAAAATACGCTAATACCAATAACTTAGTACAAGTACCTACTGACACCAATAAAGCACCCACAATATGTCTACAAAAAGAATAAAAGAATCTTCACATTACGAATAACAAAAACTATAACATCAAATCTTTTTGTCTTCAAAAACATAATATCAAGGAATAAGAAACGAAACAATAATTATTTACAAACAACAAACTGACTAAACCTTCCAACGAGAAGTCAACTCAAAATGAAGAAATTGAACAATAGACCACACAGCGCCAGAGCGTCGACTGGTCTGTCGGTCTCGCGTATATCCCGTGTTAGCTTGAAGTCCCTTGACGGACGGTTTCGCTGACGTTTCGATGCCAAGACACCGACCAGTGATCAAGGCTTTGAAAAAGATGGATGAGATTCCATCGAAACGTCAGCGAAACCGTCCATCAAGGGACTTCAAGCTAACACGGGATACCCGAAAAACCACTACTATATTTTCACACCCGTGAGAACATTCGTCAAAACATACATATATATATATATATATATATAGATATATATATATATATATATATATATATATATATATATAATATATATATATATATACATATATACATACATATATATATATATATATATATATATATATATATATATATATATATATATATATATATATATATATATATATATAATATATATCAATCAAATATATCAGTATTATGATATTCAATCAACATGAAAAAAACACACAACAGTTACATAGACTAAATAAAAATGGAATAGCTGCTTCTCGATTTGAGTTATCAAGCAAACCTTTTTCTTTAAGCTGAAAAAAGGTTAGTGTCAAAACTATTGTAAGTGTCAATGAATATTGAAATAGGAAATTGTGTAAAAATTCTTCTCTTCTTCATTAGCCTTCACCAATGCACTCTTGGATATAGGCCTGTCCCATAGTCCTCTATCTATTCCTGTCCTGAGCCACCTGGCACCATTTCTCTCCACCTCTCCTTTTTAGGTCATCCCACCATTTTTTTAGGGCCTTTCCACACTTTTTGTTGTTGTACGTGGCCTCCAATGAATAAGTTTATTTGTCCATCTGTTTTGTTCTTGTCTTACTATATGCTCCGCCCACCTCCATATTTGGCTTAAAATTGCTCTGGCGATATCAGTGACTTTGGTCTGTCGTCGTATTTTCTTCTTCTTTTTCCTATCTCTCAGGCTTACTCCCAGCATTGCACGCTTCATTGCTCTTTGTATTTTAAAACGACATGCTTTTGCTGGTTAGTGTGATGTTGTCTATGGCATAGGTCGTTATTGGCACGATGCACGTTTCGTAAACTTTCCGTTTTAAATATATCGGGATCTGCCTGTTCTTAAGAATATATGACATTTTTCCAAGAGCAGTCCAATTCAAGCGAATCCTATGTGTAATTTCTGGTGTCTGATTCTCTGTGTACAAATTAATGGTAGCTATTTCATATAAGATACCATCCTGACAAAAATATCCTACACCGAAATAAAAAAAAAACCCGCCAAGTGCAAGTCGGACCTGCGCAATAGAGTTCCGTACGGTGATTACTTTTAAAATAAAAAAAATTGTTACGGAGGAAAATGATCAGTAACTTCACAAAACATACCCTATATAAGTTTTCAACAAAGTTTGTTTCTGATTTTTGCAAAAAAACTAATCACCTTGCAAATTTTTTTTTTTATGTACCAGATGACTTATCAAAGGTAAGGCACACGTGATAATTTTGGTTCAATTTACACTTTATGGAGAATTTTTTTCAATATTTTTTGATCAGTACTTTTCGAGATAAGGGAAGGAGAGTGGAGAGCGATTTTTGGCGTTTATTTTTTAAATATTATTAAGAAAAATTTGCATGAGTATTACATCATATATATTTTTGAACTTGTGTTTTCACAAGCTTTCATTTGACACCCCATTCGATGACCCGGTAAAAAACAAATTATGTTCACTTTCGATTTCATCCCTAAAACTAACCCTTTATGTCAAAATTTAACTTTCAAGGCTAAACGGCTCTGATTGGGCCATCAATCACAAATTTTAACTTGCTACGTCAAATAGTTTTGGAGAAAAACGGCTGACAGATGGACAGACACCGAAGTGGTCCCATAAGTATTTCGTACGGAATACTAAAAACAACTAAAATAGTATAAAAATCAAACATTAATATAATAAGCGACAACTAATAGTAAACAGTTATTTTATTAGTGTGTGAATAAATGTATATAACAAATGATTGGAGAATTTAAATCACATTTCTATTTTTTTCTCATTGTACAGATTTTAAATACATTTTATTCTTTCCTATGTTTTTGTCTAATGAAAATAGATGTACCAAAAACAGCCAAACTATTAGTATTAATTTTGGATCTTTAATCAGCAAACCGTTGTAACTTTGGTGTCACGAACTTAAGATTCATTAATTTTTTTTGTAAAACAGTGATTCAGTTCTCTAAATATTCTCTCGCTGAGCAGAATCCTAGAGATCTGCCTGCTGGAAGTTAAACATAAGTTAAATAAATTTTAATTTTTTTTTCTTAATTTTGAATATTTTACAGTTATTTTCCATTTTCCCATATTAACGAAATAAAAAATTTTTTATGTGATATTTTCATTTCATAGTCGAAGAGAGAGTGAATTTCTATAACGACGACTGTTATTATGATTTATGTTGTGCCTGAAATATTTTCATTCAAACGGTGCAGGTGCCTCTTGTTCATTCTCTACTTAAAAATACAGCTATGGCCAAAAGTATTAGGCACCCCTAATAAACACGTGGAACTCATGAAATATTAAAAAAAAGACTAATTGTTTTAACAGTACTATAGGCGGCGCTGTCAAAAGTTAACCTCAGTCTCTTTTTACTATTTGTAGTGTCAAGAAGCTTCCGTGCGTGTTTTATTTGTGAACTGGACATTCTTATATTTGAGAAATGCCTAAGAAAAGTGAGCTTGGTATCGAAAAACGAATTAAAACTCAAACCCTACATGAACTAGGCAAGTCCCAAGTAGAAATAGCCAAGTTAGTGAAATGTTCTCGGTGCGCAGTGCAATGTGCTATTAGAAGGTTTATGGAGACTGGCTCCCATGCCAACAAAATGAGAACGGGCAGAAAACGTAAGACTAATGAGCGACAGGACCGAAAACTCAAAAATTAAAAATCGAAAAGAAACATCATCTGAGCTCACTGCAATTCTGTCGGAAGAGATTGGGATGCCGATTAGTTCTCGAACGGCAAGGAGAAGACTGACAAAAGCTGGATTAAGAGGGTGCAAAGCTAGAAAGAAGCCTTGGCTTTCAGAGACCAATAGGAAGAAATGCTTAGAGTGGGATCTGAAGCACCAACATTTTAGCGAAGAGGATTGGCCTAATGTTATATGGTCCGACGAACCCAACTTTGAGGGAAGTTTTTATATGATTTATTTTAACAAATAATTACATACAATTACTCTTGATTTAATCCATTTTAGTCAAAATAATAACTAGTTTTTCAATTGAGTATTTTTTCTATTCTTACAGCTATTCGGAACGTCAGGTGTGCCATTCGTGAGTCGGCGAGGAATACCAGCCAGATTGCATGGTACCTACTGTAAAACACGGAGGAGGCAGCATTATGATCTGGGGCTGCATAGCTGCTAAAGGTGTCGGCGAAATAGTCGTTTGTGAAGGCCGCATGAACAGCCAAAAGTAGCTAATTTAGCTAATTCAGCTAATTTAGACGACATCAAATTCCAGCAAGATAATGCTCCTTGTCATAAATCAGTGGCTACGATGCGCTGGTTTCGAGACAATAACATTGTCTTGTTGGATTGGCCGGCGCAGTCTCCAGATCTAAACCCTATCGAGCATCTTTGGGATATTCTGAAGCCCAACATACGGAAGCATAGCATAACATCAAAAGCAGCGCTAAAAAGCGCTTTGATGGATGGGTGGGATGCCGTAAGTACAACTAAATGTACTAGGCTTGTACGTAACATGCCCTAAAGAATTGCTGCTGTAATTAAAGCTAAGGGCGGACACACCAAATATTAATTTATTTCATAATTTTACCTTAATATACGATTTTACAAAACATACGAATTTAATTTTTTACCCTGAAACACAAGAAATGAAGTAAATTGTAGGGTGCCTAATACTTTTGGCCAAGGCTGTATATATTTCTAATGTATCCGTATTAAATCTGGAGTTGATATTTTAAATTATAGAATGAAAATTTAAAATAGGAACATACAAGTTGTTTTGGTATTGTGATTTAACATTATGTTATTTTTTCAAGATAATAGTACAGGAAATTTAATATGTGGACTTAAATGCTCTACTGCCTTTCACTGCTAGTTTTTTTTCTAGTTTTTAAAGTAAGCAAGTTGTAATTACTTCTGCACCGTACAATTATCTATGTTTAAATAATGTACTCTTTATACTTCTTATATTTCTTAACTTAATTTAAGAGTTTTGAATGAACTCGGAAAATATATTTGTGTGCAATTAAGCCTTACGTAGTGCTAGTAGACTCAGCAGTAGAAATACCCGTAAGTAACTGTTTCACAATAATCAGAAAGTAATCATGAAAATTATATCTTATAGTTACACAAAATATTTAGTCCACTTTTTGTTTTACCGAGTGCTTAATTATTTCCTTATTAAATTTAGAACATATCATTTAAAAAAAAAAGGTATACGTGTATAATATTAATCTTACATAAAATTTGGTTAAACCAAAAACAAAAAGTAGTTGTTTATGTTACAAGCTTTTAATTGGTTAAATTGATTTAATATAAATAAATTTCTTGTTATACCCTATCCACGTAAACATGGTGATTAAAATTCAATGATCTAGTAGCTAATTTCGATATATTAAGGTGGATCCTTAAGAGTAAAATGGAATTCGTATCCTTTAGTGAATCCATTCGCACTAGAGAAATTGTTAATCGTTCATCCCACCAGTACGTTCTATTCAGCGTTTAATGTTGAAAAAATTCCACGAAATATCAAAAAATTGATATTAATTATTCTTTTTCCCATTATTGTATAACAAATTATGCCGACATTGGGTTTTCAATCCAAAATAGGAAAAGCGACATTATTCTTATGAAATATAGTTTTACAAACAAAAATGTATAAAAGTATGCTCTACGCTCCCAGTACAAATTACTTATTATTGAATGTATATTTTATCACATTTAATTATGCCAATTTTTACCCTATTTTATGAAAAACATGTTTAGCCTAGTACACAGCAATAATAAATCTAGAGATATAAATTAAAAATAAATAAAAACTCTACTCTAATAAAGTTAAAATAAAGGTCTTTTATTCTGGAGGAGATCAAAATCATTAAAATCTTTGGCTGAAATATGAATCCTATTGCTTATAGAAAGAAATAAATATATATGTAATTAAAAAAAAATCGTAAGTTTGTTTTAAATAATCACACAATTATACTTATTTTTTAAGTATGAATTACAGGTATATATATATATATATATATATATATATATATATATATATATATATATATATATATATATATATATATATATATATATATATATATATATATATATATATATATATATATATATATATATATATATATATATATATATATATATATATATATACAATTTCATGTTTAAATTAAAGCAGTTTCTTTCTTATTTTAGTTGCCAGTAGAGAAAAATATATGTACAATACGATATCTTGTATTACTTCTAGGTTAAAGTTTTTCTGTTGTTAAGATATTTATTCAAATCCATTCAGTAGAAAATATTGGCAAACTATTAACTGTAATTTATCCTGTATGTAATTTTATTTTTTAAAGTATGGGTTATACAATTTTCAGTAAAAATAGCTCCCTGATCACAAAATTTCACTTAGATCGTTCAAGTCATTCAGAGTAAATTTCCCTCTCAGTAAGTCAAGTAACAATCTACGACTTCTACAAGAAAATCTTTACCTACTGAAACACTTGCATCTTGAAAATCAACGTTACTGAAAGTGTACTGTTAAGTTACATAGAGTTATTTATAGAATTATTGGTGGTAAAAATTTAAAGATGTTATTTCAATAAAACAATAAAGGTTAGCTCGTTGAGCGTTCCTAATTTCTAAATTACCTTGAACAATTTATCTTACAATTAATAAAATAATAATTTTATATTTGCTTGCATACTTGGTTAATAACTGTATTCAACAGGGCCGAAGAATTAATTTGTTCAGTTTTGGGAAACGGAGAAAAAAATAATAATTTTACAAAAAAAACATATTTGTAAATTATGTTTTCCTGAAACATTTCAATTTATCCCTGTATAAGTAGGTCACCTATTTCTTCAGTACAACATCGCTTTTTTGGAGGCATAATTGTTACGATAGAATTGTTAATATATGGTATGTTAATTTTGCCAACAAAACTGTCCTCAGCACCTCGATTCATCAACAACTTTTTTTTATTACAGTAGAACCCCGATTAACCGAGGCGCGATTATCCAAGTTCCGGATTAACCGAGCCAATCTAAGAATCCGAGGTACGCGCGTCTATGCTGCGTATTAACCGAGCTTCTAAAATATGTATGTATATATTTCCATTTAAAATCGTTGGGGCCTTCGGGGAATCCCCCTGGCCCGTATGAGGGGTTCCCCTATTTATGTTTTTGGACTCTTTCAGCATGTAAATTTGCGTGAATGCAGTGTGTTATAGCGTTTACTACGGAGAAGTACGAGTATACTCACATAATTTATTTGGTTGGAGTTCTGGTAATTAAGTGTAATTAATACGAACTGCTTTGTTTGAATTTTTGTTTGTCGTATTATAATGGAGCAAAATAAGCGTAAAAGAATCGTCGTTCCTATTGAAGAAAAATTAAAAGCCATCAGACGAATTGAACCAGGAGAGACAATTAAAGTTGTTGCACGAGATTATGGAGTAGGTGAGGTTGGACAGTTGGAGATTGGAAAAGAAACCGCATAAAAATAGAAGAGTGGTGTATAAATCAAGAAAATCAATGAAAACCGGCGACTATGAAAAGGTTAACGAAGCTTTATCATGTGGTTTAACCAACAGAGATCAAAAGGTGTACCTCTGTCAGGTCCATTTTTACAACAGAAAGCAATAATGATTAGTAGGCAATTCCCAGAGACAGATCAGTTTACCGCCACTTCTGGATGGCTTGACTGCTGGAAAAACGGTACGGTGTACGACAATTGACTGTATGTGGTGAAAAACTTTCTGCTGATGTGTCATCAATTGACAAGTTTAAGCAGAACTTTAAAAGCAAATCGAAGATTGTGGATACACATGTGATCAAATTTACTACTGTGACGAAACTGGTCTGAATTATAAAATGCTTCCATCAAAAACATTGGCATCTCGACAGGAAAAATCAGCTCCTGGGCACAAACGAAGTAAGGAAAGATTAACTATAATGGTATGTTCCAATGCATCTAGCAAGCACAAAATCTCACTGATGCACGTCCAAGAGCTTTAAAAGACATCTCACCCAAAGCTCTACCAGTCTATTACAAAAGTTAGAAGAGCGCATGGATGGATGCGACCTTATTTACTAACTGGTTTGAAGAAGAGTTCGTGTCATTTGTGACTAAATTTTTGAACAGAAACCTTCTTCCTATTAAAGCAATTTTGTTAATGGATAATGTCCCCTCTCACCCTGGACAAGGACTTCATGTGGGCGAAATGGTTGTAAAATTTTTTCCTCCAAATGTAACCAGCATAATGCAACCAATGGATCAAGGCATCCTCGAAAACATTAAAAAAAATTATAGGCGTTTATATCGAACATCTGTTAGAATACACAGGAAAGGAGGATATTATCAATGGGATGAGAAAGGTTACACTGAAAAATGTTATTTACTGGGTAAGTCAAGCTTGGGATTCTGTGCGTACTACCATTATTCAAAAATCTTGGTCAAAAGTTATTGATTTTGAGGACTATAATGACAGTGAAGATGATACTCCATTAAATCAATTAGCTTTGAAATTAAGAAGCCATGGAGACATGTCCTGTTCAAATTTTGACAGCGAGATAGAAGAAAAAGAAAAAAGTTTATTTGAATTAATGCAAAAATTAAAAGGTTGCGAAAATGTGACAAGAGAAGATCTTGTTGAATGGATTACAGCAGATGATTTAGAAGAAGAAATGAGTATTGAAGAAATAACGAATGCCTTTCAGGAAACCGAAAAATCAGATGACGATGACGATGACGAAGCGGCGGTGGATGAACAGTCTCCCACTAAGATTTCTCATCAAGAAAGTTTTGCTTCTTTGGAAAAAGCTTTGAGGTATATCGAGCAACCACCAGAGGCAACCTGAGCGGATTTGCTTCTTCTTAATAGATGGAGAAACATTGCAGCGAGAAAAAGAAGATGCAATATGAAACAGAAGCGCATAGATACCTATTTCACTGTTTTATAATGTATGTACCTATTTATATGTTAAAAACGTTAATACATCGGTTTAAAGTATTGGAGTTTATTTTTTGAATGAATAAAAAATAAATCCGGATTATCCGAGGAGGGTGTCCCCCCCCCCACGTTACCTCGGATAACGGGGTTCTACTGTATATATATATATATATATATATATATTATATATATATATATATATATATATATATATAATATATATATATATGGTGTAGCAAAATTCAGAAGGCATATGAATACAAAACGAAAAATCATAATGCTAAACGCAGATCTGTTTATAGAGAAGGCGAGGCGACAAACCACATATATATATATATATATATATATATATATATATATATATATATATATATATATATATATATATATATATATAGAATATATATATAGAATATATATATATATATATATATATATATATATATATATATATATATATATATATATATATATATATATATATATATATATATATATATATATATCAATGTCTAATTTGGTGTCATAAACAATATATATTTTAAATAAGACAAATTACCAATTTGCCATAAATTACAAATAATAAAGACAACCGAATGTATAACTACATAACTTCTAGCATTAAAAATTTTTATTTGGTCTATAAAATCACTATATGCCTTAAACACAATGACCATCTACAGGAAATGTTTCTTTCTTATTAGTAATTTTATCTGATTTATATCTTGAAGTTTTACATTTATAGTGGAATCCTCTTTTCATGTATGAATAAAACTAGCTTAAACCTGGTTATTTCATTTACATGTTTTGATTATAAAACCAATCTAACAAATCTTTTAACTTATCCGACAATTATGGTAATACCCTGTAAGCTCAGGAAAATTGGTGGAGTCCTGTATCCTAAAAAACACTTATGTTGGCATTATCATAGCCAGAGGGCAGAGGCAGGAGGGGTATAATCTAAGGGAGACGTTAAAACCATTGATGAGGTATATTTTAAGTTTAAAATAAACCTGCAAATTTCTTGCTCTTTTGTCTGAGACAAAAACCTTGATTGTCTTGTGTATCGAGAGAATATAATTAATTTGCTTTAATACCTTACTTTGTAAGAAATTTTGTTCGTTACGCTAAAGATAAAAAATAGTTAAACTAATCTAACAATTTCGAGATATTGCATCTTGTGGAATTTGTTGAACCTAGCCAAAAGGTATAAAATATATTATTTTACGATCCGTATCGTAACTGGGTTCAAGAAATGGGGACATATAGAGATAAAGGGTGTTTTTCTAAGAAAAAAAAGAAAATACGCAGGAGAGCGAGTGGTAGAGGGGGAGCGACAAGCCACAACAAACCCTTTACCAGGGGAGGGTCAAGATTTTTAACAAAAAAGAACCCTTTGAATAAAAAAGTTAACAGTTTATACCCCATTTAAAAACTGATGCCCAGAAGGTGAGATTTCTCCCACAAAAAAAATTATAAAACGAAAAATTTAAAAATCGGTCACTGGAGGAAAAGATTTTTCACAAAAGAGTCTTCTCATTCAGTGGAACTTACATCCAATTTAAAAATTGGTGGCTTTTTACGAAAAATACCTTTTATACAGTGAAACTTTATAAACACGATTTAAAAGACAATGACAGGGGGGAGGGTGAGAATTTTTTACAAAAAAGAATTCCCAATAAAAGAGCCTCTATTTCTAAAGTGACGCTATTTTCTACGTTCATAGTAGCAGAGGAAGCATATGCCTTCTGTCCCCTGCTCTCCCTGGCTAAGCCATAATGCACGAGGTGATAAATTTGTAAGTCGACATAAAACGTGTAAACTAAATTAAATACTATATTGACACATTTTATTAAAAGAATCATCATCATCATCATTAGCATGTCGGATGTAAGCCTTCCCAAGTTGTCTCCAAGGAGCTCTGTTTGCTCTTTGCATCCAATCGTGTCCCGGTAATCTTTTTATGTCGTTCGTCTGTCTTGTCTGTGGTCTACCTCTGCACCTTTTATATTCTCTATGCCTCCATTCAACTATACAGCGTGTTCATCTGTTATCATTCACAACAATGAAGGGAGACATCAAATAATAAAACTTATAAATAACGATAACCAAGAGAAGGAAAGGAAGGAAGGAAATAGAATCATAGTAAGACATGTGTGATCTGAAGAAATTCCCAATGTAACAACGGATGAAATAATGAACGTCACACGACATATGCACAATAAAAAAGAGCCAGGAGACGATGAAATAACTATAGAAATGATAAAGTATGGAGGAGCATCGATAATACAACTTCTTTAAGTTCTCTTTAACAGGTGCATTATAGAAAGTAATCTTGGGTAAATGCCTTGCTTGTCCTTACTTTTAAAAAGGTGAACAAATTTAAATTGGAGCATTACAGACCCATTAGCCTGTTATCGGTACTATACAAAATCCTCACTAGAATCATAACATATAGATTAACTAACAAATTAGCTAGTTATCAGCCACGTGAACGAGCGGGATTTAGACGGAGATACAGCACTTTGGACCATTTTCAAACAATTAGGTTACTAGTGAAAAAAACAAATGAATATAAGGTTACCTTGTAGATAGCAATGGTTGACTACGACTAAAGCATTTGATTCGATAGAGATATGGGCAGTCCTTAACGCCTTAAGTAACAGGAGAGTCGACAAAAGATATACAACTCTTCTTGAATACATAAATGCCACATCACAAATAATGCTTGAAGAAAAAATTATAAAATCAAAATTAAAAGAAGAATTAGACCAGGCGACTCGATATCTTCAATGCTGTTCACGTTGACTCTAGAAGATATGTTTAAAATCGTTAAAGTGGGAAAATAAAGGAATACGGTGAACGATTAAATCAGTTAAAGTTCGCAGATGATGTCACTCTGATTGCCAACACAAAAGAAGAATTACAAGAAATGCTGATGGAATTAAATAACAAGTCTC
>CM032449.1:100767155-100781826 GCA_019049505.1 Pachyrhynchus sulphureomaculatus | reverse complement strand
CGTAAGAAAGTCAAATTCAGCACTTATTTCAAAACTAAGTATTTGCAAAAGAAGTAAATCTCTATACCGATTTCATTCTGCATTCGACTGAGTTCGCGATGACCAATTCCACTTTGCATTCTTATTTAATAACTTGTATAGTCGTTGTAATACATTTGAGAAATCAGGGACAAATTGGCCCTAATAATTTATTAAGCAAAGCAAAGACCAGTTGTGTAAGACTGTTTGGCGTTTGTGCATTTTACAATGCCGTTATCTTCTTCTTTAATGTATGTAACCCGTCTTTATTGATAAAAAAAAACCTAGATAGGAGATTTCAGGAACACAAAATTGGCATATATACAAAGAACGGCTATTTCTAAAATATCCAAAACTTTATCTAATGTTTGTAGACGTTTTTTTTTTTTTTTTTTGCGATTTTCCGCAGTAAGTAAAATATCATCTAGAAAGACTCCATCAATACCTAACAATAACGATTCCCCATTTTTTTTGAAATTTTGAGGGAATACTAGCAACTGACATAACCCTTTGTGAGACATGATTGTACATAAGGGCTTGGGGTTCTACCAGGTGTACAAGTATGAAATGTGGATTTTTTTCTAAAAGAACATGTTAAATTCGGAAGAATGATAAAAAGTGCATTATTCAAAGTATGCTCCCATCGCTTGTTATACATTTTTCCCATCTTTCGGGCAATTTGTGAATACAGTAAAAATCTTCCCCTTTTGCTGCGAACCATTCATCCAGCCATTTTTTCACATCGTCGTACGAACCAAAGCGCTGCTCAGCAAGTGCGTGACCCATCAATGCAACAAGTGGTAATCGGAAGGAGCCAAGTCTGGTGAGTAAGCCGCATGGGGTAGAACTTCCAAGCCGAGTGCTTCCAACGTGTCGCGAACTGGTTTTTGCCGTATGTGATGGAGCATTGTCATCAAGAAAAATGACTTTGTGTTGCCCTCTTTCGTTATTCTGGCCTTTTTTCAAGCAGCGAACGGTCCAAATCGGTCAACTGTTGTTGGTAACGTTTAGTATTAACCGTTCCCCCAGGTTTTAACAGCTCATAATAGACCACGCCCCTCTGGTCCCACCAAACACAGAGCATCGTCTTTCTGCCAAAGCGATTCGGTCTTGCGGTCGATGTGAATGGTGCCCCTGGGTCTACCCGTGATTTTTTGCGCTTGGGATTCTCAAAATAAATCCACTTTTCATCCCCTGTAATATACGATGCAAAAACGACTTCCTTCTATACCGAGCGAGCAAAATGTCACACGTGTTTTTGCGCTATTCCATTTGCCTGTCGTTCAACTCATATGGTACCCATCTACCGGTCTTCTGAATCTTTCCCATCTCTCGTAGCCGTTCGAAAACAGCTTGTTGACTAACGCCCAATTGCTCGGCGAGTTGTTTTCGTGTTTGCGAATCATCTTCGTCCAACAATGCTTGCAATTCCACATCTTCGTATTTTTTTGGCGGTTTTCCACGTTCCTTGTCTGCAAAATCGAAGTCACCACTTTTGAAAGGCCGAAACCATCGTTCACACGTATCTTGCGATGGAGCATGTTCACCATAAGCTTCTCGAAGTAATAGGTATGATTCAACAGCAGTTTTCTTCAAATGAAAACAAAAAATTAATGCTGTCCGCGAACGCTCTTTGTTCGGTATAAATTTCGATATATTGAACACAACAACACAACACTATGCACACACTTTTCAAAACCTTACCAAACAACTACCGACCAGTCGCACTGCTTTCAATAATATCGCAAGTCATGGAAAAGGCTATCAACCAGCATCTTCTAAAATGTCTTGAAGGATTCAACATTATTAGCGACCATCAATATGGCTTTCGTAAACATAAATCAACAGGAGCTCTTCTAACTTATGTAACAAATGTTTGGAACAACGCAACTGAACACTTTGGAGAATCTCGAGCGGTTGCTCTTGATATATCCAAGGCATCGGACCGTATTTGGCACGATGGATTGTTGGCTAAACTACGCTCTTCTGGTATGTCTGAAAAGTTCTGTTTGTGGCTTCTTCCATGTTTCCTCAAAGAGCGTTCCTTACGAGCGGCAGTCGACGGATTTCTTTCTAACCTTCACTATCAACGTCGGTATGCCCCATGGCTCCACACTGTCTCCTATTCTTTTTCTCATTTACATTAACGATCTGCTGGAAAAGACCGGGGAATCCAATCTACAGCTTTGCACGTTCAAACATCGGATACTCAGACAAATATCCGCAGGAAGTCACTCAACTTAACAAAGACCTGGAAGAAATTCTATCTTTGGGTGATAGTAACCAAGTGGAATTTAACGCTACAAAAACACAGGCGATAGTTTTTTCTAAAAAAGTTAACGTTGCTGAACCCGACATAATTATGTCGGGGCACTCCATTCCTCTAGCATCGTCACTCAATTTGTTGGGCGTTAATTTGAGGGAAAATATGTCTTGGCATGAACATGTTGCAAGCATAGCAAAGAGAGCTTCTCAAAAGCTGGGAATATTATTTCGAACTAGAAAGCTTTACACTCCACAACAACTGTTAATTCTGTACAAAGGTCAAATTCGACCAACTATGGAATACTGCTCCCATGTTTGGGCTCTGCTCCCAAACATACACTGCATTTGTTGGATTCTATTCACAGAAGAGCTGTTCGCCTGTTTGGAGACCCGGAACTGGCCGGCGGCCTTGATTCCTTGGAACATCGAAGAACAGTTGGCGACTTGAGTCTATTCTATAAGTATTTTCATGGAAAGTGTTCGATGGATGTAGCCCGCTTAATTCCTCCCCAGAGCGGTGCATGCTAGAAATATACGTCGCGCTAATACTTCACATCCGCTTGTTATTCCTCGTACAACCTTTTTCAAGCAGACTTTTATATGGAGAACCTCATCCCTTTGGAATAATTTGCCCAGAACTGTGTTTCCCGAGTACAATTTATAGCTATTTAAGACCAACGCGAATCGCTTTTTCTGCACATATGTCGCTCCTGCAGCGCTTTAGGAATTTCCCTGCAGGACGTGTGCTAGACCCATAAAAAAAATTGTGACCCTTTTTAACAAAGGTGACAAAAACACTCTTTAAATGAACACTTATTTGTCGTGTGGTTTTTTTTTCTACCACATATTCTACTTAACTTAATTGGCTGCGGATACACGTTTTCAACACCTGGGTTCGCTATCTCTGCCACACCTGATATGTCCGGTTCCTGGCGAGATACTGTTATCGCTACAACAATTTTCAATATTTTTCAAATTTAACATCCTTCTTCTCTTCCAGTAACCTATCCTGTACAGGCCTTTTTATCATAACGAATAATATACATAAAATACAGAACTGCTTGTAAAAAAAATGGTATCAAGGGAATATAAAGACTCAAAATTTCAGCCGGCGTCGCCTAATCTCTTGGGGACAAATTTGGGAGTTTACCCCCATTATAAAAGTTCTAATGGCAGCAAAAACTCTTACCATTGGTTTAAAATGTCCTGAAATTGTTTTATATATATATATATATATATATATATATATATATATATATATATATATACACATACATACATACATACATACATACATACATACATACATACATACATACATACATACATACATAATATATGTATATATATATATATATATATATATATATATATATATATATATATATATATATATATATACAGTGTGACAATTTAAGTCCGCATCATATGGGATTTTTTTTTAATAATCACTTTAGCCCAGATTTGGTTATGGCATCCATTTATGCTTCAAATAATATCAGAAATAAAGTATAGTAAGTCATTTTTACGCATGACGTCACCTATCAAAAATGACATTTCCGTAAAAATTTTTGAAAAAAAAAAAAAAAACGCATAATTTGGCTAAATTTTAAAAAAAAGTTATTAGACAAAATGATTTATTTTCTGATTCTAGATCTGTTTGTCAAATTTCAACGGCCCACTACAATTTTAAGTTTTTGGCAGTTTTTTTGATAATTCGGCAATTGTTTTTCATCTTGATTTATTGCAAGCTTATTTAAATCATTTAATTTGTCAAAAATTTGGCACCTATAATCTATTTAAGAACAAAATGAAATCGTGTCCATAATTTTTTTATAGAATATTAAAATTCACACATTATGATGAATCATATTTGATGCAAACATTTGTTTTTAAGTAGAAAAATATTTCTCGCTTACGGAGTTTGATAGTGAACACACTTGAACGTTTGTAAATTAACACAAATCTTACATTTGATCTTTTTAGTAATGTATTTAAAATTTCAACAATGTAATGTTTCTTTCTATAAACGCTAAATTAACAATTGGCTATTTTAACCTATTTAATAAATACTTTGTATCAAATACACGCATATTGCAATATTCTACATTTCGGTGTGTCCAGCGTTTCGTTCAATGCAACGAATGGTTCTTCTAGAAATTTCTTTGACGGAATTTTTCACAAACTCGAGAGGTATCTCCTGAACACACTGCCTAATTATAGTTTCTAGATGATCGATATCTCTATATGGTCTAAAATTATCCTGATCTCGCCCAATGACCCTGCCATGAAATAGTTTATTTAAAGTGTTTCGTACTTGCACAGTATTGTGTATTGGTACACCATCTAATTGATACCATAAAGCATATCCACAGCCATGTTATCCAGAACTTCTAAAATTTCGTTAATTAAAAAATCTAAATATCGTTGTGAGTTTAAATTATGTCTAAAAAAAATATGGCCCTATTATTTGGTCATTTACAATGCCACACCAACCGTTAGTTTTAAACGAGTATTGGTCACGACACTAAATTATGAAGTTTGGATTTTCTTAGGCCCACCATCGACTATTCTGTGAACTTACTACTCCGTTAGAAGTAAACGTGGCTTCATCAGTCCATAAAACCTTGTACGGAAATTTGGAGTCCTCTTCTATTTTTCCTTGTACCAGAATGAAAATAACAACCGAATATTAAAATCTCTATCCTGTAGAATGTTTATCAATTTCGGTTTGTATGGTTTAAATTTATTTTCGTGTAAAATTTTACGTACACTTTCCCTGTCGATCTCCGGTTTAGACTTCGAAATAGTTCTAACACTGGTTTTGCCTTCTTCCACTATACTTAAGCACACATCTAACTAGGTATCTTCGGTATGTTTACGTGCAACACGATTTTTTCGGAAAACATTTCCCACAGATCCAGTCGATTTAAACTTTTTATAATTCGGCTCACAGTAGATTGCTGCAAGTTTTTTTCAGGATGACGCTCGTTAAAAACATTTGCAACAGTGCGATGAGGTGTATTTTCCCCACACAATAAAACAATTTCAATTTTTTCTTGAAGAGAAAGCATGTTGTTACACCATCTGTTTCTTTCCATTCTAGTTTGAAATGCTAACTAAATATTTGACAGCTTACGACACCATATTGTGATCTCTAGGTCTCAATTGTTTCCAGGACCTACTATTAATAAACGCATAGAAATATCGAGTTTTGCTTAGCGTGTTAATTTCTCTGTTTAGCTCTTTTTCCTGTAGAAAGTAAGTTTACGAACATTAATTTTGATAGCCACGACTAAAATATGGCTGGATTTATTTTAAATTAGCAGTTACGTCAACAATGACACCGAAAGCATTTTAATGTAATTTTTCAGTGGTATTATTAACGCGTAACTGCCAAATTAATAACTAGAATATGTGTAAAATATTTTTATTATGGTTGCTAATTAGAATCTAAAATGTATTATTGACCTAAAAAGTGGTTTTAGCTGAAGTATAAAAAAAACAAATAGGATAAAGCAGTAAGTTGTTAATTTGGTGTTTATAGTAAGAAACATTACATTGTTAAAAATTTAAATGCATTACTAAAAAGATCAAAATGTAAGATTTGGGTTAATTTACAAACGTTTAAGTGTGTTCACTATCAAAATACGTAAGCGAGAAACATTTTTCTATTTAAAAACAAAAGATAATTAAACTTTGCATCAAATATGATTCATGATAATGTGTGAATTTTAATATTCTATAAAAAAATTATGGACCCGACTTCATTTTGTTCTTAAATAGATTATAGGTGCCTCGTTTTTGAGAAATTAAATGATTTAAATAAGGTTGCAACAAATCAAGATGAAAAACAATTGCCGAAATGTCAAAAAACTGCCAAAAATTCAAAATCGTAGTAGGCCGTTGAAATTTGACATCATTGATCTAAAATCACCAAATAAACCATTTGGTCTAACAAACTTTTTTTAAAATTTGGCCAAATTATAGGTTTTTTCAAAAATTTTTACGAAAATGTCATTTTTGACAGGTGACGTCATGCGTAAAAATGACTTACTATACTTTATTTCTGATATTATTTGAAGCACAAATGGATGCAAGAACGAGATCTGGGCTAAAGTGATTATATTTTTAAAAAAATTCCATATGATGCGGACTTAAATTGTCACACTGTATATATATATATATATATATATATATATATATATATATATATATATATATATATATATATATATATATATAAAACACGTGAGCTGAAAAGTTTTTGGTCTAGCTATTTAATACACATTTTTTTTGCAAAATTCGACTTTATTCATCAATATAGTCTCCTTCAACAGCGATACAATCAGTCCATCGCTTTCCTAACATTTATATACCTTTATTGTAGGATTGGTCTTTGCCTTCAAAATAGGCCTCAGTTTCGGCGATAACTGCCAAATCTCCTCCCGCGAGCATTTTTTGAAGTCTGCGAATAGATAATAGTCACTGGGGGCCAAATCTGGAGAATACGGTGAGGAAGTAATTCGAACTTCAATTCATGCAATTTTGCCATCGTAACCATTGACTTGTGACACGGTGCATTGTCTTGATGAAAGAGCACTTTTTTCTTGTTCATTTAGGGCCGTTTCTTTGCAATTTCTGCCTTCAAACGCACCAATAACTTTATATAATATATTATATATAAAAATCAAAACAATGCCTGGATAAACGCGACTCTATTTAAAGACGTTTTTTGGAGATGTTGTTCCCAAAGTGGAACTTTTTTTAAAAGATCATGGATATCCTAGAAAATGTATTCTGTTACTAGATAACGCCCCCACTCACTCAAGTGCGGAGCAACTTGAAAATGGAGAAATAAAAGCAATGTTTTTTCCTCCTGCTGTAACTTGTCTCATTCAGCCTATGGATCAGGGTGTACTGGAAAATTTAAAACGCAATTACAGGCGTTTGTTATTGAAGCAAATTTTAGAAGAAGCAGATGAAGGTGGCAATCGTACCGATTATCTAAAAAAGAAAAATTTGAAAAAATGTTATATATTGGATAGCTTCAGCCTGGAATCAAGTAAAGAGTAGTACTCTGGAAAAATCTTGGTCAAAATTGATTCCACAAGAGGAGATACATTACTCAGAGGCAGAAACAGAAGATAATGAAAGTTTACATCAAATTATTACAAGAATATCAGGATGTGAAAGTATTACGGAAACCGAAGTTTGTGAATGGTTAAACAGTGATAGTGTGGAAGATGAAATGACTTACCAAGAATTAATTAAAAGTGTATGCAAAAATGCTAATAAATCAGACAATGATGATAACGAAGTAGACGTCACTGACAATATTCCAGTAAAAATGTCACATCAGAAGGACTAGAGGCCCTAGAACAAGCGTTAACTTATGTAGAACAAGAAAATGCAACCGCCGCGGACGTTCTGCTTATCAAACATTGGAGAGACATTGTAGCCAAAAACGGAACTAACGCAAAACGAGTGCAGTTAAAAATTACCTCATTTTTAAGACATTAAAGTTAAGAATGAAGAAACTGTTTTATTTTCGATTTTCCGTATATATACATAAAATAAGTAAACTAATTGTTCTATTCTTTGTTTTAATACCTATGTACGTAAATAGCATATCGTATAAATGCTTTTAAGTCGATCTGCAATGTTGTATTCATTCTAAACTTCTATTTTATAAAAAAATTCGGATTAACCGAAATTTCGATTATCTGAAATCACTTTGGTCCATATTATCTCGGATTCTACTGTATCTATATGTGTATATATATATATATATATATATATATATATATATATATATATATATATATATATATATATATATATAAAATTTGAAATCGAGAAATTCAAACATTAGGGTAGTTTCTCATTATTTTCAGTTTTAACCCAAGAAGGGGGAAAGTGACGGGGGTCGTCAAATATTTTATAGTATCAACAGTACTTTGAGAGTTTTGGTGGATGTAATTCACAAATTTGAAGAATATTATTTTATATATATATATATACATATATGATTTTACATATTATATATATATATAGATATATATATATATATATCTATATATATATATATATATATATATATATATATATATATATATATATATATATATATATATATATATATATATATATATATATATATATATATATATATACATATATATATATATACATATATATATATATACATATATATATATATATATATATATATATATATATATATATATATATATATATATATATATATATATATATATATATACATATATATATACATATATATATATACATATATATATATATATATATATATATATATATATATATATATATATATATATGTATATATGTATATATGTATATATATATATATATATATATATATATAATATATATATATATATATATATATATATATATATATATAAATATATATATATATATATATATATATATATATATATATATATATATATATATAAATATATATATATATATATATATATATATATATATATATATATGTATATATATATTATTTATTTATTTATTTATTCATTTCACAGTACAATAGTAATATTTCCAGTACATAATATATTTAAACCTAGAACCAAGCTAATAGTAAACAAGGTGCGCCTAGGTGTATAGAGACACCTGTATGCGCAGGGCTAAAATACAATTTAAATTATACTAAGATTTGTAGAAGGTAAAGATAATAATTAATACATAAGAAAATTAAGAAAAAGAAAAAACATACATATAAACATGCAGACAATCGCATTTATGAATTATAACAATCCACATAATAGTTCAGAATATTCTGTAATGAACAGTTTTACATCTTTTATATAGTTTATAATTATTTATATTTCTGATATTCTGTGGCAACTTATTGAAAACTTTAGGTCCCAAAACTGACAAAGACCTCTGGTTTCGGTCATATTTTCTAAAGGGTACAACTAATATCGCATTTTCTCTGTTTCTAGTTCTATATTGATGATTCACAATTTTTTTTTTCATTTCTGTAGCAAAATAGAGAAATGTTTAAAATATAAATTTCTTATATTCATTATACTTTCATTATATAATCTCTTGGTTGGAAAAAGTCTATCACGAAAGAAAATTACTCTAACAATACAGTTTTGTATCAAGCTCAGTTGACTCAGTGCATTATTATAAAGTCCACCCCACACAATGATGCCATATCTCAACAGTGACTCGACCAATGCCTTATAGACAGTAAACCCATAGTTTGAGGGGTAGTATTTTTGTAAAACTTATATGAGTCTTCTCAGTTTATTAGATAAATCTTGGACATGTTCAGTCCATCTGAGATGTTTGTCAATCGTAATTCCAAGATATTTTGTGTGTATGATTTCTTTCATGACCATGTTTATATCGTTTACCTGTATACAATCGAAGTCCGGTCGATTTGCTTCAGTCAGAGAGAAAGCAATGTATACCGTCTTAGAAAGATTTAAGGTTAATTTAATCAAATCAAGCCAGGCCCCAACAATGCTCACGCCCCTACCAACGGCCATTTTTATAGCATCCCATGTCTTGTCTCTGAAAACAAGAACTGTATCATCAGCATATGATATTGAAACTCCTTCTATGTCTAGGCTTAGTAAAGAGTTTATATAGCAGATAAAGAGAAGAGGACCTAGGACAGTGCCTTGTGGTACTCCAATCTGCACAGTTAGTGGTTCACTCAGTACTTTTCCGATCTTCACAACTTGTTTTCTTTCCTCTATGTAATTTCTAAAGATGTTTAAAACCGAGCCTCTGACACCACAACGCTCCAAAAAATCAAGAAGGCCAGAGCGAGGTACGGTGTCAAAAGCTTTGGCTAGGTCCAGGAAAACTGCAATACACTTTTTATCATCATCCAGAGAGGCCTTAATATGGCTGACCAGTTCAGACATTGCATCGCCAGTGCTAACTCCCTGCATGAAACCAAACTGCTTTTTGTTTATGATATTTTTGGACGTTCGATAATCATATAATCTTTTTTTAAGGCATTTTTCAAATAGTTTATCCTAGGCTGATATCACACTAATTGGACGGTAATTGGAAATATCAGTTTTGCTTCCCTTTTCATATATAGGGGTTATTATTGTATGTTTAAACTGTGGTGGAATTCTTGCAGTGGTGAGGATCAGATTGAAGATGTAGATCAGAGGCAGCAAAATCGACTGATGAACACTTTTCATTAATTTGCCTGTGATGCCATCTAATCCAGGAGCACATGAGTTTTTTTAGGCTATTGATGTGGCTTATGAGTTCATTTGCTGTAATTGGAGTCAAAGTCATTGAATTTATAGGTTCAACATAGTCCATGCGGACATCAAACTTCGGTTTTTTTTTATCTTCGCTACCATATTTAGTCCAACATTTATGTAATAATTATTACAGTAATTGGCAATCTCTGCATTAGTTTCAATTGGTATGTCCCTTTCATTGACTATGTACCAATTACTATTATTTTTTAACTGTGGCTTCATTTGCTGCATCATTTATTATTTTATAAAGTTTTCTTAAGTCACCACTATATTTATCTATCTCATTACCATAGTATGCCTGTTTTGCCCTTTCTATCGTCTTATTTAGTACATTTCTATATGCCTTATATACATTCCATAAGCCTTCATTATTTTTTTGATTTATAGCACGTCTTTTAAGTTTGTCCCTGTGTTTAATTGAAGTTATGATTCCTTCCGTAATCCAAGGCTTAATTTTTTTTTGCTTCTTCATTATCACTATTTTTTTCAGTAGTACAGGCTTTTTTGAGGGAATCATATATATATATATATATATATATATATATATATATATATATATATATATATATATATATATATATATATATTATTGTAAGCCACCACAGGATCGTCCAAGTTCAATACGGATTCCCAATTTACTTGTTTTATATTCTCTACAAACATGATTTCATCAAATTTCATTATACTCATTTTTTCATAAAGTTTGTTACATTCTATGGTTGTATCATTCCAGTAGATGTCCAGGTAAATAGGAAAATGATCGGTTAGATCACTGTCTAAAACTATTGCCCTATACTCCAAGTTTTGTATGTCTAATTTTTTCCTTACAAATATGTAGTCAATACAACTTTTACTTTCTGCTGTTACTCTAGTGTACGAGTTAACATATGGCTTAAATCCAAGAGATGAAAGTGTTGTCAAATATCTATTTACTAAGGGCTTTGTAGGAGCAAGTATATCAAAATTAATATCACCCAGAAATATGCCAGTACTGTTTGTTATGTTGGAGGCAAAATAAGTCTCAATGTCAACTAGAAACAGTTCATCACTCGTGGAGGGGGGTCTGTAGCATGGCATGACTACCATATCCATATTTTCATTTCTAAATTTGACTCTGCTAATTGTTACACCACTTAATGGTAAAATAATATGTACTATGTCAAAATTTAAAGAATCTTTAACATATATTAATACACCATCATTCTGATTAATTCTACTATTATTAAATATTGTTTCAAACCCTGGAATAGAGAAATTTTTTACTTGCAAAATATTACGTGTTTTACTAAAAATTATTATATCTAATCTTAACTTAAACATTTCAAGAAGTGCCAAAAATGAGTCAAAGGTCCTCTTTACACACCTAATATTGACATGCAAAAGTTTCAATAGATGTTTCTTATTGTCTAGAGATTCACTAAAATTTGTAAATTCATTCACTCCAAAGCATAAGTCTTTTGTATTTTCACTCACCAGATCTTCATGCTCAAGTTCACTCAGAATGTTCGCTTCTAAGTGCATTGTTTCTAAGTATTAAACGGAGTAGTTAATTCTGCTTCGTAGAATGTCTTTGTGACGCTGGAGTGAGGGACAATCACTAGCACTAGCTGCATGATTTTCATCATGCTTTGTATTATATTTAATATTAGCATTAATACAATTTTGGCACTTCCTAATTGAACTTGGACAGTCTTTATTATCATGATCCTCTGCGCAATTGCTACAGCTTCTTCGATTGTTACAAGTTACACTCTTATGGAAAAAGCCCTGACAATTAAAACATTTGGGAACAGTAAGATCCTCAAAAACTGCCAACCGTTCCCATCCAATGAAGATCTTGCCACTCTGCATAGCTTTATGAAACAAATTAGGGGAACATTCAGCATATATTGTACTCGTACCTTTCCTTGTCAAGTGCTTTAGATATGTTACTATGAGTCCATCATCCTTAGTTATCCATTGGTTTTGACTTATAACTGCCTCTTCAATTTGCTTCTCATTCAATTTGCCACTATAGCCTACTATTTTAATTCTTGGTTTCTTCAGTTGATTCAATTTAATTTCATATTTGTTACCTAGTGATTCCGTCATTGCCAACCTCAAAGCCTCTGTTTCACATTCATTAGCACATTTGACTAGGATACTTCCCCTTTTGTAGTTTGGACACTTTTTACTCCAACTTTGACCTCATTTGATCTCACTGACTTTAAAACTTCTTCTCGGGTGATTTTTACGTCTTGAATTATTTTAGGTTTTATTATTAGAGGAGGCATATTCTCAGGTTTTGATCCTTCTCTCTTCCCATGCACAACTTCTGAAAATGTTGGCTGTGCTATATTACATTGCTCCAGTCTAGATATTTTTTCATGTAACAGTCGAATAATTTCGTCTTGGTCCTGAATAATCTTTTCCTTATCATCGATTGTTTTACTAAGTATGACTAATGTATCAAAATTCTTACACTTTTTACACACATATTCCAAAAGGCGTTTTTGCAAGAGTATACATCTCAGTTCAGATGTGCTCAGCTCACTACACTCAGCACATATGGGATTTCGGCATTTATCACAAGGAAAGCACGGGTTTTTTTGATCCTTTGTTAGTTGTTTAATCTTTGCCTCTTTATTTATTTGGAAAAAACAACTTATTGAAATTAAATTAGTAGTCTTCTAAAAAAGTATGAATTACTTTTTGTCTTAAATATGCCTTACTTAATTAAGAATAAATAATTAATTAAATTATATGCGATTTTAACGTCACAGCTTAAATGATGCAAAATTCAATATACCAAAATTATTAGAGAAAACAAACTGTAGAATTTGAAATAAGCCTGCTAATATTTGGTCGGGCCTCCCTCATTATCAATAACGGCTTGTAATCTTCTCGACATTGATTCAACTAACTTTCTAGTATACTCCGGGGAAATAGTGTTCCATGCTTCAGTAATTTTTACTTTTAATTCAGTTTTAGTTGATATTGGGGCACTATTTACTTTATTTTTTAATATCAGCCAGTCTGGTGACTGGGCTGGTGTTTTAATAACATTTGGGCACTTATAAAGCAACCAACTGCGGACTCGAAATGACATGTGCTTTGGATCATTGTCGTGATAGAACCGATAATTGTTTTCAATATCTAATTTTTGGGCACTAGCGACGAGATGCTGCCTTAGTATATCCAAGTACACATATTGGTTCATATTCCCTTTGACGAAATGCAAGCAGATGACATACAGCCCCATAACATCACTCCACCTCCACCGTGCTTTACCCTAGCTTTCATATTTTTCAATTTTAATTCTTCGTTAGGCTTACTCCACACTGATATTTTTCCATCGGACCCAAATAAGTTTATTTTGGTCTCATCAGCAAATATTACTGAATTCCAGAAGTTCAAGTATTTATTGATATGCTCTCTGGCAAATTCCAATCTCACGCGTCTATTTCTTTGGCTAATGAACGGCTTATTTCTAGCAGTTCGACCATGTAAATTTTTATTTCGCAAGATCCGTCAAACTGTTTCGGGGTTACACCTTTTTCCAAACTGTCTTTCCACCTCGGCGCACAACTTTGGCGCACTTTTTTTTGGATTATTTGATACCTCTCTTAAAATCCATCTTTCTTCACGTTCATTGGAGATCTTATTTGGAGCCAACCTTGACTTATTCTCGACTCTTATTTTCATTCCGGTAACGTCCAATGATATGCTGAACAGTTGACCGACATTTATTTACCATTTTGGCTATGTCTCTTTGGTTGTATCCATTCCTGTAATGAGTAATAATTAAATTTCTCTCAGAAATTGTAGTTCGACGACCCATTCTTAAACAATTTCGTTTTATTGAATGAAAAAATGTCAAAATAAACAAAAAACAATTGCACTAAGAAATCAAAGCAATGCCGCCTTCGTAAATTTCAAAATGCGATAAGTTTTGACCCCTGTTGTTATTTTGCATCATTTAAGCTGTGACGTTAAAATTGCATATGATTTGATTAATTATTTATTGTTAATTAAGTAAGGCATATTTAAGCCAAAAATTAATTCATACTTTTTTAGAAGAGTCTTTACTAATTTAATTTCAA
>CM032449.1:100754655-100762155 GCA_019049505.1 Pachyrhynchus sulphureomaculatus | reverse complement strand
GAGAATGGTTTCCAAATGGGGAACCATTCACTTTCATGCAAGATGGAGCTCCCTGACACACTGCTCGGTCTGTTAAAGCTTTTTTGGCAGAAAAAAATATCCCTCTGTTGGATTGACCGGGTAATAGCCCTGATATGAACCCCGTGGGAGCTGATGAAAAGAGAAGTGGCTAAAGATGTAATTACCAACAAAACCCAGCTCCTAGAAAAGATTATTCATGTGTGGAATCATCATCCTCAAATGCAGGAGACAGTACAATCTTGCATTGATAGCATGCCGCGCAGAATTAAAGCTTTGATAGTGGCTAAAGGTGGCTCAACTAAATATTGACTTTTACTAACATTAATTTCACTTTTCTTTAAAACTTAATAAACTTATGCTTTTCTAAATTAATGCTGTTTTATTTATGTCAAATAAATAGGTAATTGATTGGATAATATAAAAATAAAAAACAAATCAATTTAAAATAATAAAACGGTACAATATCACTCGGTAATTAATATTTTACATGAAATCTTGCAGTGCGTCTAATAATTTGGCCAGGGACTGTATATATATATATATATATATATATATATATATATATATATATATATATATATATATATATATATATATATATATATGTATATATATATATATATATATATATATATATATATATATATATATATATATATATATATATATATATATATATATGTATATATATATATATGTATATATGTATATATATATATATATATATATATATATATATATACATATATATATATATATATATATATATATACAGTAATACCCCGCTTAGCGCGACCCCGTTACGCGCGGTTTCACTATAACGCGAATTTCAAATTTCGCGCTCATGTAGTCATTAACTTCTCTATGGTCGCGGGGGGATCCCCGCTTTCTCTGAATATTCTCTTTGAAGAATTGGGAATTCCCTGTCCTTCGACTTTGTTCTATGGGGATTTCCTCGTTCGTTTCGTGTGTTCATTTGTTCCGTAATGTTAGTTCGGTCGGCTGGCAGTTTTGTTTTAATATTTATTGGAGATACATACATACATAATTTAACCCTACGTTAAAAATGCCGCCTGTAAAGAAAAAAGAGCGTAAAAGCGTCACTTTGGAATTGAAGATGAAAGTGTTAAGAAGAATGGAAAATGGAGGCAAAGCAACAATTGTTGGGAGAGATTTTGGACTCTCAGAATCGACTGTGAGAACGATTTATAAAAATCGGGAAAAAATTAAAATCTCCAGCGAAGGTTCAACACCTATAAGTGCAACAAAACTTTCTCGTTCGAGATCATCTATCTTAGAAAGAATGGAGAAATTACTGTCAGTCTGGATCGAAGATTTGAATAAGAAGAACACACCACTAAGTCAAGATCTCATATGCACAAAAGCAAAATCTTTGTATGAGATGCTGAAAACAAAAGAAGGAGAAGGGAGTGCCACTCCGACTTTTGCTGCCAGCAGAGGCTGGTTCCATCGGTTCAAGCAGCGTTCTAATCTTCACAATATCCACATAACAGGCGAGGCGGCCAGCGCAGACATTCAAGCTGCAGCTGAGTTTCCAGACAAGTTTCAAGACTTCGTTAGACGAGAGAAAATTCCTGCTTGTCTCATCTTCAATGTTGATGAGACCGCACTTTACTGGAAAAAAATGCCATCTCGAACATTCATTTCTAAGGAAGAACGTCAAGCCAGTGGTTTCAAAGCTGCGAAAGATCGACTAACACTTCTGCTGGGTGGTAATGCCACTGGTGATTTCAAACTGAAACCTTTACTAGTGTACCATTCAGAAACACCCCCGTGCAATGCGAGGCACAGACAAGACAAGTCTACCAGTTGTGTGGCGATCAAACAGAAAGGCGTGGGTTACACGGGAAATTTTTCAAGAATGGTATTCTAATAGTTTTTGCCCATCAGTCAAATCATACTGTGACAGAAATGGGCTTGAACCTAAAGTTATATTACTCTTAGACAATGCCCCAGGACATCCAACCTCACTTGATACGCCCAGAGACTTAAAAGTGTACGTAAAGTTCCTTCCACCAAACACTACGTCAATATTACAACCTATGGACCAGGGAGCAATAGCAAACTTCAAAGCTTATTACCATCGCCGCACTTTTAGCCAACTAATTCATGAAACTGACGGGGAAGGAAGACAGTCTATGCGAGAGTGGTGGAAGTCATACAACATTATGAAGTCTATTCACAACATAGAAGAGGCTTGGAAGGAAGTTAAAATGAGTTGTATGAATGGGGTGTGGCGTAATCTTTGGCCAGATGTAGTGGAAGCACCTAGAAGAATTGTCCAGATGCAGAGACAAGTGCTTGAAGACATTGCTGCAATGATTGAGGGGTCTGAACTTGAAGATGTCACGGTAGAAGATCTCGTAGAACTTGTAGCAACGCACGACGATCCTATTAGCAATGAAGATCTGATCGAGTTACAGAATAATCCTATCTACGATGAGGAAGAACAAGTAGAAGAGAAAGTTTTATCTTCAGGGGAAATACAAAATGCACTTTCAAAAATTTATTCAGGTTTGGACATATTGCAGAGTATAGACAATAATGATGACCGTGTCTTGACCGTGTGTCAAACAATTAAAAACAGTGTTGGGTGTTATGAACGTATTTTACAAGAACGTAAACAAAACGTTACCCAAAAGACAATAGATGTATTTTTCCGTAAAAAATAAGAGTATGTATTGCATAAAGTGTTCTTAGAATTAAAGTGATTGATTAAAATGATTTGTATTTTTTTGTATTAAATTTTGACTATGTTTAATCATAAACCTCGATATACGCGAATTTCAGTTAACGCGATTTTTTTCGGAACGTATTCCTCGCGTAAAGCGGGGTATTACTGTATATATATATATATATATATATATATATATATATATATATATATATATATATATATATATATATATATATATATATGTATATATATATATATATATATATATATATATATATATATATATATATATATATATATATATATATATATATATATATATATATATATATATATATGTATATATATATATATATATATATATATATATATATATATGTATATATATATATATATATATATATATATATATATATATATATATATATATATATATATATGTATATATATATATATATATATGTATATATATATATATATATATATATATATATATATATATATATATATATATATATATATATATATATATATATATATATATATAAATATATATATATATATATATATATATATATATATATATATATATGTATATATATATATATATATATATATATATATATATATATATATATATATATAGCATTATTTTTCAGATTATTCATATAAACATTGCGGTTTGTTTGAGCTCTCGAAGTTTCGTGATTTTTGTCGGTTTAAGTTGGTTTTAATACAAGTGTTTGGTATCTACGTGTCGTGAAAATTCAGGTGATTTTGTCGGTTTCCATCTCAGCTCGAGAATTTCCACAGCAACTGTGAAAAATTGGAAAATATTCTGAACAAAAGCAGGCAAATCCATACAAAAAAGAAAACTGTTGGAATGTTATCTTTTGTCTTTTTTTTTGTGCTGCCTAAATCGAGACATATTTTAAACGTAAATAACGCGTCTGGGGAGTTTTAGCATAGCGTACAATAGAGTATTATTGCATAGTCAAAGATTAATTAAGGAGGCTATAAAGATTACTACATTAAATGAGGCAAGAGTAAGATTATGAATGATGGTTGGAAATGAAAAGCAACATTGTTTGAAATGTAAAAATAAAATCGAAGGAGAGTACTACCAATGCGATATTTGTCATGAGAAAATTCATATGGGATGTTCAAACTTATCAGCTTCAGAGGTGAATTGTATGCCTCTACAAAGAAGGCTTTTAATCTTTTCTTGTGATAGCTGTAAGGAAGTTCTGAAAAAAACTCCAACAGGGTTGACACTTCTAGAGGATGTAAAACATCACCTAGTAAATATGAATAGTTCAAATTCACAATGCCCAGTACCTATTCAAAAATACAATGAAGTTATTACGAAAAAACAAGAAGTTATAGTAATAAAACCAAAAGATAAAAACCAAGATAGTTCATCTACTAAGAAGGCAATTGAAGAACAAATAGATCCCAAATCTATTGGTGCAGAGGTATCCAGAATCAAGTTTGTTCGAGAGGGGGGCATTGCTATAAGTTGCACGAAGAAGGACCATATAAGAAACATCTCCAGCAGTATTAAAGACAAAATGAGCAGAGACTATGAAATTAAGGTACCTGAAAAGAAAAATCCACGATTGAAGATAACAAATATTGAAAAAAAATTAGTGCAGAATTATGATACACTAACTGAAAGCATTATTTTACAAAATGGGATAACAACAGAAGAAGAAAAAAGAGTGATGAAGGTTCTGAGTACATATGAGGACAGACGACGAAAATCAAATGTAGCAATATTAGAAGTTGATGATGTAACATATGGTCAGATAAGCAGAAGAGATGTCTTGCATATAGGATGGAGAAGATGTAGGTATTTTGACCATGTTAACATCATTCAATGCTTTAAGTGTTGGAAATTTGGGCACATAGCACAACAGTGTACAAGCAGAGAGGTAGTCTGTCCTAAATGTAGTCAGAATCATAAAAAACAGGAATGTACAAGCGAAGTTGAAATCTGTACTAACTGCAAACATGCAAAGGAGGTATTGAAAATTGCAAATATAGATTACCACCATTCAGCTTACAATAGAAAATGTGAAGCATTCAAAAGATTATTCGAACAATCACAATTAAGAGTTAATTATCCAGATGCATTTGAGAAATCAACAAAGTAGCAATTAAAAAAACAAAATATCATGTATCTTAATATAAATAGTTTTAACCGCAAATAAAACAGAACTTGAATGGACAGTTACTCAGTGGAAGCCTACAATAATTTGTTTGGTAGAAACACATATTACCAAGGACTTGGAAGACAGCGAAATAAACATTAATGGCTATAAAGCAGTTCATGCACTTTCAAGAAGTAGGCATACAGGAGGAGCTTCTATATACGTGAAAGAAGAACTTCATTACAGGTCAACTATAAATATAGTAATAGATGGGAATTTATGGTTGGTTGGTATAAACCTATGTGTTAATGGCAAAAAATACAATGTTCTTAATGTCTACCATTCTCCTAATGCCAGTGATATTGTATTCTTGGATAAATTAGAAGAAATAATAGGAGAATATGCTGTAAAACCTGACGGGTTTATTTTAAACAGGGGATTTCAACATCAATGTTGCAAAAGATTCATATTATTCCAAGAAAAAGTAATGGTATGTATCAAATTGTTCAAAAACTTTACAAGAATTACACAGAATACAGCAACAATGATTGATCTTATAATAACTAATGAAAAAAGTATTGAATATCAAATTCACCACTCACCCAAAATAGCGGATCACTCCATTATAACTACAGAATTTCCTTCTTTTAAAAGAGTTAAGCAAAAAACAAATGTCAGAGATACGAAAAACTTTAATGAACTTCAGTTTCAATTGGACATTATGAGCTGTGTATGGCCTATAACCGTGAAGTCTACAAAGGAGATTACAAACTATCTGGTACAAATTATAACTGAGAAATTAAACAAGCATGCTCCAATAGTAGAAAGAGAGGCAATGTGCAAATGGGGAAACAAAAAATGGTGGACGCTCGGAATTAAAGATGCAATTTCTAATAGAGACAGATTGTACAGAAGAGCAATGATAACTAGACTTGAAGATGACTGGATAAGCTATAAACAGAATAGAAACAGAGTGGTTCAGCTTATTAAAGAAAAAAAGCAAGCATATTATAATAGAAAAATAGATGAAGCTAAAGGAGATTCTAAAGAAATGTGGAGGACTCTGAAGGGTCTAATCATTTCTAGTAAAAACAATAAACGACAAGAAGGCATTTTTTTCAAGGGAAAGATGGAAAAGGATAACAAAATAATAGCAGAAAAATTTAATGACTACTTTTTGCAAAGTATTAGTGTCATAACAAAAGACATGGGGGAAATTGAAACCCAGGAAGTTCTAAACAATATCGAAACCCCAATAAATAAGTTTAATAATTTTGATACATTAGAACTAACTGACCTTAGAAAAACTGTAAAAAATTTAAAAAATAAGACAAGTAGTGTTAATGGCATTAATGTCAGAATTTTAAAACTAGCATTTGAAGTAATAGGTGATTGCTTTCTGAAACTAATTAACACTAGCCTAGTAAGAGGAAGATTCCCCCAAGAATGGAAAATGACAATGATTATTCCTATTGAGAAAGTAACTAACACTAATAGATGTGAAGAATATCGACCAATTAATATGGTAGCTACATATGAAAAACTTCTTGAAACTATTGTAAGCAAACAAATGAGAAAATACGTAGAGGAAAACAAGTTGCTTACATATTGTCAGGCTGGTTTTAGGAAAAATCATTCTTGTGAAAGTGCACTACAGACTGTTATTTCCAAGTGGAAGTCTTCTATAGGTGAGAAAAAATTAGTTGGTGTACTGCTACTTGACTTTCAAAGGGCTTTTGAAACTATAAACAGAAAGTTGTTGGTTCAGAAATTAGAATAATATGGTTTTGAGGGAAATGTGTTAAAATGGTTCTGTGAATATCTGGAGAGCAGAACACAACAAACTAAATATAATGGAGCGTTATCTTCTATTAGGATCAATAGTCATGGTGTTCCACAGGGCACAGTGCTAGGACCTGACTTATTCATATTATATATAAATGATATAGTGAAAGTCATAAAAAAATGTGAATTACAGCTATTTGCAGATGACACAATCCTCTATTATGAAAGTGATAACATAACAGATCTAGTGCAAACAATAAATGAAGACTTAGATAGGTTACACAAGTGGCTGTGTTGTAATAGTCTTAGTGTCAATGTTAAAAAAAACCAAATTTATGATACTAAAAGGCAAAAATAATACTCTAGATAACACTACTCATAATGACATTGTGATAGACAATGACAGAATTGAACAAGTTAAAGAATGTAAATATTTGGGTGTAGTTATTGATGAAAATCTATCATTTTCTAGTCATGCCACTTATATAACAAAAAAAGTATCAAAAAAAATTTATTTTTTATGTAGAATAGGTAAAAATTTAAGTACTTGGGCTAAATTGCTAATATATAAGTCGATAATAATGCCCCACCTCAATTATTGTTCCACAATTCTCTATATGTTCAACAAAAGAGATATAGACAATCTCCAGAAAAAGCAAAACTGGGCATTAAGATGTATAATAGGTTGTAATAGGTATTCAAGAATAAAAGATATGTTGAAAACAACAGACTTATTAAGTGTAAAACAAAAAAACCGGTCAAGTGCAAGTTGAACTTGCACAATTAGTGTTCCGTACGTTGACTGTTTTTAAAATAAAATTTTTTGTTAGGGTGGTATAAAAT
>CM032449.1:100747155-100749655 GCA_019049505.1 Pachyrhynchus sulphureomaculatus | reverse complement strand
AAAATCTTTGCATGTACACAAGAATCTTATAACTAGACTTAACTTAATTAAGCACTAAGGTTAAGTACATCAAAAAGTAAAATAAAAATCCTTGCATGAACATAAGAAATACCTGTTCAAAGTAACAATCGCGGTCTTCTTATAAAAAAGAATCAGCTCTGTTATTGTTACCAAAACAAAAAAAAATATAACTTTGTCTAGACTCTTGTCTAAATCAAAAAAATGAACTGAAACAAAGTATGAACACCCCCCTTAAAATATTTTAAGGATTGTCTGAAAATTTTCTATTTCAGCAAAAGAAATTTATAAAAATTCTTAAATAAAAAAAAAACAAAAAAAATAAGTGATTCTAGTGCAAACACTAACACTAAAAGGAGAAAGTCTTGTAAGACCATTTAGCACAAGGCTAAGAAAAACATCTGGATGAAAATCCAGACAAACGCTCGGAAAAAATCGCCATCAATGCTCTAGCTCACCGCTAAGAGAACATTCTAAATCTAGTATCACTACTAGTCGCATCAGAAAATAATCGCACTCTATCGCGCAATGTCGACGTCCTAAGACATCTAGACATGCTAAAATCGCCAGGGAAAACGCTCTGGTTGATCGCCAGATAGTCGCACTCTATAACGCAATGTCGACGTCCTAAGACATCCAGACATGCTAAAGTCGCCAGGGAAAACGCTCTGGTTTATCGCCAGAAAAAACCTCGGCTCCTCGCCAAGAAAACACTCTGGTATATCGCCAGAAAAAACCTCGGCTCCTCGCCAAGAAAACACTCTGGTATATCGCCAGAAAAAACCTCGGCTCCTCGCCAAGAAAACACTCTGGTACATCGCCAGAAAAAACCTCGGCTCCTCGCCAAGAAAACATTCTGGTACATCGCCAGAAAAAACCTCGGCTCCTCGCCAAGAAAACATTCTGGTACATCGCCAGAAAAAAGCCTCGGCTCCTCGCCAAGAAAACACTCTGTAAATAGTCCTCGACTACACAAAGTCTGCGTTCTAAAAGAACAATCTCGCCATTAACATAGTGAGCAGCTATAAAAGCTAACAATATCACTATAGGCACAGTGAATAGCTACAAAAGCTAAAATTCACTCTAAACACAGTGAATAGCTATAAAAGCTAAAATTCACTAAACTGAACCTGCTTCAAAAAGCAATGTTCACAAAGAACAGAATGATTAGTCCACGCGCAACTAACATTCAAGGAATCATTCCCAATATAACTATATGAGACAGCAAGTCTCGAAATAGGACCTCCCTAAAGTCATAATCCTATATATAGGAGTCCATAAGCAAAACGACTCAAAATCACGCATTTTGAGCACATGCCCTCAGGCAACCAACATACACCGAAATATATACAGAAATATATACAGAAATATATACAGGAGTTCAAATCCCCAAACTCTTGGTTATGATAACTCCATATCGAGCTTGGTGTAAGCTCTTAGCAAAAGCTAAACAAATCTTCGGCACATCGCACCAAAGTGACAAATCTGCCTAGAAACATGAGTCAGAAAAAACGCCCTCCATCATTCTTCAGGGTGGCTACACAGAGATATAAAATTTAACCAGCATTGCGCTTCTCCAAGTTGCATGAAGAACCCTCGTGTACTGATCTCGCCCTTGAACAACAACGAAAAACATTTAATCCATCCCACATAACAGGAGACAAACACCTCACCCACGATATACTGAAAGGTGGAGACAATAAAATACGGAAATGGTGACCCTGGTGTCCACCAACAAAAGGGAGTAGATTATAGCATCCACTAAACTAAAACGGTGTCTACCACACCACCATAAGTCAAAAAAATTAATCAATAGGGTGTTCCGAAAACACACTACTGCCAACAGCCTGTCACCACTAATAGGCTAATTGGAGCTGAGGTCGACTACAGTAGCTAGGCTCTCCTTTGGCTCAAATAGTAATAACCATTGAGTAACAAAACCTCTAAAGGTCCCAAAGGTCAAACGTTCGCCTCCCATAGACTACCCTTCCAATCAGTCTGTTCCTCAGGAAGATTAACTCCTTGCCAAACGTCGTAACGGCATCTGTTAGCACCCGGTGCATCACAGCCTGTAAAGACGAATAACTCATGGGATACAACCTAAAAGGTTTACAAGGTTAGCTTAACCAAGCTTCTGACGGAAATTTCCAAAAAACGAAAATGAGCTTAAAAAGCTACATGAAGCAAAAATTTCTCAATATTTCGGTGGCAATGCAACAAAACTTTTGAAGACGACAAGAGCTTTTCCAGCTTAATCAGAAACAAGAAGAAAACATCGTTGACAGCTAAAATATTTGATCATGGTGTTAATCGTCTCCCTAGACAATAGCCTCTAGAAGAAACTGCTACAGGTATCAGGCATAACCGTTTTCTGTCAGCCCAAACTTCTAGATTATCTGGTGAAAATCTAAAAATTCGGTTAGGAATCTTCCTTCACTGCGCTTAGCCTCTCTTGACAAGGTTCTCATCTCGGTATCAGATT
>CM032449.1:100714371-100747055 GCA_019049505.1 Pachyrhynchus sulphureomaculatus | reverse complement strand
GAACTCTCCGATATCCATGTGATTTCAAGAAGACAAAAATAATGTTTCGATAGTATCATTATTTCAATAGTTTTATGTAAATTGTTGTGGCGTGGTTTCTTGATATGCCCTTGAAATATGCGTTGATATACTGTCGCCTTAACTCGTATTTTTAACACTTATTTAACGCTTATTTATATCCCTTATAAACTGAATGCATATCTTTTCGGCGTTAACATATATTTATGTCCAAATTTGTTCTATGGTTCTTTCGCTGCCTTGGAAAGAGATGGATCTTAATATCATCAGTGTAGCCATTTTTAAACGTTGTTTTGGCTATTAAGGATATTCTAAGCCCACCCAGTAAGCTTCCACAGCAATCCGACCGTTAAGTCTTTTTTTTTATGGGTCTAGCATACGTGCTGCAGGGAAGTCCCTAAAGCGATACAGGAGCGACACGTGTGCGGAAAAAGCGATTCACGCTGTTCTTGAATCGCTGTAAATTGTACTCGGTGGGAAGCACAGTCCTGGGTAAGCCATTCCAAAGGGATGATGTTCTCCATATAAAAAACTGCTTGAAAAGCGTTGTACGAGGAGTAACAAGCTGAACCTCATACGGATGTGAAGTATCAGCGCGATGTGTACTTCTAACATGCACCGCTCTGGGAGGAATTAAGCGGGCTACATCCTTTGAACACTCTCCATGAAAATACTTGTAGAATAGACTCAAGTCGCAACTGTTCTTCGATGTTCCAGCGAATTAAGGCTGCCAGTCAGTTCTGGGTCTCCAATCAGACAAACAGCCCTTCTCTGAACAGAATCCAACAAATGCAGTGTATGTTTGGGAGTGTAAAGCTTTCTGGTTCGAAATAATATTCCCAACTTTTGAGAAGCTCTCCTTGCTATGCCTGCAACATGTTCATGCCAGGACATATTTGCTCCCAAATTAACACCCAACAAATTGAGTGACGATGCTTGGGGAATGTCGGGTTCAGCAACGTTAACTTTTTTAGAAAAAACTGCCGCCTGGGTTTTTGTAGCGTTAAATTCCACTTGGTTACTGTCACCCCAAGATAGAATTTTTCCAGGTCTTTGTTAAGTTGAATGACTTCCTGCTGTCTGCGGATATTCGGCTGAGCAGCCGATGTCCGATGTCAAAGTGAATGAAGAGATAAGCGTACTGTCATTTGCAAAGCTGTAGATTGAATTCCCGGTCTTTTCCAGCAGATCGTTAATGTAAATGAGAAAGAGAGTAGGAGACAGTATGGAGCCTTGGGGCATACCGGCGTTAACAGTAAAGGTGTTAAAAAGAAATCCGTCGACTGCGACTCGTAAAGAATGCTCTCTGAGGAAACATGAGAACCACAAACAGAACTTTTCAGACATACCATAGGAGCGTCTCTCCAAATTTAGTAGATTCTGGTCTTGATATTATGGTTGAGATTACATTCGTTGAACAGAGAATCGTATATAGATGCTTCTGTGAGATGCATCACAGGAGTCAATATCTCACAGCTTGTTTCTCGTTCACTCTAATACCCCAAAGAAATAAAGGACCGAAACGGCATGTATGTGTGTGGCTCATACTTTGTAGTTCTGATTGCCAAATGTTATGTAAATTTTACCGATAATTACTCCAGAAAGCTTCTGCTTTCGTCTATATTCCAATAGTCTCCACATAGGCCTTGACTGAACTTTACAGTTGAACATGTATTCAGTTTGATGCATATATTTTACGATCATCAATATAAAATGGACTGATAGTTAAAGTCTATCTGTTGGCATGCCATAAGAATATCTTCGAGTTTTTTGAGGGGACACTGAAAAAGGTTATAGCGAAACATAAAATAATATCTAATTTAATGAGTCCCCTTGTAATATTTCTTTCTTAAAAGAAATAGGCTCCGTAGTTATGCAGCTGGTACCAGATATAATATGAAAATGGGTTCTTCAGAACGGTATTAAATTTTCAACGCATCTGACTAATTTAAAAGCTTCAGGAGATGACGATCTGCAGATTTCTCTTACATTGTACTGCGACTTGAGTTGTACCCCTTTGAATAAGTATTTTGTCTTACATCCTTTTTTTTTATTTCTATGCTGCGCTGCGATATCCAAGAATACAGACTCAGGGGAGTATATGATATTCTCAAAAATCTGATAACAGGAATTACCACGTGTTATTGGTCTCTAATTCTTTGGGTCCCGCAAATCTGCCTTTTTTTGATAAAAAGACAGTACCCTCGATAAACTACTTATAATCAACATAATCGGTTTATTGTTGTGGCGGATAACGGTTTTTTTTTTTTTTTTATAAAAAGTTGTCTATTCCATCTAGCTCAAGGAAAAGTTGTTAATTCCCTCTACGTCTTGTCTTTCTCTCTTGCTGTAAATGCTAGATTTGCTTTCTGATTTTATTGAAGCTGTGCGCAGTAGAATTGAAAATACGTCGGTACTAGCTTATCTTACTTTAATGGTGTCCTAGGATTTTCTATCAGCAGAGACGGTAAAAGGCACAAGGAATAGTCTCCAATTAGTTTGTTTAATCTCTCTAGAGCTCTTATAAAGAGATTTTATGATCTTAATTTGAATAGTTTGTAAGTATGTTGATTGTGGGGTAAATTTGCATAAGTAGTATCGTTTTGCTGCTATTCCTCTTATTTTGACTGCAGGAGAACGGCCAGTTGTTATGTATTCTACTACACTGTATCCTAGAAGCTTAGTGTCGTGTAAGTGCGATCGCGCTCCACGATAACGTGTTGAATTCTGATTCAATCGTATTTGTGGATTCGTCATCTCTTTGATGTGGTATTAACTCTGCTGTACGGCTATAAACAGAGTAGTTAAGGGTTATGAGATTAACACCTTCTGGAAGTTTGTTCTCGATAGCGTTATTTATTTTCGTTAGTTTTGCCTTATATATCGGTTTGTTTGGGTTATACCTTGACCTCGGATACATTTATTATCTTAATAGTGATTAATTTTTTGTTTCCTTGTAGATATGGGTCCAGTATTTTCTAAAATTAGTTTCTAAACTTTGGTACGTGGTCGTCCAATGTAACCACTTTTTCGAAGGTTCGAGCTTGGTTGTAAAGCATCTTTTCTGAGAAATGGTGAAAACCTGGATGTCTTTTGGTACTACGTACTAGGCATTTTTCACTAGTAATAGTTTTAATTATTATTCAAAAATAAATATCCTGCTCTATAAGTCTTGTGACTCCGACCCACAGAGGCTGTTACTTAGAATGACCAGGCAGCATCCGTGCCGTTAGTGATCATTGAAAAAATCATGTGGTCAGCATGATTTAAAGGAATCGGAGATAACTACTATATGCATTTTAATTGTGAACGACTATGTTGAGAAAAAGCTACCTGATTTTTTTCTAGGAATATTGTCTCTATTCATTATAAAATTAAAATGACAGGGACAACCACTGTAACCGTATATTGTGGGACTAGAGATCGCAGTTCGTATTGCAAGTCCTTGAACGTTTTTTCTCCTTTTAAATTGCCAAGTTCGTCTTAGTAGAAGTCGAAGAAATTTTCGTTAATTTATCGAGAATCAGGTTTGTTACTTGTGAAAGTCTTGGGTCAAAAAGTGAAATTCCTATAAATACGGATCTGTTATTTTTCACGAATGATTTTATTTTTTTCAAAATATATGGTAGCTTGGGGACCTCATACCATACGAACGCTTAAAATGGTATAGGACACGGGACGCCCAATAGCAACTAACGATTTACGATAATACTGGGTGGACTGACCAGGCTCTAAGTAAATGAATAAGTGATCCACTGCCCGTACTTAATGTTTGTCAAGTCAGTAAAGCCATTGTGGTATAATAAGGTAATGATAACATTATCCTGATGAAAAACAAAATTCCTCGGTGTTTAACTGGTGACTAGTGTGACTAAATGTTTTTTTTTTGGCAGCTGCAATTATATCCACGGGTTTGGTTTAAAAGAACTGGGAAAGGAAGCAGCAAAAAGCAGAATGATTCTTGCATAAAAGTTGATTTTGTTGGTGCGATATATGATAGATTTTACTGTTTTTTCTTCTTATTTGGGTAGCTTCAAAAAATTGTTATATTAGCCGACCATTAAATAATAAAGTTGAAAGTATAAAATGGTAAGTGAAGAAACAATAACTGAAACTTACAACATAACATCCATTTTTAAACGGTAGTAGATCGCGTGACACATAAAATCTGTTGCCAGTACCTACCATTTGATTTGTAGTCTATAAGACCATTGTAAGGTAAAAATGAAAAGCCGTGTGTAACCCACGCTCATATCAATAGAATGGTTTTGCATTATCGATAATTATCTCAACAATACTATAAGGTATCTATGTTAACTTAAATCATAAATTACAGATTTATATTATTATTTCCTACAAGTTTATGCAATAATGTAATTTTTAGACAACCAAAATAGTGGGCAACTGAAACAGTAAAAGCATCCATTCGTAAACCTCAACAACACGACGTAACATGCAGTATGTAGAAATTGCCAGAACATTTGCTAATTGCTTTGAAGGTCGCCTTTCGGGATTTTTATTTTATATTGAGTAGCCGTCATTTCAGCGACAGTTTATGTAACTATATGAATTCTTTAGTATATGGTTAAATACAATGTTATACGTCGAAGCAAGAGAACTTCCCAACTAAATGTGAAAATTTCAAAAAACTTAAAAACAATACAAAAACACGCGAGACGCGATTTCAAGAGGAAATACATAATTACCACACACCGAATTCATCCTTCCACCATTACAGCTATGTCTATTCATTTGTAATTGATACTTTCTATATGGGCGGAACACTGCATTGCGAAATCAACAATATAAAGTTTAATAGGTGCACAATTTATGTTTTTTTTAAAACAAATTGAAAACTATAATAACCTAATTGAATCATAATAATTTTGCCTACTAACCACAGCTATCGATGATAACTTTAAAAAGTAGTTCAATTGCCAGTTACTCTTAAAATTTAATTAAAAATGAATTGTCAGTTACTAGTAATTTGAAAAACTTTCTTTAATTACTAATTATTCTTACAAAGTTATTTATTCCACAAGTAATTACAGTAAATGGATAATTTTTGGAGTAATTAATTATGTTATTACAATTTAATTACTTTCATAGTATTTCAAGTACTTTTATAGTAATTCAAATAGTTTTGTAGTAATTCCTTTACAATAATTCAGTTATTTTTTTCTAGTTACTTTAACTTAATTAGAGTAATTAATTAAATTACTCTATGGGGATTCAATAGATATATATTTATACTTTTTCCATCATTTTAAGGTAGTTCAATAGGTAGTAATAATCTAGAGTGGACCGCACTAAAGATGACTAAATGTGATAAGAAAATTTTCCATAATTATTATTCCCTTTTAAAATTTGAAAAAAAAATGTATTGTTAGCGGAATATTGCAAAAAATGTTAAAATCTAAAGGAATTATTTTCAAGTTTTTTATATTCTATATATAACTATCTACTTAAATATTTATAATTTTTCTAAGGAACTTAAAATCCTTTCAAAAAATTCATGTCGTGATTGTTTTTTATAAGAAATATCTATAAAATAAGACCGATAATTTAAAATGAGAAGAGAATTTTCCATAATTATTATCCTAATAAAGTTCTCTTTTAAAATTCAAAAAAATGTATTGCTAGCGGAATATTGCAAAAAATGTCTCTAAAAATCTAAAGAATTTTTTAAAAGTTTTTTGTATTCTATATATAATTGTCTACTGAAATATTTATAATTTTTCTAAGGAACTTAAAAGGTTTTAAAAAAAATCATGTCGTGATTGTTTTTTATAAAGAAATATATATAATAAAAGGCCGATAATTTAAAATGTTTTGTAGTCATTTTAATAGGAGTCCTAACGCTAATTAAATTTTTGCAAAATCGGTTCGGCTACTCTGACAGGAATTCAATTACTATCGTAGTAATTAAATTGTTCCTTTAGTAGTGCAATTCCTGTGAAAGCAATTTAACTACTATGAACATCATTTAACTACTCAGCAACCAGATTACAGTTACCCCTTAAAGAAGGTAATTAAATCAAAATAATTGAATTGTTAAAAGTAATTCATTTAAAGTTACTGTAACAGAATTACGGACAGTTTTGCCACTAATTAGTAACCGATTTTGATAAAACATTTAAATAAATAGGAGTAGTAACATATTTTTGTATGGTCGTGCTATATTTATGGAAAAATATCGACAAAATTAATAGAATTTACTATTTAACAATCAAATCAATTAAGCTCAAATGAAATATAAGCAAAATAGAATCGACTGAAGTCAGTAAATTTGTAAACAGTTTAACAGTCAAAAAATATCTAATCATGTCACGTTACTTGACTTGATGAACTACTATACATATAAATGTATTCTTATAATAATTAGTAATAAGATTTATAATATATAACAATTTGATTAAAATTGGCTAAAAAACAGAATAGCTAACTATTTTAATTTTGACCACTATCAATCAATTCCAAAATAATAATATTCATAATAATTTTCGTCTGTATCTCATAGTTAGCCGAAATAGGTTTCTGGCTATGTTTCTAAAACAAAACTAAAATTTCATACAAGAAAACAACATTTTGTTATTTTTATTAACGTTTGTTTAATTTGAATAACTCTTCAATTATATTTTTGGGTTCCTTGTTTTCTCTTCAGCTGTAATGTACCGAAAAGTGTATTTTTTAGCACAATGTAGTTTTTTTTTAATCTTAATTCATATTCTTCGTTTTCCCGATTATAGGAAATATTTTAAAACTTTAAAACCTAAATAAATCTATTTATATTATAGAAATTCTTTCTGAAGTTGAGAAAGACAAATGTCTCCAAGAAATAAATAAAAATGATAAAACTATTTTTCCCTAAATATCATCCAATGTTTTCTGTTAAATTGTAATTTTGATTCTTTTCGTTGATTTCATTTTGTAGACGAAATAGGTTCATAACTAAATATTTAAAGAACCCCACACTACTCTTATGTAAATTGAATCCCGGTCAAATTGGCTGAAAATGTAGTATATTATGCTTCAAGCCATTCTGATCAAAAGTCTTCATGGACACAAAGTCCAAAAATGGATAAATTAGGAATTATCGAGCGTGAAATTAGTAAAAAAAAACGCTAAGAAAATGCTATTTTTGAGTTTTTTTAAAAACTTATTTTCACTAGAATATAATTTTACGAAAAATTCCAACGGGATTATATGTTTTTTGGGTTACTAATTATGAATATAATAATTATTTTGATCCATTTCGCTCTTACTTTCGAATATTGGCCATTTTAACCATTTCAGGAGTCTTTTTAGTGTTCCGTACGAAACACTTATAACATGACGTCGGTGTCTGTCTATCCGTCTGACTGTCTGTCTGTCACACACGATTTTCTCCGGAACTGTTTGTCATAGAAAGTTGAAATTTGGTAATAATATAGGAATTGATGCCCTCATCAGAGCCGTGTCGTTTTGAAAGTTAAATTTTGACTTAAGGGATTAGTTTTGGGGGTGAAATAGGAAGTAAAAAAGAATTTTTTACTAGGTGATCACTCGTGGTGTCAAATGAAAGCTTGTAAAATCACCAGTTTATATATATATATATATATATATATATATATATATATATATATATATATATATATATATATATATATATATATATATATATGTAATACTTGCACACACTTTTCTTTGTATTAAATTACTGATAAAAAAATTTTGAAAAAAATCTGGAATATTCGCTACGGGGTGTAGATTGAATGAAAATTATCACGAGTGCATTACCTTTAATAATTTATCTGGTATATAAAAAAAAAAAAAAATTTCAAGGTCATCAGTTTTCAGTAAAGAATGGAAACAAACTTTGTTGAAAACTCATTTGGGGTGTGTTTTGTGAAGTCACTGATTATTTTATACCTCCGCAACAAAATTTTTTATTTTAAAAGCAATCAACGTACGGAACACTAATTGCGCAAGTTCAACTTGCACTTGACCGGTTATTTTGATTTAATTCGCCTGAAACGTATTTTTGCGAAAAATGTAAATGGTAGATAATTTTTGGAAGAATATATTTATGAATATTGCAAAAACCCAAGATAACCAATCGGCTTTTTTCAGGGCCAAAATGTGCAAAAACCGATCGCGCGACCTCCCCGTGGTGTACATTGGGTAACGCTAACGCTGTAGTTATACTTAGTATATTTTGCAATATTCCGGAAGAAATTAAACTCTATCATTAAGTTCTCGTAGATACACATATATGTATGCATTTTTATTACCTTTTTTAGATTTAATTCGACTAGAACATATTTTTACCATAAATTCCTATTTTGCGATGTCGATTACGACTATAATGATTATTTAAATCCAATTTGGGCTTATTGTAAAATAGCGGCCTTTTTGTCCATTTTTGTAATTTGCTCCTTAATTATATATAACTTTCACCATTCTTTCTTAACAGTTTTCTTAGAGTTGTTGAAAATAAAGTATAACTTTTATATGTTCTAATCTAATTAAAACCAGAAAAGTGCCAAAAGTTGGCCAAAAATTAACGCTATTGCAAAGTAAGTAATTATTAACTCAAAAATATAAAATTCCGTTAGAATTTTTCGCAAATGATGTTCTAGACGAATAAATCAAAAAGCTCCAGAAATGACCAAAATGGCCAATATTCGAAAGTAGGAGCGAAATGGATTAAAATAATTATTATATTTATAATTAGCAACCCAAAAAACATATAATCCCGTCGAAGTTTTTCGTAAAATCATGTTCTAGTCAAAACAAGTCCTTAAAAAAATGCAAAAATAGCATTGTCTCAGCGGTTTTTTTTACTAATTTCACGCTCGATAGTTCCTAAATCTATCCATTTTTAGACTTTATGTCTATGGAGATTTTTGATCAGAATGGCTTGAAGCAAAACATACTACATTTGACCGGGATCCAATTTCCATAAGGTTAGTGCGGGTTTCTTTAGGCAAATATACTCTACCAATTTTAACAGTTATTAATAGGACCAATCCAAGCGCTAGATGTCATCTGAATTCATTAAATAAATGTATCAGCGTTTGGACTTTACCATGGATATATAATAGGCAATTAATTTATTAAATATTTAAAATTTCCGCAAATCCGAGAATTTCAGGGCAGTGCCAACGTACTCTAATGCAATAACTTTTTAATAATAAATATACTTACTGGTCCACTCAAGGCAGGCAAGATACCCGTTACAATATTTCCTGTAAAAATTCCAGCACCTTTCTAAAAAGAAATAAAAATAATTAATAAAAAAAAACGTCACCGTCTATGCTTGACTACTATATGGCTGAGCTTGATATATATTATTCATATTAATAAATATGCATTTTTATGATATATTATAATACCCCATGGTGACACCGATAATACTACAATTTGTTATTTATATAGCTATTTGTTTAATACTTCATAATAATGATCTTAATTATAACTATCTTAAATAAATCAATATACCTGGTTGACAGTTGTAAGTTTACTATAGAAATTTATATCTAGGATATATTTCAGAAAAATACAAGTTTCTAAATAACACTAGTCTATACTAAATAGTTCTAAATAACAAGTACTTATTAACATAGTTAACAAAACATGAAGTTATTTGTACTTCACAGATGTATCAACGTAGAATTGTCAAAAAGAGTAAATTAGTTATTATTAACTATCGATTTATTTGTATCTACCTTTATTTACCTAACTTGAAAGTTACGTAGATAGTTTCATAAGCTAAAATATTTTAAGGAACCGAAATATAGTTCTTCACGTGAAGTTGATTTAGGATCGTAATCAATTTCCAATTTCAGTTTTGTAATGAATTCAATTGAGAATGTCTATGCCAATCGAACCACACACACACTGAACACATACTGTATAATCCAAGAGACCGGTTCCATGCGCTTACAGTAAAAACGCATCTGTGAACAACGTTAGACTAGCTAGTTACTCGAGCGTAATACACTGTAATAGAAGATGCACATTAACTAAGTCTAATGTATGCAGATGTAGGCTGAAAAGTTTTTGGTCTAGCTACTTAAAACACATTTTTTTGTTTGCAAAATTCGACTTTATTCATCAAAATAGTCTCCTTCAAGAGCGATACAATCAGTCCAACACTTTTCTAACATTTCTATACCTTTCTTGTAGAAGGATTTGTCTTTGTCTTCAAAATAGGCCTCAGTTTCGGCGATAACTTTTTCATTGGAGCCAAATTTTTTTGAGGGTCTGTGAAGAGATAATTTTCGCTGAGGGCAAATCTGGAGAATACAGTGGATGAGGAAGCAATACAGACTTCAATTCATGCAATTTAGCCATCGTAACCATTGACTTGTGACACGGTGCATTATCTTGATGAAAGAGCACTTTTTTTTTGTCCATTTGGGGCCGTTTCTTTGAGATTTCGGCCTTCAAACCCACCAATAAGTTTATACAATATTCGCTATTGATGGTTTTTTTCCTTCTCAGTATAGTAGATGAAAATTATTCCATGCGCATCCCTAAATACAGAGGCCAAAATCTTCCCTGCCGACTACTGTGTCTTTGGTCGCTTCGGGCGGCCTTCACGGGCTGGGGTCCACGCAGCTGACTGCCGATTTGATTCCGGTGTACAGTGGTGGATCCATGTTTCATCCATTGTCATATATCGCATAAAAAAAAATTATTTTTATTGCACTTAAACAGGTCCAAACAGCACTCAGAATCATCAATAAGTTGTTATTTTTGGTCCACTGTGAGCAAACGCGGTACCCATTTCGAACAGAGCTTTCTCATGCCCAAATATTCATGCAAAATATGACCAACATGTTCTTTTGATATCTTTAGGGTGTCAGTTATCTCACACAATTTCACTTTTTTGTGGATTTTTTTAATGTTTTTCGGTGTAATTACCTCATTTGGGCGTCCAGAGCGTTCAGCATCATTTGTGTCTGTACGACCGCGTTTAAATTCAGCATACCAGTAAATAATGAGTGATTTTCCAGGGGCAAAGTCCCCGTAACATTTATCAAGCCCTTGATTTGCTTGAACGGTATTTTTTCCGATCAAAAAACAGTGTTTAATCAACACACGAAATTCGATTTTTTCCATTGTTTTGAGAATATTAAAAGTACCGCACTAAAACCATTGTAACTTAATCGTCGAAATGTCATAAACTTTTGACACGTATCGTTTGAAGGTTGGTACTTCCTAAAAATCATTTTTGAACAGGGCTACATCTATGTGTCAGACCAAAAACTTTTCAGCCTACGTGTTACTAGAAACGTTGTGTATGCAGTTAATCGAATTAAATTTCTCCACGTTACTTAATGATTCTGATGATATTCTGATCTTTTAAGTAAGTTTTTTTGCTATTGCAGCATTTTCTCAAGGCACTGAAGGTGCTGATGGAAGTAAAAATTAAATACTTCAACAAAAACACAGGATGCTTTTGTCGGTCAAACTTAGAAATCTTTATGTCAGTCTTAATTGGTCTGACAGCATACATAATGCTCGAATTATGCATAACAACATCACTTGTTGCATGTAAGAGGATTGGTATACAATTTCATATGCAGGAACACCAAACGACTGTGACTGTCATTTATTAAAGATACAAAGATAAGCAATTAAAGTAAATATTGATGAAAAAAGAGCTACATATACAGAATCCATAAAAATTAGGTGCTTATGTTGGGACTTAAAAACAAATTGCCACCCTAATTATCAGCATTTAGCTTAGCTCTTGTTTATTTGTTTAAATATTGCACGCTACTCTATAATACTTCTCGACAATGGGAAATGAACCTTTGACAATGAAACTAACAAAATATATGAAGTTGCTTTGTCGCCTCCTCCAAATGCTAGACTAAGGCAAATAAACAACAATTCAAAAAATGGTTACCAACATTTTTTACAGAGTATGTTTTTTTATTGTCCACAAGAAGTGATACGAATAAGTTCCATAATTATAACGAACAACTTCATTGTTAATGCAACACTTGTTTACAACAATTCTTAAAATTGTTATTGATTGTAAAACAAATCTCTGATGGTTTAAGGAGTTCTATAAAATTATCATTATTTCTCAATATTGTCTGAAATAAATCAAAGAAAAAAAAATTGAAAAATTGATTTTTCGCGAATATCTAGAAACCTAATGATTTTTTTAAATTCTATTTTATTTTTGCCGACATAATATGGAACGTTTTCTATTTGTTGCTTTAAGTATTTATCCAATTACGGAATCATTACGGAACTATGACAGCAGGAAAGTCGTGTAATTTCCTCATAACTTTCGTACATCTCGATTTAACGCAAAATTCCAGTTAGCTAATTTGTTAGTCAATTTCAAAGTGAATGTTATCTCATTTTTTATAAAATAAGTGTGTACAATATAATTAGTTTACTGATTCTCCGTAGCAAGGCTTTAGTATAACTTATGCAGCGAAGTTGTGTCTCCGTAGTGTATCCGCTGAGGATACTGTGCTACCGTTGTGCAAATAACGATTGAACTGATACTTACTTCGATCCTAAATAGAATTCCGTTATTTTCAAATGGCAAACGAAAACATAATTCAAAGTTTTTATTTAAATTTCATACTGATTGCCTACTTAAGTATCTATGTTTTTTATTCAATATTTGATGCCTCAAATAAGCCAGTATCTGACACTGATAACTTTGACGCTAACTAATAAACTGATTTAATGACTGACGTACAAAGCCGTGAAGCTGAATCATTCTCAATCATTTGTGGCTTCACTTAGCTTATGTTTTTTGAAAAAATGCCCTTCAAACGACAGGCCTTGGTTCTACCGAAAATCTAAATAACCTGCTGCTTCTAAACATCTTGCCTATCGACAATGGCTTAAAAATCCTAACGTTAGAAAACGTACCTAGAAGTTATAGACGAAACCAAGAAGGCACACAATCAACGAATTAAAAACAAACTTTTTAGTGCTCTGACACTTCCTGGTGCTTTTGGTCGGTAGCTAAGGCGATTAGTCAAAACTTCAAAAAACCCACTGTAACATCACTCAGATGGCAATATAATACTATTGCATTAACACCTGTTGAGAAAGTCAACTTGTTAGCTGAACTCTTTGCTATGGTACGCTACTGTCGATTGTCAAGGAAAATCACCACCCAGTATTTTCAATATTCATTCAATGATTCTAGATATTCTCCTAAGACAGCGTGTCATAAAATGTATTTTAATGAAGCTGGAGACCAAAAAAGCTTCTGGCGCTAATGAAATACCTGCCATAGTACTCAAAAATGCACGAGCGGACTAACACCAGTTTTATGTAGACTGTTCAAACTATCGTATTTTCCTCCTGCTAGAAATGTGCTACAGTTTTGCCGATACCCCAAAAAGGTAAGAAGACCTTGCCAAACAATTAACAATCAGTCACACTGCTTGCAATAATATCGAAAGTTACGGAAAAAGCTATCCATCAGCATCTTTTAAAATATCTAGAAGGATTTAATATTTTTAGCATATTATGGCGTTCGTAAGCAAAGATCGACAGGACATCTTCTAACTTACGTCTTACATGTTTGGAATAATGTAATTTCACATTCTGGAGAATCTCGAGTGTTTATAGTTGATACATCCAAAGTAATCGACTGTGTTTGGCATGACGGATTGTTGACTAAGCTGTGCTTTTATTGTACGTCCGAAAGGTTTTGCTTATGGCCCTCCTGTTTGATAAGAGAGCATTCCTTACGAGTGACGGTCGATGGATTTCTTTTAAATACCTTCACTATCAAAGCAGATGTGCTCCAAGGCTACATACTACCTCCTACTCTCTGTTCATTTGCAGTAACTATTTGCTGGAAAGGACCAGGAATTTAATCTACCGCTTTGCCGATGATGGCACGCATATTTCTTCATTTGCTTCAAATGGTTGAACATAGGTTACTCATGCAAAAATTCGCAGACAGCCGGAAGTCATTAAACTTACTAAAGACCTGGAAGAAATCATATCTGTCAAATAGAATTTAACGCAACATAATTAAATCCAGGCGGCAATTGTTTCTACAAAAGTTAACGTTGAGGAACCTAGCATAGTTAGCTCAAGACATTCTACGCCTCTAGCATCATCACTCAGTTTGCTGGGCGTTAACTTGGTAGAAAATATGTCTTGTCATGAACTTGTTGCATGCATAGCAAAGATAGTTTCTCAAAAGTTAGGAATATTATTTATAAGTAGAAAACTTTACACCCTACGGCAACTGTTAATTCTGTGCAAGGCTCTAATTCGATCAAGGATAGATTACATCTTCTATGTTTGCAGTTCTGCTCCCAAACATATTATTCATTTCTTTAAGTTCTATTAAAGAGAGAACTGTTCGATTTTGCTGGTCTAATCAGGTGGTTATTGTTTAAGAGATACCAGTACTGTAGATCGAATTTTGTGATGTTCTGTATATGACTCACAAGAAATTCTTATTATTTTAAATATATCTAATTTTACAATATTGTTCAATTGTAGTACCTAATACGCTGAAGTAAGTGAATACTCTAAGGAGCAAATAATTTTAGTAGATAAGGCCAAGGTCAAAGCATTTTATTTAAAATTCGAGTACATGAAATGGTAATGATTTCAAAAGGGCAACCAGAATACAGAGTTTTTTGTTAATTGAATATAGCAGAAAGGATTCATTATGTTTAGCCAATAAACCAATTTTTAACTTTCATAACTTGGGTACTGACCTTAGTTAATGATCTGATCTAGTTTATTCAAATTTTTCCCTTAGCAGGTGTTTTGTTGAAAAAGTTACATTTTTTCAGAAGTCGTGCTGCTTACATATGTTTGAGGTTGTAGAAAGATCCGCTCTTCAACAAGTTTGTAAGACGACGGTTTTAAGAGACAATATACAATTATTGCATAAAACTCAGGTATGTTTAACATTATTTTTTAATGTATCTTAATCTAATTTACTTACTGGTCCGGGAGGATTCGCTACTCCTCTAATAATAGCTCCAAGTAGACCACCAGTAAAAGCTCCAACATCTGAACCCCCACCATCTGCTCCTCCCTAAAAATACGCAGTTTAAATGTAACTAACTATTTATTACTAATAACAATAAAACTTACGCCAAGAAAACTTCTAAGTACTTCTGTTAGACCAGAAAACTCATAAGTTCCATTTGGATTTTGCTAAAAATAAAACGACACTTTGTTATCGAAGTAAAGTATTCAAAGTATGGGTTTTGACTTACAGTGCTTAGAGTTCCCAATAATCCTATTATAGCTTCTAAATCTATGCTACCATCAGGCTAAAAGCAAAAGAAATAAAATAATGGTTCAAATATTTACAAGCTTCTAAGTCATATTTTCGTGTTTATTGACGGGTTCTAACTGTCTAAAAGCAAGTGGCTGTAATAGGCCATACTGAAACCCTGAAATCAACAACAGATATCTGATATTAAGCCTAAACTTCTCTTTAGTTGACATAACTTATTATTTATAAACATTTTTTACATAGATACTGAAAATTTCAGATTCTGTTAACATTATCTCTTAGTTCAACGATATACTCATGAAATTACATTTCATTAATGGAGTCATCAACCATAACAAAGTGCGAACTGTTTGTTAATATTTCAAGATTTTTTTTTATGGGTCTAGCACACGTATTGCAGGGAAGTGCCTAAAGCGCTCCAGGAGCGGCGCGTGTGCGGAAAAAGCGATTCACATTGTTCTTGAATCGCTGCAAATTTTACTTGGTAGGAAACACAGCGCTGGGCAAATTATTCCAGAGGGATGATGTTCTCCATATAAAGGACTGCTTGAAAAGCGTTGTACGCGGAGTAACAAGCTGAACCTCATTCGGATGTGAAGCACCAGCACGACGTGTATTTCTAACATGCACCGCTTTGGGAGGAATTAAGCGGGCTACATCCTTCGAACACTTTCCATGAAAATACTTATAGAATAGACTCAAGTCGCTAACCGTTCTTCGATGTTCCAGCGGATCAAGGCCGCCGGTGAGTTCCGGGTGTCCAATCAGACGAGCAGCTCTTCTCGAAACCGAATCCAACAAATGTAGTGTATGTTTGGGAGCGGAGTCCCAAACATGGGAGCAGTATTCCATAGTTGGTAGAATTTGAGCTTTGTAAAGAATTAACAGTTGTTGTGGAGTGCAAAGCTTTCTGGTTCGAAATAATATTCCCAACTTGTGAGAACTTCTCCTTGCTATGCCTGCAACATGTTCATGCCAGGACATATTTGCTCCCAAATTAACGCCCAACAAATTGAGTGACGATGTTACAGGAATGGAGTGTCCCGCCATAACTATGTCGGGTTCAGCAACGTTAACTTTTTTAGAAAAAACTGCCGCCTGGGTTTTTGTAGCGTTAAATTCTACTTGGTTACTGTCACCCCAAGATAGAATTTCTTCCAGGTCTTTGTTAACTTGAACGACCTCCTGCTTCTCTGCGGATATTCGCCTGAGCAGCCGATGTCCGAGCGTTCAAAGTGAATGAAGAGACAAGCGTACTGTCATCTGCAAAGCTGTAGTTTGGATTCCCGGTCTTTCCCAGCAGATCGTTAATGTAAATGAGAAAGATAGTAGGAGACAGTATGGAGCCTTGGGGCACACCGGCGTTGATAGTGAAGGTGTTAGAAACAAATTCGTCGATCGCCACTCGTAAAGAACACTCTCTGAGGAAAGATGAGAGTCACAAATAGAACTTTTCAGACATATCACAAGAGCGTAGCTTAGCCAACAGTCCATCGTGCGAACACGGTCGAAAGTCTTGGATATGTCAAGAGCAACCGCTCGAGATTCTCCAAAGTGTTCAATTGCGTTGTTCCAAATATGTGTTACATAAGTCAGAAGATCTCCTGTTGATCTGTGTTTACGAAAGCCATATTGGTGATCGCTAATAATATTGAATCGTTCAAGATATTTTAGAAGATGCTAACTGATAACCTTTTTCATGACTTTCGATATTATTGAAAGCAGTGCGACTGGTCGGTAGTTATTTGGCAAGGTCTTCATGCCTTTTTTAGGTATCGGCTGAACCGTGACACATTTCCAGCAGACAAGAATATTTCAAGATGTTATATTGGTTTATGGATATGGCCTTGTTCCATGATGAAAATACGAATAAAACTGAAAATAAATAATATATCCGCTCCCTCTGGATCTGGTGAAATTTCAGGCTGGTGAAGGAAAACAATTTTTGTTGAAGTGTCCTATAAATTAAACCTATATATCGTGTTAGGGAGGAACTAATAAATCTCACCAAAATTTAAAACTGATTGGAGCTACGATAAAAGAGATATGAACTAATGAGTTAAAAATAAAATATTTTTATATGTTTCTTCTAATTATTTTTTACATTGGAGTTTTTTGCAATTCCAATTCAAAAAAAAAACTCAGACAATACTTTTACATATGTGCTTACAATTTACAGGAGGAATAGTTTGGAGCATAGTAAACAAGAGTAGGTAATATTTCAACAACTGACAAAGGGAATTTTTTTTTTTTAATTTATATGTAATGATTGACATCGAATCAAGTAGTTTCGAACTTTAAAATATGACATGATATAGTTCAAGAATCATTACATTGGGTTTCGATATAAATTTGGAGTTAATATTATCAGTATTGATGAAATTTGTCTGTAGGTTTAAGAAACTCAGGAACAAAAATTTTAATTCAAAAATTTATTTTTGATAGATTTATGGTCAGAGTTAAAAATTATAAATTTCTGAACCGGCAATTTTTTTTAAAAAACCGTAGATAGGTCAAGAAAGCTCATTCCCAATGAATCTTTCGGCAGACTAGTTTTTTTTTATTAGATTTTGAAATTCTTGAAAATTTTTCTCCAGGATTTCCAGACTACTTCCATTCCATACGTTCCGTGGATTTCCAAAGACCACTTCCTGTGCAATGGAAGTCGCACTAGTTCGTGTCTGCTGGACCATCTGGTCAACATGACGATAGTCATTGTGGCGCTTTATCTTTGCTTCTCTTAATCAGTTCCTTAATTCGAAAAAATCATCTCTTAATAAGTTATCTTTCGACGACCTCATACTCAATGTCCTTCGAAACATAGGTTTTGGTGCATGTCTTATGACTTCTCAAAAGCCTTTGCAAGAAGACCGGAAGAGGCATGGTAATAATAGAAGATCATCGAAGTCGACACCTGGAACCTACAAACCACCGGGTTTTGTCCTACTTTCAACGATTTAAAAGAGAACAGTGAAAGCATCTATTCGTTTAAGAAAATCTTCACCGAGAAACTATGTCGCTTGAAAATTGTTTATCATACATTTGAAAAATCGTCCTGTTATAGCGAAAAGCAGACATTCAAAGCAATAAGAGTACAACTGAAGCGTTTAAAAATAATTCTAAAGCGGTAGCAGCTTCAGATGACATCTACCGCGAAGCTATCTTAAGAGAATATATTTAGAGATTCGTCTTAGTGGTTTTGCGGATTAAGGAAATAGACAACGAGGGGAGGGGCAGGAGTGGGAATAAATACCAGGCAGAAGAGAGAACGACTTCTTGGGACAACTTGGGAAATTCGCGCGCTGATACATGCGAGGGCAGCAGAGGTAAGTAGGGTAACCAAGGGTGACGGAAGGGGAAGGGAAATATCAGAAGAGACATTATGGTAGAGTAAAATAACCTACTACACAGTCACAAACAAAAATTTATTTCTCCATTGGTTAAAGCCACTCATGTTTCTAGTCTGGCGGCTTAGTAGATGAAATTATAGACTTTGAAACAAAAAATCCTGATAAAAATAAGAACTAGTGTTTTAAAGAAAATTAAGCTTAACATTTTCGAAATTTGAAAAAAACTTTAATATGACTTTCCATAAAATAGTCTCTTTAAAAATGTCTAATTTTTAACATTGACTCGACGCGCGTTTCTCTAACCGTTGGTGGGAAAGGGGATTGACTCATCATCAGTCAATCATCGCTCCCGTTGGAGATAACATAGTTAGCGAAAAGCGCGTCGAGTGCAAAAATAAAGTGTTTGGTGTAGTGGTGGTATATACTGAGGTGGGGGGGGGGTTATCAGTATTTTCAATTTTTACAAGTTTGGAAACGCGAAAAATACAGTAAAATATATTCTTCGTTGTTAAAAGTCTCGTCTAAGTAACAATGTTTCTTAGATATTATTTTCTAATATTTTAAAAAACGTCATTCGTTTAATTTGATCAGGATAAAAGCAATTTTAAAGTTTTAGTTTCGAAGAATGACAATTTTTAATTATTACCCTACTGAGTCCACTTAGAAAAGCAGATAATAATCCAGTTAACATATTTCCATCTTCTTCTTCACTGCTTTCTTCCTCTTGTGAAGCGTTTTCAATTTCTACTGTAGTTCCTTGTCTTGGAAGTCTTGTTTCATTAACATTTTTGTTGCTTAGTGAAACTGGATTAATATTTGTTTGAGCTGGTGATACTGGTAGTTTTACTGTCATATTAATCTTCTTTTTATTAGAATGGGAAATCGTTGTCTCATCATTTAGTGATGGTGACAGTGCTACCGTTGTTCTATTACTTTTGTTTTTGTTATGTTCTGGTAACTCCAGTGTTACTGTCATCGCATTTCCAGTAGGTGTTGTTTCATTCTAAAACATTAGAAAATATTAAAACAACATAAAATTTTACATTAGTAGAAACTTACATACGGAACATGCAGTATGAAATTGCTGCTTAGGAAATGTATATATATATATATATATATATATATATATATATATATATATATATATATATATATATATATATGCATATATATATATATATATATATATATATATATATATATATATATATATATATATATATATATATATATATATATATACAGTCGACACTCTATATAATAAAAGACCAAAATGTTGACCGAAATTTCACTACAGAAAGTTTTTCACTATATAAAGAAAAAAATCCGTATATATTGCTATGTATGTAAAATATTGTAGGTCTTGAAAAAATTGCACTATAAAGAGTTTTTCACTATATAGAGTTTCACTATAAACAGTGTTGACTGTATATATATATATATATATATATATATATATATATATATATATATATATATATATATATATATATATATATATATATATATATATATATATATATATATATATATATATATATATATATATATATATATATATATATATATATATATATATATATATATATATATATATATATATATATATATATGTGTATATATATATATATATATATATATATATATATATATATATATATATATATATATATATGTATATATATATATATATATATATATATATATATATATATATATATATATATGTATATATGTACATATATATATATATATATATATATATATATATATATATATATATATATATATATATATATATATATATAAAAAATCATCATTGTCCCCCTCATTATATCAGCCACAGGCCTTACACTAATAACATTACACCACAATTAGGACTCAACACAAATATACAAAGAAACATTCAGAAGTCAGTGATTTTGAAAACATGTATCATTGTCAGGTCATTCCTTAATACACAATGGTAATAGCGTTTGTGCTGATTTGGCTTTGGCCCGTCAGCCAAACATGGAACCACACTGACCCAATGTGAGAAAGAAGAACTTTTTTGTGATATATAATAATAAAAGATCTTTATTTTTAACTCGGTGAAGTCCAGTTATGAACTGCTCATCTCAACCGAGCCAGTAGTTATAAATTCATTAATACAAAATTCAAGTACTGCGTAGATACTACGTAAAATACATACAATAACATTACATTACTATAGAGAAAAGAATTTACAAAAATAATATAAAATAAAAAAACACAAAAAAGAAGAAGAAGGTGACACAGTACGGGAAGAAAAAAACATACAACATGCAACAATCAATCAGCTTAATAGCAAACATAACGTAATGTACAGAAGTGAAGGAGAAGACAACGGCATCCATCGCCAAAAGATAGGATAGGGAAGAAATTTTCATAATACTTTTAAAAACTATACAAACTATACAATGCTAAAATTTTGTACATCTCAATTACAAAACAAGGAAAATATTCATAATACTTTTAAAACTATACAATATTTAACCAGCAATATCCCTTTCACTCTCTCTATTAGAGTGTCAAATAATGTAAAAATAAGGAAATGCTCAAATTCTTATATTCCAAGAAACCTCAAAAGGGTGTATACCAAGATATATATGAAGACCCCCTTGCCTTCATCTTTTAATATGTTTTACTATTTTATATTATATATTTATGAATCAAATTTGTCCATTATCCCAACCAAGAACCAGAAAAAATCCTAATACAATAAGTAACGACTTCCACACTCTTCTCCCTCTTGCCCTGTTAAAATTAAAAAGATAATGTTTAGATTCCTCGACTAAAAGAATAATGAAAAATCAATAACCTGTTAATTACTATGCTACTCTTCTAACTCCCCTCCTCGCCCCTTTAACCTTTTATATGTATTACTACAAATAATTAAGCCTAACATTTATCCGTTATCGTAACCCCAAAATCTCGAGATGCTAATGACCTTTACAATATTTAACAATACATTCTCATTTCACCTCTTTTTAAAATAAAAAAAAACTTCTCTAACTTCTTCCCCCCACCACTTTAATCCCGAATAAGTTTTACCGTAAATAACTGTAAAAAAAAAGAAAAAAAAACTAGGAGAAATTTCCATAACACTATTAAAAGTATACAAAATTTATGGATATCCATCCTTTTGCACTTTAAAAACTAAAAACTCCACTTTAAATATTATACCATATGTATACCAAATTTGAAGTTGATATCTCATTCGAGAGTCATCATGCCAACAGACCTACAGAAATAAGAAACTACAGTTTTGTGATATAGAAACTCTAAAATATAACAAGAATACTAGAATATAAAATAATAAAATTTTCAGATTACTCGACTCCAAAAATGCTGAAAAGACATATTACACGACACGCTCATCCTGTAACTTTTATTATTTTATGTTGCATGTTTTTGATTCATATTTGCCCATTATTCCAAGCAAGGACCCATACAGTTTTAAACGACCCCCAGCCCTTTTACCATTTTCCCTAGATAAAATTGAAAATGATAAAAAATAAGAAAATAGATTCCGTGATTCCAAGAACCTTAAAAAACCTAAAACTTTACTTTTACTCCTTACATGTTATGTTAATAGTAGTGGTACTTATAGTAGTATGGATGGGAAGGCTTAAGACCAAGGAAATAGACCAGAGAGATCGTCTTTTCTAACCCCAGGCAGAACCTACAGTTTTAACGTGGGATCCGAATCACATCGGCAGATGGTCCTCTTCTGTCCGACTACATTATTAAAAGTATACATCCCTTCTTTTCACTATCTCCCCGTGAAGTGATATAGCAAAAAGACTATAGGTTTCATGAGAATTACCTCTGCCTCAATTTTAAATTGATATTCCATCTCGTTCAAAGTTTATCGTGCGAACAGTGACAGAGGTCGACACAAGCAGGAAACTATGTATTTTGGGATCTAGGAACTCTAATGCGTGAAGAAAAGCAACAGTCCTGGAGGATGATTTTTTTCGCATTTCACATAAAATAAAGAGTACAGTACTAACTACTTAGTATATGCAACTAATACGTACAAACCTGTACGTATTGCAGCTAAAAACAAACTCTTCTGATTTACTGTGACTGGTGTCCTACGTAGGATAATTTAGTTGCATAGCTCGCTTTACATGCATCACTAGCATCACTGTAATTATGATGATGATGATTTTAGGGTGATTGGGCGCGTCGACATCTTTGGTCATTTGGCGCCCAAAGTTTATTTATGTCTTCATGATTATATTCTGATTCCTAATTCTTTGAGATAATTGGATACGTTCTCTTTGTTCGATTGAAAAGAGTTGATTACTTTTAGGAGGGTAGAGGGAATGTTGTGTTTTAATCCAATGTTGGTTGAGTGTCCAGCTTCAAAAATGTGCTTGGTGGATTGGGGGGAGTTACAAACTGGGCAGACCTGAGATGGTTCGCCTTTTAGCAGATAAAAATGAGTGTGAAATGAATGTCTTGCTGTTAATCTTCTCAAGGTGACGTTTTCAAATCTGGTTAAATTCTGATAGTGAAGTGGGGGATATACAATTGATTTGATTTCCCAGAGTATGTGTCTATCGTCTTCTAAATCCCACTCCAGCTGGAATAGTTCTCTGCTAATGTTAGTTAGAACCTTTTGGAAGTCTTTGGGAGGGTTTTCTCCAGTTGTTTGGGAACCATTCGTTGTGGCTTTTTTAGCTTCTTGGTCAGCCTTGTCATTGCCTTTTATGCCGTGTGTCCTGGAATCCACATGTATGCAATTTTTTTATTTCTTATTTTGGCTATGTGCTGAAGATCCAAGAGCTGTCTTAGGAATGATTGATTGGAGTTATTAGTGGATAAGGACTTTAACGCACTTAATGAGTCGGAGACTATCAAGAATTTGCTTCCTTTGTCGTTTGTAATGGCCAGTTTGGTTGCCTCTTTAATTGCTAGGAGTTCTACGGTGTATACTATATTCTGCTGTAAAAGTTTGAAGGATTTTGTGACATTTTTGAGAACTATAGCAGCTCCAACTCCATTTTCAGTTTTAGACCATCAGCATAAATTATTGTAAAGCTGGGGTAGTGAGAGTGTAATCTTTCCAGAAAAAGTGTTTTATTTCAGTGTGACTGAGGTTTTTTATATTTGAGATGTGAAGAGAGAAATCAACTGGTGGGATTGGAGAGAGCCATGGGGGGAAAGAGTGCCAAAACGGGTAGTTGAAAATGGGAGGTGAGAGATTGTGTAATGTGAGGTATTTATTGAATCGGTCAGGGATGGATTTGGGTGGGTATGTTAGATTGGATTGATGCACGTTAGTTAGATTTAGAGATGCTTTCTCTGAATGAGTGAGGTGTAATATTTCATTAATGAAAGTTGTCTGTCTAGGTATAAAGGAGATATAGAGGCTAGGCATTGGAGGCTGGGAATTGGAGTTGTTCTGAAGGCTCCAGTCACTATTCTCAATGCATCATTTTGGATTGTGTTTAGAGATCTCTTAGTGCTAGGGCTGGCGGAATTATAAATGAAATTTCCATATCTGAGTTTGGTGAGGTTTAGGGATTTGTAAACGTTTCAGGAAAGTCAGCACCCCATTTCATACTGGTAATGGCGCTGAGAACAATTATGTCTTTGTTTGTACTAGACTTGAGTTGTTTGATATGAGTAGACCAGTTTAATTTATTATCAGATGTTATTCCCAAAATTTTAGTGGATGAGGAGATTGGGATGGGTTTATTGTCGACGTTTAGTGGGTTGATCTTTGGGCAACTCCTTACTTTGCAAAATGAGTGATGCTTGATTTGGATGGAGAAAGAGATAAACCACTGGCTTTGATTCAGTTGTTCAAAGCTGAGATTGAAGCCTGAAGAATGTTGGTATTCTCATTGGAGGATGTATTCATATTGTAGATGATTATGTCATCGGCGAATAGTTTGAATTTTATGGAAGGTTGAAGAGTTTTGGTTGATGATGATATTGTTATATTGAATAAGGTTGGGCTTAATACCGATCCCTGAGGGACATCTAAGGTTAGTCGACCAGTAATGGATAGTGTGTTGTTCGACCTTACTTGAAAAGTTTTGGGAGATAAAAATTTTTTCATAAATTTAGGAAGTGCTCCCGTAAAGTTAAAATCCTTCATTTGGTCTAAGATTATGGAGTTGTCTAACGAGTTAAACGCTTTGTGGACATCAAGTGATACCAGACTCGTATGTTGTTTTCGATGGATAGCTGTTCTGATTTCCGTATCCAGAGAAGAAAGATGATCCATGGATGATTTGCCCCTTCTAAAACCAAACAATTGGTCTGGTAAAAGGTTACTGGATTCCAAATGCCAGGTTAAGTGTTGATGGACCATTCTTTCCATGATCTTGCAAAGGCGATTTGTCAGAGTGATGGGTCTGTAGCTTTCTAAGAAGGATCGCGGTTTGCCCATCTTATGGATAGGAATTATGATGCCTGTCAACCAGGATTCAGCGTCCAGCCAAAGGTGATTGTAAAATTCCAGAAGAAGAGTCATCATATTTTCATTGAGATGCTGTATCATCGGCAGAGGGATGGAGTCTGGACTGGGGACTGATATTTTGGATGAATTAACGGAAGAGTGCAGTTCGCTCATAGAGAATGGAACAATGTATGCCTGTGAGTTGTCTGTCTGCAACAGATGCATGAGATGAAAGAGGAGTTGAATTTTGTTGATAAAAAGTGGCTAATACATCTAATTTTGATTTCAGGTCTGTTATGTAGTTATTATTGATGTGGAGGGTTGGGATGGTATTTGAATCGATGTCTTTCATTCTTCTTACTAAGTTCCATATGTGTCCCGCTATTGTGGAGGAATTGAGTGAAGAAGTGAGGCTTTTTCCAGTAGTTTTGAAGATTTTCTTTGATTGAGCTCTTTTTCATTTAAAGGTTATTACATTTTCGGTGGCGTTTGAATTTATTGAGTGCTTTTTTCCTCTCCTTGATTATTTGGGAGCATTCCTCAGACCACCAAGGGACTGGAAGTTTATTGTGATTAAGAAGACAAAGGGAGATGCGCTCTTGTGCTGCCTTTAGGATGTTGTTTGTAAATTCCTGAATAAAGGTTTCCCTCCCAGTTCGCTTTGGCAAGGTTCCATCTTGGTTTAGGGGATGAAGATTTAGTGGTTGTAGTGGAATTTAGTATGAGTGATGGCTTCCGAAAGCATCTGAAAGGATATCCCAGATGAGGGAGGGAGCAATTGAGTGACTGCATGGGTTAAGTCTAATGAGGAAAAAGAGCCCGAGGATGAACTTATGAAGGTGGATGAAGTATTATTAAGCTGTGATAGGTTTGACTGGTGAAGGAGGGTTTCTATTAGGGCTCCACGAGGGGTGATGTGGAAGGATCCCTATAGAGGATTATGTGCGTTGAAGTCCCCCATTATTAAGATAGGAGAGGGGAGTTTTTCGATTAGTTCTTTTAGGTGGACTCGAGAGCAGTTTGAATTTGGTGGAAGGTACAGGCAACAAATTGTTGTAAGGAAACTGAGAGTAATTCTGATTGCAACCACCTCCTAAGAGGAATGTAAATCGATGGTTTCGAAATCTAAAAATTTGTGTGAATAAATGGCAACTCCTCCCGAGGCTCTTGATTGATCAGATCTATTTTTGAAGCTTAAATTGTAGTTTTTTATGTTGAAGCGTTTATTATCCTTGAAATTGGTTTCCTGAAGGGCTAGGATCGATGGTCGGTATAAGTTGATCAACAAGTGAAGATCCTCATGCCTTGGGTAAATGCCATTCAGATTCCATTGGAGAATGGGCTGGAATTTTCTTTATGAGGTTTATTTGGAGCTTCTTGCTGTTCTATTGTTCGCAGGACGAGGATTAATGTCCATACCAAGGTCCGGGGGGGACAACTCCAGTATGGACTCGCTTAAAGAGTTGGGATTGGTTTTGTTGGAGCGAGATGATTTCTTTTTGTTAGTGTTTGGGGGATTAGAGGTATTGGGAATGTTAATTCTTGGAAGTTTTATTTGAGAGGGCTTGATGTTGTTTTGTGATTTTGGTGGTATAGTGTTTAGGTTTGAAGAGAGGGCTAGGGAGGATTTAGGTTGGGATGAAGGCTTTGGCTGGGAGAGGGGGATTGTCTGGAGAGGTAAGGATGGGGAGTATGACATTGGGTTGGGGGTGGGGTAGGAGAAATGGGGGAAGGCAGAAAATAGGGAAAAAGGAATGGAGGGGTCTGAGTTGATTATGTTGTACTGAGTCGACATAGTGACTTGAGTTGGTTTAAGACTTTTAATTACTGTGCTATAAGATAAGAAAAAGAAGGAGTTCATGCTTAAAAACTTTTTCTTTGCTTCGAAATATTAAATTTTTTTCAGAGGTTCTTATTTTTTGGATTTGGAACTCTTGTTTAAATTGAGGGCATCCTTTGTATTTCAGTGAGTGAGAACCCTTGCAATTTATGCAAGTTGGTGCAGAGAGACTCTGGGTGTAGTGCATGACCGCAAGATGGACATAGGGGGTCATGAGCACTTTTTACTGAGGTGTGGCCGAATCTTTGGCAATTAAAACATCTCATGGAGTTCTGGATGTACTGTCGAACTCTCAAGGAGTACCAACCGGCAAATATCTTGGGGGGCAGCAGAATCTCCTCCTCGGAGCAGTTGACTAGATCCTTGCATGTGATGATGCCCTTTATGGTATTGAAGGATTTATGGGGAGTAGATGTGACCTCTTGATTTAGCAATTGAGTTAAGTTTGCTGCTATATGAGATTGGTTTTCCTTCTTGACTTGTACTAGAAGCGATCCATCTGATAGTTTTCTGATTTCATCAAGTGAACCAATTTGAGCTAATAAGGCTTTGTGTAATATAAAAGGAGATGTGTTTTTGAAAGACCCATTTGATAAGTTCAATTTGAAATAACGATCATAAGTACAAGGTATTGGAGAATTTAGTTTTATTTTTGGGTTGTGTGATTCCCATGAGTGGCCTAGGAAATATTCGGTCGACCATGACAGAGCCTGGGTATTATGGCAAGGCTATGTACTGTCGGATTTCGTCCGGTGTCCGGCAGGAACCATTAAGGGCTCAAACTTGCTGAACCATACATCCCCTCGGCACGGTTTCTTCACACTTTGGGATTGCGAAACAGGCAACATAAGATGCGGATTGTTGAAAGGACGAGTACAAGACAATCACAAACATCACTCGGATTGAGGGGTCACTATAATTAGTCGCTTATGGATAGAACCTTAGGGAGTTGTGATAAATAACAACATTAACTTCAAGAAAATTTACTTGGCTTATTTGTTTTCTAACATCTAGTTTAATATTTAATGGCCAGTAACATAACACAGCAGTTATTATTTGATAACTATAAATTAATAACAATAAATTTTTCTGATTTTCATTGGTATCCATCCCGTATGCAATAAATTTTTTATCATGTAATTATACGTTATTCGAAAATGTACATATTGTACAAAATTTTAGTATATATATATATATATATATATATATATATATATATATATATATATATAATATATATATATATATATATATATATATATATTGTATAGTTTTAAAAGTATTATGAAAATTTTCCTTGTTTAAGATGTTGCACAAAATTTTAGCATAGCAAAAGGTATATGGGACTGACTGGATGGTAGAAATAATAAAAGGGGTGGTTGCATATATATACATATATATATATATATATATATATATATATATATATATATATATACATATATATATATATGTATATATATATATATATATTATATATATATGTATATATATTATATATATATATATATATATATATATTATATATATATTATATTATATATATATATATATATATATATATATATATATATTATATAATGTGTGTGTGTATATGTGGTACTGCCTTCATAGTAAGAAGGAAGTTGAAGGATAGGATAGTGGAGTTCAAACCAATAAATAAAAAGATGGCATACATAAGATTCGATACAAAGCCGGTCAAAACGTCCATACTTAATATATATGCACCGACAGAAAATGCACCTGATGAGGAAAATTCTATGAAGAACTAGAAATCCTCAAAGAAGATACCATATTGGTGGTAAGACACTTCAATGCGCAAATAGGTAAAGTGGGAGGTGAACATACTATACATCAGGAGACAAACAAAAACGAACAGAAATTATGCAGTATGGCAACCAGCACAGACTTGATTATAAGAAGTACAAAATTTAAACACAAGAAAGTACATAAAGTGACATGGACGGCACCAAACCAATTAGTACGAACACAAATAGACCACGTGTTAATAAACCGAAGGAGGGGGATTGCAGGACGTAAGAACGTCCAGAGGAGCCAATGCAGACTCCGACCACTTCTTAGTTGTGGCGGAGATAAAAACAAAAATTGAAAAAAGAAAATACCAAGCCGGAACAAAGAAAACAAATGGGATGTACAAAAATTAAATGAAGAACAAAAAAGAACCGAATATGAAGAATCCCTAAGTAGAAAGCTATTGATGCAAAAAACAGAAGAAAGCATTGAAAATAAATGGGGCGAACTGCAAAGATGCGTGAGAGAAGCAACGTAAGAAAGCATAGGGATAGAAAGAAACCATGAATTGAAAGAGTAGTTTAATGAAACATGTAAAAGAATGACAAACAAAAAAATAAATGGCAGGATAAAATGGTTGAAAACAAATAATATCGAGGATAGACGGAAATATGAAAGTATTAGAAAGGAATGTAATAAAGTAATTAGAAGAACAAAAAGAGAATGGATAGATGAACAAATCAGAGAAATGGAAACAGAAGGTCAGAATGTTAACACAAAACAGTTTTACAATAAGATCAAAATACAGAACAGAACTTATAAAGGAAAAGTTAGAGGAGAGACAGACAGAAGAAAAACAGTATAATATTATATGGGAGGAACATTTCAAGCACCTGTTAAACGAACAAATGCAGGAAGGACACTTAACCGAAGAAAACGAGCAACAAGAAAATGATTCTAGAACCAACAAGAAATGAAATAAAAGAAATAATACTAAGAATAAGAACGGAGAAATGCCAGGCAAAGACGGGATAAACATGGAATTGTTCAAATACGTCGGAGAAGAACTATGTGAAAGCATGTCCATGCTAATTAAACAGATATGGAAAGAAGAACGCATGCCACGTAATTGGAAAGAAGGTGAAATTGTAATAATACACAAGAAATGCGACCAACGAGTATGCGAAAATTATCAAGGAATTACTCTGCTCAACACCGCCTACGAGATTTTAACAACGATAATACACGAAAAAACTAAAATACGTAATAAAAAATGTAATAGGACAATACCAATGCGGGTTTATACAAGGAAAATCTACGGTAGATGTGGTCAAACAAGCATTGGAAAGAGCACAACAACATGCACTAAACTTGGAATTGCTATTCATTGTCTTCAAGCAAGCGCTTGATTCGGTTAAGAGAATGGATTAAGTGCTAAAAGAACGGGGAGTACCGAGCAAGATAAGACGACTGTGCATGATGACAATGAAGGAGACATTCGCCAATGTCAAAACACAGAAAGGAAGAAAACAAGATTTCGAAATTAACAAAGGAGTTAAACAGGGAGATGCACTATCGGCCACGTTATTCAACCTAATACTACAATATGTACTGAATCAAGGTACAATACAAACAAGGGGTAGCCAGATGGTGGCGTATGCGGACGATGTAGTAATTATTGCAAAAATCAGAAAATAATTAAGGAACTGAGAGAAATAAGCGTAACAGGAGCAAAAATGGGCTTGAAAATAAACGAGGACAAAACCAAAATAATGAAAAATGGAAAACAAAATGAAAGGACTAGAATAAACGAATATGCCTTTGAAAGAGTAGAGAAGAATAAATATTTGGAAGTGGCGCTGTATTGGGACGAGAAAATGGAAGTAAAGGAAAGATTAATAATAGCAAACAAGTTGTTCCATAGCAATAAGAAATTGTTAAGTAGTAAGATAATAAGAAGACACAGGAAGTTGAGGATATACAAGACAATCATACTCCCAAAACTAATGTATGCAATCGAAGTGATAAGCATAACAAACAAGAAACAAGAGGAAGACATGAGAAAAATTGAACGAAAGACATTGAGAGCGATCCTAGGGCCAATAAAAATATGTGAAGGAGTCTACAGAAGGAGGAATAATCAAGAAATGTTGGAAGAAGTAGAGGAAGACATAGTCAAATATATAAAACAGAAGAAATTTAATTGGCTAGAGCACATATGGAAAGCAGGCCCAGGAGCACCAGTATATGAAATACTTCAATGGGAACCATGACGTAGAAGGAGAGGTAGACCAAGAATAGGATGGCTGCAGCAGGTCAAGGAAGACATAGAGGCAGCAGGGATTGCAAACTGGAAGAAGACGTCTAACAGAAAACTTTGGAAACATCTGCGCAGAGAAATATAACAACAAGGAAAATGGGACTGATCAACCCATAAACTAGATCTAGAGAACCCAAAGGGTGGCCCTACCCCAAGAGGGGTGTTTCCAGGCCATTTATTATAATATATATCTATAATATATATAAAATGCAACGTCTCTCTGTCTGTCTGTCTGTCTGTCCGTTAGTGCGCTTATCACTGGAGAACCACTTATCCGATTTACGTACTTTTTTTTTAAAAACATACATATGTTCTCTGGCCAGGTTATAGGCTATATTTTATTACGATAGGTAGCATAGGGAATGAGCAGTGACGATAATAGTGAATGAAGTCGGAAAAAAGTTTGCCGCGCGTTCCCTTGCAATACACAACCTAAACCATTAAATTTGGAACAATATTATGTAGCAGAGAATATCTATAATCTATAATCTGTAATATATATAAAATGCAATGTCTCTCTGTCTTTTTGTCTGTCCATTAGTGCGCTTATCCCTCGAGAACCACTTATTCGATTTACGTGATTTTTTAAATTCATACATATGTTCTCTGACCAGGTTATAGATATATATTTTATTACATCTATAATATATATAAAATGCAACGTCTCTCTGCTGTCTGTCCGTCCGTTAGTGCGCTTATCACGGGAGAACCACTTATCCGATTTACGTATTTTTTTTTTAATTCATACATATGTTCTCTGGCCAGGTTATATAATAATAATAATAATCTATATAATATACCATATATAAAACGCAACGTCTCTTTGTCTGTCCGTTAGCGTGCTTATCATTCGAGAACCATTCGTCTGATTTACGTGTTTTTTTTTATAAAATACAAAGGGAATAAACATAGACGAAATGCTAATATGTAGTAAAAAAGAAGGAAGTTTAGCAGTAAGCTTGGTAGAAAGACTGAATAGATGGGGGGAATACTTTAAAGACACACCAAATGGAGATGAAAATGAGTTGAATGAGAAATAGGAAGCAAAATTAACTGAAAGGCAGGAGGGGACAAACAAACCCTGCAAAGAAGAAATAAGAAAAATACTCAGAACCCAAAAAAAATAAGGCCCCGGGTGGAAATTGTATAACAGCAGAACTGATCAAAGCTGGAGGACTAGATCTGGAAAATGAAATATGCCGGTTGGTGCAAGAAATATGGGAAACAGAAAAGATGCCAGTGAGCTGGAGAGAGTCGCTCAATTGTCCAATATACAAAAAAGGAGAAAAAAACTATAAGTGCTAATTATAGACCAATAGCCTTACTGGATGTCGTGTACAAGATAGTAGTGTTGACTATCAAAAACAGACTAGCAGAGAAAGCCGCGTCTATTCTGGGAGAGTACCAGTGTGGATTCAGGAAAAATAGATCGGTTACAGACCAGATATTTTCGATTAAGCAAATCCAAGATAATAGCTTAAAACAAAATTTGGCACTACACTTGATCTTTGTGGATTTCAGAGAAGCATATGACTCTGTAAATAGAGAAGGACTCTACAAGATAATGGAAGAACTAAAAATTCCAAGTAAATTGATTCGTATGGTGAGAATGACCCTGAATGACAGAAAATAGAGTGTTGGTTAAAGGCAACGTATCCGACAAGTTTAAGGTGAAGAGAGGATTAAGACAGGGGGATCCAGTGTCGACATGTTTA
>CM032449.1:100681871-100711871 GCA_019049505.1 Pachyrhynchus sulphureomaculatus | reverse complement strand
CAAAAATTAACAAAGAAAACGAACTATTCCGAACTGAGTCGATCTTTACATGAATTTGAATTTCAATATAGTCAATGTGAGCGAATAATTACATGCTTATTACTTGGATTAGCCGCAAGAAAAATTACTCTGTAGTTATTCGATAACTTAGGTACTGAAATCTCAGATAATTTTTTAATGATTAGTATGTATTTAAACGTCGTTGAAAACTCTTTTAGTATTTCCTAATGAAGATGAACGAAATACATACCTTTTAAATTAACACACTGGTGAAGGAGATTATTACTAATTATCGCATGAAGGGATTTATTTGTTTATTTTTTTAATTATTATGAATCAGGTATGTTTTCGAAGTAAATTAGCATAAATCAAAAGTATATTGATATCAAAATACTGTTGATTTATGCTAATTTACTACGAAGACTTACTTGTTTTATAATAATTGAACAGTCTCTTGTATAGTATAGCACCCTTATTAAGAAATAACGGTGGTCTGTTGTACAGGGTGAGTCAACGATAGAATAAAGTTCATTATCTTATTTGTTTCGGGAATGACGAAAAAATGTTAAATACAATAGTTTTAGGGAATGTTATGGTGCACAGTTTAAAATTATTTTTGAGTATACAGGGTACTTCAAAAAATCGTGGCCGATATAACATATGTTTTTTTTTTAAATGGAACATCCTATTTTCTAATTTATTTTTAAATTCGGCGTAAAATTTTATAACTTTTTTATTAATAATGTTATACACCTAAGCCTCTTTCTAATATTTCAATTTAAAAAAAAAATAGTAGTTTTCAGTTTTGTAAAAAATTGCCAGTGGCACCATTGTTTCTGAAGGTGGAATATGCATAATTGGTACGAGCGTTCTATAGAGATGAAAAAAAGATATGTGTAAAGAAATTTGAGTTAGATGCTACAGGGTGTTCAAAATAAATTTAAGTATTTCTACTATTTTAAATTGAAAAATCTCAAATTTTTTAAACGGCACACCCTGTATATTATTATTTTTTCTGATAGATTTTACAAAACCCACCAACTTTTATTAAGTATGTCATATACCTATTTCTAATAGTTTTCGATTTATTTTGAATTTTTCAATTTTTACCCTTGTTTTTAATACACTTACGCTATAACGTCATAGTTGCCAAGACAAAACAAAAATGTAGACATTGTCAAATTTTGACATGTCTATTAAGCAAGTAAAAATAGTTTAATTTGTTGTAGTAAGTGACGTATAAAGGTAATAGTTATGGATTTTCCTAAAACTGAATTAATTGATATGGTTTATATACTGGGTGAGGAGGAGGGAAAAAATTGTCTTTTGGCAGTAAGGCTTTACGGAGCGAAGTACCCTAATAGACGTATACCATCTAGAAAATCTTTTCAGTGCTTAATGGAACGGTTTGTTGGTAGTGGTAGCGTTGATTATACGAAACGAAAAATTGCTTTACATTGGTACATGCTACCAATAAGAAAAAAGAAATGGAGATTTTACTTCATGTTGAAGATAATCCCCAGGTCAGAAGCCGTCAACTAGCTGACTTATCTGACACATCCCAATCTACGGCTAATCGCACCATGAGAAAATACAAGTATCATCCCTTTCATATGGAACTACACCAAGAACTTCAAGACCGTAATTTTAAAAGACGAGTAAACTTTTGGCCGATCTACATTTTTTATCCAAAATAATGTTTTCTGAAGAAGCTACTTTTCGCAGTAATGGAGCAGTTAACAGCCATAACATGCATTATTATTCAACAGTTAATCCATTTTGGGTCCAGGAAGTTCAAAACCAAAACCACTGGTCCTTTAATGTATGGTGTGGAATATTAAATTTTCGAATTATTGGTCCATATGTTTTCCGCGAACCGCTTAACGGGCCTAGATATCTAAATTTTTTGCAAAACGAATTACCCCAGCTCCTTGAAGAAGTTGAAAATTTTGAAATTGAATAAATGTGGATTCAACAAGACAGAGCTCCTGCTCATTACCGGGATGTTTGGGAATTTTTAAACGAACGTTACTCACAAAAATGGAACGGTAGGGATGTCATTCATTCAGTGGCCCCCTCGATCATATGACTTAACACGTTTAGATTTTTTTTTGTGGGCTACATTAAAGATCGTGTTTATGTGAATCCCCCTACAACACCAGTAGGTATGGAAAATAGGATATGGGATGCGTGCATGACAATAACGCCCTTTATGCTAAGGAAAGTGAAGAAAAATATGGTAAAACGACTAAACATGTGTATTCAAGTAGACATGTATATTTTTGAACATTTATTACGTCATAATAATTAATCATTAGATAAGTTAAACTATATTAAAATTATTATTAACTATTTGTTTATGTTTTCACAATAGCGTAAGTGTATTAGAAACAAGGGTAAAAATTGAAAAATTCTAAATAAATCGAAAACTATTAGAAATAGGTATATTACATATTTCATAAAAGTTGGAGGGTTTTGTAAAATCTATCAGAAAAAATAATAATATACAGGGCATGCCGTTTAAAAAAAATTTGAGATTTTTCAATTTAAAATAGTCGAAATTCATAAATTTATTTTGAACACCCTGTAGCATCTAACTTAAATTTCTTTACATATATCTTTTTTTCATCTCTATAGAACGCTCGTATCAGTTATGAGTTTTCCACCTTCAGAAACAATGGCGCTACTGGCAATTTTTTACAAAACTGAAAACTAGTATTTAAAAAAAAAAAAAAAATTGAAATATTAGAAAAAATACTAGGTTTAGGTATATAACATTATTAGTAAAAAAGTTATAAAGTTTTACGTAGAATTAGAAAATACGATGTTCCATTTAAAAAAAACATATATTATATAGGCCACACTTTTTTGAACTACCCTATATACTCAAAAATAATTTTAAACTGTGCACCTTAACATTTCCTAAAACTATTGTATTTGCCATTTTTTTTATCATTCCCGAAACAAATGAGATAATGAACTTTACTCTGTCGTTGACTCACCCTGTACAATAAATATTATTTGCCTATAATAACCTTCTAATGATAGGTATATTTATTTTTTGTGATATTTTATTACGCCAATTTCATTACTTAAAAACTTATTTATTCTCAAGTGTTATGCCTGACATTTTAAAAATAATAAATGGAAATTGAAAACAGAGAAAAGATTTCAAAAAAGTTATTATTTTTTTTTGCTTTAACCACGTGAAATATAGTATGAATATCTAGTGGAGTTAGCCATTTTCGTGCAAACTAACGATATCAGAGGTTAGGGAAGTTTGAGACTGTGCGGAGGTATGGTTATTAATTGTATTGTATTTTTTTTGTTTTTTTTTTAGAAATAAAGAAAATATGCGCCGTACGTGTTTTCTTTTTGTATCAAATTCAAAAGTTAATTGCTTCGAGAAAATATCAAGTTAACTGTACTAATTTTTGTGCTTAGTCGTTTATCATTACTGATGTTATTACTTAGGTTAAGGAACCTGAATAGTTTAGAACGCAAAAAGCCTCAGATATCTGAGAAGTAGGTACTATATATCAATGTATTGTCAATGGGTTTTATATAATGCTCTGTTGCATGTTAGACTTTAACCTTATATTTTTCTTATCTGTATTTATCATTTACTATTTATTATTTTTATTATATTTCATTACTATTATATAATTTCATCCACTTAGAGTCACCGATTGCAAATGATTTTATATGTTAGGTATGTACATGAATGTAGATATCTATCTTCTAAATTTACTACTAAAGTACTAACACCAGGATCTGGGTTACATGAAAGAATAGCAGGGCTGTCAAGAGCCCACTTTTAGCTAAATGGTGCCCTGGTCCTAGTATTTATAATCAGCATTTTTGTATTATATGGTATATTGGAATTATATATATATATATATATATATATATATATATATATATATATATATATATATATATTATATATATATATATATATATATATATATATATATATATATATATATATATATATATATATATATATATATATATATATATATATATCATTGAAAATAAATTTTTGGGTTTTTAAATTTTCATCAATTCTGAATATACCAGTTTTCTCAAAAAGGACAAGTAAGCAAGCTTTTGAGTCTTGTTAATGCATACCATTTTTCTGTCAATATTATGCGCGTTATGAAATATCAGCAAACAGATCTCTTGGTCGCTTGTTATTCCCTTGTAAAATCATATGAAAAACTGTATTTTGTACAGTAGTCTGGAAAATACATTTTTTTTAACTAAAGTTATTCAAATTTGGTTAGAGCAATTTCTACAAATAGTGATGAATTTTATGCATTTAAAACAAATGTGTCACTTTACATAATATTTGGAGTTTATTGCGAGAAAAATAAAACATTAAAATTGTTTGGTAACTTTTTGCAAATAAGTAACTATGTTATGTCTCATATTTACAAGGAACAGAGGTTAAAGGTAACAATTAAATAAAATTGGTAATGACTGTTTACCGTAATATCCATATCTCATTCTATTACAACACATTAATGAGCTACGCATGTTCATGTAAAAATTGCATTTCTTGCTGCAGCATAGTTATGCCATTTTTAAGAACTTACGTAATCATTAATTTGAATATCTATAAAATAATAATTACTTTATTGCGAAGGTATCGCTGGCAAAATATTTAACATACGAAAAGGACACGAAATTTTTTAATGGGATAATATTTTTTCGTAAACGACAAATAATTATTTTAATAGTAGCACTTGTTATATTTCTACATTCACATGTTTCCCAATTATTACCTAATATATTTGCATGTATAATGTCTACATATTTAGTTGATAATTTTTTTTGTTCATAAAAATTCTTCCTCATTTGAGTGAATTCACTTCTTACCTCGGTTTGGTACGGTAAGTTTTTACCTACGTCCTCGAGTAAGCGGTCAAGTGAATCCGGAGCGAGGCAGGTACCAAAGTGCTTCGTTCTTGTTTAAAGTGCCTTGTTTTTTGTTCTAATTGGATTTTAAGCTTTTAACCTGCCTTGGATTATCTTAAGGAGCTCATCGCCTTTCTAAAGAAGATGCTTCAAGCAAAAAAGCAGCACTTGCTAAAAAAGAACTTGCCAGAAAAGATAAAACTTCTATCTCTGTATCATCACTATCTTCTGCTGCTACCCCCCCCACCCACTCAAATCAAGCTTGCTTCTTACCCCCCTCCCACCCACTCATACCAAACCAGATATTCAACCGCCCGTTCCGATCTCCTAAGAAAACTCGCCCAGCCACCGAACACCTCGGCTACCAGACCCGCCACTCATAAAGTAAATCTAATTGTCCTTCGTGACAGACAAGGCACTAACTGCCGCGAGATGCAGTCATCGTATCCGAGAAAGTTAAACCTCACCTGAGAACCTCTCACCAGATTTTTGGATAACCAGAAAGAATTTTACCATACGTTCCAACTTCCCGAGGAGAAATCCAATCACATCCTTCTCAGAGACGTCCTCGAGACCGAGGACGTAAAAGAGATCTCGAATACCAAGGGCATTTTTCCAAACGTGTTACCAGCTGATACTAGAAGTCCGGTGACCCTATACCTGATGCTCAAACAAGACAAGACAATTTTCGCCCTTGTCGCCGTGTGCGACAATTTAATAAGAGTTGAAACACGCAGTCTTTCATCTGCCAGCTTTTCGGGCTCTCCTCCCTCCATTGCCGAGCTCCCCCTAAGAGCGTATAATGTGGTAAAGGATACTTGTCCTCCACATGCACTAAATCCAGGGAAGCCCCGGCGTGTTGTATCAACTAGATCCATCCTCCTATCCTGGATGCCCCAAACACCATACATAGTAGACCAACGTTTCGTCTCCTGAAGCCTTAACTTGGGACAAGCAAGATAATTCCAAACCTGCTACTTCCCCATCCTTAAAACTTTGGAGACGTTGCCATTCAGCAGCTTTTTAAAAGCATGTATGATCTGCAACGCCAGTTCTCCACTCTTATGCCCTTTCTTAACCCTTCTGTTCAAGTATAAGTAAACGTCCAAATAAAATTAAACCGACGATCTCTTCAAATTCTAACTTGGGACGCTAACAGCATCATTCCAAAAAACACGAGCACCCACATTTCTTCCAAGTGCAAAGTATCAACATTGTAGTAATCCAACAAACCTTCCTAAAAACCCAGCCATCGTTTCAAAATCCCCAACTTCATAGTTCACAGGGATGATAGAATCAGTGCCCCTGCGGGGACATCATAATCCTAATCAAACAATCCTTAAACAATCTTCATCCAGCGCTATAGCCGTTTTCATGGATAACAATACTTCTATCCATTCCTCTTCTGTCTACTAACAAAATGGGAACAACCACCCAGTTGACTCTGTACACTATCATTTGCTTCTCGGCCCCAACAAAGAAAGGTCAGTCCTGGTGACGACTTCAATGCCACGAACATTCACTGGGGACACCTAGTTACGAACGAAATTATTCACAATCGACTACTCTTCAATATGATTACCACAGACGAGATTACTTTCATAGGCCACGGAAGGCCCTACTTTCTTGATTTTTTCCTGGTTAGAAACGTCCACCACAATATCACTATCCTCCAAGAGCTCTCTTCTAACAATTGACCAGTCATTCTTACTCTGGGCGACTCAGCCGACCGGACTAATGACATTGTCACCTCCACCTTCACTGACTGGGAGCACCTTCACAGGCTTTTAGACTTTGGACATTGCCCCAATTCCCACTATTTCCACCACAAGAGACCAGGACAATGCAATTAATAAATTGCCTGCAGAGATCGAGATGGCACTCGCCCAGGCCACCGTCACCAGGGTCGAGCCCGCCATAATCCCAGGCAAACTTCCCCATATATCAAAGAACAGATACGGTAGAAAAACCGTCGATTGAGGAAAGCCATCCGCATTGGCAACCTTTACCTCCGGCTTGCAAACTGTGTAAATGAACAAGTTAGGGAAATCCTTTTTCAATACTACAACAGCAGATGGAGTTCAAAGCTGCAATCTCTCAGTTTCCAAGACAATGGCCTTTGGCATTTGCCTGAGCCCTTTTCAGTAACACTTTCAGTTTAATCCCTACAATTTCTCACGCTGGAACCATTGTTGTCACTCCTCAAGATACAGTTCATCTTTTAACAGAAATGCTAGAAGACCCGCCCCAATCCCCCAGCCTGCTCCAAGCTTGCCCGAGACCAGAGGGTGGCCTCCACTATTCAGATCGTCAAACAGCCCTAGCAAAAACTTACTTCCCAACCCATTCAGCCACTCAAACCATCATCAACTCATGTTCAGTCCTTAAAGGTCCAGAGCTCAAGAAAATCAGCGTCAAAGCACTGAAAAGATTCCCCAAGAAGCAGGTTACCGAAGCTACTAATATTATTAACAGTATCCTGAGACTCTGCTACTTTCCACTCTTTTGGCAGAAAGCTGAGATCATCCTAAATAGGAAACCTGGCACTCCTTTTTACCAGGGTAGTAACTATCGGCCAATTAGCCTGCTTTTTTACCTAGCAACTGTGTCCGAGAAAGTTATACTCGAAATTATCCGAGCCAAAACTTCAGAGCTTAGAGTCATCCCAAACGGGGAGTTGGGGTTTCGACCCTCCTACCCCACTGTGTATTCTACCACCACATCGTTAATACCTTCAATCGCTAACTCCAGGTTGGAGTTGTCTTTCTTGATATTTCCAAGGCCTTCGACCTTGAGTTCATCGGTTACAGCTATATCACAAATAACACGTGACTGATCATCTCCTTCCTCTCGGACCGTTCATTCCAAGTTCGAGTCGACCAGACCACCTTCAACGTCAAGCCTATACGAGCCCGAATTCCCTCGAAGTTTCACAAATTCTTTTTTCTTTATTTGTTATGGATTTTCATTCTCTACACTCCTAAGAATTATTCGAAAATAATTTTTTAAGAAAATTTCATTCCATTACAAAGCACGAAATGTGACCTAGCGTCGGATTGGAATCTCTACCTATCTTCAGTCACTGTCTGCAATATTACTCAGTCAATTTTTAATATATTTTAACTTTTTTTTAAATCTTAATAATTACTTTTTCTACAAAATGTCCAAAGGTTTTTTTTTTAATTTTTCTAATAGGCAATTTTTTATAAATAATTACGCATATATTTTTTGGTCGAAAATTGCATACTAAAGTTTGAGCCACCGTAAATTTTTCATTTTTGAAAAGAAAAACTCCTTCGATAATTTTTAACTACTACATTATTATTAAGAAGGACTATAAAGAAAGGGGGAAAACCAAACACAAAGCCTTGGTTCAAAGAAGAAGTTAAGACATTAGCTGAAGAAAAAAGAAAATCGTACCTACAATACAGATCCAATGCTATAACATACAATGATTATAAAAATGTAAGAAACAGGGTCAACGAGAATCTCCAGAGAATCAAAAGAGAGCATTGGGAGAAATTTTCGAACGATATGGAACATGATCTGTACGGAGGACAAAAAAAATATAGAATCTACTGAGAAATAGAAAAAAACCAATAAATGAGTATATACAAAATACAAAAATTACGATGGAAGAATGGGAAAGATATTTCGAAAAACTCTATAGTAGTCCATCAGAAACCAATTCATTAACACAGGAAATACAGCATGAAGATGAAAATGTTGCCCAACCAAATAGGACCATTTCCTTGAATCAAATACAGCACATCGCAGCGAAACTAAAACACAGAAAAGCCCCGGGCATGGATGAAATTAAGAACGAAATAATCAAATATGGAGGTGATAAATTACTAGAAGAATTACAGATTTTCTTTAACAAAATACTCACAGCCAAGATTATACCATCCGAATGGAAAGAAAGCATCTTGATACCAATTTTCAAAATAGGAGAAAGGACAGATCGAAAAAACTATCGAGGTATCAGCTTAATGAGTGCGGTTTTAAAATTGTTCACTAAAATTTTAGCAGAAGAAATAATGTTAACCGGAATCTGTGAAGAACAGCAAGGGTTCAGAAAGAACAGGTCTACTATAGACGCCATATTTATAATCCGCCAAATTACCGAAAAAGCCATAGGGTTTAATAAGATAGCTTTTATGTGTTTCATTGATCTTACCCAGGCATTCGATAGAGTACTGTTAACTGATGTCATAACCCTACTACAAAAAAGAGGAATTCACCCGAATATAATAAAAACTATCGAAGATCATCAACAACCACACATATGTAAGAGTGGCAAATAAATTAAGCAATAAAATACCTATGACAACCGGAATCAGACAAGGAGATAGCCTAAGCCCAATTTTATTTAACATCATAATGGATGAAATAATAAACGAAGTAAAGAAAACTGGGAGAGGATATCGATTGGGAGACAAAGAAATAAAAATAATATGCTACGCCGATGATGCAGTAATCATATCAGAAGACGAAGATAACTTACAGAGACTCCTACATAAGTTCCAACAAACAGAAAAAGTGTTTAATATGCAAATATTTGTAAAGAAAATAAAATCCCCTACAATATCTAAAGAACCGAAAAGATGCAAACTCGCGATTTATGATCAGAGTGTAGAACAAGTGATGTCCTTCAGATATCTAGGGGCAAACATAACAAGTACCAGGAACCTTAAAGAGGAAGTAAAAGCTCAAACAACAAAGGCATCATTAATATCAGGATACTTAAGAATTATAATTTGGAAAAACAAATATATGAGTACCAGGAGCAAAGTAAGAATATACAAAACATGCGTAAGACCGATCATGACGTATGCGATAGAAACCAGAGCGGAGAACACAATAACAAACCGACTCCTAAGAACAACAGAGATGCGAACACTTAGATCGATAATAGGACATACCTTATTTGATTGGAAGAGATGTGAAGAAATAAGGGAAATGTGCGAAATACAGGATGTGGTGAGATGGGCAAGGAATAGGAGAAGAGAATGGAGAGACCATGTGGACAGAATGCCAAATGACCGGTTGGCTAAGGTTGCAAAAGAGAAGCGACCAAACACACCTCGACCGCTTGGAAGACCATCAATAAGATGGTATGAGAGCTGGTCTTCATCATCGCAATTGTTTCTGGGAAACCTTTGAAGTGAACACAGGACATGGTCCTAACGTAGGAAGAAGAAGAAAAAGAAGAAGACCTTATTTTACAAGATTAATTTTTATTTTTGCGGGTTGGATTATTTTTCGTGAAGTTATTCTGCAGACAAGGAGGCAACATAGTTTTCATCACTGGTCCAACAATTGAAACATATTAAAAAAAAAAAAAAAATTCTGATAATTTAAATTACAATACAAATATTGTATTATTCACTTAATCTTCTTCTTCTTCTTCCTAAGTTAGGACCATGTCCTGTGTTCACTTCAAAGGTTTCCCAGAAACAATTGCGATGATGAAGACCAGCTCTTATACCATCTTATTGGTGGTCTTCCAAGCGGTCGAGGTGTGTTTGGTCGCTTCTCTTTTGCAACCTTAGCCAACCGGTCATTTGGCATTCTGTCCACATGGTCTCTCCATTCTCTTCTCCTATTCCTTGCCCATCTCACCACATCCTGTATTTCACACATTTCCCTTATTTCTTCACATCTCTTCGGGTCAAATAAGGTATGTCCTGTTATCGATCTAAGTGTTCGGTGTTCGCATTTCTGTTGTTCTTAGGAGTCGTTTTGTTATTGTGTTCTCCGCTCTGGTTTCTATCGCGTACGTCATGATCGGTCTTACGCATGTTTTGTATATTCTTACTTTGCTTCTGGTGTTCGTATATTTGTTTCTCCAAATTATATCTCTTAAGTATCCGGATATTAATGATGCCTTTGTTGTTTGAGTTTTTACTTCCTCCTTAAGGTTCCTGGTACTTGTTATGTTTGCCCCTAGATATCTGAAGGACATCACTTGTTCTACACTCTGATCATAAATCGCGAGTTTGCATCTTTTCGGTTCTTTAGATATTGTAAGGGATTTTGTTTTCTTTACAGATATTTGCATATTAAACAATTTTGCTGTTTGTTGGAATTTCTGTAGGAGTCTCTGTAAGTTATCTTCGTCTTCTGATATGATTACTGCATCATCGGCGTAGCACTCATTAAGCTGATACCTCGATAGTTTTTTGGATCTGCCCTTTCTCCTTTTTTGAAAATTGGTATCAAGATGCTTTCTTTGCCTTCGGATGGTATAATCTTGGTTGTGAGTATTTTGTTAAAGAAAATCTGTAATTCTTCTAGTAATTTATCACCTCCATATTTGATCATTTCGTTCTTAATTTCGTCCATGTCCGGGGCTTTTCTGTTTTTTAGTTTCGCTGCCATGTGCTGTATTTGATTCAAGGAAATGGTCCTATTTGGTTGTGCAACATTTTCATCTTCATGCTGTATTGCCTGTGTTAATGAATTGGTTTCTGATGGACTATAGAGTTTTTCGAAATATCTTTCCCATTCTTCCACAGTAATTTTTTGTATTTTGTATATACTCATTTATTGGTTTTTTTTCTGTTTCTCAGTAGATTCCATATTTTTTTTTGTCCTCCGTACAGATCATGTTTCATATCGTTCGAAAATTTCTCCCAATGCTCTCTTTTGATTCTCTGAATATTCTCGTTGACCCTGTTTCTTACATTTTTATAATCATTGTATGTTATAGCATTGGATCTGTATTGTAGGTACGATTTTCTTTTTTCTTCAGCTGATGTCTTAACTTCTTGTTTGAACCAGGCTTTGTGTTTGGTTTTCCCCCTTTCTTTATAGTCCTTCTTCCAAATGCTTCTTCTGCTGCTTCTAGCATATTAGTTTTTTAGTTTTGTCCATGCCGTTTCTACGTCATCGGACTCTCGAATATAATTTGTGGCTATTTTTTTTCTGTTAACCTTTGTTGAGATAAATATTTGGTTGAGTCGTCGGATAGAGATTCTATATTGATTTTGCTTATTTGTTCGACGGGTTCGCTACGAAGTCGTTGCATGGTTGTTCGTATTTTTGCTATTAAAAGATGGTGATTCGTTCCAGCATTGGCGGAAGCTAAAGTTCTGACGTCCTATATTCTTGTTGGATGAATATTTCTATTTGTGATTACGTAATCAATTGTTGATCTTTGTCCACGTGTATTTTCGAAGGTGTATTTGTGTTGTGGTTTATGTGGATAAAAGGTGTTTGTTAATTCTAAGTTCATTTTGTATGCATAGTTGTATCATTTGTTCACCACTATCGTTTATAGTTTCTTCGTTGAATCGATTTTTGATGCCAGGTATAACTTCATTACCAATTCTTGCATTAAAATCCCCTAGAACTATTATTTCATCATCACTAGGTATGTCGTCTAAAACTGTTTGTAGGTTCTGGTAAAATAGGTCTATCTCCGTTTGAGGTTTGCTGGTATCGGGTGCATATATACTTATTATGTGTGTTGATCTTGATTTTTGTAGTTCGATCGTCACTTGTAGTAGTCTGTCGTTAATATATTTCGTTTTGCTGACTTGGTTTTCAAATCTTATTCACTTAATAACCTTTAAAATATATTTTTTTTAAATATACGTACTTTTTGCAGCCCCTTATTCAACATCTTTACCGCCGACATTCCTAAGTCAGACCAGATCATCCTGCTCATGTATGCCTATGACACCGCCACCACCAATGGTACCAGGATCATCATCAGCCGCTTTCAGTGCCATCTCAATATGTTACCTGGTTCGAACATGTGAGAATACTAATCAACCCAGCCAAAACCGAAGCGATCATGTTCAGCAAATTGTCTAGCCATATGCCGGGAAGCCTCACCCTTCAAGGTACCAAACTCCAATGGACCCACAGCATCAAATACTTGGGTCTCCACTATTACAAGCGGCTAGCATGGAAGAACCAGGTCATCACCTTCACCACCAAAGCCAATCAGCTCCTCGGTAAGCTAAACCCTCTTCTAAATAGATCAATTAAATTGTCAACACGCAACAAGTTGACAATTTACAAAATGATCATCAGAGCCAGTCTTACCTATATCAGTCCCACATGGTGTCAAATGTCACGCACCCACAGATTCACCTTCCAGTCCCATGGTTCGTCCGTAATACCGGATTCATCGAGACTTTCATACACATATAACGCCCACAATCTGGTAATTCCTGAGCAACCCTCAGCTCAATTTCCTGGATAAAGCCACTTACCGCCCCAACCTCACAGTCGGAAACGCCTGTGGACATCCACCCAACTCCAGACATTACTACCTAAGACCTTTTGACCTCCTATCACAGGATTAGCTTTAAGTTAATGTTAAGTTTAATTTTAAGATTATACTTATGAAATATCTTACGTTCTAATATCGTAAGTTCTCTCTCACTATAGTACATTTATATAAAAACCCGTTTCTTAGGGAAAGTTATTTAGGTTACTGAAATGTAAATATCTTAAGACACAAATGTATAATCATGATTAGTTCACCTCATTGTGTAAGAGTTAGAGGCTTAACCTCTCTAACTGTAAATAAAATATTTTAGATTCTCTCATTTAGTCTTTTAGCGTTTGCTCTGCTATTGAAATTAGTACTGAATCTTATAAATTACTATCCGTCTCTGCGGCTCCGCTCGCGTAGACTTGATTCACTATTATCGTCACTAGTTATTCCGTATGTTACCTAACGTAATAAAATATATCCTATAACCTGGCCAGAGAATATAAAAAAAGTACGTAAATCGGATAAGTGGTTCTTGAGTGATAAGCGCACTAATGGACAGACAAACAGACAAATGGAGAGGCGTTGCATTTTATATATATTATAAATATAGTAGTAGTAAAGTGACTTCAGCATAATATTTTAATACATCAGCATCAAAAATTTAGTGTGGTGTCAACAATTGATAAACAATTGTAAAAATAAAAAATAATTGTAATACAGGTTTTTTAGTATTCGATATTGTGACTAAACGTTAGATATATTTAAACATACATATTCAAAATACAAACCTGTTGCATTTCTGTATTCGGATATTCCGTCAGCTATTGCTAAAACCACTTGGCTGATATGGTATAGATAACTTTAATAAGCTATTCAGACATGTTAATGTTTAGATATTTGGTCTTGAAGGATGACCTTTTTTCTTCATAAATTTTACTTAATTATTGAATATGAAGTTGGAAAAATACTTTTAACAAAATTTATCATTGGCATGTTTCTAGCTTTATAACACATTGATGAGAATTAACAGGACGCAATATTGCCAACAAATTGTCTTGTAAAGAACTTGTTCAAAAAATATTGACGCAAAGGTGTGAATTAAAAAAATTGGATTAAAGACACGTACATGTTTTGTACATCAATTCTACATATATTTAATGGTATAATTAAGGTAAAACTTACAATCAATTGCTCTATTTTTATTTCAACTTCAATTTTTATGTTAATTTATTGCAGTTTAAATGAAACAATATTAGATTTTTAGGCAAAGGTGCCTTAAAATAAAACTAACCGGTTAAGTGCAAGTTATTTACTTAATTTTTAAGCGCTTTGGAGCAATTTAAATGGGCTCTGAATTTGTAAAATCCACATTAAATATGGTACACTCCTAAGGATATGAAATTTTGAATAAGCATTTTGACTTTGTTTGTGTACCTCCTATTTTCCGTAAAACTGAAAGAAGCTTAAAAGTCTTAGGTAATTTCAAATCAGAAATATCTAGAAAATCCACAAAAAATAAAAAATATATATAAAGAATGGTTAAATTGATTATTCCCGTATACATACCTATTATGGTATGCATAAAACTAAAATGTATTATTTATTGCAAATTTGGTAATATGAGCAAATACGACTTTGTAATAAATATATTTAATATATAACTTTACTAGTTTACGTTTATTAGTATAATTAACATTTTATAACTGGAAATTCTAGTGTTTATTACACTGAAATATTTACACTTAATCAAAACCTTGTCTTTGAATAAGCTCTCGGTTAATTAAATTTAGTAACATAACATAATTGAATTATAGATCATAAAAAATACAATAAATCCTGCCTGTCGGAGTGAGATTAAAATTTTAAAATCTGGATAACATGTGTAAACTTTAAATGAATTATAAAGTAGATCCAAAAGTTTTTTTGTTTTCATTAGTTATTTGTAATAAAAAAAGTCCGTTTTTTTGCAGTTAATTTTGACTTTGTTCAAATGAACGTAGTGTATTTTGAAGATCACAAATACAAAGCTAAAGGGGTTTATAAAAAGATAGAAATTATATATTTTAAAAATGGGTAATGTATTTGTAGGACCGTTCTATTAAAATATTTTAAAAAAGTATAAGCCTCTGGACTTTTAAATACTAAGGAAGTCCCAATATTTTTAAGTACTATGTATTGGTAAGAGTTTAAACATCTTCAATTATCGTTAAGTTTTTCTTCTTGAGAGAAAATTATTTCAATTTTTAGAAATGCTCTTAAAGTGCATTTTACGCAGGAACACATTTTCATTGCTACTACGCAATGTAACGTAAAATTCTGATTTTATAAATTTTAAAATGTTATTCTCATTATTGTTTGAAATATTTAAAAAATTCCAAAATACTATTCCAAAATTCTACATCTTGGCAAGGAAATATTGGCTCCACGTTCACAATTACTTTTGTCTCATGTTTATGGGGTCAATACGATCCTAAGAAGGTGTCAAACACTCTATATAAAAACAATGGCGATAAATCCTTAAAATTTAGTGAATCTAAAATTAGTCCAATGCTCAATAAAATAATTTTTTTCAAATTGATAAACTTCGCACTTTTTAGTCCGATTAATTCGAACTGAAACTGGACCCGTTTCATACAAAACATTTTTACTGGTCAGGTAATAAGTTTTGAAAGCGGAAATGAAATTAGATGAATCAATAAGTCGAAATACATTTATTCTTCAGTATAATCTCCCTTAATAATATATTTTTTCTAGCGATATTCCAATTCGTTTAACCCATCTCTGAAGTGGTCTTCTGGAAGACATTCAAAATACCAATCTACGGATGCTATCACCTCATCATTTGTTGAAAAACGCTTCCCACGTAGAAATTCTTTAAGATTGGGAACAGATGGAAGTCAGACGGAGCTAGATCTGGCGAGTAGGGTAGATGTTCCCACAATCCGTGCTTTAATCCGATCAGTTTTGCCATTGCTAAAGCACCTCTGTGAGCAGGTGCATTGTCATGATGAAAGATGATTTTTTTCTTCTGCAAACCGGGCTTTTTTTTTACGAATTTTCTTATCCAGCTGGTCAAAAATATTTTATTAATACTCTCCTGAGATTGTTTTACCGGTTTGAAGGTAATCAATTAACAAAATTTCTTTTGTATCTCAGAAAATTGATGCTATAATTTTTTTGGACGACTTCGATCACTGGCTGCTTTGGAGCTGAACAACCGGGCTCAGTCCACTGTGCGATTTGTTGTCGCAGTTCAGGATCATACTAGTAAACCCAAGTCTCATCCATAGTTATAAATCGATGCACAAAATCAATTTTATTCTTAGTGAAACGAGCCAAATGCTGTCGTTGAATGTTTCTCTCGAGTGCGTTTTTGTTCCGATATTAACAAATGCGGCACCCATCTTGTGAATAGCTTCCTCGTACCCAAAACATTAGTTAGAATCTTATGTACTGATCAATGCGAGATGCTTATAGCCTCAGTTAAATCATTCACGGTTAATCGACGGTCTTCCATTATCATATCTAATATTTGCACAACAGTTTATTCAGTTGTAGCAATTTGTGGACGTCCTGAACGTGAATCATTATTGACGCTTGTACGACTACGTTTAAATTCGAGTCCATTTATGAACAGTTTGAAATTGAGGAGCAGACTCCTTTAACACTTTCACTAGTTTTGCATGGATTTTAGTTGCCAATAAACCTTCCAAAACAAAGAATTTTATCACTGCACAATATTCGATTTTTTCATTTTGAAAAAACACTTAAAACACGTCTACTTTAACAGGCTGATAAATAATGAATGACTTGGCAGATCGACTTGAAATTTAGGGTGTGTTCATATGACAGATGAAGCTTCAAAAATGGTTCTCAATATTTGGTTCAAGTGATACTCCATAGGTGTCGCTTTCAAAACTTATTGACTGACCTGATATATATTTTATTGCTTTGGCTAGGTATGCGTACGTTGCAAATATTGTATAGAGTAGAAGAGAACAATAATGCAAAATTTGAAAATATTTGTTATTATCTCATTTCGTTGCTTTTAACAGTTGAAATAAATTCAGCGAAAATCTCTAAACACGTTTTCAGTAATAATAATAAACGAGCGTTGTGTTTATAGTACAAGCATATACAGAAAAATATATAGTGACTTACACACTGCCCTGCCTGAGCAACTTGTTAAGAGTGATTCACGAATAAAGTGATAAAATCAGAACAATACGGCAGAGTGGTTGACACAGTCAACGCTTAAGAGCGCTACCTGCTTTTAAGCGTTGACTTTGTTAACCACTATGTCGGCTCGAAAGCTGCTGTGTCAACAATTCGTTGTATCCTACCAACGTACTTCGTAACTTCTGGGATAAGTACCAGTTGATTCCGTTCTCTTGTTTGTCAACCCTAGCCAGACTGACGAGCCGTGATACGGCGAAACGCATCTCAGGATGGATTTGACGGACAAAAGAACAGCTAGTAAACTGCTGAAATATAGACTTCTGTCTATTTTCAATTGCTTTACAATAACTAAAACAATACATTTATACGCAATGTGCCTTACATACACACGGCTAATGCGTAAGTCTTTAGTAGTTTTTTGTAAAAGTTGGCGAATGTAGATTTATAGAAGTATTAATTAGCTCAGTAAAACATGTTAAAACCTATGTTGCTTCGAATCTGGGAAAACAATTTAGATTTTAAGTTTTTTGAGCTTTTTCAATATAATGCTACCTTTAAGTCTAATTCAATAATAGAGATTGTAGTTCATACAATTTTTGTCACAGAATTAAGCGATTCACGTGGGTCTTAAATTACGGCGGATTGGCCTCGGCGGCAAAGAGTCAGGTATCGTTCATTCAAGTAGGATGAATTCCTCATATAAACTAATTTTTGAAGAAAACTGAAAAGCTGATGCTCATATAGATATGTTGTATTAGACCAATGTGTATTTTTCTGGCACTCTAGAAGGAATTGCGCAGGCTACATCAATCGAAAGATTTTTTCATAACCTTCGATATTTTTGACAGTAATGCCCTTCGTCGGTAGTTGTTTGACATGGTCGCTCTGCCATTTTTGGGTATTGGCTGAATCCAGCTCTCTTAAGGTATGTTTTATGACATGGAAAAATCAAAGAGAGTTTGAACTATTGAGGTGGCGTTGAAGTTTGGTTTTAAATCTTTGATTATGTTGCTTTTTGGTTTTGCAAATCATTTGCATCTGTTTCTAGAATTAAAACAGATCTAATGATTTAGCTACGGCTTCCTTGCTTGGGGGGATGTGAGCTCCTAAGCCAGCTAATATGACGTTAGGAACGTCCTTAGTACACAAGAGTCAGAGATGAAATAAAAGTCGAACCACGGGAAAACAGATTTTGGTTTAAGCGCTCCTTTGTCCCCAATTGATATAACACAGGATGTTAAAACGAGCTTGTGGTCTTAAAAACCAAACGTCAAATTTAGAGTTATGCTGTAATTCATCGGATTAGTGGTAAAGAAAAGGTTAAAAAGATTTTCGAACTCCTCATCATGGTCTAGAATCGGTGTTGGTTTCGGTAGGTTAAGCTACGTAAGGACACAACTAATTTCGAATTATTCAACCTCAGGACCTTAGTCGTTTGAATCCCTAAGTCGGTCGGTTGGAACTGACCTTACTCTTGTTCATAGTGAGTATGTGAGTTTTACTTAAATGCACTAAATCAAGGTTCAATCTCGTCTGGTGCAATAATCTACTTTAAATTTTGACATCAGCATAATGACGCCCCTTGGTCAATCGCAAACCAGAAAATCCACAGCAGGGGTTATTTACTTTCGGATTGACACAATTAGTATATATAAATCACTGGTCATAATATACTTACACACCTTATTTTAACTTTGATTATTAAATTCTGGGTTATTTACCTCTGTATATACAATTGAATAAAATACATTTTTTATTTAAAAAGGCTGTTTATAAATAAAAAATACCATTTTTTTGTTTGTTATTTCGATATCGTTTGGTCTTTACACTATATATATATATATATATATATATATATATATATATATATATATATATATATATATATATATATATATATTAAAAAACCATGGTTTCGAACTCGAAATAGTTCTTCTGTTAAGGCGATTTTTCTTTTATTTTAATATTATAAAATTTTTGGCAAATAAATGACTTTTCAAATAATCAATAAAATAAGTTAAGATTAAATAGGGTCTACACTTGATAAATGCGATGTGTGAGATGAAAAAAGCAACGATTCGCCCAATCCTAACCGAATTTTCGAATAATTATGAAGTCAATAATAAGGTTTCCTTCTAACTTATGGCTATTGTGAATTAGGTTAATAAAATTAAATCCAAAGTTTTTTTTAATTCTTTATAATAAATGACTTTTCAAATAATCAATAAAATAAGTTAAGATTAAATAGGGTCTACACTTGATAAATGCGATGTGTGAGATGAAAAAAGCAACGTTTTGCCCAATCCTAACCGAATTTTTTCGAATAATTATGAAGTCAATAATAAGGTTTCCTTCTAACTTATGGCTATTGTGAATTAGATTAATAAAATTAAATCCAAAGTTTTTTTTTAATTCTTTATAATAAACAAAGAGATAGATATTTGACATTTCGGAGATAAGAACTAGTTAGTTAATCAGAAGCGACTATTGTCTATCCTTTGAGTTAGATGTATTAAGTTTAACGCCGTTCAACATATCTTACATGGCTCTAATTTTTTAATTTCTTGTAAGAAATAGAAGTGTTTTTTGATATTTTTGATATAAAGATTAATATATAAATCAGGAGCAGCTATCATATATCTCCTAAATTAGGTTCAATATGATTCCGTCCAATTGTTTCTACAAGTATCCAAATTGTATAATATTTCCCATTTTTACGAATTTTACTATTACTATTTCTTTTGATCTTTTGCAATAAAAAGGTTTTTATTTCTGATACCTTTGAAGTAAAGATTAATTTGTATATCAGGAGTAGCTATAGTGTATCTCCTCAGTTCGTTATACTATGTTGAAGATCACGGAGTTATGAGTGTCCTTAACTTTCCAAATTAATTAATGTTTAGTTTTGCTATCTTCTTTTATTAAGTTCAAGATTGTGCTATTTATGAATCAAAAAGCCTAGATAAGTAAAGATTAAGCTGTATAAAAAATCAAGAACGGCTGTTACATACCATCTCAGTCAGGTACATGAGGTTCAAAATAATGTGTTCCACGAACCCCTTAAAACTATAAATATTCTGTTATATCTCACTGGACATTCTGTAACTTAAATTATCAAAAATAAATTCGCAATTGAGAATTGGATATCATGTATCTCCTCAATTAGATATATTAAGTTCAAAAATAATACTATTCTACTCCCTTTATAGAGCAGATTTTTTAATATATACTTTTCAAAAAATTAGAAACCTATGTAATGAAATTTTTCTGCCTAAATTTTATATAATATAAAATATCAATTCATTGTTAACATTTAATCAGCTCAAACGCTAAAAGGTTGGGGAAAAGTGTTACGAAGATTGTTTTAAATCATAATAATATTTTTGGTATCATGTTATACCTTTTTGCGTTTTTGGGAGTCGAGAAATATAGAAATTGGGTTAATATTTTGTTGGGCGTACGAAACACTTATACGATCACTTCGGTGTCCGTCTGTCAGTCTATCTCTCACACCCGATTTTCTCCGAAACTATTTGGCATATAGGAATTGATGGCCAAATCAGGACCGAGTAGTTTTGAAAGTTACGTCTTGACTTAAGAGATTAGTTTTGGGAGGTGAAATCGGAAGTGAAAAAAAAAGTTTTACCAGGTCATCCAGTGAGATATCAAATGAAAGCTTGTAAGAACATGAGTTCAGAAATATTCTTTGTAATTTCTTTGCATTATTTTAATATTTTAAAAAAATTGCCAGAAATTGCTGTACCCCCCTTTAACTTCAAAAGTACTGATCAAAAAAGTTTGAAAAAATTATGAAATATTTTATATAAATGTAGATTCAGAGGAAATTATCATGAGTGCATTATTTTTGATTATTTGTCTAGTATAAAAAAAAACTATGAAAACTATAAGCCTTGACAATATGGTAGAGGTTTTTTAGTACATTATGTACATTACTGTCGTGCGTCGCTCCTGTACCGAGACATAATTTTATTTTATTTGTTTATAATTAAACAAATATTTAGTTAGTAATTATTTGTTTCACACTTTGATTACTAGATTCTAAATTGAGTTAGATTGATTTATTGGCTATTAGGTAGCTAAGATGTTATAACTAATAATAGTATGGTAGACCCTGACATCTTAAGATTCAATATGTATTTTCCTGTTTTTTGTTGGTCAATAATGTATAAACATTATTGACCAACAAAAAACGTGAAAATACATATTGACTCTTAAGATGTCAGGGGCCTAAGTAACTTAGCCTAGATACGGATTTTTTTTTTATTTTAAATTTATTATGGTATAGAACACTAATTGGGCAAGAGCAAGGTGCACTGTATTGGTTTTTTAAAGGACACAGTATGTAGAAAGAAATGTCAGTTTTCAGTCCCTAAAGACCGTTTTTTGTTCAACATTTTTTTGTGGCTATCTAATTATTCTGTAAAGTGTGAGAAAGTCAAATTCAATATTTATTTTAGAACTGACTATGATTGAAGTAGCCATTTTCAGTTGGATTGTTCAAGATTCCTGTCTCTTGTAAAAATATTAAACAGGTTTAAAAAAACGATCTAATTAAATAAATATATAAAAATAAATTTGTCTTAGTTTAAACAAGTTACGCATTGGTTAAGATAAACATAAATAGTTAGGAGATATTTCAAAATATCGAGGCTAAATAAGGCAAATCGCCTATTCTTATTTTGTATTTCTCATTTTTAATTTATGATAAGACCATGTTACTTGTCATATTATCAGCCCAAAAACTAGATGTTAATAATAAAAATAATACATTGTGTATTAAAAATAAATAGCAAAAAACATTGATTTAAATAAATGATTTTACTGTGATGTTTAATAAATCCATCAGATGGTAAAAATTAACGTAAATATTAAAAAAAAAAACAATGAGAAGACGCCCTCCTCAATGTAGATATCGATATTACAAGGATGCTTTTTAAAGCTATCTACCTAGATATGAAGAGAAAGTCATAGAATATTTTTCTATATGGATATATTCTGTTCGTTCCATCCAAAAGTCCTTTTGTTTGTCCCTCAAAACACGACACTACACATCATCTCAGACAAATGTTCGGCCCTTTGGGTTTGGTTCTTCATGAATTCAGGCGTTTTTCTTTAATATTCGGCTTTATATTTTAGATCGTCTTAACGTAAATTCTCCATTAATTAACCTGTTTTCCATAATCCATATTCAATAAGAAAAATTCCCTCATAGTCACAAAACAATGGTTTTCGTGAACTTTCTAGAATATCTAGAATATACGACTGATATCTCGCCTTCCTTATAAATATAATGACCTTACGAACTTATTACAATGATTCCTGCTCCGTCAGAGTATTTCAATAGAACACCTAAGTCTCGTCGGCTATGACAATTAGCGAAAACTATCTCTCATCATTCTCCAAAGGGGCTAGATGTTCTTGTTAAATTTCTTTCATCGTCAGTTTCTGCCTTGGAGTTTGAAGATTCATCGCGCAGAACTTTTTTTTATCCTTAAATCTTCGGTCACAATCTTAGAAACAACAGTTATGGATACTCTAGTCCCTGTAACAAGCAATGGAATATTTATTCCTCGATCTGGCAGATGCCAATCATCAACAAACTTGGTGGTTTCCTCAGTCCTTGCCTCAGCCGATCTTTCTGATCTGAGGCCATCCTAAATCGGGTCTCGGTCCTATTAAAACTGTTTAGACCGTACACGTGGGACATACTTCCATTAATAACATTTGGACCATTTTCCGTCTTATTGAGAGATTTTATCGTTACCCGATGGTTAGAATTACTGCTACTTTTTTTTAAATACGAGAAAAATGGTTAAAAACTGCAAAACGCAACGAATTTGAACAAAATGTCATCAAGTAGAACAACATTCACGCACAACTGCATGGTATCGTATACGTATACAGTATCATTGGTTTAGGGTTCCAACCCCGGCACGTCAATGTACTTTATTTATTAATTTATTTAAGTAGATTTGGCACGGCCCCCTCCACACAGTTAGCAATTGTTGTAGAAATATAATAACGTCCGTGACAGCACTACCGCGTTGTCTAAAAGATGCCGTAAAATACAAATATATGTTTTGCCATTTGGACAACATTGTCGAATATTACGACATCCTGACCGATATCCATCCAAATGGATAATCTCTATTAAAGCGGGAAAGTGACCTATAAAAAAGAGTGACAGTAATTTGGCAACTATGCCTTTTGTGTATGATATTATTTACTTGACTTGGTAGGTAACTTAAAAGACTTGCTTGTGCTGCCTTCTAGTTACACTGTGGTTGAGTTGTGTTTGCTGGGATCGTACGACGTCTTAAAATATATCATTTTAATGTTGCCATAACTGATGAGAGAGTCTTGAGAAAGGTCCATTATTTTTGGCGTCCCTCTATATATACATATATATATATATATATATATATATATATATATATATATATATATATATATATATATATATATGTTACAATAGAGGTTTTCACGGATGGTGGAATGTAATACATTAAAATTCGGGGTTAACTGCTTCGAGCCGCAGCAGCAACAATATCGCAGTATCCAGTAGCAGTAGTAGCAGCTAGAGTACTTGAAAATGCCAAATGAGATTTTGGCGAAACGTCGTGCAAATTCATTGTTAGCCGATCGGATTGACACCCGGAATTTTAATGTGTATATGTATATATATATATATATATATATATATATATATATATATATATATATATATATATATATATATATATGTATATATATATATATATATATATATATATATATATATATATATATAGAGAGAGAGAGAGAGAGAGAGAGAGAGAGAGAAGAGAGGCACTATTTGGTATCCATATATTGATCTAGAAATGTCGCAATGTCAACCAGAATGTATTGCTTTGCTAAATTGACTTTGAAAAAAACCTTTGACAAGGTACGCCACAAAAAACTTTCTGAGATTTTAAAAATGACCGGTACAGACGACAAAGACATTCGTATCAACGTCAATTTATACTGGCATCAGATCAGACAGCTGAAGTACGATTGGAGCATGAACTATCGGATGAAATTAAAATCAAACTGGAAGTGCGACAGGGTTGTATTCTATTGCCCTTCTTCAACCTCTATTCGGAAGTGATATTCAATGAAGCATTGACTGGTACCATAGAAGGTATCAACATCAACAGGATTAACATAAGTAACATCAGATACGCCGATGATACATTAATTATCAGTAATAACGGAAGAAATCTACAAAAACTTATGGATAAAACAACTAAAACTTGTACAGAGTTTAAGACAAAATATATTATTATAAGCAAAGAATCTAATATTGAAGATGGTATTACACTCAGTGGTATAGAAAAAGAGAGAGTTAAGAGTTAATTGAGGTACCTCGGTGGCAATATCTACGATTACTGGGATCCGACGGTGGAAGCCAAAATTCGAATAGAGAATCTTAACTGTCACGACCTATTATTGAAATTACGGATAAAAATGGTACGCTGCTATGTCTTTCCGGTTCTCTTGTACGACATGGAAGCGTGGACGTTTACTAAAGCAATGCTTAAACGTCTAGGGGCATTCGAGATGTGGGTGTAACGATAGCTGCTGAAAATCAGTTGGATGGACAGAATTAGTAACAACAGCGTTTTCACTCGCATGGAGAAGGCCTTGGAGGTGGTCACTATCATTAAGCGACGCAAATTAGAATATTTTGGTCACATTATGAGACATCTAGAAAAAAATACGAAATCTTGCATCTGATTATAGAGGGAAAGATTCCAGGCATGAAGTCCAGCGAGAAGGAGAACATCGTGATTGAAAAATTAGAGGCAGTGGTACGAAAAATCTACGGTACAACTTTTCCTAGCGCCAATAAAACGATCATCATCTACATGGTAGCCAGCATGATAACCAACGATCGTTGAACAGTCATGGTATCGAAGAAGAAACCGGACCCCCCACCAAGCCAAAATTTGGAGCCACGTAGAGCGACTTGCGCGGGCTCAAATTAAACCTTAAGGACTCTAGTTTTGAAAGCCGTTGGGCGATTTTGAAAATGAAATATTGCGCATGTGCGGAGGTTCCTGACAGGAGACTGCTTCCCAAAAAAAATCATTAAAAGTGAAAAGAAAAACCGGTAGAATAGCATTTTTTTATAACCTCACTATACTGTTTTCTTTATTTTAGAAAAACCAAAAAATGACCCCCCGTGAATTTTTTTTGGAAGTAACGATCGCTAGTTGGTTTCGTTGGTGCAAAAATCCAAAATTCGAAAATTCGCTTGAAAAAAATCTAAAAAAATTCATACGTACTCTGTTGCTTTCGAGAAAAAAATTTTGAGTGCATTTTTTTCGTTTTTTTCTCGAAATGACTCAGATTTTCGTGGGATATATATTTGAAAACGTTATAGAAGATTTTATAAAAATCTTGTAAACTTAATAAAATATAACACGCTTATAAATGAATGATACTTGAAATGAATTTATCGACCTGTTCGGACCAAATTGATGTTAATATATCCTTGTTTGTTTTTCAGTCCTAGACTTCATACAAAAATAATAAGGGATTTTCTTAGATTAAAAAACGAGTAAGAGTTTATGCACAGTATAAAGCAAAAGTATAGACTTGTAAAATTACAATAATACATTTCTTTACATAAACAATTATAAAATAAATGCGATTTCGTCCTAAGAGCATTGGTGGACTCATCAGTAAGAAGCAATATACCTATACCCTAGAAATATGGTAGAAGCCAAGATTTTTTGTGGCTGTATACATATGTATATGCTTTTTTGGTTTCATTTATATTGCGAGCAATTTTTTTTTACTGATGAGTCCACTAATGTTCTTAGGACGAAACTGCATATATTTTATAAATGTTTATGTAAAGAAAAGTATTCTTGTGTTTTTACAAGTCTTTCTCTTTATACTTTTACTTTATACTTTGCATAAACTCTTTTTCTTTTTTAATCGAAGAAAATCCCTTATTATTTTTGTATAAAGTCTCGCATTGAAAATCAAACAGGGATATATTAACATCAATTTGGTCCAAACAGGTAGATAAAATCATTTTAAGTAATATTAATAAAATGTATGCAAAAAAAATATGGCAATATTGTAATCTAGAAATAACAAAAGTAGTTAGTCTCTTATTTTTAAGATAAACAACAAATATTATTCAAATTATGAATCACCTTATCTTACCTTTAAATTAAATTAACCAAAGTTTAATAGTTTTTTAATTTAGGTATTATATACTGCCACCTTTGATATATAATTATTTCTGTGACATACACCAACAAGTGTAATTCAATCGGCACTATGTTTTATGATATCTTTTGATTAAAATCAACATAGAAACATTAAAAGAAAATAACAGTACGGTAAAAAATAATATGATAATAATAGGAATTAAAAGAGGCTATAAATGATTAAATCTAAAAAAAATTGAGATTTGCTTAAAATTATTTTTGCTGATTGCTCTACGTAAGTATATCTGTCACTTCGTGGTACTTCTATAAACTTGACTCCTTTTTTGGCGATAGAATATCCTTTCATAAAAAAAAGGAATTACGTTTGTATGTTTCACTATACTGAAAAAAAAAATATACTTTCAAGTTTTTAAAGTGCTTAATAGCCCATCTGCATATAATAAATAATAATATAATAAACAAATATAATAAATCCACGATTTTAATATGTTAAAATTTCCTATAGGATTTCAAAAATGAATTTTCGATGGAAAAGTTTAACGCCAAATTTTGAATTTTAGATTTTTTCGTTTGTGCAAAAAAAATAGAAAAATCATTTGAATGATTCTAAAAAAAAATCAAATAAACTCCTTATTGAATAACAAATCCTTTTTTTTCCTATAAACCTGGGTCCTGGAGTACGCACCTTTCGAAAAAAAAATGAAAAAAATGCATTTAGAATTTTTTTAGGATACAGGTTTCTTGAACAAAAAAGTTTTGTTGTGCTATGAGGAATATGTATGATTTTTTTAAGCGATTTTTTGAACTTTGACTTTTTGCACTAACAAAACCTGTTGTAATTCGCGACCGGGACTTCCAAAAATCCACGGGGGAGTCATTTTTTTATTTTTCAAAAACAACATTTCACATTTCATTTATTGACAAAATTAGCTAGTAACTAGACTATAACTAATATACATTGATAGAATAAGTGTGTATACATTTTGGATCATAAGATATTGACATCGTATGGACCTAAATACTTACCCTAGGTATTGACAAACTTAAGATATTTCATGAATATACTTTAAAACAGAACTTAAATGAATAAACTTAAGATATTTCAACTTAAGATATTTCATTAACATGAGCTTATAGTACTTAATATTAAGTTAATCCTGAGTCATCGGGTCGCTGGGTCTTAGTAGACGTCTGCGGGCATGGCGTGGGGGGGGGGGGGGGGGGTAAGTGGTCCTGATTGTGGGGTTGACGTGACGGATGGCTTTGTCCAGGAATCTCTGCTGGGTGCTGCTGATAAATTCCCGGATGGTTGGCATTTGGAGGTCCCTATGGAGTTGGGTATTTCTGACAAACCACGGGGCGTTGGCAATGGTTCGGAGGGCCTTGTTCTGGATGGTCTGGAGGGTGGATCTGCGAGTGCGTGACATCTGGCACCTGCTCTGATGATCATCTTGTAGATTGTCAACTTGTTTCGTGTTGACAATTTCCTGGACTTGAGTAGGGGGTAGAGCTTGCCTAGGATTTGGTTGGCTTTCTTGGCGGAAGCAGTGACGTGGTCCTTCCATACTAGCCGCTTGTCGTAGTGGAGTTCCAGGTACTTGATGCTGTCGGACCATCGAAGGCGGGTTCCTTGGAGTGTGAGGCTTTCTGGCGGTGGCAAGCGGGCCTTGGAAAACATGATGGCCTGGGTTTTCTCTGGTTTGAGCCGGATTCTCCAGTGCTCGAACCAGGGAACTAACGTGTTGAGATGTTCAAAAACAAAGTTAATAGTATAGTAAGGTTATAAAAAAAAGTCATTCCACTTGTTTTTTTTTCACTTTTAATGATTTTTTGGGAAGTCTCCTTTCGGGGACCTCTGTGCATGCGCAACATTTTAATTTCAAAATCGCTGTCAAAACTAGAGTCTTTAAACTTTAATTTAAGCTCTCACAAGCCGCTCTAAGTGGCTCCAAATTTTGGCTTGGTGGTGGTGTCCGGTTTAAAAAGTATGACCTATATATATATATATATATATATATATATATATATATATATATATATATATATATATATATAGTACAATCCCGACTATCCGAATCGCGATTATCTGAAATCCGGCTTATCTGAAACAAACTGTTAAAAAAGCAAATTGTATTTCTATTAAACGAGAAAATCCTCATTATTCGAAACAGACGATGAGTGGTTTCCTTAACGCGTCGGGGACTCCCCGACGTCTAGAATTTCACCGCTGTCTATGTTTTGGTTAGTCGACGAGTGTTATAAGTTACTTATTACGTCTATTATTATCGCAGAGGTAATAGTTTCGTTTTAATAGATATTTTACAAAATGGAGCGTCATAATAATAAGCGTAAACGTGTTGTTATTACCTTAAAAGAGAAACTTGAAGCAATTCAACGTTTAGCTAATGGTGAACTTCTTAAAAATATAGCGAAGGATTTAGGTGTAGCCGTGAGTACTGTTTCAGAGTGGAGAAAAAAAATCGCGAAAAACTTGAAAATGTCATCGCCCACACAGGCACGAAAAAGTATGAAAAGCGGTGAATACCAAAAAGTGGATGACTCTTTATTTTTATGGTTTACACAGAATCGAGAACGTGGAATACCAATTTCAGGAACAATTTTAAAACATAAGGCAGTGAGTTGCCGGTTATTGAAGCGCCTGTAAATTTTTCTGCAAGTGATGGATGGCTAGACAGGTGGAAAAAAAGACATGGCAGCTTATGAAAGAACATGGTTTACAACCAGACCAAATCTATAATTGTGATGAAATAGGCTTGAACTACAAAATGTTGCCATCAAATACCTTAGCTTCAAAAACGGAAGCTGGAGCACCTGATTACAAACGTAGCAAAGAACGTATTACTGTTTTTGCATGCAGTAATGCTTCTGGAAGACACAAACTCCCATTATTATGTATTGGTAAGTCAGCAAATCCACGAACCTTTAAGAATATTCGCCGTAATGCTTTTCCTGTTTTGTATAAAAATCAAAACAATGCCTGGATAAACGCGACTCTACTTAAAGATTGGTTTTTTGGAGATTTTGTTCCCCAAGTGGAACTTTTTTTAAAAGAACGTGGATATCCTAGAAAATGTATTCTGTTACTAGATAACGCCCCCCACTCTCCCAAGTGTGGAGCAACTTGAAAGTGGGGAAATAAAAGCAATGTTTTTGCCTCCTACTGTAAACTTCTCTCATTCAGCCTATGGATCAGGGTGTACTGGAAAAAAATTTTTCAAACGCAATTATGGGTGTTTGTTATTGGAACATATTTTAGAAGAAGTAGATGAAGGTGGCAATCTTACTGATTATCTAAAAAAGATAAATTCGAAAAATGTTATATATTGGATAGCTTCAACCTGGAATCAAGTAAAGAATAGTACTCTGGAAAAATCTTGGTCAAAATTGATTCCACGAGAGGCAGAAACAGAA
>CM032449.1:100671871-100679371 GCA_019049505.1 Pachyrhynchus sulphureomaculatus | reverse complement strand
ATGAGAAAACGTGTTTAAATTAATATTTGAAACTTAACCAACAAGAATTAGTACTAAAAACAATTACGGAACATTTTATTTAGAAGTTACAAATGTAAACAAAATTAATGTTAAACAATCAAGAACTGCACTGAAACAAAATACATTATAATCAGCCGTATTTTATTAAGCTATCTGTTGTTTGCTGAACTAAAAACAAATGAATAATTTTCGGCCATACTTTATAATCTGTCACTTGCTGCTAATAATTTTGCAGTGGGTTTTCAAAGTAGTATTAAAAATGAGCGAGAAAAATTGTGAAATTCCATTTCAAGTTCGAAAGATCATAACTGATTTGTGGGAAAGATGGAAAATCGTACAGAAATATAGGAAAAATTATTAAAGAGTCATGTACTACTGTTCAGTACATTGTAAACCAGTATAACTCAACGGGTTCTATAAAATTCGACCACGCTCCGGTCGTTCCAAGAAACTGACTCCACGTGAAGAGGCCAGTATTAGACAAATAATTAAAGATCTCATGAAAAGTGCACCAAAATTAAAAGAAGAAGTACGGGAACTATTTTCGAAAAATGTTTGTTTACAAACAGTGACAAATTCTTTACACGTGGCAAACTATAACGGGTGTGCGGCCAGGAAGAATCCATTAATTTCAGAAGTTAATCTCAAAAAGCGGTTAGCTTTTGCTAGGGAATACGTTACTAAACTTCCTGAGTTTTGGGAACCCGGAATCTTTAGTGATAAAACTAAAATTAACATTTTTGGGTCTAGTGGTAAAATTAAAGTCTGGAGAAAGAAGAATACCGTATTCGATAATAAAAACATTTGTTCCACAGTGAGACAAGGGGGTGGCAGTGTTCTGCTTTGGGGATAAATCTCCGCTGGGGGGTTTGGAAATTTACATTTTATTAATGGTACCATGGATCAACATTTAAGAGAAAGTGTCCAAAAATTAGCACTCGAAAAAAGATACATTTTCCAACAGGACAATGATCCGAAAACATACCGCGAACTTGGTGCGTGAATGGATGATCCATAATGTGCGACAGTAGCCTCATACACCCCCGCAAAAATCCGATGTTAACCCCATCGAGCATTTATGGGAGAAACTTAAACGGCGCGTTCACAAACATAATGTTTCAAAGAGAGAATAATTAAAAAACAGAATATTGAACGAATGTGAGAACATGCCAGCAGGAGTTACTAAAAAGCTGGATGCAAGCGTGACAAAAAGGCTACAGGAGATTATCAAGACCAACGGCGATCCCACTAAATATTAGGTTAAACGAAGTTGTTATTTTCCGTTAAACTCCGTCAAACTATCATTGGTAATTGTTAAGTGTATGGAGACTTTTTTCACATTAATTTTGTTTACATTTTTATAACAATAGTGTAACTTCTAAATAAAATGTTTCGTAGTTGTTTTTAACACTAATCCTCGTTGGTTAAGTTTCAAATATTGATTGATGATTTCTCGTAGGTCCAATTAATTAGTTAAACTTAAGAGGAAAATAGTATAGAAAGAAGGTGGTATATGGAGACTTTTTTGGACTGACTGTATATATATATATATATATATATATATATATATATATATATATATATATATATATATATATATATATACAGTCCCTGGCCAAATTATTAGACGCTCTGCAAGATTTCATGTAAAATATTAATTACCGAGTGATATTGTATTTGTATTATTTTAAATTGATTTGTTTTTTATTTTTATATTATCCAATCAATTACCTATTTATTTGACATAAATAAAACAGCATTAATTTAGAAAAGCATAAGTTTATTAAGTTTTAAAGAAAAGTGAAATTAATGTTAGTAAAAGTCAATATTTAGTTGAGCCACCTTTAGCCGCTATCAAAGCTTTAATTCTGCGCGGCATGCTATCAGTGCAAGATTGTACTGTCTCCTGCATTTGAAGATGATGATTCCACACATGAATAATCTTTTCTAGGAGCTGGGTTTTGTTGGTAATCACATCTTTAGCCACTTCTCTTTTCATCAGCTCCCACACATTTTCAATGGGGTTCATATCAGGGCCAATCCAACAGAGGGATATTTTTTTTCTGCCAAAAAAGCTTTAACAGACCGAGCAGTGTGGCAGGGAGCTTCATCTTGCATGAAAGTGAATGGTTCCCCATTTGGAAACCATTCTCTGAGCTGCGGAATCAACCGATTTTGTAATACTTCTTTGTACTGATCTTGCCTCATTATTCCTTTGACGACGTACAGACGTCCAGTGCCCTTGCCGCTGATGACTGACCAAATCATCACTTTGGTGGGATGTTTAACCGTCGGGACGACACAATCAGGATGAAACTTTTCTCCATGACGACGACGCACATACTGAGCTTTATTCTGCAAAATTTCGAATGTGCTTTCATCACTAAAGCAGACCTGTCAAAAATAGGAAAAATATATAAACTTCCATGTTTATTTGCTTTATTTAACTGAAAATGATAATAATGTATCAATTATTGATTAAATTGCTGTATCTTACGGATCTCCAGAAGTCCACATCTTTGTCTTGCCATTGTTTGGCCCACTTCAGGCGCTTTGTTTTCATTGCAGCTGTTAACTTGGGCTTCCTGGCGGGGCGACAGGCCTTAAAATCTAATTCTTTCAATTTTCTTCGAACAGTGCGCTCAGAAGCATTTACGCTAGCATCCTGGAGTTGTGATTTTATTACCTTTGTGGTAGCAAATCTGTTTTCTACACAAATTTTCTTCAAACATCTCTCTGACCGTGGAGTGAAAATTGGTTTTCTACCGCATCTTTTCTTTCTTTTCGGGCTTAATTCCTTCCCTGACTCAATTTTCTTTTTTATGCGTCGTACACTAGCTTCAGAAACCTCCAATTTTCGTGATATTTCTCGGTTTGTAAATGTTTTCGCAATCACAAGGGCCTTCACTTCAACTTTTTTACGTGGTGAAAGATCGCCTTTTCTACCCATAATGAAAATAGTCCAATTACTTTTTTAAAACACTGCATACAAAATAAACTAATAACTGAGTAGTGCGTCTAATAATTTGGCCAGGGACTATATATATATATATATATATATATATATATATATATATATATATATATATATATATATATAAATATATATATATATATATATATATATATATATATATATATATATATATATATACATATATATATATATATATATATATATATATATATATATATATATATACATATATATATATATATATATATATATATATATATATATATATATATATATATATGTATGCTTTTCAATTATTTCATTCTCCCTCATTAAGGTTTCTTTCTGACATAGCTCTCTTCACTCCCATCATCTAAGTAATACGGGGTCTGCCTCTACGTTTTCTCTCTGCTGATGTCCCCTGCGTAACTTTCACTGGTACTCTACCCTCATCCATTCTATTAATATCACCGTACCCTATTAATTGTTTTTGTTCTATGTGTTCTAGAATGGTATTATCTAGGTTCATATGTAGTCTTAATGCATCATTCTATATTCTTTCCCGTCTAGAAATTCTAGCTGCTTCGAAGGTAGTGCATTTCTATAGGTTAAAGATTTCTAGTTATATTTTTGTTGATCTGCCATGCTTCACTTCCGTAAGCTAAATTACTTTTTAGAGTGGTATCATATATTCTTAATTTTGTTTCCTTTGAGATATTATTTTGCCATTGAGTTAAGCATTCCGATTATCTTCTTTGCACTGGTTACTCCACTTTAGATTGTTTTATCATACATCCCGTCCTGGGCTACGTTAACGCCCAGGTATATGTACTTATCGCATGGTTTTATCGCGCTGCCTGCCTGTATGTCTAATTCTCGAGTTTCTCCAGCTGCACACAGATGTTCTGTTTTTCCAGGTTAATTTCTGGCCCCCACTTCTGATATTCTTGGTATAGCTTTTTTACCATAAATTCTTCGTCTTCGTGATCTTGTGCTATGACGACCTGGTCATCTGGGTAGTTAAGTGTGAATAACATCTGATTGTTAAGTGGTATTCTTATGAATTTAGAACTCTTTTTCCAGTGCTTAAGTACGGTGTCTAAATAGATATTGAAGAGTAAGGGAGACATGCAATATACTAGTCTTAAACCCTTTGTAATTTTAAAGGTACGTCTGAGGTTTGTACCCAATTTACTTGAGATACCGCTCCTTTATATAACTCTTGTATAGCTTTTACTAGTGTGGCATTGATGTTGGTTTACTGCAGTACTTCAAATAATCTATTAATTGGTACTGTATCGTACGCCATTGCCAAATCAATAAAAAACTAAGGGTGTTTCCCTATTAACTGATATTCTTTTTTCCAGTAGTTGGGCAATATAGAAGATCTTGTCAATGGTGGATCTTCTCGCTCGAAAACCTGATTGCTCTTCTGATTGATAATGTTGATAATCATTTAATCCCAGCTGATTCAATATTTTTTTGTACAAATGGCTAATTGAGCAGACTACAGATAAACCTCTATATTTTGAGCATTCGTCCTTTGCCCCTTGCTTACGTAGTGGGTTAATCCATACTACTTTCCGTTCCGATGACACATCTTCCCCATTTAAGCATATTTCTATAAGAACTCTTATCATTGATATTAATTTTTGTGAACCATCTTTAAGATGTCTTCTTCTAATCGTACTAGGTCTCCGGTTATTTTATTTTGTTTTGAACTCTGATCTTGTTTCTGCAGACAATTTTCCATCGGGTAATTATTGGGTTAATTTTAACATGACTTTTATTTGTTCTTGGTGTGCCTAAGAATTTCCACGTTTCTGTTTTTCGTTTACCTATGTGTGCTTCTAATTCTTGGCATTTTTTCTCCCATTGTTGATTTTTCATATTTCTGATCTTATTTCTGAAAGGTCTGATAGCATTCCTGTAGTTCTCTAAGTCTCTTTCTGGTTTGTTTTGTAACCAGAGATTTTTTTGTTACTTTTCTCATTTTACAACTCTTCGTTCCACCAGAAATGTCTTCTATGTTGTATGTTATTTAATTTTTTACCTACTGCTTCGTCTGCAGCTTGATGTATTGCACATTTGATATGTTCATACAATTCTTTTGTTGTTTTATTACAGTATTCCTCTTTAAGCTTTTGATTCAATCTTCTTTGATATAAGTATTTTGTACTATCTTCCTCTAAACTCTCCAAATTATATCTATTTTCCTTCGTTTGGACTGTGGTATCGTCTTGATTTTCTTTTTTGCTTATTTTTTTGTAAGTTCAAGTACCTTTAGCAATTAGCATATAATAGTCACTACCACATTCAACACCTCTATGAACTTTTACATCATTTTAATGGCCTAGATTTTTGTTCCCACGTGCATTTATGAATGTTTCTGTGTTTGAAGCAACCATTCCATATTTTTAGATTATCTTGATCACAGAAATCGACGAATCTCTCTCCGTTATTATTTTTGGCTTCTACTCCGTACTGTCCTACCACATTTTTTGTATCATTGTTTCCAATTCTCTCTTTGAGATAACCAATAATGATTATGTCTCTGTTGTATCCGATTTCAGCGGGTACATCATTGAGTGTCTCGTAATGTTGGTTTTTTTTTGAACTGTGGCATCTTCATTTGGAGCATAAATACCAGTTACTGACAAGGTGTGTCCATTGTGTTTTATGTTTATTTTTATTACACGCTTATTGATCGGCTCTCAGTTAAGTATTTGTTGGCTAAATTTTTTAGAGACCATTAAATAAATACTTCTCTTTGCGTGCTCATGTTTAGGAACTGCACTATAAAAGTGTATGTATGGTTTCACTGATCGCTGCAATGTCTATATTTCGATTCTTAAGCTCTCTTTCAATTTCAAGTATCGTTTTATTAACCCCTTACACATTCCATTTACTAAATCTTATAAAACTTTAGAAATCTTGATCTTCAATTTATTTAGAAGAGATTTTTTCAAAATTATTTGAATTGTGTTCCTGTTAATGTTTAACGCTTCCTCCGTCATTTTCCATGATGAGTTACTAACATTTTTTACGAGTTCACGAACTGTGAATTATTTGAAGTGTTCGAATTGATATTGATCTTCAAGTGAGTTTGTCATCTTAAAAATGTTTTATTCCATCCAAAAGATGGAAATACTATTCAAAAACGTATGTTCTTGATAAATTATCATCAGCATATACTTTTTTCAATGTTTTGAATGTTGAGTTTTGCGTGAAATTTAATTACAGCTTTATAAAAATAAAAAAAAAAATAGCTGAAGGTCTACAGACATAAATGCAACTCGACTCAGAAGAAGCAATTTTTTTTTACTTTTGCTTAGCCACACAATAGTATTAAAACAATGAAAATACTTTCCTATGTACGATTTTATCATAGCAACGAATTCAATTTTAAATTTTGTAGGGGAAACATAACGGGAACATAATCACACATACTTGCATTACATTTCTGCAAAATACTTAAAAAAAAATGCGTTACTAGATGGAATTGGACATGCGCAACTTATCACATGGAAAAGTTTCGTTAAGGTCCGAAGGTTTCTTTTGCATTATAATACATATTACATATAAAATGAGTCTGAATATTCAAAGATGTAACTTATACCGGTAGGTTTATAAAATAAAATATTTGCCATTAAAGGTAATATTTTATATGTAATGTGTTCACAATGTAGTTCACAGTCTAAGCTCCAACGTATGTTAGAAACCCATAAAAGTACGTTCAGATTTTGAACTGCATGTACGAGTTTTTTTACCAAGGCTATGGTTATTTAAAATGATAATAAGGTAAGGAGTAAGTAATTCTTCTTGTCAATCAAGTTTTTCTATACGCTATTTTTTAAAATTATTTTTTACATATTTTATAATACTTTAGTTTTTGGTGGTGTAAAAACTATACTCTCTACTGTTTATGTAGTGATGTTGAGTTTTAAAAAATCAATCGTTATCCATTTTTCGAAAATCCCTTATAGCTGAACTGATAACCCAAAAAATAATGTTTATATGCTAATTTAATGCTACTTTCTTGAATGAAAAGTCCGTAATTTTCTACAGATCTCTATATTTTTGCAGCTAAATTGGACTATCAGTGGTAAAGGTTATCATGTTGGTTAGAAAGCCATGATCCCTGACCTGAAAAACTCCCATATACCAATTTTGGGTTGATTTTTAGAGTTCCGTACGGAACACTTATGTGATCACTTCAGTGTCTGTCTTTCACCCTTGATTTTCTCTGAAATTCTTTAACATATAAATTTGAAATTTGTCACAAATACGGGAATTGATGGCGCATCAGAGCCATGTAGTTCTGAAAGTTAATTTTTGACTTGGTGAGTGAAATTGACAGTGAAAAAAATTTTCTTTACAAGTTCATCGAGATGTTAAACGAAAGCTGGTGAAAAAACAAATTTAAAAATATATATGATTTTGCGCACACTTTTCTTTGTATTATTTTTAAAAAATGGTCACAAATCGTTGCCCTTACATCCTATCTTTAAGAGTACTGATCA
>CM032449.1:100623458-100671771 GCA_019049505.1 Pachyrhynchus sulphureomaculatus | reverse complement strand
ACATTTCCAGCAGGAAGGAAATATTCCCTTTCTGTAGGATAGGTTGAAAAGTCTACAGAAAACTGGTGTTAGTTCCCTTGCACAGTTTTTGGGAACCATGGCAGGTATTCCGTCAGCGCCAGAAGCCTTTTTGGTGTCTAGCTTCATCAAAATACGTTTTATGATACGCTGTCCGAAGACAATATCGGGCATCTTTGACTGCACTATGAGAATAGTAGGTGGTGTTTTTTCTTGGAATCGACAGTAGAATGTGAAGCAAAGAGTTCAGCCAAGCATATATATATATATATATATATATATATATATATATATATATATATATATATATATATATATATATATATATATACATATACATATACATATACATATACATATACTAGCCGTGCCCGCGGCTCCTCTCGCGTGGACTTGATTCATCTCTATCATCACACTTATTCGTTATGTTTATATTATTATATAGCTCGAGAGGTCTTAGAGGGTTGCATACTTGTCTCCACTTCTTTTTGTCTCCTGTTAGTTTTTTCCAGTGCGGGATTCTCATCAACTCCGGATCTTGCTTTACTGCCTGAATCCATGTAGATCGAGGTCTTATGATTTGGCTTATAAGGGGTTTCGTATATAGGCATTTTAATTCGTAGTTTGTTCCTTTTCTCCACAGTCCCTCTTCTTTCCTTCCTCCGTAGATTCTTCTCAAAGCTTTCCTTTCCCACACCTCCAACGTCTCCTTTTCTCTTGCGTACAGTTTCCACGTTTCGCATCCATATGTCACCGTGGGTCTGACAACTGTCCTATATATTCTTTGACTTGCTTTTTTAATACATTATTTGATTTCAGTATTGGATTCATTGCCCCCAAACATCTCTGTCCTTTCGCTATTCTTTCATTTATCTCCGTCCTTTCTTGTCCCCTCTCTGTTATTGTTAACTCCCAGATAATTGAATTTGTCTACTTTTTCAAACCTATATCTTTTTCCTAAGTTGTTTCTTATATCTAAACTTTTGTTGTTTTTATTATCCTTCTTCTTTATAATTTCCATGTATTTTGTTTTTTCCTCATTTATCTTTAGTCCTCTTATCCTTCCCCTTTCTTCTATCCTACTTATGGCTTTTTTGAGGTTCTCTTTTGCTCTTGCAATCACTGCTACATCATCCTCATAGGCCAAGCATTGGCCGGTTTGTTGGTTTCATTTGTTTTTATTTCTGACTCCCGGATTATCTTCTCGAGTACCAAATTAAATAGACATGTCGACAATGGATCCCCTATCTTAATCCTCTCTTCACCTTAAACTTGTCTGATACTTTGCCTCAACCAACACTCTATTTTCTGTGTCATTCAGGGTCATTCGCACCATGCGAATCAATTTACTTGGAATTCTTAGTTCTTCCATTATCTTGTAGAGTCCTTCTCTATTTACAGAGTCATATACTTTTCTGAAATCCACAAAGACCAAGTGTAGTGCCAAATTTTGGATTTACTTAATCGAAAATATCTGGTCTGTAACCGATCTATTTTTTCCTGAATCCACTACTATCTTGTACACGACATCCAGTAAGGCTATTGATAAATAATTAGCACATATAGTTTTTTCTCCTTTTTTGTTTATTGGACAAATGAGCGACTCCCTTCAGCTCACTGGCATCTTTTCTGTTTCCCATATTTCTTGCACCAACCGGCATATTTCATTTTCCAGATCTACTCCTCCAGCTTTTATCATTTCTGCTGTTATATAATTTCCACCCGGGGCCTTATTTTTTTGGGTTCTAAGTATTTCTCTTATTTCTTCTTTGCAGGGTTTATTTGTCCCTTCCTGCTCTTCAGTTAATTTTGCTTCCTATTTCTCATTCAACTCCTTATTTTCATCTCAATTTAATGTTTCCTTAAAGTATTCCGCCCATCTATTCAGTCTTTCTGCCAAGCTTACTGCTAAACTTCCATCTTTTTTACTACATATTAGCATTTTGTCTTTGTTTATTCCCTTGGTATTTTATAAAAAAAAAAACCCGTAAATCAGATAAGTGGTTCTCGAGTGATAAGCGCACTAACGGACAGACAGACAGAGAGACGTTGCATTTTATATATATTATGGAAAATTATAGATAACCTGGCCAGAGAACAAATGTATGAATTTTAAAAAAAAGGACACGTAAATCGGATAAGTGCTTCTCGAGAGATAAGCGCGCTAACGGACAGACAGAGAAACGTTGCATTTTATATATATTCTTTACTATATGATATTGTTCCATATTTAATGGTTTACGCAGTGTATTACAAGAGAACGCGCTAGCGGCAAACTTTTTTCCTACTGTATTCACTATTATCGCCACTGCTTATTCCTTATGTTTTCTAACGTAATAAAATATAGCCTATAACCTGGCCAGAGAATATAGGTATATTAAAAAAAAGCACGTAAATCTGATAAGTGGTTCTCCAGTGATAAGCGCACTAACGGACAGACAGACAGAGCGACGTTGCATTTTATATATATTATAGATGTAATAAAATATATATCTATAACCAGGTCAGAGAACATATGTATGAATTTAAAAAATCACGTAAATCGGATAAGTGGTTCTCGAGGGATAAGCGCACTAATGGACAGACAGACAGACAGAGAGACGTTGCATTTTATATATATTATATAACCTGGCCAAAGAATATATGTATGAATTTAAAAAAATACACGTAAATCAGATAAGTGATTCTCGCGTGATAAACGCACTAAAGGACAGACAGACAGAGAGACAATGCATTTTATATATATTATAGATTACAGATATTCTCTGCTACATAATATTGTTCCATATTTAATGGTTTAGGCTGTGTATTGCAAGGGAACGCGCTAGAGGCAAACTTTTTTCCAAATTCATTCACTATTATCGTCGCTACTCATTCCTTATGCTACCTATAAAATATAGCCTATAACCTGGCCAGAGAACATATGTATGGTTTTTTAAAAAAAGTACGTAAATTGGATAAGTGGTTCTCCAGTGATAAGCACACTAACGGACAGAGGGACGTTGCATTTTATATATATTATAGATAATGCATTAAAATTCCGGGTTTCAATCCGTTCGTCTAACAATGAGTTTGTACGACGTTTCGCCAAAATCTCATTTGGCATTTTCAAGAGGTCTTGCTGCTGCTGCTACTCGATACTCTGATCTTGCTGCTGCTGCCGCTCGAAGTTAACTCAAGTTACTCACTTAGCTTCGAGCGGCAGAGGCAGTAAGATCACAGTATCGAGTAGCAGAAGCATCAAATGCCCTTGAAAATGCCAAATGTGATTTTAGGGAAACGTCGTGCAAGTTCATTGTTAGACGAACGGATTGAAACCCGGAATTTTAATGTATTATATATATATATATATATATATATATATATATATATATATATATATATATATATATATATATATATATATATATATATATATATATATATATATATATATTTAGATCTCTCGCCAGAAGTTGATAGCTTTTGTCGAAGCAAAGCGATTTTAATTCGCACAGAGTATCACTGTTATAGAATTCACAGGACAGAGTGCACAGAGTCTTGTCGCTGAAGTTGCAAAGATGCGTAATGAAATACATTAAAGAAAGGTTGTTTAGACAGTTCTATATATAATAATATAATAGTTTTTTACTTAAGAAAAATAATTTTTTTCGTCAAAAGAATTATGCCCTTTATATAAACAATACGTGGAAATGAGATTTATGTAATACGTTAATTTAGATAATAAAAAAAACATAAATCTTATTATTTATTAGATTCTTAAGGAAACCAATTTATACAATTTTACTGCACTTAAAACCATAACCAACAGGTTGTGCGTAACCGACATGAATTTACAATTTAAATAATTGTGGTATCCAATTATATGTATTGTTAGAGAAACAAAACCATGTTATTAGTGTCGTTTAAAATTCTAAGCAAATTGTCTTTTCGTAATAAATTTAAGACTACTGTTAATTATAAAATAAAATTTGTTGTTTTTTTTTATGGAAATACTGTAAAAAACATTTTCTGCACTTCTCAAATTAAAGAAGACACATATGAATATGTATATTTTCGATAAGTTATTGTTAACGGAAGAAAAGCGTGGAAATTTTGGAAGTTTTGGCACAATGACTCTAGTTAGCACTACTGCACTAAACCACTTTGTTTTTGCGCCAGACGCGTGTTCCATTAACCATGTTAGCGTCATCACTAGTGATGACGAGACACTATTTTATATGGAGAATTCCCGCATACGCGCAATGCTCTAGAAAAATGTAGGATAAAATTGTACTATAACCAACAATTAAGGACCCTAGGGCACTTTTGCAGCACCAACATGGCGTTTAGCTAAGTGTAATAGTTCTTAACACAATACATAGGTGGCCCGTGCTGTTTTTATTACTTATATATGCAAAACATAATATAAAAAGTATATGTTCCAACGTGTACATTTAGGAGACACGACACAGGGATACTTATGCGTTCGACTTTATCCTGTCTATTAAACGATTAGTTTTCTATATAATTTCCAGCGTACAGTTGTCACCTTGCGAATACATCTTTAATTACTAATGATTATTTGATAATTTTTGTTTCTCATAAATGGTACCGGTTTTTAATCCCTTTTAGTCAAATAAGCTTCGTTAGGTTAACTTTTGATACAATCTTCTACTCTAATTTTTCAGGCATTATATAGGTCTTAGTAAGCTCTACTGTAGCATAAAATAGAACTTACTAAAATGTCCAGATTGCATTTAAATAGCGTAGTGTTTGCTTACAGAGAACGATATTTGCGAATGTTGCTGTTTATTCCTCTCCATTGTAATTTGTGTTTTAAAACAACATCTTTTCTTCGTATATATGTCTTACCTTATTCTTCCATTTTTGTTTGGTTTCAACGATGATAAGTTAGATGCATCCTCATTTTTATTTTATATATATAATATATATATATATATATATATATATATATATATATATATATATATATATATATATATATATATATATATATATATATATATATATATATATATATATATATATATATATATATATATATATATATATATATATATATATATATATATATATATATATATATATGTAATTATATTGCTCGAATTAGTACTAACAGCCTCATTTTTTTTCGATTAATTCTCTTGACATCTAACAGCTCTCGTCCAGTTTTTCATTTCGGATTAAAAGACGATGGTGGAAATATGGTACTTACAACTTTTTGTTCACCTGCTTCCTATTTCATCTAAAATACCAGAGTTAAATTCGTTTTTGAAATCCTGGATAAGAAATCACATCACTATAACTGAGTAAACTTCAAACTTTTTCATTGTCTCGTTTTTTTTTTTGATTTATCCTAGAATTACTAACAAGAAACCGTTCTTGTTTTCTTCCAGGGTGAGAACTGGCGCAAGGTCCTCCATCTCATAGGTAATGATAGTTCAGGTAAAACCATTTTTGGTAACTTCATTTTAATGTTTCTTTTTTTCCCGAGTTTTTTGTTCGGTTTGTTTCTTCAGTTTTATTTCTGGGGTTCTTCTCCAACTTCTACTCCAGGTTTTTTGCCCCTTATTCGTCAAGTTTTTACCACCACCTTTCTAAGTTTATTATTTTCCTGATCTCAAAAAAGTACCACTTGGAAAACTGCCTATATGTTAAAATGCATGAGGCAATGCGTAATCTAGGAGTATTATTTTATTTCTGGAAGTAGGTTCTACTAAAGGTATTATTAGAAGACTAACAAGGGCAATATTTTTCTTTATTATTTTAACAACTGTAATACCTATAAATTATGTAATAATCTTTTAAATTATTACTATCTTCATTGTGGATTCGTTTTGTGTGGACGGGTCGCTTTCTTTGAGTAAAATATTTATTAAATAAAAAAAAAATATTTTTAAGGAAGTTCTAGAAAAATTTTTTTTCGATACTATAATAGTTTAATCCATAAATGTTTAACATTAAATTTTTCTATACAAAGTTTTTCTGTTCATCATTTATTCTGTTATGTCTTATTTTTATACACTAGCAGAGAATTTTAGCTCAAGTCAGAATTGTTACAACAAATTATGGATTTTTGAATAAATTATTGTTTCTTTGACTTACACCTTTTTGTTTCATTGCCTAATTAATGGAACACATTGTTTTTGCATTTGTCAACCTCATTCGTGATACTCGAGGTTCTTTTTTATGTTCGGTTGGAATTAGTAAGTACGCTCAAACAGGTGATACTTAAAACCTTTGGAAAATACACTCAATAGTGTTCTCAATAATCAAGACTAGTACTTTTTCATATAAGAGTTGCCGTTCGCAAATTTAAGTAAGCAAAATATGTTATGAATATGAGTTTTGTACGATATTATGGACTCCGTGTTCTATTGTAAATTTTTATTGAAACGCTAAATCGAGAAACAAATGTTTTGGTTACACCAAAAATAAGGATATTTTTTAAATCATACACTTCATCATCTAGTCATCTCGTACAGCGATTGCTATTAGAATGTCCATTTGATGGTAGAAAAGTGCCTACTAAAATCATATTGGAATATTGAAATAATTTTCAGAAATCCCCGACCAATAAAAACTTGGTTTATTTTGTACTGTATCAGAATTTACAGTCATAAAGAGGATTTATTCATTCTGGTAATTTTAGAATAAAACGATGATAATAACGTCCAGTCATAATTAAACGATTAAACTGATGTAAGGAATTAGGTTTTAGAGCATCATGTATAAAGTCTTTGCAAGTTAAATACCTTTACTAAAAATTTTATGACTTAAAAATGAATAAATAACACATTTCATTTCAAGATATAATTACAGCTAAAAACTATTTCATTCTTGAGCGCATTTGTTATAAGAAGAGCAACAATTATACTTTTAGTAATTTTTTAAGTTATAACTATTTCAGTAAGTTATTATTAACAGCAAGAGAGCTTTGGATCAATAATTATATAAAAAGAAAGAGATTGGATGTCTTGCGATTTCCAAAGTCTCTATTAGAGTAAAAGTCCACCACCAAAAAAAGCTGGTGAATTACTGAAATTAAGTAGAATTTAATTGATAGTTGTCGCTCTAATGAGAAGGTACCGTGTCCTGAAAGTACTACAACATAAAATGGTTGTATTCTATACAATGGTAACCTGAACTGTAGATTGTGTAATAAGGATGTTAAAAAATGGATCCAGTTACATCAACTAACTAATAATGGACGTGCATAAGCTCGAACAAGGACCAAGAGCACTGGAGCGTGTGCGAACAGACTAGCTTTAGAAGAGGATACGGTACTAACGATCATTTACAGACCATCAAGATCATTATAAAAAACAGAAATTCGACAAACCGCTCGTAATAATATTTACTGATTTTAAAAAAGCTTTTGACACAGTAAAGTTGCCAGTGATACTATCTGCCTTGCAGCAAATGAGAATAGACTATAGATATATCCAGATAATTCAATTCATTTATACTCGTAATAACGCAACATCAACGTAGAATTAGACAAGGTGATACGATCTCTTCTAAACTTTTTACGACGGTGTTGGAATATGCTTTTAAGGAACTTAATTGGGATGGAAAAGGTATAAACTTTGATGGCCAATACCTAACCCACCTGGGCTTTGATGATAATATTGTCATAATATCCCACAATCTAAGTGATACTAAACAAATCCTTACCGAATTGCAAGTAACATCAGCGAATATTCGTCTAAATACTCATTTTCGGAAAACCAATTTTATTACTAATGTAGTTACGAACGATAATATGAAATTTAATGAAAGCGAGGTTGAGCAAATCCAAAACTACAAGTATTTGGGTCATGAATTACTAATTGGCAAGGATAACCGAACGACGAATGGACGCCTTTTGGGAAGCTGAGAGATACGCTGCAGGGTGATTTGCCAATGTGCTTAAAAAGGAAAGTTTATGAACAGTGGGTTTTGCCGGTAATCACGTATGGCTCCGAGACACTCACATTAACAAAACAATCAGCAAACAAACTGAGAGTATCACAACGGGCAATGGAGAGAGCTATGCTGAGTATCACAAGGAGGGATAGAATAACAAACATAATTATCAGACAACAAACAAACGTACTAGATATCCAAAAAAATTACGCAATTTAATTAAATGGAGATGAGCAGGCCATATAGCCCAAAGGGATGATAATCGATGGTGTAAAAGATTAATAGAATGGAGACCCATAGAAGATAGAAGGAATAGAGGTTGACCCCCCAACTAGATGGAGCGATGACATCAAAAGAGTGGCAAGAAATTGAGTTAACACCGCTCAGGAAAGAGACCGGTGGGAGTTCTTAGAGGAAGCCTATATCCAAAAATGGATAAGGACGACTGAAGGATGACGATGATGAAGAAGGAAACAAAAGCTCAAGAATATATTTCAAACCATTAGCTAAATCTAAAAATAGTTTTGATTGAAGTGAGAAAATTTAATAACTAAAATTTTTTAAAAGACACTTGAAAAACTTACCTATTTGCTAATGAAAGAATGTTGTATATGTAAAAAAAATAATATCATTAATAACAAACTAGCATACCAGGTACGCGTTACCTCTTTGACGAGCAATCTTTTTTTTGAAAGCTCCATTCTAACTGGCTTCAGATCGAAAATTATTCGTTAGGTTCTGTAATTATATTATACGTATTTAATTTCTTTGTTAAGTACTGGATTGTTGACTGTAATATTAAAACAAAAAGTAAAACGAGTCAAGTTTTGGCCTGTAGCTTATAAGAATGTAACAGATTCTAATTATCTTGTAAAAATATAATAATTTTAATATGTTGAAATGCATAATTTTTAAAAACATTAACACATTTTGTCGATTTTTAAGGCCGTCACGGATAAAAAAAATGGTATTGAATAGAGGACAAGGTAACGAAAGTATTTACATATATGACGTAGATAATAAATAAATTTATAAATTTTGGATTTATCTACTTAATACATATAATTAAAATAAAATTTATTTGACTAAATTTGTGACTAAATACTGACTGACTGGCTTTACTACGATATACCTTTTTAATTTACCAACGATAACAGAAGAGACATGTGGAATCATGTAAAAATATATTTATTAAGTATTGTGATAAGAAAATGAATATACACCTTCTTATCTCTTTTAAATTAAAGTAAATTGAGCTTATGCCTGCTACTAGTAAACAGAGAATTATTTTGGTTCTTTGGTTTATGCTAATACAACTCTCTAATTTTATTAGTCGTCTTGTACACGCGTTTAACATAAAAAACATACTTAGTATTCATAGCAATATTCAGTTCTTTGCATTAACAACTATTTATGTCACTAAAAAAACATCCATGAATTGGATATTCAAACATTTTTTATAATAATACTGACACAGACACGGTTGACAAGGCTCCGTGAAATAACTGAAAAAATTATTTTTATTATTATAAAAATATTTCATTATTTATTTTCTAGCAAACTTATCTTCATGATAAATCTGCATGAGACCAAGACCATGTAACCGTAGCGTCGAAAGACATAATTGAAAATTGAAGCTATTCGGCCATTTTGTTCTTGTGTAGATCACCCTCATTATTGATGATCAAAGCATATTTGCATTTTAAGACCATAGGGGAAAGACATGATATATACATACATTTCAACATTTTTACAGAAGAGCCAATTTAAAGTTCAAAACCCACTTAGTCAAATTAACCTTTTTTTCTTGCACCAAGTGTATCACGAAAGTGTTCAGTTCCAGCAAGTTCTTTGACCTGTCAGCTTTTTTCCCTTTTTTGCCTCCTCATCTTAAAAATTAGTCAACACGAAATTTAATCAAGCCATAATTAATTATAGTTTCATACAAATTACTACCTGTTTTTTTATGACAAGATAACTTATGTCTCCTCAAATGGTCTTAATAAAGGAGATATAATAATAGAGCCACACATACAAAAAAATTCATTACAACGAACCAAAATACATGGATTTTTTTCGAAACTGAATTCGAATCCGTAGTTAAAAAAATAAAATTATCGTGTCATTTTTTGAGCTCTTGAAATGGAGTAAAACTATAGTAATAATGTAATGACTCTTAATGAAGTGTGAACAATGGTAGAAATTTTATAGTCTAGAGAAGAGAATATGCATTCAAACCACAACAAGCTATTTCTATTAATTAAACTCGAAACCACCATTATAGGGGGTGAAAAGTACCTTTATAACTCAAATAACGCACGTGAGTTTACGTGACATGTAGAAAGGAAAAATTCTTGTAGCTCTTAGGATAAAATATCTGAATCTGGTGTGACAACCAGACATTATTCTTAAAGGGTTGAGATTCACCCTTATAGGGTGTAAAAACCACCTCATAAGTGTCAATAACGACGAAAAAAGTTCAGGCTTATAATTTTAGGAAAGGTGAACAAATATGGAGTAGATTCGCTTGAACCACCGATACCCGACTATAAACTACCCTTAGAAGGTAGTAGAAACTACCCCTACGCTCTAATGATGCATGTGGATGATTTTGAAATTCGGAAAGGATCAAGGACTTTGATCTCGTTGTGCCAAACATTCAAAACAACTAGATCATCTTCCTAATAAGGTCGAAAATCATCCCTGGGATTGATGAATCTTAGAAGTTCTAGCATCTGAGAAAAAAAATACAGGCTTTCGTAGTCTCAGCTAGGATGGACAAATACAGTCTGTATTTTTTTTCTCAGATGCTAGAACTTCTAAGGTCAATCAATCCCAGGGGGTAGTTCCCCCCTCCTTCGTAGGGACGATTTTTTAGCTTATTAGGAAGATGATTTAGTTATCTTGAATGTTTGGCACAATGAGATAAAAGTACTTGATCATTTCCGAATTTCGATAACATCCGTGTGCATCATTAGAGCGTAGGGGTAGTTTCTGCCACCCTCTAAGGGCACTTGTAGTAATGTATCGCTAGTTCAGGCGAATCTACTCCATATTTGTTCACCCTGCCTAAAACTATAAAAGCCTGAACTTTTTCGTCGTTATTGAAACTTACGGGATACCTCCATGGTGGTTTTTACACCCTATAGGGGTGAGTCTTAACCCTTTAAGAGTAATGTTTGGTTGTCACACCAGATTCAGATATTTTGTCCTGAGAGCTACAAGAATGTGTCATTTGTACCTGTTATTTAAACGCACATGCGTTATTTGAGTTTTAGAGGTATTTTTCACTCCCTATAAAGGTGTATTTTGGTTTAATTAATAGAAATATCTTGCAGCGGTTTGAATGCATATTCTCTTCTTTAGACTATAAATTTTCTACCATTTCGCACACTTCATTATTACTATAGTTTTAGCTCATTTTAAGGGATATTTTTGACCAAAAAAACGACAAGATAAATCTTTTTTTTAACTACGGATTCGAATTCTGCGTCGAAAAATACACTAGATCCATGTATTTTGGTTCGTGGTAATGAACTTTTTTTTTGAGTGGCTATGTAACTATTCTGCACTTTTCCAAAAAAAAATCGCTTTAACTAAAATTTACATTAAAAAAAATACTCTGGGGCTCTTCATAAAAAGGTCTTACCTCCGGGCTAAAGAATTGCTTCAGATTTTGAAGATTGGAATGTTGAGAGGACCTGAATAGAATAACAAAAACGAAATTTGAATTTATTCATAGAACACATTATTCTGTTAAAATCAAAGAAATAATGTATCAAGTTTTACCTTAATAAGCGATCTCTGGCAAGTGGGCAGTTTTCGACTTTTTGACTGGCCCCGGTTTCTTGAGAGGTTTTTTGAGCCATGCTCCATGTTGTGCGGTATAAAAAAAACTAAGTTTATATCAGCTTTTCTGAGATGCCTGGTGGCGAAAGGAAGCTTCGTGACAAATGTTTCATTGAGATGTTTGGTCCACCCCTTAACCATTGTTTGACTACGAAAGATGACGGTTTACATCTTGCATTTTCTATTTCCTGGCACCAAGACTCCGGAAGTTCATAGTGTGCTCCAATTTTTATAAAAGAAGGATTTCTGTCGCACTCTAAATAAGAGTGGCTGCAAATTGGAAAAGCCATTTTACGTTGTGTTCAAACTGTAGCGTTTTCAGAGCTTTCAGAATTTGAAAAATTCCTTGAGCAGCACCAAGGTCTTGGTCAAGTTTCTTTTGCAGCATATTTAACACAACAGCTGCAGGTGTCGGTTCTCGGATAACCAAAGCTAATATTAAACTCCGTATTGGAAACGGCTCTGTAACTTTCGTAGGAGACCTTCTTATCAGGAAATTTATACAAGTACATATGGTGCATTTCTCGTATATTTAATTCCTTGGGCAAGTAAACCCTGCTGGTCTTCTTCAGGTTATAGTGGCTACTCTTGTATGAGTTAATGTGTGATCTTATGGGCTCCATAATATCTTCATTCGTTGTATGAGACCGGCATGATTACCTCTCTCATCTCTAGGATTTTTGCCACTCTTTAAGGTCGAAATTAGGCATGTACCTTCCGACTGTTGATTTCATGTAGCGATTAGAAATCATTTTTCCAAATAATTACTTCTTCAATTTGATTTTCTTTTGTTATTCACTAGACCCCTGAAATTAAGCAGTTTCTTAATCCCTCCTTGCTCTTCTTCTAGACCAGAGAAATTAAGCCGCTCAAATAAATATTGAGTTCGTTTTTATTGTTACTTCATCTAACAAAATCGAAATACTTTTTTGCATTTACATAGTTTTCCTTTCTCGTGTGATTAAAGCCTGATTTTCTCCAAAACATTTCTAACTCTACCATACCTTTCTCTTTTTTTAAATTAGTAATTAATTGTGAATATTACAACACCTCAAAAAATAAAAACTATTAAAAATTATCTCGCGCAAAGCAAAAAAGAAGGAAAATTAGAGTGTTCTAGCTCCTATATTGATTATTGTTTACATGTTAAAATCTTAAACTAACCTTAACTACTTTACTGAATTCCCTCCTTCCTTGCAAACAGACAGTTCTAAAATAAACACTAAATCTCATGCTAAGGAATAACTTTTTAATCCATTCTATGGTGAAATATAAATTTAAAAAAATCAAAATTAACCTTGATTAAATAATCCAAAAAAAAATTAGTACTGATTTTGACTTTCTTAAGCTAAAGAGTAAATTAATCAAAGCACCACCAATTGATATCATTGAAATCAAAACACTATATTAAATTAAGCCTGTTATATGGCCAAGGTTTTGTAAATGATTCTACATTATCAAATGTAGAATCATCTACGAAACCGTGAAAACTCTATAGTAACATATATATATATATATATATATATATATATATATATATATATATATATATATATATATATATATATATATATATATACATATATATATATATATATATATATATATATATATATATATATATACGTATATATATATATATATATATATATATATATATATAAATATATATATATATATATATATATATATATATATATATATATATATATATATATATATATACATAGAAAAACAGAACAAAATTTAGGTCTAGTTATTGACAGATACGACAGTCAACGTGGCATATTTAGTACTCGATATGGAATACTTATATGATCACTTCCGTCCGTCAGTTACATCCGATTTTCTCCGAAACTATTTAACATAGAAAGTTGAAATTTGGTACAAATATAGGAATTGATGGCCTCATCAGAGCCGTGTAATTTTGAAAGTTAAATTTTGTCTTAAGGGGTTAGTAAAGGGTGTTTTTTATAGAGGTATAGAACTTTGAAATGAAATAAAACAAAGATGAATTTTTTAAATTGACATGAAATTTACTTTATTCGAAAGATAATCTTCTGGCATTATAATTTAAATATGACTTCTGGCATATGACCGCCACGGCTGGCTCGGACGTAGTCTAATCTGGAGGTCCAATTTTCGATGACTTTTTCCAACATTTGTGGCCGTATATCGGCAATAACGTGGTGAATGTTGTCCTCCAGTCCCCACAGAAAATAGTCTAGCGGCGTTAAATCGCACGATCTTGGAGGCCAATTCACGGGTCCGAAACGTGAAACTATGCGGTTACCAAACGTTTCCTTCAATAAATCAATTGTGGCACGAGCTGTGTGACATATTGCGCCGTCTTGTTGAAACCACAGCTCCTACACATCATGGTTGTTCAATTGATGAACGAAAAAGTCAGTAATCATGGCTCTATAGCGGTCACCATTGACTGTAACGTTCTGACCAGCATCGTTTTTAAAGAAGTACGGGCCAATGATTCCACCAGCCCATAAAGCACACCAAACAGTCAGTTTTTCTGGATGTAACGGTGTCTCACACACTTGAGGATTATCATCACTCCAAATACGGTAGTTTTGTTTATTGACGTATCCATTCTAACAAAAGTGAGCTTCATCGCTAAACAAAATTCGCTTATGAGAATCGGGATCAACGGCAATCTTGTTTTGGGCCCATTCATCGAATCTACGCCTTGCTAGGTGATCGTGTGGCTTCAATTGTTGCACGAGTTGGATTTTGTAAGCACGCAAACCAATATCCTTCCGCAAAATCTTCCATAAGGTGGATGGACACATATCCAATTCCTGTGCACGATGGCAGATAGACTGATTCGGGTCTTCCTCTACGCTACGCTCTACAGCAGCAATGACTTCTTCTGTACGCACTGTACGACGTCTCTGTGGATGCGTATTATCATTTAGAGTAAACGTGGTGCGAAAACGTTCCATAGTTAATCGAATTAATTGCTCTGATGGACGATTATGTTGACCGTAAAATGGACGTAGTGCGCGATACGTATTTCGAACAGAACCATGATTTTCAAAATAAATTTGCACAATTTGGAAGCGTTGTTCAGGCGTCAGTCTATTCATGTTGAAATGCCAAACCAAACTAAACATAAATCACTTGACAGCTGACAAAATGACCGCCAGTTAAAAAAGTGTTGCCAACTTAAAGTTTTATACCTCTATAAAAAACACCCTTTATTAGGGGATGAAATCGAAAGTGAAGGAAAATTTTTTTACTAGGTCATCGAGTGGGGTGTCAAATAAAAGCTTGTAAAAACACGAGTTCATAAATATATATGATGTAATACTTGCTCATACTTTTTGTATTATTTTTAAAAAATCGCGAAAAATCGCTGTGCCCCTTATCTCGAAAAGTACTGACCAAAAAATTTTGAAAAAAACCTGGAATATTCTCCACAGGGTATAGATTGAACGAAAATTATCACGAGAGCATTACCTTTAATAATTTATCTGGTATATAGAAAAAAAAAACAAGAATTTCAAGGTCATCAGTCACTGATCTTTCTTGAGAACGGTTTTTTCTGATCGTTTACATTTTGTTATAAAAAAGTGTTTTTTTTTAAGAAATTTCCCCCTGGTGATTACTTTGAGAAGGTGGTAAATTTTTAGTAAAGGGTGGACCCCCCTTATACTCGACTAACTTCCTTTTTTTTTAATCGCGGTTTTTTTCTGGAGAAATCTCTCTACCCTGATCATCCCTTTGAGAAGGTGGGATATGGAAGTTCTTTTCTTTAAAGCATAGAGTTTTTTTGTAAATCTTTCTCCGATTTTTCCTGCCATGTTCAACTAAAAGAGAAAGTTTTTTTGAAAGTGGCCAGTAAATTTAATCCTTCCAGGCCATGGTTTTGTCTTTATAGCCCTGTATAACTGTATTCACAGTTTGGCCTGCAAACATCCCTTGTTGACCATTAAAGATTATTGTAATAATTACCATTCTGTCTAATAATTTAATATTCATGCAATGTAATTTTATATATATATATATATATATATATATATATATATATATATATATATATATATATATATATATATATACCAGCTGCTTATTCCTTAAATTACTTATGGCCCATTTTTGGGCATGCCCAGTTATGACCTTTAAAGATAACAATAGTAGATATACTGACCTATATTAAATACATATGTGTAAAAGTCTTCTCTTTTTAAAAGAACTTTCTAAATAAGTATAGTACAATAATGGCTCGCTTATGTGGTAAAGTCTGTATATGAATTATAAGAGTAGTAGTCATAGCATTTATACAGTTTCATACATAATACGACCATTAAATTTTTAGATTGGTAATATGTAATACAAACTACTGGCGAGTGATCTAAGCTCTTATTTTAAATTTTGTCGCGAAATATCAGCAGATGACTGAAATCCGATAATTTATTTATCAGTCAAAAAAATCTTATCGTAGAAATTTTAATATAGTACAAAGAGCTATAATTAAAGTTTACGTTATGGTAAAAGTGGTACAAATGTCACAGACATATTCAAAATGATGGAAATGTATTCTGTTTGCTCGCTAAAAACAAAAGTTTTTTAACTACTATATATATATATATATATATATATATATATATATATATATATATATATATATATATATATATATATATACATATATATATATATATATATATATATATATATATATATATATATATATTTATATATATATATATATATATACATTAACAGGAAAATAATTTGAATGATTTTAAAAGAAGATTTAAATTTGTTTCATAGATTTTAAATGATGGAAATTTATTGAAACTTTTTGAGAGTGCAACATTAGGGGGACATCGTACGAGGCTCCAAGAACAATCCAAACTTCCTAAAATTTGCTGCTCTTGACGAGACGTGGTGTTTTCAATATAACTGGCAAATTAAGTGTTAAAGACTCATAATGTAAGTAAAAAATTATTACCGCAAGTCAAAAAACACGAACAGCTTCATCCAGATTAAAACAACGTGCTTTCCACAATACTAGATGTACTATTCATCGTGAATTAGTTCTAACTACATGTGTCTTAAATTTGTCGCTTATTCCAACTATTTTCTATGTCTATACATAGATACTTTGATGTTCCGTTATATTTAGTTATAATAAAATATTACAGTGTTCAACTTAATTTTAGTTTAAATACTTTTACGGGAGGTGATCTTTCAGAGCGGTGCATTCTAGGTAAAAGTAGTTTAGTACATTACATCTGTATGAAGTTTAATGTGCTACTCTGTACAATCTGCAGCGATCAAAGAAAAACGTTAATCGCTTCTTTCACACACCTGCCGCATTTCTAGCGATTTAGAGATGCCATTAAAAATATATGAGGATATAATATAAAGCCGTGGCGTAGCGTAAGTTACATGAAATGTGTCTAAAAGCTACAGGATTTTCTAAATATTAATAAACATGTGCCACTATTTTAAATTTGTTACCCAAAATTTGGTGTATGTTGATAAAAGAAAAGGCGTCTTCGAAGCGAACTTTGATTGCTTAACATTTAAATGCACGTCTTCTATTAAGTTGGGCAAGTCACTTTGAAGAATCGAAATAATATATTTTTTATGGGCACGGGACATGTGCTGAAAGAAAAGCGCTACAGGAGCGACGGGTGTGTGAAAAAAAGCGATTCAGATTAATTTTGAATAACTGCAAATTGTATTCGGTAGGAAACACAGTCCGAGGTAATTCATTCCAAAATGACAAGGTACTCCATATGAATGAATTCTTGAATGAGTAACAAACTATGTATATACCGGGTGTTATGGAATTCAGTGCATATAGTGGAACTGGTGAATCCTTGTAGCAAGACTGATTGCAGAAAATTCACCTTACATAGCGGATCTCAATAATAAAGGAAAAAAAATTGACCGTCAAGAAACGATGTCATAAATATTTTTTTCACGCCGCTACTGGTCAATCCTAGAATTTCCCGATATCGAAAATTGTTAGTCAGACTTAAGGTCTTTCTTGAGATTTGAGCCGGCTTTTCGGACCTACATTTAATAAAAAAAACATTCAAATATTTTTATTATTTTATTATGGTAAAACTGACAAAGGATCTGCCGCTGTTTTGTTGTCCGCATTTCACGCGTACATGAAAGGATTTATGTCGCAAGTGGTCACTTCCTTCAATTCAGGTTTAGTTTATTTGTTTTCTTGTCAGGGAATGTTCGCAACTTTTGCAATATGTCGTTGGTAATGCGAGGTAAAGATCAATGTTATTGCAAATTGTGTATAAATTTGTACAAAGTGTAGAATATAGCAGCAAGTGTGATAAATTCGGTACATACTTAGGTATAAATATGTCACACATATGGAGATCGACGATCGCACATTTAAGGTACATTTATTTATTTATTTATTTCGTACGGATGTAAATTGCACACAGCACAATTTAAGTTGAATAAAATTACCAAAATGAATTATTCAAAAATAGTAGTACTGATAAAACACGTCAACAATAAGGAATCAATTTAAGGTAGATAAAACTAATACATTTTTTCACTTTAAGACTAAAAAAATCTTACTTTTCTTACGAGAAAATCCGTTAACCACATTAATCTTGAAAAAATTTAATAAAAAATAGCTCATTTCAGAGTAAAGGAAAAAATGTACCCTAAACAAATTTAATAAAAAAAATATTATAAAAATTATCTTTTAAAATAATTCCTCAATTTTATATTTCAAGATTTTAATATAAGGAAAAATTTTAACACATGTAATTTCTTGAAATTTTAGGCCAAACATCAAATATTAATTACACAAGTTTCCTGTTTCAATATTATAAGAAGTTTTTACTTGTAATTTTTACTTATAAGTAAAAAACATATGTAATCCGCTAAAATTTAATTTGTATCTATATTGTTGAAAGAGAATAGCCTAATATATAAATTATTCAGGTAGGTTTTCAAAGTCTTTCTCCGTCGCCTCGGTGTCTTCTAACCAGCATTTTTTGTCGAACGCTGAAGAAATCCTTGCTTTGGTACGGCGTACGATGCCGTCTACAAAGGGTTTTTTTTTGGACGGCAGCTGCCACTCCTAGTTCACGTTTGTGGAAAGTGACGAAAAAATGGTATTATTTTTTTAATTGCCGTTTTCTTTTTTTTTATTCTTTCTCGTATTTATCGATGTGTTTAACTTTTTTAGTCGTATTTTTTCTTGGTTTAGTGGGTGGTGATTCTTCTAACACATTTTTGTAAGGACTGGATGTATTTTCATCAGTTTTTTTTTTTTCTTACAGTATTTTTCGTAGCATTGAGCATAAGGATTTTAGAATTTTTTTTTTTAATTTTAGCGTTAAATCTCGAGGTATACGGTTCACTATTTAAATATGGTAATTTATTTGAAGACTGCGAAGGTAACTTTGGAAGAGAGTTTGCTTGTCTCCATTATCGAATCGAAGCGTCTTGTAAGATCAATGTACTTTCATTACTTGAATTTGTTTGAGAGAGAGAGCATTTATATTTTCAGCTACTTGAAACAAATGTTCGGGAAAGACGTTTTTATCCCTAGACCAAACTCCAGCCGCTTGAAATCCGTTCACAATGGCGCCAATCATTTTTCTGTTGCTTGAAGATAAAAAATGCTATTAGGTTTAAAAAAAAGGGACGTCCAGTAATTGAAGCCGTCAGTAGTAAGGCCTACCAGTAATATTATTTTGTCTCATTAGCCTTTGCTATGTTCAACGCTCCATCGTTGTATTTCCATCAAGTAAAAGTTACACTTTATTTTCAGAAGTGGGTTTTACTACGCTTATAAAATGTTTAATCCATTTTACAAATCAGTTTGAGTTAACATAGCCAATGTCTGGAATGGTGACAACACTATCAGAAGTGCCATTTCCCAATTCAGAATTTTGTCTCATTCTTTTAAATATAAGCATTGGTGACCCAAACTGTCCAATCCCACTGGCAAAACACAAGAACTCTTTCTCCGCTGATGACTGAGGATGATTTTTAATCTTAAAACTTTTTGCATTTTTTCTGAACGGTGGAAAATCTACTTTCATCAACGTTAAATATTTTTGTAGACCTTAATATATTTTAATCTATGATTCTTTCGAGATGAGGCACGATTTGCCCTACTCTCCTCTTTCAGCTATTCTCCCTCCTTACCAAGCAGTTATTTATTTTTTTGCCTTTAAAATCTAAAATCGGTAAAATGCAATTTTTCTCGTTTCTTAATTTTTGAAAAATTTTTAAATTTGAAAAAAAAGTATTGAATATGGTAGGTAGTGAATTTCATAACACCCTATATATATATATATATATATATATATATACATATATATATATATATATATGTATATATATATATATATATATATATATATATATATATATATATATATATATATATATATATATATATATATATATATATATATGTATATATATATATATATATATATATATATATATATATATATATATGTATATATATATATATATATATATATATATATATATATATATATATATATATATATATATATATATATATACAGACTAGGTATATTATTCATGAAAACCCTTCACAGCAAATCGATTATCTATTTGAAATTTCAATAAGTGATGTTAAGGCAAGTAACATTGGAGTAAATTACAAACCTATCTTATGCAAAAAGTTACTACGCTGCTAAGAAAACTGAATTGGAGCTTATTGTCGTTTAATAAAATTTGCCTTGGATTCGTACTGATAGTTTCACCCTTACTTATTAATTAGATAATCTGATTAGATGTGGTTATAATTAATAATATGTAATTTATTTAAGTACAAATTTCGAAAATATTTACCTATTACTTCTTAATATAAACTTATTTAATTTCGTTTCTGTTAGGTAAAATGATACTGAGAAAACCGGTGAACCAAGGCATTTTTAAATTCTCTCCAGTTAGTCAGTTTTCAGGACACGTAAGATGTGCGATTGCGTCTTAATGTTAACATGCGGAGACTTGAAAAAGCTACTCGCATACGGATGTGTATCCTTGGCGTGCACCACTCTGGGAGGAATTAAGCTGGCTCCGTCCATCGAATACTTTCCTAAAAATACTTATAAAATAAATTCAAGTCACTAACCGTTCTTATATGTTTCAAGGAATCCAAGCTGCTTGGGTACGAGTCAAGCGATTATAATATGACAAAAGCATAGTATGTTTGAGAGCACAGCCCAACATCGTTAATCGACATTGGTCTTTGGGTATGATTAAAATTCGTTGTGGACGGAATATAGTGTCCAAGACAAAATATGTTGTGTTCTGTAACGTAATCTTTTTTAAAAAAGACGCCGCCTGGGTTTTTACAGCTTTAAATTTTACTTGGTTACTGTCTCCCTAAGATTAAATTTTTTTCAAGTTGTACAATTTCTTGATGTCTGTGGGTCCTTGCATGGGTAGCTGATGTATGTTCACAGTAAATAAAATAACCGGTCAACTGCAAGTTGGTCTTGGGCAATTAGTGTTCCTTCCGTCCGTTGATTGGTTTAAAAATAAAAATATTTTTGTTACGGAGGTATAAAATGATCAGTGACTTCAAAAAAACACATCCCACATGAGTTTTCGACAAAGTTTTTTTTCCGATCTTTACTGAAAACTGATGACAATGAAATTTTTGTTTCTTTTTTATATATCAGATAAATTATTAAAGGTAATGCACTCAGGATAATTGTCGTTCAGTCTACACCCTGTGGAGAACATTCCAGAATTTTTTCAAGAGCTTTTGATCCGTACTTTTCGAGATAAGGGGCGGACAGCGATTTTTGGCATTTTTTAAAAAATAATATAAAGAAAAGTGTGTGAAAGTATTACATTATTTATTTTTTAACTCGTGTGTTTACAAGCTTTCATTTGACATCCCACTCGATGACCAGGTAATTTTTTTTCACTTCCGATTTCACCCCCCAGAACTAATCCAATAGGGCAAAAGTTAATTTTGAAAACTACACATCTCTGATGAGGACATCAGTTCCTATATTAGTGCCAGATTTCAACTTTCTATGTCAAATAGTTTCGGAGAAAATCGGGTGTGACAGACAGACGGACAAACAGAAGGACAAACTGACGAACAGATGGTCACCGAAGTGATCTTATAAGTGTTCCATATGGAACACTAAAAATAAGCATACTGTCATCGATAAAGCTATATATTTGATTCCTGGCCATATGCAGCAATCGTTAATGTAAAGAAGAAAGAGAGTAGGAGAGAGTATAATTTCGAGCTCACCGGCGATGACAAGGGATTCCACGTGTTTTAGAATTAGAAAAAGACCGTCGATTGACCCTCGTAAAAAATGCTCGTGAAGAAACAAGATAGTCATAAACATTAGAGAGATTTTGCAACGCTGATTTTGATAGGCCACTGTTTTTATCTTTATTTGAAGTATGCGCCTACCGTTTAGAGCTTGCGCAGTAGTAAAGAAAAGAAATAAAATATAAGGACTCAGCTGTTATCGTTATTTGAAGCATGCACCCACCATTTGGAGCTTACGCAGTATTGAAACAAAATACGAGAAATCTTTATTAAGGACAACGATTACCCTTATTTAGGAACTTATAAGAGAGGTTATTTGAAGTTCGTTTTTCGTATCGCTGTTATGGTAGAGCCTGATTTTTTCCTACTTAGGTGTACAAACCACTAAGAAAATATAGTAAAATTAAAATGACACTCTTTTATTGCAAAGAACACTGACAACAGTTAATTAGTGTTCAGATTATGTTGAGATTTTGTAATTTTTGGCACAATGACATTACAGTGTGTGTAGTACTAATTAATAGTAATAATAATAATAATTTCTGGTATCTGGTCAGAACCCAAACTACACAATAATAAAACTCCCTGGATCAAAGCCGAAGAAGACAAACATACACATGTGACAGAACAAGAAAACTTCTGGTAGAAACAGTTTACCACCATATATACAACAAAACTGGTCGGAACTTAACACATTTTCATTAATTGGGGACGACGATATGAAAGTCTTCAATAACTACTATAACTATATGAGGAAAAATGGCACCTATGGAACAAGCCTAGAAATACTTGCCCTCTCGGAAACCCAGAATAGCAACTTTCATATCTTCTCAAAACAACGAAGAACAAGAGATACAAAAATAACTTTTAGGGACAAGCCAACAATAATAAGCACAAGAAAACACACCGAAACTATTTACCTTCTACTAACAGGCAACCCAATGTCGGGACACTTTGAGCTTCTGACACTACAAAACACTAAAAACATCCCAAACAACAGTAGACCAATAAAAGAAGCATCGGGCGAGCGACGTAACGGTCGAGGACGTCGCGGGAAATGGCAGCTCGACCAAAACGATGAAGACCAGGCAACTGACAATGGACCTGCCAAAAGTGTTGTGGCGGCGAGTAAGCCGACACCCACCAAGGCGGGAAAATCAAGGCAACGCATGAGTTATACTACAGGAACAAACGAACACACCATGCGTTGCTTTGATAAAAGCACAAGTCCTGACAAAGAAACCACTGAGAAGGGAATCACTCGCCGCCTAGACCCACCACCATCAATCCCAAACGCAACCGACGAAGTATTTAATCAAAAACTCCCGCAACGACAAAGAAATCCCAACAGCACAAAACCAAAATTCAAACGGCAAATAAGAATAGAAAACAAAATTAACAACATCAGGAGATATCTAGGACACCTTACCCAGTTTATCAGCGGGAACGTGTCCAAACGAGTCACACAGAGTATAAACAAGATCAAGTCCGGGTCTCCCGACAGAACACTGCCAGAAATCCGGGATACTCTGAAACAAAAATTATCCGTATATGCCGCAAGACTCCGTAGATACAAAGAACCAAACGAGAGGAAAGATACCAACAACCTCTTCCGAAGAAGCCAAACACAGTCCTACCGGAGAAACTATGCACAGCAAACAGACAGCCGTGACCGAACCACCAAACAAACAAGAACTCACAGATCATTGGAAAAGTATCTTGTCAGAACCCAAACTACCCAATAATAACACCCCCTGGATCAAAGCCAAAGAAGGCAAAGATAAACATGTGAAAGAACAGGAAAATTCCACATTAACTACTGTGGGACCAAAGAGCATGATGAGGCGCCTGGATGCAAGAAGTTCCGGAGCTAGAATAGCCCCCCGTTCGGATCTCCGGGTGGGGGTTGGTTCGGAGGCGTCGACTTGCAGACATCATAATTTTAAGATAGATTTTTGCAACATACGAGGTATAAACTCGAACATAAATTCAGTGCATCAACACCTGCAATCAAATAAACCTCATGTACTCGCTCTATGTGAAACCAAGGTCAGTCCATCGACCAGCACGGTCAACTATCTTTATCCTGGGTACGACTTCTATTCCCGATTTAGGCGTAACTTTGGAATCTGTCTTTTTGTCAGAAGCGACCTCTCTTGTCAACGAGAAGAAGCTCTGGAGCCCCCAAACTTTGATGTTATGTGGTTAAAAATAACGACTCAACAAACCACAAGGTTCGTGTGTATCCTGTATCGACCACCAAGTGATACCAATTTTCGAACACTTTTCGCTTCTCTTGCAGACACCATCGATCATTTACAAAGTAACTATCCAAGTGCCGAAATTGCCATCCTGGGCGACTTTAATGTCCACAATATCAACTGGCTTAAATATTCAAATACTACCGACGAACAAGGTCGTGAAGCTGAATCATTCTCAATCAGTTATGGCTTAACTCAGCTTATTGACGAACCAACACGGATCCCTGATCGAGACGGGGAGTTCGCCAGTCTTCTTGATCTGTTTTTAACCACCAATCCGGAGATTTACATGGTCACCGTAAATCCGCCGTTAGGTTCTTCCGACCATAAACTGCTTTCGATATCGAGTATCCTGCCAATCAGTGACAGAGAGGCGCCTAGGCCGCGCAAGATTTGGCACTACAAATCTGCTAAATGGGAAGATCTCATGGAATACTTTCGAACTTTCCCTTGGATGGACATTTGTTTTCGATCCGATAACCCATCTGACTGCGCTAGGGAGGTCTCCGATGTTATTTTGGCTGGTATGGAAGCTTACATCCCTTTTTCGAAGAAATGCTCCTCCAACGGCAAGCCTTGGTTCGACCGAAAATGCAAAGAAGCTGTTGCTTCTAAACATACTGCCTATCGACAATGGCGTGAAAATCCTAACACCGTAAATCGTAACATCTTTGTTCATGCCGGAACAGATGCAAGGGAATTATCGACGAAACCAAGGAGGCACACAATCAACGAATTAGAAACAAACTTCTCGCTTGTCCCAACAATTTCAGGTCCTTTTGGGCAGTCGCTAAGGCAGTTAGTCAAAATTTTACCAAATCCACCATACCACCACTCACACGGCCAGATAATTCCATTGCAACCACACCCGTTGAGAGAGCGAACTTGTTGGCTGAACTCTTTGCTTCACATTCTACTGTCGATTTCCAAGGAAAAACACCACCTACTATTCCCATATTGCAGTCAAGGATGCCCGATGTTGTCTTCAGACAGCGCATCATAAAGCGTATTTTAATGAAGCTAGACACCAAGAAGGCCTCTGGCGCTGACGGAATACCTGCCATAGTTCTCAAAAACTGTGCAAGGGAACTAACACCAGTTTTCTGTAGACTTTTTAACCTATCCTACAGAAAGGAAATATTTCCGTCCTGCTGGAAATGTGCCACGGTTCAGCCGATACCTAAAAAAGGTAAGAAGTCCTTGCCAAATAACTACCGACCAGTTGCACTGCTTTCAATAATATCGAAAGTCATGGAAAAGGTTATCAATGAGCATCTTCTAAAATATCTTGAACGATTCAATATTATTAGCCATCACCAATATGGTTTTCGTAAACATAGATCAACAGGAGATCTTCTGACTTATGTAACACATGTTTGGAACAACGCAATTGAACACTTTGGAGAATCTCGAGCGGTTGCTCTTGACATATCCAAGGCATTCGACCGTGTTTGGCATGATGGACTGTTAACTAAGTTACGCTCTTATGGTATATCCGAAAGGTTCTGTTTGTGGCTCTCATGTTTCCTCAGAGAGCGTTCTTTGCGAGTGGCGGTCGACGGATTTCTTTCTAACACCCTCACTATCAACACCGGTGTGCCCCAGGGCTCCATACTGTCTCCTACTCTCTTTCTCATTTACATTAACGATCTGCTAGAAAAGACCGGAAATCCAATCTATAGCTTTGCAGATGACAGTACGCTTGTCTCTTCATTCACCTTGAACGCTCGGACATCGGCTGCTCAGGCGAATATCCGCAGACAGCAGGAGGTCGTTCAACTTAACAAAGACCTGGAAGAAATTCTATCTTGGGGTGACAGTAACCAAGTGGAATTTAACGCTACAAAAACCCAAGCGGCAGTTTTTTCTAAAAAAGTTAACGTTGCTGAACCCGACATAGTTATGTCGGGGCACTCCATTCCCCTAGCATCGTCGCTCAATTTGTTGGGCGTTAGTTTGGGAGCAAATATGTCTTGGCATGAATATGTTGCAGGCATAGCAAGGAGAGCTTCTCAAAAGTTGGGGATATTATTTAGAACCAGAAAGCTTTACACCCCACAGCAACTGTTAATTCTTTACAAAGCCCAAATTCGACCAACTATGGAATACTGCTCCCACGTTTGGGGCTCCGCTCCCAAACATACACTGCATTTGTTGGATTCTGTTCAGAGAAGAGCGGTCCGTCTGATTGGGGACCCGGAATTGACCGGCGGCCTTGATTCGCTGGAACATCAAAGAACGGTTGGCGACTTGAGTCTGTTCTACAAGTATTTTCATGGAAAGTGTTCGAAGGATGTAGCCCGCTTAATTCCTCCCAAAGCGGTGCATGTTAGAAATACACGTCGCGCTGGTGCTTCGCATCCGTATGAGGTTCAGCTTGTTACTCCTCGTACAACGCTTTTCAAGCAATCTTTTATATGGAGAACGTCATCCCTTTGGAATAATTTGCCCAGCGCTGTGTTTCCCACCGAGTACAATTTACAGCGATTCAAGAACAACGTGAATCGCTTTTTCCGCACTCGTGCCGCTCCTGGAGCGCTTTAGGGACTTCCCTGCAGCACGTGTGCTAGACCCATTAAAAAAAAAAAAAAAATACACGAAGCACTCACACACCAAATCAACAAAGCCATTCTACAACCACACACATTCCCTACTTTCCTTACACAAGGAATAACATACGTCAAACTCAAAAGCTCAGACACCACAAACCCGTCCAACCCTATACAAGATCATCACTGCCACAATTTAAAAGAAAATAGAACAACACCTAATAGACAACAATATTCTCACAGAAGAGCAGAAGGGATGCAGGAAAAATAGTCGAAGATGCAAAGAGCAGCTGATCATAGATAGCGTGATTATGGGACAAACCAGAAAAGAACAGAGAAACCTTCACATCTGTTACATAGATTATAAAAAAAGCCTTCGACTCCATACCCCACAGCTGGTTAATCAGAGCCCTAGAAATCTACACAATCAACCAAAATCTCAGGCAATTTCTCGCGCAAATTATGAAAACATGGAAAACAAGAATACGCCTAAAAACACAAACTGAACGCATCCAAACAGACGCATCAGACGGGGTATATTTCAGGGAGACTCGCTTAGCGCTCTATGATTTTGCCTCTGTCTCAATCCACTCTCAAATACACTAAACAGAACAGAGCATGGCTTCAACATCAGACACCAAAAAGGGAATCAACATAAAATAAACCACCTCCTATATATGGATGTCATAAAACTCTACTCTGCTACACAAACACAGCTGAAAGAACTTCTCAAAAACACAGAAATATTCACCTTAGATATCAATATGGAATTTGGTATAAGTAACTGCAACGTGCTCCACATCAACAAAGGCCAATGGAAAGGCCACCATGAGACAGAAACCATCAATAATGAAACACTCGATAACATACAGATATCTAGGTTTCCAACAAAGCACCAAACTCAACCACGCTCACATCAAAACTGAGCTCAGAACCGAATTCAAAAACAGACTCACGAAACTTTTACAAACAAAACTCAACTCCAAAATCTCACTAAAGCCATCCACACGTTCGCTATACCTATACTCACATGTTCATTTGGTATCATCAAATGGTCACAAACAGACATAGAAAACATTCACATCCTTATACGTTCTCAATTCATCAAATACAGGAAATTACACCCCAACGCATGCAAAGAAAGACTTACCATCGAGAGGAAGGCAGGAAGGCAGGAAGGCAGGAAGGCAGGAAGGCAGGAAGGCAGGAAGGCAGGAAGGCAGGAAGGCAGGAAGGCAGGAAGGCAGGAAGGCAGGAAGGCAGGAAGGCAGGAAGGCAGGAAGGCAAGGCAGGAAGGCAGGAAGGCAGGAAGGCAGGAAGGCAGGAAGGCAGGAAGGCAGGAAGGCAGGAAGGCAATTCTTTTACAGCAAGCAAACCAGCTTCCACACAGCGACAGTAAAAGCAGACAAAAACTATACACCTCTCGACTTATCCCGGGCAGACCACTCAACAGACACACATAGTCACACCCAATTACAATAGGAAAAATGAAAACGTGGTCAGAGAAAACACTCCACGGAAAACACAAATACCACATAGAACAAGACCACGTAAATAAAAAACAATCATACACCTGGTTACAGGATGGGCAGCGATTCCCTGAAACAGAACGCTTCTTACTTGCCATCTAGGATAAAGTCATAATAACCAGAAACTACCAAAAGCATATCATCAAAGACCCAACTATTACAGAGGACAGATGCAGGAAATGCCACCAGCAGAAAGAAACGATCGAACACATAACAAACGGATGTAAAATATTAGCTGGAACGGTATATACAGCCAGACATGACTCAGCTGCCAAAGTAGTTCACCAAGCCCTAGCCACAACATACAAACTCATCGAAAACACAGATCCTTACTACAAATACACACCAACATCCATACTTGAAAATAAAGATTACAAGCTCTACTGGGACATCAATATACATACAGTCTCCACCAATAGACCCGATATTAATTTTTAATGCAAAAAAGGAAAACTCACCTATCTAATTGACATAGCTGTCCCCAACGACACAGACATTCAAACGAAATACACAGAAAAAATTTCTAAATACACAGACCGTGCAACGGAAATAAAAAGGCTATGGAAACAAGAAACAGTCATCATTGTCCCCCTCATTACATCAGCCACAGGCCTTACACCAATAACATTCACACCATACTTAGTACAATTAGGACTCAACACAAACATACACAGAAACATTCAGAAGTCAGTGATTTTGAAAACATGTAACATTGTCAGGTCATTCTTTAATACACAATGGAACATGGAACCACATTGACCAAATGTGAGAAAGAAAAACTTTTTTGTAATAATAATAATTTTATTTCCTCCTCCTTTCTGCAAAACAACATTAATATTACACTTTACGTTATACATTTCAATATTTCCGCTACAAAAAGAAGAAAAGGGAGCTGAAAACAATTAAAACTGTTCAAAGTTCAACCCCGTGTAAACCACATCATCTAGCATAAATGTTCATGTAAAGAAAATAATAAACAAAACGGGATAGAAAGAGAGAGGGAGAGAAAGAGAGAGAAATGCGTCAAAAATTAACCTAATTAACTAATTGGTTTAAAATACTTTTTATCCGCTTTCTCAGGTTTAAGGGTTTTTAAAGCAACAGGTACGGTATTATAAAGTTTATAAATATTTTAGGATAAACCTCTTTTAAAAAGAGCCGTTCTGTGAGGTGGCGGAGTTATAAGTCCACCAAATCTTAATTTCAACCTATGAACGTCTGTTCTATAAATAATTTTATTTGTTAGGTATGGTGGGCAGTTATTAACAACAAAACATGAAACATTACCAAAGAATGTAGTCTATGTCTATCCTGCATATTCAACCACTTAGCATACTCTAATTTGCGAGACACAGACTGAAATTTTCTTATACCATAAATGAAACGTAAACAGCTCCTTTGCACTTTTTCAATTTTATTTGAGTTAAATTGACTTAAAAGCAAGGGAATCTGCCAATTTTACCTTAAGAGATTCTTCCAAAATATGTCGATGGGGGTAAAAGCATTTTCAGTGACATATAGGCTCTTTGTATAATATGCCCTACATATTCTTTGAAACGCAAATCTGTATCTATTGTAACACCTAAATTTTTTGAACTATTTTGCAATTTCAAACGTTGACCAGCAATGTTTATACTGATATCACGTTGCAAACGGTGCCTATGTTTACCAAAAAATCATGACAGATGATTTATCAGGGTTAATTAGCAAACCATGGCGCTCCGAAAACTCCACCAAAGCACTTAAATCTTTATTTACCATTCCTTCAACCATTCTTCAATCACTAGACAAAAAGGAGTACAGCAGTTGAGTGTCATCGGCATAGAGATATAACTTGACATGCTTCAAACAAGAAATAAAATTATTCGTATAAATTGTAAAAAGTAGAAGTCCCAATATGGAGTCTTCTGGCATGCACACACTTCACCAATTCCCTTGATGTCTGTCCCATGGACGTTTCAACGTACTGCAGTGTGTTGCTCAAATAATTTCCAACAAACCCAATAGCACCATTTGAAAAACCAACAAAATTTAGAACAGCTAACAGTAAGTTATGGCATACCATATTAAATGCCTTGGAATAATCCAAAAGCACCAATATCGACGGCTTCCTAACGTTCAAGGCTTTAAATATGTCATCCGTCAGACCTAATACAGGGGTACAGTTGTACCCCTTTCTGAAACCCGACTGATTCATGGGTAAAACAGAGTTATTTTCTAAGAAAAATCTTATTTGCTTATCCATTATTTTTTCCAAAATGTTTGCAAGACAAGGTAGGATACTTATAGGACGTAGTTCATTAAAAGATTTAGTATCATTATTTTTTGGTAAGGGTGTAATACGAGCTATTTTTCACGTATCTGGAAATATCCCTTCCAAAATGCAACAATTCATTATGTTAGTAAGGAAAGGTAAATCGTGGGACAACATAACCACAACATTTCCAAACTCACAGAGTCCTAACCTAATGATTTTATACTAAGCAGTTGAGATTTTACTTCATCTGTAGTGACAGTAAAAAATTTAAATTTTTCTCCTATGTTTGTTTTCATATCATTTAAATAATATTCTATCAAATTTGGATCCGTCTGTCGGTCATTTTTTGAAAATTGTAAAAAATGATCATTAATATCAGAAGGTCTATTTAAGGCATCCGGAAGATGCTTAGCTGTAGATTTATTCACAATATTCAAGTTTCTCAGTCTTTGCCACAATATTTTCTTTATTCAGTTCTTATAGCGATGTTAGTTTGATTGCGTAACTGTTTATAATAGTTCCAATGTCCTTGATTTGTTGTTCTATTGTAATTATGAAACGCTCTATCTTTCAATCTAGTCATAGTTTGCACAGTGTCTGTCAGCCAAACCGGTTTTTGCTTCTTTATTACAACGGGTTTTAAAGGAACCGAAACATCAAAAATACTTAATATTAGAGTGCTCAAATATGAAAATTTGTCAATAATGTCAACAAAATGCGCAATGTCCTCAAAGGGAGCATTTTCTAAAAAATTAATATTAAGGCAGCAGTCCACAAGCGCATGATCGGAAACCTGAGGGAAATTTTTCGTTGAGGCATTATATACTTTTTCATCTTTAGATATCAAAATTAAATCTAGCAAACTATTTGTTTTATTCGTATCTCTAGTGGGTATGTTTATAATTTGTTGCAAATTAAAAGTTTCTATACAAAAAAGAAAATCCTGAACACATACACAAATCTAAAAAATTTAAATTAAAATCGTCGCCCCAAAAAATACTACTGCATTCCATTGAAAAGGATGACAGAAAATCTTCAAAGTTATTAAAAAATCCACAAAATTGTCCCTTAGGGGGTCTATACAATGAACCTACAGCATATGAAATATAGTCAAAAATTAAATTTAACCCATAACTGTTCCAAATGGTATGTCTGAATATAATTTAAAGCATCATAATTAAAATTATTCCTAAAGTACATGCCCACTCCGCCACTTCTTGTTACTCTATCAGTTCTAATAAAGATGTAGTTTGGAATTTGTACTTGATCATTTGAAATATTTTCACCTAACCATGTTTCCGATATACCTAAGATGTCATATTTTTCCTGCACTAATATACTTTTAACTTCAGAAAAATGAGCCAATAAAGACCGTACATACAATTTCTTCATCCTCTGTCTTTCTCTTCCGTACCAAAATTACAAAAATATATTACAAAGAAAAAAGAATAGTGAAATAAACAGTAATAATCTTACAGTAAAAATACTTCCCTGTTGCAAACGGTCATCTTCCATTTTAATAATTGTCTTTTTTCCATTAATTTTTGCAAATTGCTAATGAAATTTTAGTTATCGCACATTCGTATTACCTTTGAAATATTGAAAGATGTGATAGAAACTTGCTAGAGACAACTTTAATTTAGAGACTTGTGTGACCCATCAAATACTAATAATCGATGTCTCTAACTATGAAATGTATGAAAAAAATCCTCTAAGTTTATAAAAGATGGATACTAACCTAACCTTGCAATTCCTTCGCGTTAATACTGCGCATGCTTGAGATATCGATATGGCCAAATGCATGTGGAAAATAAGCATTGCAAAATCTCTTTATTATCGCATCTGGTAATACCAGTGGATCAATAAGCACGTCGTTAAAAATATCGACAAATAATTTTATTGAAAATCATAGAAGTGAAATAATGTCGTCGATAAGTCCTATCCCATTTAGAATAACCGGTCAAGTGCAAGTTGAACTTGCACAATTAGTGTTCCGTACGTTGATTGCTTTTAAAATAAAAAATGTTGTAACGGAAGTATAAAATGATCAGTGACTTCACAAAACACACCCCAAATGAGTTTTCAACAAAGTTTATTTCCAATCTACTGAAAATTGATGACCTTGAAATTTCTGTTTTTTTTATATACCAGATAAATTATTACACGTAATGCACTCGTGATAATTTTCGTTCAATCTAGAGCCCGTGGAGAATATTCCAGAATTTTGTCAAAATTTTTTGATCAGTACTTTTCGAGATAAGGCGGGTGGACAGCGATTTTTCGCGATTTTTTAAAAATAATACAAAGAAAATTGCGCGCAAGTATTACATTATATATATATATATATATATATATATATATATATATATATATATATATATATATATATATATATTTACTTGTGTTTTCACAAGCTTTCATTTGACACCACACTCGATTACCTAGTAAAAAATTTTTTTTTTCACTTCCGATTTCACCCCTCAAAACTAACCCCTTAAGTCAACATTTAACTTTCAAAACTACATGGCTCTGATGAGGCCATCAATTCCTATATTATTACCAAATTTCAATTTTCTATGACAAATAGTTTCGGAGAAAAATCGGGTGTGACAGATAGACGGACAGACGCCGAAGTGATCTTATAAGTGTTCCGTACGGAACACTAAAAATGAACACGGAATTCCCTCTCCATTGCTATTAATAAAAAAAATATGAATACTTTGATCAGAGCAATACTTTCTAGACATAACATCTTAGTACCAAAAAAATGTGAATTCTCTACCTGCAAAACAGAAAACAACATGGTAACATTTCTAATTTAAAAACAATATTTTAAATTTATGTAATAAAATTGTAGATAATTATCTATCAGAAGTCAGACAACATCAAGAGATCGTAAGTATTATCACGACGGATGTACAGGCTCAAATGTAAAAGGCTCTAACTCTTTTGTTATTCGATTTTTATATAGGCTAGTTTTGTCAAAGTAACATATTTTAGTAATTATAATTTGCCAAAATTGCCCTAACTTAGTTAACACTCAATATTTATTGTATTTGTCATTCACCTTCCCGCCTGAGTAGGGATTTTACCATTTTTCATATCCTGAGGATATTGGCGGGGATGTCGTAATACCCGTTAACGTTGTCCAAATGCCGAAACATACATTTTTGTATTTCACGGCACCTTTTAGATGACGCAAAAGTGCTGTCACGGACGTTATTGCATTTCTACAAACAACTTCTACCTATATACTTAAATAAAAGTATGCCGACCTGCCGGGATTGAACCCAAGACCTTCTGCACCGCAAGCAAATACTACGCCACGGAGCCACTGGCCATCACAATATATCTCAGATCCCTCTAAGAAATAACATGGTTTCGAGGTAATCCATATATAAAAATAAGAATATCAAGGGTGCAGGGAATCACTAACGTGGAGATTCTTGCTCGAATAAGAAAGTTAAGAGAATTTATGCTAGTATTTAAAGAGAGAAAAATGAAATATGTAGGTTACATAATGGGAGGCGAGAAGTGTGAACTCCTAAGATCGGTAATTCAAGGAATAATATAAGAAAGATCATAGGGAACAACTACTCAGTATATATCACCACTACACCAAACACTTTGTTTTTGCACTCGACTCGACTACAGTCAATCATCGCTCCTAATGAAGCTAATATGGTTAGTGAAACGCGCGTCGAGTGCAAAAATAAAGTGTTTGGTGTAGTGGTGATTTATACTGAGTAGTGTCATTGTGTCAAAGATTCCACAATCCCAACATAGCATAGGCAACAAGACAGAAATCCTGGCTTAAGGAGATGGTTTGGATGAACCTCATGATATCTTTAGAGCATCCAGAACAATGACATCCAATTTGACAGCTAACCTCTGATGGGAGAAGATGGATTAAGAAAAAAAAAGAGTTCCTTACTGTTTGATAGATGATAATGACGGTGTATCCTATACGCGGAATTTTCTAATTTCCTGGACTGTAGAATTCCAAGTCCAATGCCATTTTTTTTTTTGTTTTCTTGTTACATTTCTCCCTGACCTATCTTGACATTGGCGATTATATTGGATGCTTAGTTTGCTAGCTATTGAAAATGTTAAACAATGCTTTTGACAAGTCTTTTATGAATAAAACAAGTTTTAACAAGTGGTAAAACTATTCCAAGGGCTGTGAAGCCATTGAAGAGAAAGAGCGCCGTGGATGCCCCAGCACATCTAGAACGTCGAAACGCCGAAAAAGTAAAAAAAAAAAAAAAATGTTACAGATAATTACTGAATCACTATCAGAGAGGTTACTGATGATGTTTTCATATCATTTTGCTTATGCCAAGTAATTGTAATTTTTTTTAATGTTTTATGAATGAGACATATAGCAGCAAAATTTGTCCCGAAATTGTTGAACTTCGACCAAAGGCAGTGCCGAATGGACATTGCTTAGGAGTTGCTCAAGTCAATGACAATCCAGAAATGCTCAAACCGGTTAAAACTGGTAACAGAATAGGGTATACGAATATGAGGTTAATACTAAGGCCAATCATCCCAACGGAAACTTCTTGAAGAGCCAAAACCGCTTGCTCGAAGCAATTCGAAAAAAAAAACGGTCGGATTTGTGGTGAAACAACTCATCGCAATTGCACCATGATAATGCACCTTTTCATATCTGACTGCTAGTTCGTAGTTATTTGGCCAAAAATAACACCGTTATCATGCCTCAGCCTCTATATTAGCCGGATTTGTCTCTCTGCAACTTGTTTCTATTACCGAAGCTGAAAAAAATATAAAGGGACGACATTTTGTCAATGTTGAGGAGATTAAGGCAGGGTCGCTATAGCAATTAAACGCCATACCGAATTGAGTTCCAGAAATGCTTCGAAAAATGGAAAAAAGGCTGGCTATATTGTATCTGGTGGGGACTACTTTAAGGGGATTAATTTAATATACGTGAATAAATATAGTGTTTTTGAGAAAAAACAAAAATATAAACATATATATATATATATATATATATATATATATATATATATATATATATATATATATATAATCATACTCTGAATATATTATGAGACGAGTTCTGGAGGACTGGGATGGCGGTATCTCTGTGGGAGGCCGGAAAGTGAATAACTTGAGATATGCTGATGATACGCTCATTAGAGCATCTAGCGACATCGAATTGGAATATATAATGTATAGATTAAATACAGTAAGCGAGGAATACGGTTTACTACTTAACAGGAATAAAACTAAAATTATGGTCATAGATCGAACCCCAATGAACATCAGGAAAATAGCGGGATTTAAAGCGGCTTCGTTAAAGAAATAAAACGAAGACTAAACATAGCTCGTAATGCAATAACCAGACTGACCAAGATTTGGAAGGACTCAGCAATATCTCAAAATAACAAATTAAAAGTTATTAATGCACTAATATTCGAAACATGGGGTGTACAGAAGAATGTTGAGGATACCCTGGACACAGCACCGAACAAATGTCTCCATTCTAAACCAACTAAGAATACAGTAATACCCCGCTTTACGCGAGGGATACGTTCCGAAAAAAATCGCGTTAACTGAAATTCGCGTATATCGAGGTTTATGATTAAACATAGTCAAAATTTAATACAAAAAAATACAAATCATTTTAATCAATCACTTTAATTCTAAGAACACTTTATGCAATACATACTCTTATTTTTTACGGAAAAATACATCTATTGTCTTTTGGGTAACGTTTTGTTTACGTTCTTGTAAAATACGTTCATAACACCCAACACTGTTTTTAATTGTTTGACACACGGTCAAGACACGGTCATCATTATTGTCTATACTCTGCAATATGTCCAAACCTGAATAAATTTTTGAAAGTGCATTTTGTATTTCCCCTGAAGATAAAACTTTCTCTTCTACTTGTTCTTCCTCATCGTAGATAGGATTATTCTGTAACTCGATCAGATCTTCATTGCTAATAGGATCGTCGTGCGTTGCTACAAGTTCTACGAGATCTTCTACCGTGACATCTTCAAGTTCAGACCCCTCAATCATTGCAGCAATGTCTTCAAGCACTTGTCTCTGCATCTGGACAATTCTTCTAGGTGCTTCCACTACATCTGGCCAAAGATTACGCCACACCCCATTCATACAACTCATTTTTAACTTCCTTCCAAGCCTCTTCTATGTTGTGAATAGACTTCATAATGTTGTATGACTTCCACCACTCTCGCATAGACTGTCTTCCTTCCCCCGTCAGTTTCATGAATTAGTTGGCTAAAAGTGCGGCGATGGTAATAAGCTTTGAAGTTTGCTATTGCTCCCTGGTCCATAGGTTGTAATATTGACGTAGTGTTTGGTGGAAGGAACTTTACGTACACTTTTAAGTCTCTGGGCGTATCAAGTGAGGTTGGATGTCCTGGGGCATTGTCTAAGAGTAATATAACTTTAGGTTCAAGCCCATTTCTGTCACAGTATGATTTGACTGATGGGCAAAAACTATTAGAATACCATTCTTGAAAAATTTCCCGTGTAACCCACGCCTTTCTGTTTGATCGCCACACAACTGGTAGACTTGTCTTGTCTGTGCCTCGCATTGCACGGGGTGTTTCTGAATGGTACACTAGTAAAGGTTTCAGTTTGAAATCACCAGTGGCATTACCACCCAGCAGAAGTGTTAGTCGATCTTTCGCAGCTTTGAAACCACTGGCTTGACGTTCTTCCTTAGAAATGAATGTTCGAGATGGCATTTTTTTCCAGTAAAGTGCGGTCTCATCAACATTGAAGATGAGACAAGCAGGAATTTTCTCTCGTCTAACGAAGTCTTGAAACTTGTCTGGAAACTCAGCTGCAGCTTGAATGTCCGCGCTGGCCGCCTCTCGCCTGTTATGTGGATATTGTGAAGATTAGAACGCTGCTTGAACCGATGGAACCAGCCTCTGCTGGCAGCAAAAGTCGGAGTGGCACTCCCTTCTCCTTCTTTTGTTTTCAGCATCTCATACAAAGATTTTGCTTTTGTGCATATGAGATCTTGACTTAGTGGTGTGTTCTTCTTATTCAAATCTTCGATCCAGACTGACAGTAATTTCTCCATTCTTTCTAAGATAGATGATCTCGAACGAGAAAGTTTTGTTGCACTTATAGGTGTTGAACCTTCGCTGGAGATTTTAATTTTTTCCCGATTTTTATAAATCGTTCTCACAGTCGATTCTGAGAGTCCAAAATCTCTCCCAACAATTGTTGCTTTGCCTCCATTTTCCATTCTTCTTAACACTTTCATCTTCAATTCCAAAGTGACGCTTTTACGCTCTTTTTTCTTTACAGGCGGCATTTTTAACGTAGGGTTAAATTATGTATGTATGTATCTCCAATAAATATTAAAACAAAACTGCCAGCCGACCGAACTAACATTACGGAACAAATGAACACACGAAACGAACGAGGAAATCCCCATAGAACAAAGTCGAAGGACAGGGAATTCCCAATTCTTCAAAGAGAATATTCAGAGAAAGCGGGGATCCCCCCCGCGACCATAGAGAAGTTAATGACTACATGAGCGCGAAATTTGAAATTCGCGTTATAGTGAAACCGCGCGTAACGGGGTCGCGCTAAGCGGGGTATTACTGTAATTAATCGCCTATCCACCAAAAATAAACCAATCGTACTTGCGATACTTTGGGCATATCTCTAGAAGAAACGATCTAGAAAAACTTATGGTGGAGGGAAAAATAAACGGGAAGCGCCCAAGAGGTAGATCTCCTAATCGATGGACAGACCAGGTGAAGCCCGCTCATAGGACATTCCATGCACGAAGCCATTCATGCCGCTCAATGGAGAGGCACAATCCTTGCAATCGAAACATAGCATCACTAAACTCTTGCTAGAGTGACTGAGGAGGAGGAGGATATATATATATATATATATATATATATATATATATATATATATATATATATATATATATATATATATATATACCAGGTGTACAAGTATGAAATGAGGATTTTTTTTCTAAAAAACATATTAAATTCGGAAGAATGATAAAAAGTGCTCCACCGCTTGTTATACATTTTTTCCCATCTTTCGGGCAATTTGTGAATACCACGCTAGTAAAAATCTTCCCCTTTTGCTGCGATCCCTTCATCGAGCCATTTTTTCACATCTTCGTACGAACCAAAGCGCTGCTCAGCAAGTGCGTGACCCATCGATGCAAACAAGTGGTAATCGAAAGGAGCCAAGTCTGGTGAGTAAGCCGCATGGGGTAGAACTTCCCAGCTGAGTGCTTCCAACGAGTCGCGAACTGGTTTTGCCGTACGTGATGGAGCATTGTCATGAAGAAAAATGACTTTCTGTTGCCTCTTTCGGTATTCTGGCCTTTTTTCAAGCAGCGAACGGTTCAAATCGGTCAATTGTTGTTGGTAAGGTTTAGTATTCACGGCTTCCCCAGGTTTTAACAGCTCACCATAGACCACGCCATTCTGGTCCCACCAAACACAGAGCTTCGTCTTTCTGCCAAAGCGATTCAGTCTTGCGGTTGATGTGGATGGTGCGCCTGGATCTACCCATGAATTTTTGCGCTTGGGATTCTCAAAATAAATTCACTTTTCATCCCCTGTAACTATACGATGCAAAAACGACTTCCTTTTGTACCGAGCGAGCAAAATGTCACACACTTTTCCATTTGCCTGTCGTTTAACTCATGTGGTACCCTCCTACCGGTCTTCTGAATCTTTCCCATCTCTCGTAGCCGATTGGAAACAGCTTGTTGACTAACGCCCAATTGCTCGGAGAGTTGTTTTTGTGTTTGCGAATCATCTTCGTCCAACAATGCTTGCAATTCCACATCTTCGTATTTTTTTGGCGGTTTTCCACGTTCCTTGTCTGCAACATCGAAGTCACCACTTTTGAAACGCCGAAACCATCGTTCACACGTATCTTGCTATGGAGCATGTTCACCCTAAACTTCTCGAAGTAATCGGTATGATTCAATAGCAGTTTTCTTCAAATTAAAACAAAAAATTAATGCTGTCTGCGAATGCTCTTTGTTCGGTATAAATTTCGACATATTGAACACAACAACACAACACTATGCACACACTTTTCCAATTTATCACTCCCGCGCATCTGACACTTGTTGATGACACAACAAAATGGCGCAGTGTATATGTATATATATATATATATATATATATATATATATATATATATATATATATATATATATATATATATATATATATATATATATATATATATATATATATATATATATATATATATATATATATATATATACCATATTTATAAATATTAGGTTCATTTTTTTAAAAGAAATATAAACAAAAGTTTGATATATACTTTTGAACTCACAAGCTTTTATTTAACATCCCACTCGATGACCTTAGAAACAAAAAATTTCACTTCCTCCTACAAGCTAACCCTTTAAATCAAAATTTAACTTTCAGAGTCCCTATATTTGTACCAAATTTCAACTTTCTGTGTCAAATAGTTTCGGAAAAAATCGGATGTGACAGGCAGACAGACGGACACCGAAGTGATCCCATAAGTGTTCCGTATGGAACACTAAAAATTGAAAACAATGTTTAAAATAACTTCGGTCTTTATCCACTCAGTTTCAAAACTTTTATATAAGCGGTTATGACCAAGTGACCTATTTTAGTGATTACAACTTTGGAAATTCCTGTTATATACAGTTTTAAACAACTTTTGTTTAAATACTATATTTTGAATTTTGCAAATTAATAGGAAGATGGAAAATATAAAAATTTCTAAATAAAAACAAATAAAACAATGCACTTGATCACCACGTTAGTTCGAGGTTAATCAGTATAAGATCTTAAAGGTTATTATCTTTTAGACTGGTTCCCATTATATTCTTCAAAGTTTAGTAACATCTTTTCGAAGATGCGGCAATGACCTCTTATATCACAATAATTTCACCTAATTACAATTTTATGTAAAATGTGTTAATGTATTTCTTTTTTTTGAAATGCTTAGGTTTTTGCCTTATAAAAAAATAACCGGCCAAGTGCAAGTCGGACTTAGGCAATTGGTGCTCCGCACGTTGATTGCTTTTAAAATAAAAATTTTTGTTACGGAAGTATAAAACAATCAATGACTTCGCAAAACACATCCCAAATGAGTTTTTAACAAGGTCTGTTTTCCGATCTTTGTCGAAAATTGATGATCTTGAAATTTTTGTTTTTTTATATACCAGATCAATTATATCAAAGTTAATGCACTGGTGATAATTTTTATTCAATCTACACCCTATGGAAAATATTTTTCAAAATTTTTGACCAGTACTTTTCGAGGAGACAACGATTTTTAGCAAATTTTTTAAAAATAATATAAAGAAAAGTGTGCACAAGTACTCGTATTACATTATATTTATTTATAAACTTGCGTTTTTACAAGCTTTCATTTGACACCCCACTCGATGACCTGGTAAAAAAAATTTTCTTTCACTTCCTATTTCACCCCTCCAAAACTAACCCCTTAAGTCAAAATTGAACTTTCAATATTACACGGCTCTAATAAGGCAATCAATTCATATATTTGTGCCAAATTTCAATTTGTCAAATAGTTTCGGAGAAAATCGGGTGTAACGGACAGAGAGATGGACAGATAGACGGACAGACACCGACGTGATCTTATAAGTGTCCGTACCGAACACTAAAAAGTCACTATTTAAATTTTATAGGAGATGTTTTCCGAAATTTCTGATTGATAATTCGTGGAACAGGCATTTATAAGAAAATTTTTAATAATGACTCTATTGGATCTGATTTTCTTGTTTAATAAATAATAGCTAAAGTTGAACTTCAGATTAAATTAAAGCAATTTTCTTATTTAACAATTCTTTTCAAAATTGTTGAGAAAAGTATTGACAAATATTCCTGTAAGTATAATAAATAAGTATAAAATTTTAATAATTTTTAAAAGTATAATATATATATATATATATATATATATATATATATATATATATATATATATATATATATATATATATATATATATATATACATATTTCATAATTTCATTACATATTTAACAATTATGGTGTTATCGTAATCGAATGTGTAGCTGCAAAAGTACATGGCAGTGTCTAATATACAATTAAAAAATGTTTATTTATAATTATATTGTTGTAATGCAATTAAAAGACATGCTCGTATAATAGAATCAAGAAATTAATGACCTCCGTATTTCTCTGGCCAGTATGTCACTATGCTTCCGGTTATCAGAATTTACATGTTTTTTGATATGCAACTTAATTACATTACTTAATAGTCATAAGAGTGTCACCGGTAAATTGGGTCTACAATTTTCTTAACTGGTAGTTACCCGCGTCATAGTAGACCATTTCACTATCTTGGGTGGTGGTTTATTAAAGAGAATGGCGGGAGTACCATTCGAATTCATTTAGAAAACTGTCTGTTATTCTCAATCAGTTTAGTCTTTTTCCCGTGCTTGCGAGGAGTGCGTTAAGTTAATTCCTTTTTTACTAACAGTAAGTGCCCCTCTTTTGGATTACATTTGCACGCTTGTGGGTGTATGGAGCTTAATCACGTATGACCTTGGACTGGTAGCTTAGCGGTTCGTAAAAATAAAAGTGATAAATTCAACACTTTTGCTTTCATACTGGTAAAAGAAATTGCGGTGAAATTTGTTTAAAGAACGTCGTATGAAAGTGTAACCGTTTTCGTGTATTGGAAAGGCATTGAGAAACGAATGCATATGATTTGTAATCTTAACTGCGGATTATTTTTGTTTGTTTTTTGTTTTTAATCTTAAAAATAGTTTTTTTCTATTGTGGGTATAGTTTAACAGCAAATTTTTATTTAATATTACTATTTCAAATTGACTGAAGAGTAAATCCACTAAAATAGTTAATAATGCAAGCATTAAAAAGTATTTTTTTCGTTTTCGATTCGTATTCGATTCATTTTAAAAAAATTTGGGGGTTAAACGTCAAACGCAATTTTAAGAGTGGGGATATATCGTGAAGGTGGGGATAAATCTTTACAATCGTGTTATTTCAAATGGCTCAAAATTGATTCTGTTCATATGGAAGTTGGAACTTCTCGTTAGGCACTTATGTTCTGTTTATATTATTATAGCAAGTTCTATTGTGGTTCTATCAATGTAAATATAAAACAGAAATAAAAAGAGCGATAAATTTTAAATTCGTAAAAAATATAGTTGTTGTTCTTCTGCATTCATCTTCTCCATGTTCCTCAATTTACCGTTCTTTATTCTATGTACTATAACTTTAAAACTTAAACTTTTTTAAAAATTTTTAGAAGTCTTCAACTGACAAGTTAAGGTAATTTTAAAATTAAACCTTTGTAGTGACACAGCATTTTATTGAATTATCATTGTTTTTAACTAGATGTTGAATTCAGATTTTCTATTAATATCTTGGACCTCACGATAATGACTTTTTCGGAAATTGTAAACCTGTTCATATTTTATGACACTAAAAAGGGGGCAATGGACTTGTTTATGACATTGTTTATTTAAATTTCCTTTTTTTTATTTACTTCTTAGGATTTTTTCTCTAGTAATTATTTAAAAATGGTTACGATTTTTTAGTATCTATATAAACTAGCCAATCAATTTGCTAAAATTTTTAAAGCATAAATATAAATTTGAATAGGTACCATTTTGAAAACGCAGGCTCTATTAGTGGGGGGAGAAACAGTAGGGGCTTGATTGGCAAGGTCAAATTTATTTTCAATTCGGATGAGTTCAAGTTGTTATCAATAGATGTCGCGGGTCTGATTTTTTCCTTTAAAATTGACTTCATTTTGTTAGTTTATTTATTTTTTTGTTACTCTTATAGTTTCTAATAATAGTCTATATAAAATGACCAATAAATTTTTGAAGTAGATGCTTCCGAAAGACTGAAAATAATTGGTTCATTTGTTATGTCTTTTTTAAAGTAATTTTACGATGAAATCGTTCTTAGAAGCTGTTCTTTACTCAAATACTAAAACAACTGTTTACTTTTTCCGGTATGGTAAATTTTTGGGTTCAATATTCATATTGAAATAAGTTTTATTTTCTGTAAATGCTTTTTATATTGGTGGTGGTTTTGAAACAAGTACTAAAGTCTACTTTTTAAACTCTCTCTTATTTAACTGGAACAATTTAAAACGTTTAAAGCTAAGAAAAATCGAATTGAATATACTTAACTGGAACTGTTACTAATTCATTTATGATAGTTTTACTGCAACCATACGCATTATGATTTAAATAATGAATGATTTTATGTGGTAAATGACTTTTCTTACTAGATCTACTATTATCTTTTCCCTTGTCTAGTGTTAGTTGTTTAAATTGATTAAACTATCAATCCTTGCAATGAGTATGCTGTCCTCTATGATTTTGACTTAAAATATTGGGAAAGTAATAACCCTGAAAATTTACACTGCGTAGAGCGACATCTATTAGAAATGAAAAAAAAATAGTTACGTCATACTAAGTGTTACTTGTAAAAGATGTCGTTTCAGGATTCATTGTCATATTTCATGTCGTTAATTTTTATTTTTATGTAAGTTATCAATATTAATAAATTATATTTTGAGAAAAGGCTTAAAGAAATTTTATTTTAAATTTGAGTTCCTATTAAACAACTTTTATCATATCAATGACTGATAACAAGAGTTAATACCTTTACATAAAGAAAATTTCAATTTGTAATTCCTGTGTTAGGAACCCGGTTACTAGGAAAAACTTATGTATGTTTAACGTGTACTCTCTGGAAAAATAAATTTTCCTGATCAAATTTTTCCGTGTTGCTGACAGCCAAATTTAAATAATAAAAAGAGTTTTTTTTTTAAGTAACAACTTAAGACAACAACAATAATTTTTGTAGAAAATGATTGATTATATATACATATACATATATATATATATATATATATATATATATATATATATATATTATATATATATATATATATATATATATATATATATATATATATACATATCGTCAACCAAAGCTCTGCGTAGACTACTGGACATAGGCCTCCTCTGTAGAATTCCATCTCGGTCTCTCCTGCGCAATCTGCAACCAGTTGTTAGCGGCCCTTTAATATTATCTGAACAACGGGTCAGTGGTCTCCCTCTGTTGCGCTTATCTGCCCTTGGTCTCCATTCTAATATTTTGCCCGTCCATCTCATATCTCTAAGTTTGACAATGTGACCTGCCCATTTCCATTTTAAAGTAGCTATGCGCGTAATGACATCTGTGACACCAGTGAATCTACGCAGATCTTTATTGCGTATCTGTCATTAAGAGTCACACCAAGCATTGACCTCTCCATGCGCCTTTGTACAATTCTCAGTTCGTCTGCAGATTCTATAGAAAGTGCACGCGTCTCAGATCCATAGGTAAAGACTGGAAGGACGAACTGATTGAATGTTTCTTAAATACATCCCTTAGAGCTCCAAACGCTGCCCAAGTTAGATCGATCGGCCCAGATTCTCTTTTTGGTCGATTTCTTCATCAAAGATTTTAGAGTTACCTGAGGGCACCAAGTTAGTCGTGAATTTTGTTTTTCCAAAGTTAATCTTTAGAACGACGCGTGTACAGGCAAAGGATAGTTCTTTCAACATAATTTGCATCTCTGTGAAATCATCGGCAATGACGAATACATCGTCCGCGAATTGTAGTTGGTTCAGTCTCTCGCCATCAATAATTATGCCTCTGTTATCTCAGTTTAGTATTTTAAAAGCGTATTCAAGGGCGGTTATGAAGAGTTTTGGGGATAATGTATCTCTTTGCCGAACTCCTCGCTCAATTCTGATGTTATTTGTGAGTTCATGGAATTTAGCAGTCATTGTGGCGTTCTTATATATGTTCAGAATCAAGGTGGCGTATCTGTAATCAACGCGGCTTTCATAATATTACCCATTTGACCGGTGTCGAATGTCTTATGAAAATCAACAAAAGCGAATATCAGCGTTCTGTTATATTCTACGGATTTCTAGATTAACAATTTTATGGTACGTGGATGGTCGTTTGTTCCGAAACCTGAACGAAAAACAGCCTGTTCTTTCGATTGGTAAAAATCTAGTTTATTTTCCAGTCGTTTAGTGATAATTCTGGTAAATAATTTATATAAGTGATTCAGAAGGCTGACCGGTCGGTAGTATTCGAGGTCTGTTGTTTTTCTTCTTATGTAACAGAACAGTTACGACGTTATTCCATTTAGTTGGTATTGAGGCATTATATAATTATAAACTACAAAGGGTTTCTGATTGCTTTAAGAAGTGCATAACCACCATACTCTATGATCTCGATTCTTATACCATTTTGTCCCGGAGCTTCGTTTTCTTTCATTTTCTTTAGTGCATGTCTTATTTTGCTAGTTGATATATCTATTCTGCATATAACTCCTCTATTGTCCTTAAAAACTCTGTTCTGTTTGTAACGATGTATCCGTTTTTATTCTTGGGTTTATTAATTTCACACCTTTCTTTGTTTAATCTTCATTTAAACACCTTTAAGCTTTTGTTAGTTTCTATTGTTTTTTTGATGGGTTTGGATTTAAACTTTCGGTTATCCTTTTAATGGCTTTTGATACGTCTCTGTTTAGATTCTTCAAACTTCGTTTTGTGTTATTATCATTTCTGCTTATGATTTCTGCCAGGAGAGTATGTGTATGATGACTGAGTCTTCCATCTCTTTTTCTCGATTGAAAATGTCTTTGCTGGCTTTCCTGAATCGCTGTTGTTATTTATTCATATATGCTTTCAATGTCTGGATTTGTTTTTATTAGACTCGCTAATGTCCTTTTGGAATTCTTCATTGTTGGTCGGATTAGTTGAAACTGGTGTGGTGACATACATAATATATATATATATATATATATATATATATATATATATATATATATATTATATATATATATATATACATATATATATATATATATATATATATATATATATATATATATATATAAATATATATTATATATAAATATATATATAAATATATATATATATATATATATATCTATAATATATATATATATATTATGTATATATATATATATATATATATATATATATATATATATATATATATATGTATATAAGAATATATGTATATACGTATATCTTAATATATATAAAATGCAACGTCTCTCTGTCTGTCTGTCCGTCCGTTAGTGCGCTTATCACTGGAGAACCATTTATCCGATTTACTTACTTTTTTCTTAAAAAGATACATATGTTCTCTGGCGAGGTTATAGGCTATATTTTATTACGAATATAAGGAATGAGCAGTGACGATAATAGTGAATGAAGTCAGAAAAAAGCTGGCCGCTAGCGCGTTCCCTTGCAACACCCAGCCTAAACCATTAAATATGGAACTATTATGTAGCAGAGAATATCTATAATCTATAATAAATATAAAATGTAATATCTCTCTGTCTGTCCATTAGTGCGTTTATCACGCGAGAACCTCTTATCCGATTTACTTATCTTTTTTTAAATTCATACATATATTCTTTGGCCAGGTTATATAATAATAATAATATAATCTATATCTATAATATATATAAAATGCAACTTCTCTCTCTCGGTCTGTCTGTCCGTTAGTGCGCTTATCCCTCGAGAACCACTTATCCGATTTACGTGATTTTTTAAATTCATACATATGTTCTCTGACCAGGTTATAGATAAATATTTATTACATCTATAATATATATATATATATATATATATATATATATATATATATATATATAAAATACAATGTATCTCTGTCTGTCTGTCCGTTAGTGCGCTTATCACTGGAGAACCACTTATCCGATTTACGTGCTTTTTTTTTTTAAACATACATTTGTCCTCTGGCTAGGTTATAGGATATATTTTAGTGCGTTAGGTAACATAAAGAATAAGCAGTGACGATAATAGTAATTCAAGTTCGAAAAAAAGATTATCGTTAGCGCGTTCTCTTGCAATACACTGCCTAAACCATTAAATATGGAACAATATCATGTTGCAGAGAATATAATATATATATATATATATATATATATATATATATATATATATATATATATATATATATATATATATATATATATATAAAATGCAGCGTCTCTCTGTCTGTTTGTCTGTCCGTTAGTGAGCTTATCACTTCAGAACCACTTATCCGTTTTACGTGTTTTTATAAATTTTATACATATGTTCTATATAATTCGATATAAAGCCTAGATAATGGGAGATAAGGTGAGATAATGGGGGATAAATATAAATAATGGGAGATAAGCAGAGATAAGTCTAGATAACGGGAATTATGGTGATATAATGGGAGATAAGGAGAAATAATGGGATATAAGGAGAAATAATGGGAGCTGAGCAGAGATAAGCCTAGATAATGGAGATTATGTCGAGATAAAGGGATATAAGGAGAAATAATGAGAGATAAGGGGAAATAATGGCAGATATTTTATTACGTTAGGTAACATAAGGAATAAGCAGTGACGATAGTAGTGAATCAAGTCCACGCGAGCGGAGCCGCGGGCACGGCTAGTATATATATATATATATATATATATATATATATATATATATATATATATATATAT
>CM032449.1:100536217-100623358 GCA_019049505.1 Pachyrhynchus sulphureomaculatus | reverse complement strand
TTTCTTTTATTCAATAGATAATCCAATAATTACTGACGTGTTTACTGGAGTTTTTTTGAATTTGTAACTAGAAAGGACACAAATCTAAACCTGAGTATAATTTTTTAGTTCCTATTAACATTTTCAATTAATATTTTGCTCTATATTTAAATTTAAACATACTTTACTTTTCATTATAAATAATTTTTTTTTATTTTCCCTGTATACCATCAAATATTTTAAACTTTTGATGCTTGATTATGGATTTCCATGTGATGCAGAACTTTTTATCAAGAATAAATTTTTTTTTAATATCTAAGATAAACTTTTTCTCCATTTGTATAAAACTTTTTGGGACACACTGTATACTTAGAATAATCTGACTAGAGCAATTAATGCAACCTGCAACCATTATCTGTAAAAGGCTAAGTAGATGGACAGGGAGTGGATGACAGAGGAGGTAAAACAAATGATGACCAGAAGAAGTAGTGTGAAAAATAAGACCACACAAAGGTATAGGAGTACAACGGACGAATTAGAAACAAGATAAAATAATCAAAAAAGGGTGGATGAGTCAGAAATCCAAGCAATGGAACAATTAGAACAAAAATATTATTACTATAATGTACACAAAAAAGTCGATCAAATAGTTGGGTACAACAAACATAAGGCTTGCCGGGTGAAAATGGCAGAAAAAATTGGAGAGATGGAGCTGGTATATAACCAATCTCTTTGGTGAGGCTCGTCCCCAAATCAGAATGCTAGAAGCAACCAACCAATAACTCAAGACAAAATATTATATTCTGCAAAAAACCCTGAAGAGCAGCTGGCCCAGATAATATTAAAATAGAAGTACTTAAGCTTAAGGAGAACAAGACAGAGTTTTCAGATCTTCTGCAGAAATTATTTAATAATATTTATAAGTCGGGTCACATACCTAAAAAATGGCTGGTGTCTACCTTTTTCGGCCATTCCAAAAAAGATTTCTTCAAAGAAAAAGCTATGACTATCGGTTAATCAGCCTCATAAATCAAATAACAAAGATGTTTTTGAAGAACTTTCGCCAACGAATTTATAGTAAAGGTGAAGAAAACAGAGATGTTTTTGAACATTATTCACCAACGAATTTATAGTAAATGTGAAGAAAACATCTCGGAAACTCAGTTTGGCGTTCTAGAAGGACTTGGAACAAGGAGGGCTGTATTTTCCCTGCAGGTTCTCGCCCAAAGGTGCAAAAATATAAGCCAAGAGGCACATATCTGTTTTATTGACTTCTCCAAAGCTTCGACAATGTCAAATTTAAAAAACTAATACTAAAAGCGACGAATACAGATGAAAAAGACATAAAAATGATTACAAACTTATATTGAGGGCAAAAGGCAACTATAAAAATAGGGGAGTACTCTTCATAGAAAATCGAAGTATGTCGCGGACTACGCCAGGGCTGTGTTCTCTCTCCCACTTTATTTAATCTCTATTCTAAAGAAGTATTCCGTCAAGTTCTGGAAGGATGTGTAATATATATATATATATATATATATATATATATATATATATATATATATATATATATATATATATATATATATGTATATATATATATATATATATATATATATATATATATATATATATATATATATATATATAAATATATGTATATATATATATATATATATATATATATATATATATATATATATATATATATATATATATATGGGTCTAGCACACGTGCTGCGGGAAAGCCCCTAAAGCACTACAGGAGCGACATGTGTGCGGAAAAAGCGATTCACGTTGTTCTTGAATCGCTGTAAATTGTACTCGGTGGGAAACACAGTCCTGGGCAAATTATTCCAAAGTGATGATGTTCTCCATATAAAAGAATGAAAAGCGTTGTACCTGAACCTCATACGGATGTGAAGCATTACCGCGACATGTATTTCTAACATGCACTGCTCTGACAGGAATTAAGCGGGCTACATCCTTCGAACACTTTCCATGAAAATACTTGTAGAATAGTCTCAAGTCGCAAACCGTTCTTCGATATTCTAGCGCGCTGGTCAGTTCCGGGTCTCCGGTCAGACGAACAGCTCTTCTCTTAATGGAATCCAACAAATGCAGTGTATGTTTGAGAGTGGAGCCCCAAACATGGGAGCAGTATTCCATAGTTGGTCGAATTTGAGCTTGGTAAAAAATGAACAGTTGTTGTGTATTGTAAAGCTTTCTGGTTCGAAATAATATTCCCAACTTTTGAGAAGCTCTCCTTGCTATGCCTGCAACATGTTCGTGCCAGGACATTTTTGCTCCCAATTTAACGCCCAACAAATTGAGTGACGATGTTAGAGGAATGGAGTGCCCCGACATAATTATGTCGGGTTCAGTAACTTTTTTAGAAAAAACTGCAGCCAGGGTTTTTGTAGCGTTAAATTCCTCTTGGTTACTGTCACCCCAAGATAGAATTTCTTCCAGGTCTTTGTTAAGTTGAATGACTTCCTGCTGTCTGCGGATATTCGTCCGAGTAGTCGATGTCCGAGCGTTCGAAGTGAATGAAGAGATAAGCGTACTGTCATCCGCAAAGCTGTAGATTGGATTCCTGGTCTTTTCCAGCAGATCGTTAATGTAAATAAGAAAGAGAGTAGGAGACAGTATGGAGCCTTGGGGTACACCGGCGTTGATAGTGAAGGTGTTAGAAAGAAATCCGTCAACAGCCACTCGTAAAGAACGCTTTCTGAGAAAACATGAGAGCTACAAACAGAACTTTTCATACAGACCATAAGAGCGTATACGATACGTTGTTGATACTACCATTGTTGCCAAAAATGTAACAGACTTGCCATACTTGGTAACAAAAGTTAAAGAACACTTCGAACAATTCGGAATCTAAACATTTCAAAACCAAAGTACACGATGCTGGAGAAGCCGGGTAACGTGTATTACTTATTGTAAACGGTAAAACGGTAAAACAGTAGACCAAGTCCAGAAATTTAGTTATTTGGGGGAGGTGCTATGTATAATCGAGAAAGCTAGAGCAGTATTTTTGCGGGCCTAATACTTAAGATCAGACTGGTCATGTGCTACGTTTTCTCAGTTTTGATGTATGGGGCTGGAGCATAAACAGTGAATGAGACAATTATAAATAAACTAAATGCTTTCGAAATATGGATATACAGCAATTCCTTTAATCGCATGGACATAGTATACCGCAAATGAAGGGGTCCTGAATGAAATGGGCAAAGATAGAGAAATCGTACTAATATTGAAAACAAGAAAGATACAATATCTAGGACACATAATATGACACAACAAATACTACATACTACAATTTATACTCTAAGGAAAAATATTAGCAAGAAGAGGACCCGGTAGACCACACCATTAAAAAACTTGCGCGAGTGATTCGGAATAACTTCAATTCAGCATTTTAAATTGCCGCTGATAAACTGATCGCCAAGTGAGAATGAGGGGCTGATCGCCAATGTCCTTAACGACAAGTATGAGGCGGCAGTTAGAAGAATGACTCACTTGTTATACATTTTTCTCATCTTTCGGGCAATTTGTGAATACCACGACAGTAAAAATCTTCCCCTTTTGCTGCGAACCATTCATCGAGCCATTTTTTCACATCTTCGTACGAACCAAAGCGCTGCTCAGCAAGTGCATGACCCATCGATGCAAACAAGTGGTAATCGAAGGAGCCAAGTCTGGTGAGTAAGCCGCATGGGGTAGAACTTCCCAGCTGAGTGACGTGTCGCGAACTGGTTTTGCCGTATGTGATGAAGCATTTGTGTTGCCTCTTTCGGTATTCTGGTCTTTTTTCAAGCAGCGAACGGTTCAAATCGGTCAATTGTTGTTGTTAACGTTCCCGAGGTTTTAACAGCTCATAATAGACCACGCCCCTCTGGTCCTACCAAACACAGAGCATCGTCTTTCTGCCAAAGGTGATTCGGTCTTGCGGTCGATGTGGATGGTGCGCCTGGGTCTACCCATAATTTTTTGCGCATGGGATTCTCAAAATAAATCCACTTTTCATTCCCTGTAACTATACGATGCAAAATGACTTTTTGTACCTAGCAAGCAAAATGTCAAACGTGTTTTTGCGCTTTTCATCTTCGTCCAACAATGCATTGCAATTCCATGGTCTTTTTTTTTGGCGAGTTGTTTTTTTTTACGTTCCTTGTCTACAACATCGAAGTCACCACGAAGTCATTTTGAAACGCCGAAACCATCGTTCACATGTATCTTGCGATGGAGCATGTTCACCATAAGCTTCTCAAAGTAATCGGTATGATTCAACAGCAGTTTTCTTCAAATGAAAACAAAAAATTAATGCTGTCCGTGAATGCTTTTTGTTCGGTATAAATTTCGACATATTGAACACAACAACACAGCACTATGCACACACTTTTCCAATTCATCACACGTGCGCGTCTGACACTTGTTGATGGCACAACAAAATGGAGCAGTGTCAAATCTTTATAGCACAAACTGCATTGATGCACCATCTGCATATATATATATATATATATATATATATATATATATATATATATATATATATATATATATATATATATATATATATATATATATATATATATATATATATATATATGTATATACAGTTATATAGAACTTTACTCCTGAGTAACCGGAAAAGACTGGCACAAGTGGTTTTGTGCCCTTATTTTTTTTTGTAAAATTTCCTTATTAAGTACTAAATATTAATACCATAAATTTATTAGCTTTTTAATTTAAAATATATTGCAATTAAATACAGTAGCCCTTTAGTAAAATAAGCCCTCCAAATAATATTATAAATAAAATAATATTGTAATAATAATTTAATATGCAGTGCCTATGTTCTAAAGCCTATGATTAATTTCGCATGAATATATACTTTGTTCGCTGTAATATAAAATAAAAAATTGGTAAAGTGGTTTAACCAGTACTATCCTTGCAAACATGCAGTTTTAGAATAAACACTAACTTTGGCTGTCTTACACTAAAGAACAACTTAATACAACAATCCACTTTATGGCGAAATATTAATATTTATTTTTACATTATTCGACTCTAAGTACCTCAAAAAGAACATATAACACGATATATACTAAGTAATCTCTCTAACTTCTCCCCAAGGTCCTTAATCCCATACATATTTTAGTACAAAAATATGATTAAAGTTAGTCTATTACCCTAACAAGAATCTAGTCAAATGAACGCAATGCTATTGAAAGTATGCACTATTTAACAACCCCTACCTCTTTCACTTTTTTACAATGTTGTAATTAAAAGTAATAACTTAATTGTTGGATTTTGTTATTCCAAGAACGCTGAAAAGGATAAATAATACGATACATCCGAAGCAACCCTCTCTAGATTTTACCCCCAGCTCTTTATCCCCTTTCAAGTTTTACTATATGTTATATAATTACGCTTAAAACCGGTTAATTATCTCAAAAAAAAAACTATAGGAAAGTTTGCATTTTACTACTATAACCTTTAAAAATTTGTAGACACTCACAACTTTCATTCCCTTTCCCTCAAGCGATATTGCTCAGAAATTACAAATTTTATCTTGTTTATAGCTATTATATATGTACCAAATTTGAAATTCATATTTTATTTCGTTCGAGATTTATCGTACCAAGAGACCGACACATAGACAGACGGATGGAAACAAGTAAAGAGAAAATAACTTAATTTTCTGATTTTTCCACGAACAGAATCTTGAGAAGGACATATAACACGATATATATGAAATAATCTCTCTTACCTCCTCCCCCACCCCTTTAACCTCTTAGCTCGTTTACTATAAATAATTATGCATAAAATTTGTTTATTATCTTAACAAAAATAAGATAGAAAAGTTACAATCTTTTTATTAAGACCACACAAAACTCATCGAAACTCACCTCTTTCATCTCTAACCTAAAGCGATATCGCTCAAAAACTATAAGCTTCATTCCCTCTTTAAGTATTACAAGTGTAGTAAATTTGAAATGAATACCTTATTTCGTTCGAAAGTATCATACCAATAGACCCATGACTGTTATTAGTCTGTTGGAACGATAACTAATGAGTCGATCAGACAGGCCGACGGAAATGAATGGCTAGGTTTTTCGTAATCTAGAAATCCTAAAACGTGAAGAAAAGCAAAAATCTCAGAATATGTTTTTTTCACGCATACAATACTTTCCTTTTGCAAGGACAGTAAATGGTTATTAAGTTGTTTAAAACTCATAGAAGGTGTTTTATAACGAGCTTACAATCGTGGACTTATAAAACGAACATGCTGAGCACATTCTATTGTAAGGTGTATCCAATCCTGAAACATTAAGTTTTAAGTAATAATGATAACGCCTTGTTATTGTATTGTAAATCAGTAAATAAAGAAAAATTGAAAAACTGATGTCATTGTGATAAAGAAAGACATTTGATTTGATTTTCAGAGAAATAAAATGTTTGTGTTTAAGGATTATTTATGAATGAAAGGAGTATTATTTTTTTTAACAAAAGATTATTTCAAAACTAATTCGTTGAGTTTTATTCTAAAACCAAATATTAAGACATAAAGTAGTGTTATTAAGTTGGTAGATTACAGAATTTAAAAGGCCTAATATCTCTAGATAACGTAAATATACTTTGCACAAAGAGAAAATCTATTAAACGCCACCTAGTAGTCGTCGAGACAACTGTAATATCTACTGCTTCAAAAAAGGTACTTAATATATACGCTAATAAAATATTAGAATCTATATTATCTTGAATATGACCCTTTCTTCTCTTACTACAGGAAATTATTGTATTCGTTAAAAAATTACCCTCTTTCAGCAGTCTACCCACCGTTCTCTTATTTGTCAATAATAATTGACAAATAAATGAACAGTGAGTAGACTGCTGAAATATGGACGTGGTCCGTTTTCAATTGTTTTAGATTAAACCATATATGCCTGAGGGGATCGAAAAATCGCGCTGTCTGCGGTGTGTTCAAATCACTCTGTCGGCTATGGCTGTAATCAGCTTTCGATGGAGACTAGGTATTCGTTTTAAATTTGATACAATTCGTTGTATCTTATCATCAACCTCCGAGGTTTGTGCATTTCTTTACACTTCAGGCTCTCAAGATTATGAAAAACATAGTAACCTATTCCCGTCAGTCTGTTGACATGACAACTCTTATATGAAATAGAATATTGGTTTAAGATTTGGCACATACGTAATACTTGAAGTTGCAATGGAACTTATAATTTTTTGGAAATTTCGTTATATAATAAAGCAACTTCCCTAACCCCCTCCTCCCCTTTTTATATATTTGATTAAAAGTAATATTGCGTAAAAGGTATGTATATTAACAATTAAAAACAAACAAGAATATCATGAAATCAATGAGACCATATAATATTTAACAGTCCTTTGCTTGAAGCGATATGGTTGAAAAACTATAGGTCTATTTATATTTCTATTATTACATTTTTATTAGAGACTTATTGTTCCAGACTGATAGATCAACGGAAATGAAAAATTATGTTTTTCGTGATTTGGAAACCCTTAAAAGTGAAAAATGCTAAAATATTGTAATGTAATTTTTTACTAATAACCCAATGGGGATAGACGAAAAAGTAAGCATTTGCAGAAATGATGTTAAATGCAGACTTTTTTAAAAAAATGTAGGTCTTGATGTATACTTTCTGGAAAAATAAATGCAGATAATAGCCAAGTGGTGCAACAATATTGCAAAATTCAAACATTTTCGACGTTCTTAGTGGTTTTTTAAAGATATCTCGCGACCGATTTAAAAAAAAACATAAAGACCTGGTATATCTTTGGATAGAAATAAAATATTTACAAAAATCCAACGGGATTTTGTTTTTCTCTACGAAGTTATAAAATGCAAAAAATTGTTTAGCTTCCTCTTTTTTCAAAAATAATTTAACAATTTTTTACCCTTACCATTAGGGTCAGGCTATCTTCTAGATATACAGAGCTAACTTTTTCATTCTATAAAATATAATTTGACCCCATAGAAGCTGAGAAATCGACCATTTTTCTCGAATTGTTGAAATTTCTGTAAACTTTTGCATACATCTTTCTTTGTAAAATTACTTTGATCGAATTCTAGAGTTGCTACTATTATCAGAATATATTTCTGAGATGAAAAGCCAAATTTTTCGCCTAATAACTTTTAATTTGGCCACATAGAAGCTGAGAAATCCACCATTTTTCTTGAATTTTCGTGAAAAATGACGTTTTTGCAGATATTTCTGTATGAGAACTACATTAGTTAATTTTTTTTGTCATCATTATTATCTCAATATTTTGCGGAAATAATAAGGTGCCATTCTCGCTAATTTCTGGTTGGGCACGTAAATATAACATATAGTCACACAGATTTCAGGTGACCAAGTGTTACGTCAAAAATGTAAGAGATTTTTTAGGGAACGTGACCTTGTGTATTAGTCTATTGACTAAATAACACATTGTATTCTTTGAAAGTTGAAATTTAAAATTGTCTTTTATATATTAGAAGATTAAATAAAATGTAAAATAATTGTTGATTTTTGAATCGAGGAATTTGTATTTATATTTCAAAGAAGGAATTATTTTAATTTAAAAATAATTTATAAATTCAATTAAATTACCTTTTTAATTATAATATATTTATAATTTGATAATATTAAAGAATAATTATTATAACTAATTATAAATTTAAAAATAACTGAATTTTTATAACTATTTTAATATTTATTTTATTAATTTTAAATTAAAACTGAATTTTTTATTCATAATTAATACTAATTCTATTCACTAAAGTGACTGATTAATTGATTTACTAAATGACTGATTGATAGACTGATTTACTGACTGACTGAAAGCTTCAAAAACTGACCCTTATAAAAGAACGACCATTGTTCCCCTCTTACGCAGTGTTTTATGATATCTTATGACAATTCTCCTACCTCTTCCTGAATAAGAAACTGCATAGTGACAGAAAGTTTAATAATTAATTTATAACAACTAAAATAATAATAATCTGTTAATTTAAACAATAATTCGAATAACTCTAAAAATAGTTATTTTAACTTATCAAAAAAAAAAAAAAATTCCTCGATACAAAAATCAACAAAAGTAAATTTCAACTTTTTATAATAGACAATGTGCTATTTAGTCAATAGTCTAAGACACAAGGTCAAGTTACACACATATAAAAAAAATCTGTTACATTTCTGACATAACACTTGGTTTAACTTATCAGCATAATACCTGAAATCTGTTTGACTACATATCTACGTGTCCAAATTAGCGAGAATGGCACTTTGTTATTTCTGCAGAATATTCAGATAATAATGACGATAAAAAAGTCAATTAATATAGTTTTCATACAGAAATATCTGCAAAAACGTCATTTTTCACGAAAAATTCGAGAAAAATGTTCGATTTCTGAGCTTCTATATGGTTAAATTAAAAGTTATTAGGCGGAAAATTCAGCTTATCATCTCAGGAATATATTTTATCAATAGTAGCAAGTCTACAGTTCGATCAAACTAATTTTACAAAGAGAGATATATGCCAAAAGTTACTTTTTTACGGAAATTTCCAAAATTCGGTAAAAATGGTGGATTTTTCCGCTTCTGTGGGATCAAATTAAATTTTACAGGGTGAAAAATTTAGCTTTGTATCTCTAGAAGATAGCCTGACCCTAATGGTAAGAGTAAAAAATTGTTAAATTATTTTTACAAAAAGAGGAAGGTAAACAATTTTTTGCGTTTAATAACTTCATAGAGGAAAGCCTATATGAAAAACGTGGCAAATCGCAAACTCTATTGGCTTATCTTCAAGAGGGATATGTATAGAATATAACCCGGTCAATTTTTGTTATTATCTTCTTTATATCCAAAGATATACCAATTTGTTTATAAAAAACTGATTTTTTCAAAAAAAAAAAAAAATTTTGTGGAATAATCGATAATAATATATCTCGATTTCGAGATCGAGGTCAAGCTGAGCGTTCAAGCCCTCAAATAAAAGGTCTTGAGATTTTCTTTCAAATTTCGTTAGAATTTTTCAAATCAGTCGGATAAAAGTCGAGAAAACTTTTTAAAAAACACTAAGAACGTCGAAAATGTTTGAATTTTGCAATATTTAAAATTGTTGCACCACTTGGCTATTATTCCCTTTTTTTTCCCGGAAAGTACACATCAAGACTTATATTTAAAAAAAAGTTTGCATTTAACGGCATTTCACCGCGAAAACCTATACCGACTGGACTATAATATAATACTTCTCTTTAACAAGGGAAGTAATATAATTAAATTATCCCTTAATATTATATATTTAAAAATATATACGTGGTCTTTAAAGAATCAGTCTCAAACCTTATGTCCTCTAATCTATGTCTGGCGCTTCTAGCTCAGATCATAAGGTCAGTTGCCTTCCAGCACGTAAGACCATGTTGTCAGGAGTACACAGAATAGCTAATTTAATGTGCCTGAGCATACGTTATATTTATACGTGAGCGTAGAACATTTCTCAATGGTAAATTTTGAAGTTGATATAGGTATGATGTCATCATAATTTTATTCTTTGTTATTACAACGGTAACTCATACTAACTACATTACCATAAGTGCAGTGCATTCATGCATTTTATTCCTTCGTAAAGTTGTGAATATAAATCATGTAATGTCTGAAAAATATGTTATTATTAAATTACAATTTTAAAAAGTTTATTATTTGAACTATACCATAAGTGAAGTCTGGAACCTGAATATTTTTGAATTTGGTCAACTTACTATTTTACTTTTTTGTATTGAAATTTGCAAGTTTTAAGTTTAAGTAAATATGTTAATAATGAATGCACATTTCAATATTGCAGTACAAGATTTTACATTGTTTTATTTCTTCTTCTTTTATAATTGGATTATTTAGGTCACTGCGTATTATTTTGTTAATATTGTACAGGAAATATCTATTTGCATTTTTTTAAAGACAGCGCGATCCTCTGTAGTTTCCGGTATTTCTTCCTGCTCCTCGATTTATTTCACAATAAAAAGGATCAAGAATATTTTGTCATTATTCCTATATTATCATCTAACTATTATAATCTTTTCCAAGTCCTATCCATGATATAACAATTTAATACAAGTTGTTTTTTTTTCATGTAAATCATTATTTTCTATGTTAATTCATTGATTAACAAATCGTAAGTAATTTGGTCTCTAGTGCAGATAACTAAAAAAACTCTCCAGTATGCCGTACTAGCATTGTACCGAAAACAAAATAGGCTAAATGATGATTGAGCATTTTAATATATTATGCGTTAAATAGTGAAAATAGTAAAAATTTCCAAAACTGACATGATATGGCATAGAACAAGCCTGGTGAGTTGTAGATTTTATATCCTTTTATTATCTCATTTGACACGGAAATTGAATTGACTTTTTTATGGAAAACTTATTACATATTTGTCAGTTTCAAGTCAACTGATTTGGCATTTTGTAAATTCCGTCCCGACTGTATTCCTCATATCCACGTTGATTTTGGTCTTCCTCCTTTTCTTCTTTCTGCCAGTGTCCACTTCAAAATTTGCTTGGGAATACGTTCTTCGTCCATTCTTTCAACATGGCCATACCACTTTAGTTGCCGTTTTTGTGTTTCATTGTTTTATCGACCTTCGTGATCTCTTTTATTCGTTCACTTCATATTCTTTCCAGTTTTGACTTACCAGCAGCTCTTCGCCAGAAGCCATTTCTAGCGTCAATAGACGGTGCACTGTGGTCCAGGAATTTAAATTTTCGTTCAAAATTATCTACAGGTCTTAATTTCTAACTGATTTGGATATCTTTTTTTTTTAAATTCTCGTAATTAAATTTCCAAAAAAATCTCTCGAAGCCGATTTTTTAATTATGGCCAATTTTCGGTTATTTTTCTACCATTTTTGGATAACCGTTAGTAATTTTTTCGAAGTTTGCAATATTTGATTTAACAAACCAAAGTAATTTATGTTTCTCGATCCACATAATCTGAAATTTGTTGTTTCAAGACCCAAAGGTTGCAAGGTGAATCAATACAGCCATTTCTAACATAAATCGCTTTGGCTTGTTCTAATCAATATTGTAAATCTGACTAAAATGATGATAAATGGTCAAAACAAACAGAGCAAATTTCAGATTATGTTGATCGAGAAACATAAATTGGTTTGGCTTGTTCATTCAAATACTGCGTATTTCGAAAAAATTATTAAAAATTATCCAAAAATGGTAGAAAAATAACCAAAAATTGGCCATATATATATATATATATATATATATATATATATATATATATATATATATATATATACATGTGAATTGCTAGTTATCAAGCTGTAACTGCTTAAAAATTCAATAAAGCGTCCTTTCGAGTAGATTTTTGATGGCATGGAATGTAAACAATTCTCAGTGATTCTTCCGTTATTTCCAAAAATTTGATTTCAATCGTTGAACAAACAAATGAATTAAAGCTGAAGTTCTTTTAATGAAACCCTCACAAGTCTGGTCATATTTAAAATTATCTCGTATTGGAGATTACTTTTAAAATACATTGTTTGTAAATATCCACACATGCATTATGATGCAAATTAAATAGAAATCCATTATGCCTATGGTACTTAAATACAAAAGGTGTTTGGGTCAATGTAAAATGAAAGATTAATTATTATTTAGTTACATATTCATTAAATCTTTACAATGTTCTAATGATATAATGATGTTTACTATATATAATACATATTAGTATTTAGTAGCAATTGCCGATACAAGTGATATTAAAAACATATTGTTAATCTCGTATTTACTGAAAGAATTTTTGAATCCCTTTGTTAAATCTGATCCATATCAGTACAACAACTAAGACTTTTTGGTTTGTTTTAAAGTAAGTTTTCAACGTCAATCTGTAATAATTAAGAAAACAGCGAGAGGTCATTGACTAGAGTTTTCTTGTAAAAATCATTTCCTTTAATTAGTTGACAGGATTTTCTGATAAAAACAGCAATTAATGTTGCAGTAAGAAGTAAAACAAAATATATGCCTCTAAACATAACCACTAAAAAAACAAGTTGCGGATATAATTTCCATACCTTCCTTTAGTAAAGTGTTATTACGAGTATCAAAAATAAAACGAACAAAACAAACAGAAAATAAATTTTCTTGTTAATTATACTGTAATTCACAAATTCATTATAATTATCATAATTGGTTGGTAATTTACTGCGTTATATGACTTTGTTAAATTATTCGTATTTAGGTACTAAATTGACATGTACTTTTAAAATTAGTCATGTTAAATTGCAGTTATAAAATTTCTTTGTTAATAATTACCCATTTATAAATTCATACCCTTTCAAGCAACAAGTTTTACCAACAACAAGAAATATATAATGCAGTAGGTGTAACGAAAACGTTGGCGAATATTAAAATAATTAAAATTGTCGCCATAAATACCTAAGTGATTAAAAGAATTTATTGAATGTTACTTTTTGATTGGTCATATTAGTTAGAATTTATATAAAATATCAAAAGTTTTCTAAACCTTGGTGGCTAGAATAATCATAGTAATAAGTGTGATGGCATTTAAATATTTAGGTATTGAGAGTTTCATCATACTACTCGTATAACATATATAGGAGCGGCTGCAGTGACGACGTCTATAGCCACTCTCTTTTGTGGAGACATTTAGTTGTCGACCTTACAGATTGTGATTTTATTACTTTCTTTTAAGACAAGTCATGGGAAATTTTCAACTTAGGACTTTTTTCACTAGTGTTTAGAAATTTGCATGAATGAAGACAGATTATATTAAAATCAAGTTGGGCAATTATTGCTTAAAAAAAAATTAAATGGTCTGTTTGTCGTTTTTTACTTTTTAAATAATTCAATTTTCTTTTTATTTTCCGCAAGTCGATGTTTAAAGTTACTGAAAATAACGGAAAAAAGTTCTGCGTCATATGAACAAAATTAGGCATAGTACTCTGATTCAAATTTTTAGGGCAAACCTCCTAATATAAATAAGTTAGTTAGAACCAATGTTTATACACATCCACACACAGCTTAGTTTAAAGCGAAACTTTCTGTTTCAGCTTAGAAATGAATGAAATGAGGCAAAAAGATATTTTTATGATTTTCTATTCTTTAACTACACAATACCTGTACCCTTCAAAAATTTTCTGAGAGAACGTTGATTGGTTAAGTCAGTATCTCACTACAGAAAGTGAAGAGAGGTCTTATTCTTAAAAGTAGGGGCACTTTTTTGCGCTATATGGCAGATCTGGTACTGCTAAAAAATTGATAATCACGAATCGTAACTAAAATTTGAACTATATAGCCGAGTCAGTATAATAGAAAACAAAGTGAAGAAATCTCTTATCTGCTCATGATCACCAATATACAGTACACTTTTAGTGGAATTTGGAATTTTTGCCCGTGAATCCTAAAACTATGTAAAAATGATAACGATTACATATTCAGGAAAGCTTTTTAAGTATAAATCTTCCAGCCTCAAGTGACTTCACAAAAATATTTTAAAGTAACGATGCAAACTGACATGCTACATTTCAGGACATAATAAAACTTACTTTTTGTAACAGTACTGAAGTTAGACCTACGTTATTTACTACTCCATTGTATACATATGAATAGTGTAAAATAACTTCAACAATTAGCTGCGGTATTTTGTTGCACTATAATGCAAAACTAAAAAAGCAAAATGATGAGCCTATCCTTCAAATGTCAAAAAGCATAAGTACAAGGAGTCGGGTACTGGACTTTGACTTTTTACTTCCTACGATATGCTTTCACTTCAACATTATACTTATGCATAGTGCCCTTTAAAAACAGACACTCTGTAAATGTGATTAAATATTTCTACTTTTAAAGTCATTAATTTTATTTAATGTCATGTCTTTGAATTATATATATATATATATATATATATATATATATATATATATATATATATATATATATATGTATATATGTATATATGTATATATGTATATATGTATATATATATATATTTATATATATATATATATATATATATATATATATATATATATATATATATATATATATATATATATATATATATATATATATATATATATATATATATATAATATCTATAATACCTATTATAGTAAATCTGTGGGCTTTGATTTGAAAATGATGAGAGATACATATTGGTCGAAACCGAATAAAATGTTAGGTTTATATTTAAAATTACACCACTGTTCAAGTATATTTATATGCATACAATTTGCTTAGAATGTAAAATATTTCTATATCCGGTTTAAACGTAACTAAACTGGAAATTGCTTTACTTAACTGCTAAAAACTAAACTGAAAACAAAAAAATAACCCGTCAAATGCAAGTTGGACTTCCGCAATTAGTGTTCCGTACGTTGATTGCTTTTAAAATAAAAATTTTTGTTACGGAGATATAAAATGATCAGTGACTTTACAAAACGTGACTTTACAAAACACACCCCAAATGAGTTTTCAACAAAGTTTTTTTTCCGATCCTTATTTTTTTTTATATATACCAGGTAAATTATTAAAAGTAATGCACTCGTGTTAATTTTTATTCAATGTACATCCTGTGGAGAATATTCCAGAGTTTTTTCAAAATTTTTTGATCGGTACTTTTGGAGATAAGGGGGGGCAGCGATTTTTCACGATTTTTTAAAAACGATAAAAAGAAAAGTGTACGTAAGTATTGCATTATATATATTTTTGAACTCGTGTTTTTAGAAGCTTTCATTTGACACCTCACTCGATGACCTGGTAAAAAAAAATTGTTCACTTTTGATTTCACCCCCCAAAACTAATCCCTTAAATCAAAATTTAACTTTCGAAACTACACGGCTCTAATGAGACCATCAATTGCTATATTAGTACCAAATTTCAATTTTCTATGTCAAATAGTTTCGGAGAAAATCGGGTATGACAGATAGACGGACATACAGACAGACACCGAAGTGATCTTATAAGTGTTCCGTACGGAACACTAAAAAAAGCAAAATATATGGTATGTTGCTATAACATACACCGATAAACCGAACATCGAAGCTCTAGCTATAGATAATAAATATTCGTACATTAGTTTAGCCACCCCGTACAATTATTTGAAAAACGTTGAGCAATTTTTTCGAATATTTTGACAGCGTTTTTTTTAATAAAAACAAATTTTTTTAAAAAAAATGTGTCATTTTATACAGAATAACCAATCTTGTATCACGGGTATATATAATAAATATCACTTATTTATTTGTTTACTTAATTGTACTTACTTTAGTTAAAATATAAAAATATATTAACATTCCTAAGTTGACTGCATTAACTAAAACTAGTTTATATAAACCATTCACTTTCGCGCAATGCCATTTAAAGTATGCGTTTCCAAATGTATGTCAAAGAGATACAAAATTTCGGTTTTAAACAATTCAGGCTGTTCATTTATATTAAAATTTTGAAATAAGTCAATTTATACAATTAATGTTGATTTATGTTAAGTTCGGTAGTTTTTAAAAAAAAAAGAAAGCATAATGCTTAAAAGTTGAGAAACTAATACACTATGTGAGAGAATTAAATAATGATTTTTTTTTAAAAACAATTATATTTACAATGTGCACAACGAGTTTTAAATTTTCAAGAAAACTCTTAAGTTCTCTGCTGTTCAGCATGACGTTTCTTTATAATATCTTGAAAATCGTCAAATTTAGTGTTTTTTCAATGTAAAAAAATCACTCGGGGAGAGACCAGGGATGGTGTATAAGAATTGGTTTTTGTCTAAATACTGGTCCACTGCTGGTGATAAGCTGGCTGATACGTTCATCATGACGAAAAATTTATCGATTTCTTCATGCAGTAAATTTGATCTAATTCTTGTGCCCCTTTCCTTTATCTTCTAAACTTCAGGATAACATTTCAAGTTAACTGATTATTGCAGTTCTTGGTGGTGCGAACAGCAACAAGTGCACCTTTACTTTCGTCTCATTCAATAAATTCTCACGGTTATTTGAAATGACGTCATGTACACTCATGCCAATATTTTTTCAAAATGAACACACCCCATATCGTTCAAATTCTTAGCATGGTATCCGTATTTTTTTTGTTTATGTGAATATAACTGGGGCACCAGATCGCAGAACTGCATCTTCGCGTGACCCCTGTTTCTCTGGTAGGCAGGAGAGAGGACAACGCTGTGAACTCGTCGATCGACAGACAAAATTAATTTATAACGCAATAATCAACTGTTTCTGTTAATAATTAACGAATCAAGTTGATTTTTGCGTAGAAACACTCTTTAGGCTTGTGCGCTTCCTATGGATATAGTTGTTTGATAAAATTGTTTATTTAATTTTTTATTAACATTGAATAAACTTTACGCTAAAAAATTTCAATATTCATTCAATAATTGGCCAAAATGACCAATGTCAGCCTATTTTCCACACATTTGTGAGTATCATATCCAGTTCTGCAATCCGGTGCCTTAACTGAATTCAAAGGTTCAAAGTAGTATTAAATAGTCAGTGTTGGTTGATTTGGATTAAATTTTGAACCATGAAATTTTTTGGCAAACTTCAGGATTAAAATATTCCAAATTTTGCAGGATGGTTATCTGGAACTTTAACCAGTAGGATTTAAGCATTAGTGCAGAGATAAGTTTATTTGTTAGCTACTAATATGATTAAAACCACCATTTATAAAATTAAAGAACTTGTCATGATAGTTTTGAACTACCTTAATTCTTAAAAGATTTAAAACAGTTTATTTTTTTTTTTAATTTTCACAATAAGTTATATTTTTCGTTATTTCGTATAAAACAAAACTTAATATTAAGAGATGTTAGTACACTATACTTGCGAAAACATTTAATTTAAATTATATAGATCTTACTTGTAGAGATGTTATAGGTAACTTCCATTGTGAACTACAAATTTCTAAAACGTTTTTTAGTGCTTTCCATTTACAAAAGATGTTTGATACAAACTTTTTTGGAACCTTAGATTAACTAGCCAATAAATAAAATTTCAGGTTCGGAAAATCTAACTAGCGACGTTATACAAAGAAATGGAAGCCTAATACATTATATACATATATATATATATATATATATATATATATATTTATATATATATATATATATATATATATATATATATATATATATATATATATATATATATATATATGGTATATATATATATATATATATATATATATATATATATATATATATATATATATATATATATATATATGTATATATATATATATATATATATATATATATATATATATATATATATATATATATATATATATATATATTTCTTTTCCCAAAAGGCTGAAGATGGTGGAATTATTTTATGCTTAATATTTATGATTGTAAGGTAGAGATGAGCTTTGAATTTTTAATATGGTAGGACTAGTTAGAACTTTTTCAAATGAACTGCAACCATGAAATGATTATTTGGAAAATGATAGGCATTCTTAACATCGGAGCCTAATAAAACAAATTAAGATCAATCCACACAATTGCGAGATCCTAAAAGAACATATATCTTATTATGTTTAGAACTTCTCTTAAACAGGCGTATTCCCGAAATTATCTATTTTTTTATATTCACGCCTATAGCGAATATAATTTACCTTTGGACATTAAATCTACGAGGGTGGATCAAATATAAACGAGACTTTCTGTACTGGACGGTTAGTATCATTTGGAGCGGGCCGCCGCTTTTCGCAATGTTGGTTGTGTTTGTTAGGAGTGGGAAGAAAGATCGGTTGACCCCGCCAGGTTCATTCAGTAGAACAGCTCACGATGTTGGAGAGACGTGCACTCTTCGATTACGCAACGCGTCATTATTATATTTCTCACTCGTGAAGGCATGAAACCGACCGAAATTCTGCGAAGATTGATGGCACAGTTCGGGGATCAAACACTGTCAAGGCTTCGTGTGTTTGCCTGGTATAAGGAGCTCATGGGAGGCCGTGAAGAAGTCGAAATTGAGAGCCATGATCGTACACGGACGAGCATTACCGAGAAGAACATTCGCACTATTCGTGACCTTATTGAGGGCGATCGACTTCACACCATGAATGCGGCGTACTACTGCAACCTTTTGGATGAGGTTAAACTTGCTTATCGCCGCAACCAACCGATAAGAGACATGATTCTTTTCCATGACAACGCTCGACCCCACACTGCAACTCACACTCGCGAAAAATTGGAAAATGAGTTGGACAACACTTGATCACCCTCCCTACAGCCCTGACCTATCGTCCTGCGATTTTCATTTCTTTCGGCCAGCCAAAGAAGCGCTGGGAGACCAACGATTTGATGACGACAACGCGATGGAGGGCTTCGTGCACAATTGGTTACTGACACAGCCCCCTTCCTTTTGCGAGGACGATATCAAAAAGCTTCCGATACTATGGGAAAAGTGCATTTCCAAAGCAGAAGATTATATTGAAAAATGATATGTACTTGGTTTATTTGTTATAGTAAATAAATTTTTTTTAATAAATAAACACAGTTTATATCTGATCCACCCTCGTATTAAATATTCTATCTGTGGGCAAGAAAAATACTTACCAGTCCAAAATAAACAATTAAAGATGGAAACTTACCAATAAATTAAAAATTTCAAAAGTAATATTGGAAAGATTAATTCAGCTGATCATGTTAGAAAGAATACGGGCTAGACATGGATTTAGCAAGAGAAAAGTAGCCAATCCAGATATTGATAAGCGTTGAGTACGATATAATTATATCCGTCAAAATAATCGTAACTGAGAAATGCAAAATAATTAATCGAAAAATTACGATTAAAATCAAACTTTATTGTTTAGACTACAAGAATCATTAAGTATTTTAAAATCTGATTACTGAAAGCAATTAATAATAAAAAATTTAAAAAATATAGGACCTCAACTTAAAAAGTGGGCTTTTTAAGTTGAGTGGTTTTAGTTTCATAATTTGCACTCAATTCCTAAAGATAATGTAATGAAGAGCTTCAAAATGATACCAATTTAATTATTAAACATGATTTCTTTATCTTAAAGCAGCTGTCTCTTAGTTAATTCCAAATATTCTGCATTAAAATTGGAAAAACGATGTTCGGAAGTGATAACTAAACTGCGGCAATTTTGGAGACAACTCAAAATCGGACTGTTGCGTTAATAATTTATAACATATCCATTGTTTTGGTATTTATTTTATTTATAGCAATAAATAAGGTAAATGTTAATAATGCATTTTTTGATTTACTAAGAATATTCCAGAATTTTACTTCAACTAATTTCCAGACAAAATGTCCTAGAACTTCATAAAAATATATTCATTATTTTGAATTGCTGGTTATTTTGGTTTGGTAAAAATTGTGCATTTTAACTGATTTTCATACAAAATATTCTAAAAATTTGTTACTCTGTTTTGCTAGTACAATACTTATTCTTACCTACACCTTTATAGAAACTAAATATTTCGCCATAGTTAGAGATACCAATTATTTGAACATTATGGTTCATTTGTGAGTAGAAGGTTCATAAAAATTGTATGTCTACTAATTTCCACACAGAATATTATAGACTTTTGTAACCAGAATATTTATGCTCTGTTTTACCAACAGCTTTATACTTATTTACTTTCCGTGTACTGTCAAACACAGTATTTCCAGTAATTTACAGACGATACTGCGTTCTCATTCGCTAGTCTAATGTCTTCTTTTGTGTAAGGTTGGTCAATTTGAACAAGTTAAAAGATGTTTTGTGCTCTCAATAGCACCGCCGTACAGGACGTCTGCTCCAGCTGGTAGCAACCCCCATTTCTGCCAGTTGGTCTTGCATCGTGGCATACCTGCTCTCATTCTATTAACTGTTTTCCACACTGTGTAGGGCTGCTCGCTGCCTAGTGGTAGCTTTTTCCTGGCTTGGATGCCTTGGTGATTTACTTGATTTCTCCATTTTGCAAGGCTAAGGCAGAGATTCTCAGCATGTGCGGATCTGCATCCCAGGATCTACTTGTCTGTTCCCTGACTATATTGTTCCGAGCTCTAATAGTCATGCAATACTGCTTAAAGGTCAGTGTGTGGTCCAGTGTGATACCTAGATATTTTGGTTTCGGACAGTGCTGAAGTCATTTACCTCTCCACGTGATGTTCATCTCCTTCTTGGCGTCTTTATTGCTGGAATGCACAGACTTGTGTTTTACTTGGATTTGGCTACCAGTGGTTGGCGTCCTAGTATAGTTCATTTACTGCTTGTGTAAGCTTTGCCTCCACCTCTCCGAAACTAAAGTCCTGAGTGGCCATCGCCAGATCATCGGCAAAGATTCGACACTGGCTGGTCGTTTATATAAACATTGCAGAGGAGTGGTGACAGGACGCTTCCTTGAGGCAGGCCATCCTATTGATTCCTCCATCTGCTATTCTTTTTTTAAGGAAGATGTAAAGCATTTGTCGATGATCTCTAGTGAGGTGGTATATTTTCTTTACAAGTCTTCTGTGATTCACGATATCGATGACAGCTACGGTTGTAATCCTTTTCTGGTTCGAAACCGTCTTTAACATGTTGCGAGATGTTTGCGACTGGATCACCGCATGATTTCCTAGGTCTGAGACCAGCCTCTTGAGGTATGAATTTTTCCTCCAAGATGCTTGCCAATACGGTTGAGGATCTTGAAAGTTTGACACAACGAAGATACTGGGCGGAAGTTTTGGGGGCAGTTTGCCTTCTTACCGGACTTCAACAGCACAACCATCAGTACCTTCGTTTATCTCTTTGGGATCTTCCTGTTCAGTACGCACATGTTCATCAATTGCAACAGTCATTCTAATGTTTTTGAGTCAAAGTTTTGGATCTGCTCAACTCTTAGTTCATCAATCCCTGGTGCTTTGTTTGGCTTATTGTTAGAAATTGCCGTCCTCAGCTCATTGAAAAAGGAAGTGTTTTTCGTTGTCCAGATCACACAGTACCTTGTTGCACGGTTGGAAGTTTTACCATTCTGTACTAATTTTCTTGCTACTTGATTGGCTGTCACCTTGATAAAATTGTATGTAAGTTTAGTGGCGTTTCGACTGAGGTTTTTTAGAAGCCTCCAGGCCCGCTTGACATTCCTCTTCATATCCAGGCTTTCCATCAGGTTACACCATCTGTCGTCCTTCATGAATGTCCAGAAATAAGTCCTCTCTTGCCTGTATAGTATCCTTGGCAAAGGGGTCGGCCTCTAAGAGAGCTTGGTATGGACCCAATAGAGGTTTACTATTCTCCGACATGCCTGAAATAAAGTACGTTCTGCAAGCCCTTGGTATTGCTCTTCTCGACATCGTCTAGACGAGGGCGATGAAGCTCTCATACATCGCCGGCTGTGGGGGATGTTCCCTATTTTAGCGTCAATATTCTCGGTGAACTTCCTCCAGTCGGTCCTCTTAAAGTTAAATCTCCTCTTTAGAGGCACCTCCGCCGGCTTCACCACGCCTCGCCGTCCCACAATACAGATGATAGGCGGGTGTGGTGTGGGTGGTAACGGTATCCCCACCATTTTTGAACATTGTGGCGCAATATCTGGGTTATAGCCTCTCCTCCATCTACACTGTTGAATGAGAGCGGCCCTTTTGGGTCATGTGTCAGCTGTAATTAGTTTACTCTGTCCATAATTTGAGCTCATTACCATTCATATCGTTCTTGTTGTATCCCCATGTGGGGTTGTAGCAATTAAAATCGCCCATTATAATATTAATGTTATCGCGACTGAAGTTGCAGAGTGGTGTAAAGTAAAATTGTGCATTAGGTGGTTTTATACACTGACGTTACGCTATATTGTGCTGTGTTAACCGTTAAAACATCAATGCTGTGATTATCCGTCAATGAGGCCGAAACGATGTTAATTCCATATCTAGCGAAAACAATACTGCCATACTTTTCATGTGACCTCTCCAGGATGAGTTCAGTTCCAGGTATTTTAGGTCGATGTTTTGTATTATCTCTATTGGTTTCTTGGACTATCAGAAAAGCGTATTCATGTTCCTTGCATACTTGAGACAGTAGTTGTTCCTTGTCTCTAGATATGCCGTAGATATTTATCGAGATCATTACCAATGGCCTTAAAAAGGGCTGTTTCTGTGATTCCATTTAAATTCACTGCTCGTACTGATTGTAGAAGGTCGTCGTCTTAGGTCGTCGACCTAAGTCAACATTTCCAGGAGGCGCCCGACTACGAATTTATTATACAATCTTCGAGGACAGCTTTATAAAAACTTTATTACGTATTTGGACTGATTTTTACACATAGCATTCTAAAAAATATTCTACGACTTGTTAAATATTCTATAATTTTATACAAATGTAGCTCGACTTACAGGGTGCACCTTATAGAAACTAAGAATTTCGTCTAATATATAAATAGAATGTTTAAAACTCTCTAACTTATGTATTTAGACTTATTTCTTCACATAACATTCTACAAAATTGAAGAAAGTATTCTATAACTATGTTGATATCTAATTCTTAAGTAAAATATTTAAGAATTTAAAAAAATATATTTCCAGTTCTGTAGTTCGAACATAAAGTTTTATCATCTAACAGATGTGTTTATTTTTTGGGTCTTCTTGCCTAAAACGTTTTAATTGACTTTTCTGTCTATTTAATAAAGCGAATTGTGTAAAATATCTTAAACAATTATTTATTTTGTAATATTTAGTTTTCTACTAACTAAAATTAGTTTACCTGAATCTTTATTCAACTGATATCATCGGACTGAAATACGTTATTGGGACTTTTGTAAAGGAAAATCCGTATAACACTAATTACTTTTGTTAATTATGACATATTTTTATTTTCTCCTCTGATGATAAATAATGGGTATTAGTGATGTACCATTTTATCAATTTCATCGATGACCGTTGGTGATGTTTTTTTTTTACAAAAAAAACCTCTACTTACAATCAATCTAAAAACTTTAAAAATCAATAACGTCCAAGAAAAAACTCTGTTTTTAAGTGCCATATGCTCTATGTTCCATTTGTAGCTATTCTCTAAAAAATCTTTCTTGCCTAATGCTTAAAAACATATTATTTAAGTTTCCAAATTATATTTCGAAAACTGCTGACCAGAACTGTTTGGTAACGCCTGTTATTGTTTCTGTTAATTTATTTTAATTAAGAAGCGCAGTAAAAACAATTAATTAATTTTAAGACGCAACCTAGGATGACATGTAATATTAGGAAAGTAATCAAAATGCTTTTAAACTATTGCAGAACTATTTTAATTAGGCAGGTAATTGATATCACTATCAGCTAATTAACAAAACTGAATAGTTTTGGATATTAAGAAATAAAACACAATAGTTACCAAAAACTAAATATTATATAAACGTTTGAATAAATGAAAATATTCTACAAATTGTATATTATTATTTTTCTAAATAACCCATAACGATATGGATTATTTTCGATAGTTCAGGTAAACCTACTAGTCAAATAACTCTCATCTGTAGCATATTCATAACATACCAGTATGTTAATATGCAGTATTTATAACACTCTAAATGGGATAAGGTCTATTTTTACACTAACTAGTCTAAGGGGCTGAATGAACACCAGTAGATGAGCAGGTCAATAACATCGTTAACAAATATGCATCTTTATTCAAACTTTTCGAATGATTTTTTCGTTATGAGTTATTTTTTCTTATGATCAAAACGAAAACTGTATCAATGCATCCTAAAGAGCTCAATTTTTTCTATATTAACAACCCTTTACCTATTATAGTAAGTAAGATCCGAATGGCGAGTGAAAACTCGAACAAATGATACACTTATAAGAATTTTTAGGAAGCAATGACCCTCTATAAAAATTATCATTATCTGAAATCAGTATCAACTTCGAAAAATGAGGTCCATATTTTAGCAGTGACTCACCTCGGGAAGCATTTGGTCGTATCACCCTTATCAGCCGAGCTAGGACCAACAAATAAGAGAACAAGAGTAGCAGCACTAGCGTAGCATCGTGGTAAGATACAACAGATTGTATCTCTGGCTGGTGAAAACCTAAACTTTACAAGCATACTTTCCCTTCATCGGAGTCCGATAGAGGATTGTTCAGCTAAGCTGGCAACAATTACCGCCAGGCAGCGCGATCGTCAAGGTTCCATCCTACGTATATAAAAACAAGTAATAATCCGTGTGATGATCAATGTGGGCCGGTATGCTTGTAAACTTTAGACTTTAACCAGCCAGAGATATAATTTGTTGTCTCTTACCACCTGATTATCAATCAAGGTATATAGGAGGAGAATATGGGGCAAGTTACGATTAAAGAGTAAATGTAACAAAAAAGTTAATAGAAACAAAATGCCAAAATAATCATTTTATCTATTTAGCTTATGGGTCAGCAAAATCGGAAACTAGAGGTTTTTAAAGGAAATAATAACAAAATTTAAACAAAAACTTTAGTTATCTGCACCCCTTATATCACTGGATAATATCAAAAGCCATCTTTTTTTGAGTAGTTTCTTCTATACTCATTTTTTACCATGATTTGATGATCTTGCACTAACTTAATGTGTACTTAGAGTACATTAATGCAAACAATACTACAGTTATTACATAATTATTATGCAGTATAATAAAAATAATGAAGGGCCCATCAGTGTGGTGTTTATTATACACAATAGAAAACATTTTTAAGTTTAAAATTTATAAATAACTTATTCAATTTAAGATTAAATATATTTAGACTGTAACAGAAGTTTCTAAAAAAAAACATTATTTTTTACCTCGTTTGTTCTAAATCGTTTACTAAAAATGGTATAAAAAGTTAACTTAAACCAAGCCTTAGTAGAGCCTCCGTATATGTACGTTAAAATGCCACCAATCATCTATGGTAATCTGCTATCAAAACTGGTTGATTACACCTTCTATTAATAAATCAGTGAAACTTCTATTGTTAAGCTTTCAAATTGTTTACCGGCTTCCTAATTTCTACTCCTCTAATCCCAAAATGTAACCTAACCTAAACATAGTTTTAGGTAATAGAGAAGAAAGTAAATAACATGATTATAATATGTAAGAGCAAAATATTTTTAAAATTTTTGTTTAAATAAGTTATTATTATTTGTTAGTTATTATATAACTATATATATGTATATATATATATATATATATATATATATATATATATATATATATATACAAATATATATATATATATATATGTATATATATATATATATATATATATATATATATATATATATATATATATATATATATATACAAATATATATATATATATATATATATATATATATATATATATATATATATATATATGTATATATATATATATATATATATATATATATATATATATATATATATATATATATACAAATATATATATATATATATATATATATATATATATATATATATATATATATATATATATATATATATTAGGATAAAATAACTTGTTTTGGGTGTGGAAGACTGTGATGTAAATACAGTTTATCTGTTTTTAGAGTTCCCCTTATTTGTTAATTATGAAATTCCAGGGGGGGGGGGCACTCCAAGCTGTATTTTACAAAATTAATAATTTCGGAATTTTGGAAGTTAATTAATCAAAAACTAATGCTGAAAAAACAATATAGTTGATGGGCAAAAATTTTAAAAATTCGCGACATATGTTAAATCTCAGGTTGCGTAAAGCTTTGACATAAACAATTTACCAGAAATTTTTAAACTTGGTTTAAAAGTTTTTTAGGATTATTTCGCCACGATTTCGACTTTAATGCATCCCAACAGCTAAATAAACCTTATCTTTATAGGTAAATTCTAATTTGTCGTCTTACTCCATCATTTTGTCTGATAGGCATCCCTTCTGCAATAAATAGAAATTTACATTTTCCTTGCATAATTATAATATTGGTTATGTGGATATAACTACCAGACAATAAAAATAAATTGGGAAATAATTAAATTTCATAAAACACTCATTATAAATAAACAGATTTTAGAACGATCTTCAATTAAATTACTATGCAATTAGCTATATTCGGTTTTGAAAAATAGGAGCTTCAGATCGCAATTGCCTATATAATATTGTTCTGTAAGTAGACCAATTGTTTCAACAGCTTACATTATTCAGTAAAGTAAATTACTTCGCCAAGTGGGTTTACCATTTTCATTTTTATAGAGGTGTAAATTTAAGAGAAGGAAAAAAGAAAAGGAAAATGACAAATAATACTATGGTTTCTGGAGGCTAATGGTCTAAGAAAACTGGTGTTCTTTTAACTAAATTTTCACACAAATTTATTTTTGGGTTTTGTTTAGTTACATAAAACACTCTGTACAACTAATTAAATTAAAAATTGTTCTTTAATTTAAGCTTATTACACAAATTATTTCTTTTAATATAATACTATACCTAAATGTTACTGTGGATTATTATTAATTATGTAAATATACGCAGTTTTTTTAATTACAGGTATTTTTAGGAATTTTTAATACTTTTATAAACATATGTCAAGAAAAATAATTTAATGACTACGATACTGGTTTTAAGAAATACTTCTCAAGGATATTTTTTACTGTTGCCATACCATATTTAAATTCAAATACATTCGTGCCACAGTTTACGTATAAAGTCCTATTTAATAAACCATTTGATAAGCGAAATCTATACAAATGCTTTACGATTTTGGTCTAATTTGTATGTATAATTCAAAAAATGTGTTTAGGTATATACTTTCTACCTACGTTTAACATTTTCTCTTGGCTTCTAGCTTAAAGAAAATTACATTCTTTTATATATATATATATATATATATATATATATATATATATATATATATATATATATATATATTGTATATATATATATATATATATATATATATATATATATATATATATATATATATAACATAGGTGCCAGGTCCTATAAATTCTCGTAGATACCTATAGGGAACTTTATCCGTTTCATCGCTCCAAATTTAATTTGTGCAGATTGTCAGAAACACTGAGGAGTAACTTAAGGTATTTCTTATGAGAAGACAAAGAGAGCATGATGTTAGAGAAAGACGCGAAATAATTTGGTTCTCAGGGTATAATGAATGTGGCAACGTAGCTCCTAGGTTCCTTCCGGCCGCACGCAGTGTTATTTATAATAACCTTGACACTTTTACATGATATACAATAAAAATTATGTATAATTAGTTAAAATGATACTTTGAATTATTTATTAAAAATATATCAATTATTAAGTATTGAGTTTATACTAGTATCTTTTTAAAAAAAGTCTGATGAATGCAACGCATATATGCGATTCAAAATTTGAAAGAACGCGCTGTCATCTTCAAGTTACGTTGCCACAGCGAAAATTCGCTTCATAAAATACATGAAAAAGTAATATTTATCTAATATTTTTGCAACAACTAGGAAGTAAACTGCCTTCATATTTTAACAAATGCAAGCAAAGTACTTTTTTTAAGTATATATTTTCTTTGTGACTTTTTATTTTTTAGTGCACATACGACAACAAAAATTGTACAAAACGCATGCTTTTGATCGAAGAAAAAGTATAGATTCCTATCTTTTGCATGTTAAATATCTGAAACTTTTGCAATTAATTACGGCAATTCGGCGTGGTATACCATCTTTATATTGAAGCAGTGAATGCATTGCATTATTTCTCAAAATTTCAAGCAAACCTACTTTTAACAGTTATTCGTCAGAAATACCTTAAACCATAGAGTATTAAAAAAAATACAAATATTCCTAATATCACCATTTGTTCAAGTCCAATAACCGGTCAAGTGCAAGTTGGACTTGCGCAATTAGTGTTCCGTACGTTGATTGTTTTAAAATAAAAATTTTTGTTACGGAGGTTTAAAATGATCAGTGACTTCACAAAATACATCCTAAATGAGTTTTCAACAAAGTTTTTTTTTTCGATCTTTACTGAAAAGTGATGACCCTGTAATTATTGTTTTTTTAAATATCAGATAAATTATTAAAGGTAATGCACTCGTGATAATTTTCATTCAATCTACACTCTGTGACGAATATTCCAGAATTTTTTCAAAATTTTTCGGGATAAGGGGGGAGCAGCGATTTTTCACAATTTTTTAAAAATAATACAAAGAAAATTATGTACAAGTATTACATTATATATAGTTTTGAACTCATGTTTTTTACAAGCTCTCATTTAACACCCCACCTGGATTTTTTTTTTACTTCCGATTTCACCCCCCAAAACTATCCCCTTAAGTAAAAATTTAACTTTCAAAACTATACGGCTCTGATGAGGCCACCAATTTCTATATTAGTGACAAATTTCAAGTTTCTATGTCCAATAGTTTCGGAGAAAATCGGGTGTAACAGACAGGCAGACAGACACACGGCGGACGGACGCCGAAGTGATCTTATAACCTAAAAATGACTAGAACTTACATTAATTAAAATTTATTAGTACAAATAAAATCATGTTAAACGGTGTGATAACATTTCTTTTACCGTTTTATTGATCCATCGGTGTGTGGTAGGAATACGTGTATACCTCAAATTCTATAAAAGGTCGTGCAAAAGTGTTTTAACGACAGTTGGAAGATTCGCAGACGCATTATTTAAAAAGCGATTTTGCATTTATATGTATGAAGTGACTTAAAAAAACAGCAGTAAGCTAAATTGAAATTTTAAAGGGCTACAGACTGTATATTATATCATTTTAGAATTCCATTCAAATTTTAAGACGTACTAAATTTTATTTAATGTCTGTTATTATACCAAACAGCATAGTTATCCTAACAACCAAGATTAATACTAACACAATAAATAACGATTAGGATATTTATAAATATGAAAAATGCTTTTGAGATACCTAAACATAAAGTTTTCAATAAACTTGAAGTGCAAATTCGTTATTGAGTTATTAGTTTACAGATTGACTTGAATATCTCGAGATTTTGCTGTGATTTTGTTGCAGATTCGATTCGTCCAATTCTCTCAGAATAAATTATATTCAATGACTAAATACAACTGTATTATTTAACTGATCTGAGTGAAGTCCATATTGAGTATGTGTGTAAATAAACACAAAACCATTTTCAAATTAGGCGACAAAAAAGTTTAATAAGTAGCCTTAAATTTGTATGATCATCATTAATAATATAAATTGGGGAATGATAATTTTAACTAGATGTGTACTGTTTACTTAAATTTTAAAAGCGGTGTTCAAGTCCAAAGAAACGCAAAAAAACATAAATGTCACATTAAATTTTTATAAATAAGAAATAGAATATTATTATTATCTGGAATTAGGATTATATGCTAACAGCTTAATTATTAACAATCATATATTTAATGGCCTAATTACTATCAAATTCTATATTTTGTGGCCCACTAATTAGTATGTCAAATAATTTATTACTAAATCAGTAATAGGTCATATATGTTATGATGAAATAAAATAAAATAGGCTGTGAAAGTATATATAATTACAACCAGAATATTGCAATTGCATTTAGTTTCGTGCTAATGTCAAAAGTTTATTATTAAGAGAAAGAACCCCAAAAAATCGCGATGGTCATCTATCTTATTTCTGTAATGAGGTCCCATCTTTTAATAAATTTATAATTTACCTTAGATAAAAAGTAAAATATTATGGAAAATGATACCGGAAAATGTTTGCTAAAAGCACCGAAAATCGGTGTTATTCGATGGAACAGAAATAATTAGTTGTTATTCCAAAAACAGATGAGAAAGTAGGAACATCTTTTACTTAAACAAGATCTGGTTTGACAATCAATATTCGATATAAACGACATTACAGGATAAAGATATTCAAGACTCTTGTTAAACCCAGATAGAAGGTTTGTCTACTGGTTCAAGAATTCCTTCTGGTAGACGCTGCGAATCAATCATAATCATATCGGAAGTGACAAAGGATTTGTTTTGGTGGCTTACTTGAACTGGAATCAAGATCGATCAAAGATTACCATACAGAAGTGATACGAAATAGTTTTGCGGAATGCATTTAACAAACGACAGACTAAACTCTAATAAATTATAGTAATGAATATTTATAAAGCTGACGATAAAAAACCAATTTTGACAGATGATATGCTAAAAAGGAGTTTTTAAAAATAACTACAGATCATAAACAAAAATTAAACAGAAAAAAGTATAACAGACAAGATAGCAAAAAAATTGAGCATGAAAGTTCTCCTTCATATCACTGTAAATTAAATTCCAATGAGCTAATATAATACGGGAACAAATAAAGTCACTAGAAATAATAGAATGTGTAAAATAAGGATATATGAATTATTTATTAAAATTAATAATTTTAGAAGTTGAGTCAAAGCAGGACAAAATATGTAAGGCTTAAACAACATTGTAGGATAATTTTATTTCCGAGTTAACTTTCTTGTATGGAGTGCAGAATTTCTGTGTATAATTAATGATTAGAGTAGAGAAGAAATGAATACCTACATAGTTATGTTTAGATATTTTCTGTCACTTTTACCGCCAGTTTTAAGTAAATATAAGTAATTCCTGCAATATTAAAAAATATTTATTAATAACAGAACAATAATCATTGGAACTTTGAAACCTCCATCTTTCGTGAGGTATTTATTCAACAGTTCTAAGATTCTGTTTTACTCTAGAATATATAGGGCAGGTTCATGCAAAAAATACAAAATCAACCCAAATTTTAATGAAAAATATATAAAAATAATCGCTCCACTCGGTAAGGGATACAATATTTTTAGTGTTCCGTACGGAATACTTATGGGATCATTTCGGTGTCGGTCTGCCGATTTTCTCCGAAACTATTGAAATTTGGCACAAATATAGGCATCGATGGCACAATCAAAGCCATGCAGTTCTGAAAATTGCATTTTGACTTAAGGGTTTAGTTTTGGGGAGTGGAATAGGAAGTGAAAAAAAAAAAATTACAGGTCATTGAGTCGGCTGTCAAATGAAAGCTTGTGAAAATATGGGTTCAAAAATATATATGATGTAATAGTTCAGCATATTTTTCTTTGTATTATTTTTAAAAAATTGCCAAAAATCGATGTCCAACCCTCTTATCTCGAGAAGTACTGATCAAAAAATTTTGAAAAAATTCTGAAATATTCTCCATAAAGTTTAAATTGAATGAAACTTATCACCAGTGCGTTATCTTTGATAATTTATCTGGTATATAAAAAAAAAATTAAAGGTCAGCAGTTTTTAATAAAGATTGTAAACAAACTTTGTTGAAAACTCATTTAGGGTGTGTTTTGTGAATGATCATGTTATACTTCCGTAACATTTTTTTTTAAAATTTTGAAAGCAATCACCGCACGGAACACTAATTGCGCAAGTCCAACTTGCACTTGGCCGATTTTTTTAATGTATAACGATGTCAGACATTAAAAACTTGCCCATGGAGTGAATTTGTTTGGACCTAAACGAAATTATTTATTTCACTGGTTTCAGTATGTTGATATAGCCTTAGATTTGGTTTAATAAAATTAAATAGTTCTGTGACAGTCTAGTAAATTTAATTGTTTATTATACATAGTTTGAGTACTTTATTTGAATTTTCGGTTGTTGTTTCGTCATCCTGTTAGTAGCCCAATTAACATACGCAATACTCTGGTGAATATCTAACGATTTAAATTCTTTTTATTAACCATAATTTATCAAGAAAAACAATTTCGCAAAATTAACTGTAAAAAACTAATTATAGATGCAGTAGTTTTAGGCAACATCTCTCAAGGGCATTTTTTCTGTGTTAATTGATATGGTTCATATAAAAGCAAATAATTATATTCGTAATTAGGCTAAATGCTTAACACGTCCTTTTGGTTTTGGTTGGAAAATATTTACTAATTCAAGGTTTTGGTTTATTATTTTTATGTGATTGTAAGAATTAAAAAACCAACTATTTATAACAGTTTAAATGCGGTGTCCTAATATCTATCAAAAATATAATCGAATTGAACCAGTTGGTAGCTTACACTTTCAACTTTTGCTAGAATTTATATAAAACAGAAAACGGAAAAGCTAAAATAATCATCTCAAACATCTTGTTTAAGCTTGCGTCAAATTAATTTTAACAAGATTTGTGATTATTTTTTGTATTCATTATTTACTTATTGAAAGTAAGGTGCACAACTTCTTGCAATTTTTATTAACTGGGCCATTGTAGATTTAGAAGCTATTTTGTTAAATGCAAATATACAGTAGAGACACTGTGACTTGAAACATATTGTCTTACATAAATCATTTTGCGTGACCCAGGCCTCCATTTATTCAAAATATAAATGGATATTACAAAAATGTTAAGAATTCAGAATCGATTTAATATAGAAGGTAATTTTTTAAATCTAAACATCGTACTATAGCAAAAAATTAAAAGGAAAATGGACAAAACCATTTGCATCTATTTTTAAAGCTGAAATAAGTTCAAAAGTTCTAAATTATAAAATTGGACAAAATAAATATTTTTTTAGATTTTTCCTCCATAATAATGCTTCTTTTGCGAATATGAAAAAATTATATGTAAAAGTATTTTTATTTCCATTAAATATTTAGTTCGTTGGAATTTATAAATTAATTATTTGGTCAATTTATAACAAAATTACCCTAACCTAACCTCAAAATTTTAATTATTTGCAATATATAGTATATTGGGGATTTACAATATACGCAATGAATTATTTTACAATATATGCAAATATTTTTTTATTGAACATATTTTACTCTAATTCATTTTTTCATCTTCAGTGTTGGTTGGTGAGTCTGAAGAGGTACTGTCCGGTGCTTTCAAAAGGCATATTGTTTTTCTGGAGAAGGGTTTTTGTTCTGTTGTGCCATTAGTTAATTTGCATAAGAAACAATAAAAAAATCATTTGCGCAAAGATGAGATAAAATATTGTTCACTATCATGGCCACATTTAGAAAAATATAAAGACCTTTTTCACTGAGAGCACAAAAAAGTTTTTACTTTGTTTGGCAATACGGTGCGCCATGAACAAATTTACATGATAATATGGGTTTTTTTGGTAGTATCTTGTAAAGTAATGTGTGCTAATCTGTTTTCATTTAAGAACTATTTTCACAGTACAATGTAAAATTTTAATAGGATAGTAATTTAAATTAATAAAAGATAAATGACATATCACCTTTTAAGTTTTCTTTTATTATGTGACAGACCATACCCGTTTAATTTAATGACTGGTCAACTGTACTAGTTTAATAAAACATGTTACAAATACATATTTATAGTTTTGACAAAAAATACAAGACAAAGGTCATATCAATAAATGTACCCGTGTTAAACCCTTTTACTTTGTTACAGTTTCTCGTGGTACAGAAACTGCATTACAATCTCCTGTTGTGCAAATTCTCTGTAAACCGATTTTGTCGTTTTTATTGTAAAAGTCTAGTTTATATAATGATTTAATACGGCTAGGTTTTTATTGTATAAATTGCTCTTGATACCTAGAAAGACAAGGAAATTTACATAAATTTATTTTTGTATATATGTAGAAGTGTACTTTTCCTGTCAGAAACATGATGACATTTTTTTACTAATCATTGACATTTTGCAGTTATAGGGGAGGCAAATGTAAAATTTTCATTATTTTTGGAAATTTTTAGATACAGCTTGGAAATCGATTTAAGTACTTTGAAACAGTGCCGACATAATGTAGACGAGTTTTCGTAACCTAATTTTGACTGCAATGCCACTTTTGTCATGAGACAAAAAAAATTCGTTTTACTCGTCATCAAATTGCCTAGATTGAATTAAAAAATATTAGCCTAAAAAAAATTATTTACTACGGCAAATTGAAAAATGGTTTTTACGGGTAATTTCGGTTCAATTCAATATTATGGCTTTAAATTTTAGGAAAATACAGCTTCTATATTAACAAAAAAATGGGCCAAATTTTATTAAAAAATATTAAGTTAGTCTAAATCTATGCGAAATTTTATGCTTTTATGCTTTCAAGAATATTAAAAGGAAAAATAAAGATTATACAAAAAAATATCTTATTTTTAAATTTTTTCGTTAATTTTTTTTGCTTTTGCTCTACAAAAGGTCTAGTTAATTTTTTTTTATTTCTATTCAATATTTTTATCTTAAATATAACATGAAAAGTGATTTTAAAACAAATACTACCTACATTACAATAAAATTATGATTTAGATAATAGAAACGTATTAATTATTACTATTTTAATGTTGAAATAATAGTAATATGATATAGAAGTTAGTAGAAAAATAAAACAATAATATTAAAAAAGAAGAATATTTGGATTTAAAGGCATTACCTACTTATACCTAAATATAATATAAGGTAATCGTAGTTAGTCTTATCGTAGTGTACTGTAGTTCGTGGACAGCATTTATTTTCAGAGATACGCTAACGTCTCTCTTTTTGTATGTATATCTCGTGTATTCTTTAACTCACTAAATATTTCAGAATATTACAGTTTTGTGATTTGTAATTATATTTTTTGTCAATAAGATTTTATTATTAACGTGTTTAAGAAATGTATTTAGTTTATATTAAACTATCCAAGTGACTTTGTGACTAAATTAAAAACACATCTTTATGAAAAATTTTTGAATCTCAACAGTTTCTTTGTTTGCATTATTTTAGTCCATTTTTGTTTCGTTGTATTTTTTCTTTTCCTGTTATCTGAATCATAATTTTATTGTAAAATAGGTAGTATTTGTTTTAAAATCACTTTTTCATGTTATATTTAAGACAAAATATTAAATAGAAATAAAGAGAATGAACCAGACCTTTTCTAGAGCAAAAGCGAAAAAAATTAAATTTTTCGCAACAAGAAAATTTAAAAATAAGACAGTTTTTTTAAATTTTTAATTTTTCCTTCTAACCATTTTGAAGAGCATAAAATTTCGCATATTAAGTTTAAAAACAAAAGCTTCCTACTGCCTTTTGCCCACAAGAAAAATCGATAATATTTGTCCTAAATTGCAAATTTTGACTGAATATTTCTTAATAAAATTTGGCACATTTTTTTTTTTGTTAACATAAAAGCTATATTATTTTGTAATTGAAAGCCATAATATCTAATTGAATGGAAGTTACCCCTAAAAACCATTTTTCAATTTGCGGTAGTAAACACTTTTTTTTAGGTTATGTACTTTTATGTATGTATTTTTTAACTCAATTTATGCAGTTGTTTAGGCACTTTTACGACGAGTAAAATGATTTTTTTTGCCGCATAACCATGAACAGAAGCTGGGATGTTTAAGAAATAGTGAGCCGAAAGCGTTAAAATGTGAAAAAATGCAATAAAATAGAAGAAAAGTGGCCTTGCGGTTAAAATTAGGCTGAGAAAACTCGTTTGCATTATATTGGCACTGTTTCAAAGTAGTTAAATCGGTTTCCAAGCTATATTCTCAAATTTCCAAAAATCATGAAAATTTTACGGCATTTGCCTCCAGTATTATTACTAATTATTTACACATATATTACACTACACCGCACAATTTTCGAGCCAATTTAAGAATAATATTTCTATCTTTTATATCTAAAGGTCACTTAAAAATACGTTACTTTTAAAGTTTTGTGATCATGATTTGCTATGTGTTTCTCGTGTCTGGAAAAATCTATTAAAAAAATAAATTAATCTAAAATCAAGTTTTTGTTATTTTATAAGATTATAAGTTGTTAATAAAATTCACAAGAATACATCGAAAAGTGACACCTCAAATTTGTTTAATGATGCTAGATCATGTTCACCACATCTCTAAACGGGCAATTCGTCCAGCCCTGAAATATTGAAGAGTTCATGCTATTTCACTAATAAAAAACGATAAAGCCCTTGGTCCGAATAACATGTTCTCAGAGACATTCTGTAAACTCAGTAATGATAATTTAACAAAGCTTGTAACACCCTTTAAAAACATTTATGATACTGGGAAAATACCGAAGGATTGGCTGCGTTCTACATTTATTACCGTACCAAAAACATCCAGCTCTAAACAATGTAAAGACTATCACTTAATTAGTCTCAGGAGCCACTTTCTCAAACTCTTCTTGCACATCATTCATACGAGACTATACAAAAAATGCGAAGATGTTAGTGGAGTCAATTTGGATCTAAAGGAGGTTCCAAATGCTGGTTCAGAATTGTCTGGATCAGAGACAGGATGTGCTTTATAGACTATGAGAAGACATTTGACAACCTTAAACATGACCTTCTCATGAAATATCTATAAGAACTAGGGCTAGATTCTAAAGATATAAAAATCATTGCCGACTTATACTGGAATCAATCAGCAAACGTAAGACTTTGAAATGGTTATACAAAAGGCATTAGACAGGGTTGTATTTTGTCACCAATGCTGTTTAATTTATATGTCGAAAGAGCCTTCGTTGAGGCAGTGTCGGAGAATGATCTGGGTATAAAAGTAAACGGTGTTCCGAGAAACAACATCAGATATGCAGATGACATTGCCATTCTGGCAGGTAGCGCAGATGCTCTTCAAGCATTATTGAAGGCTATTCACAAGACCGGAGAAAACATTGGATTAAGCATCAACATAAACAAAACAAAATTCATGGTCATCAGTAGAAATCCAATTCAAGACGACCGAATTCATATAAATGGCGAGAATATAGAAAGGGTTAACAAGTTCAAATACCTGGGATGCCTTGTGAATGTTAAATGGGATCCGGATATGGAGAGTAGAGTTGAGCAGGCAAGAGCAATTTTCAACAAGTTACGAAAATTCCTTTGTAATAAAACATCTTAACCGACAACTCAGGTACCGGATAGTTAAGTGCTATGTTTGGTCCGCTTTGCTGTACGGTGTTGAAACATGGTCATTGAAAGTGTCATCTATTAACAAACTGGAGGCATTTGAAACGTGGATGCTCAGAAGAATGCTGAGAGTATCTTGGGTTGATAGAGTGAGGAATGAGGAGGTGATCGAGAGAACCAACCTGGAAGATCGCGAATTATTCGAAAACATAAAAAGGAGAAAGATTTCATAGTTGGGTCATATTATTTGTGGGGAACGTTATAGCTTCCAACGACTGATACTGCAGGGTAAAACTCAAGGCAAAAGATGAATAGGATGAAAAAAACTATCATGGCTGCGCAATATTCGTCGCTAGACACGAATAAATGATTTTCGATCTCTCCAAAATAAGGCTTTAGACAGACTCATCTGATGAGAGAAGTTTGGTACAGATGCCTACGCAGGAATCTGCACGGCACCTTAAGAAGAATAAAATACCAAAAATATTTGTATCCAGATTTTTTTGTATCACAAAGACTTTTAAAAAATAAGCCCTTTTGCATTTCTCACCAACACAAGCAAAGATGGATAAGGCCTGTTGCACGAAAATCGTACTATTGCAAATTATGACCCATGAAACTTACAAGACTGAAAATTTTCAATATATATCTATTAAGTTGGGAATGTGGAATCTTTGGCACAATGATACTACTCAGTATATATCACCACTACACCAAACACTTTATTTTTGCACTCGACGCGCGTTTCGCTAACCATGTTAGCTTCATCAGTCAATCATCGCTCCTGATGAAGCTAACATGGTTAGCGAAACGCGCGTCGAGTGCAAAAATAAAGTGTTTGGTGTAGTGGTGATATATACTGAGTAATATATCTATTATGTAAAGTATACTTTTGGATATCGATTGTTATTTAGATCTTAACCGTGCTTGTTTTAAAAGGCGTTAATAAATGAAGGAAATGAAAAATATCTTTGAGCAGTTAGTATATGAAGGCTTCAAATATTAACATAAAATTAATTTGAAAAATTTTAGCAGTTTCTGCTACTAATAAATACGGAAGATAAATTTTAGTTAGATATAATCGTTCTATCACAGGGATACTAGTGCGAAAAGTGCATTTCACAAGGTTTGCATACTATTCTTTTTCTAAAGTGCTATAAATATACATAGGAATAGACTATCTTGATATAATATGTGCACAGTTGCTTAGCCGGGTTCTATGGGTTAAAAAAGCAGATGGATCCCAATGGTGTTTGTTCAGGAAAAAAAAGGAAATATTAAAGAAGAGTGCCTTCTAGGTGGTGTGCTTTTATCTGGACTCTTAGGAGCAGTGCCGCCCATGACTACTGTTGGACTCTGTATTAATGCGTACGTGACTTAACCTTATTTTTCGATTTATATCAATATAATTTATTATTTTTATATCTCTTGAAACGACTTTCATCATATTTCCAAATAATCAGTTATGAGCTTCTTAACTTACACCAATTAAATTTAATAATTTTCGCAATGCATGAACGCTATTTTGCCTAACTAAGGTAACTCTTGTCTCTTAATATTTAAACTCCTATTAAATACGCATTGATTTATAATATTGCCTTTGTTTACATGTTTATTAAGACAAAATATAAAAGCGACAAGACGCAGTTGGTTAGAGGAACTTGAAGAAGAATCTCTGTTTGAGAATTAGTCACGTTACCAGCAATGTCGCCTTCTCTCTATCTCTTTTCTACTTTTTATTTTTGTTTCATCAAGAGTAGTTAAATCAATTAAAATATATCAGTACCACCAGTTACCAGTGTTTAAATGAATCCAAACCGCTAGGGATTTCAACACTACGCCACTGGACGTATATTTTCTGTTGAAAAAGAAATCAAACCTTTAATAGAGAAAATAGTATTAATAATATTAATACTTTTATTAAAAAAATTAACTACAATTTAAACTTAGTTAAATATCTAGGACGTCTGTTCGGTTAACCCACGAAATAGTACAAAAGTACAAATTTTTACTTAAAAAAAAAGAATTATGAAATATTTTTTTACAAAAAGTTTTTAATATGAGCCAAGTAGTTCAAATTTATTTATTATTCATTGATCACTATTATAATTATATTAGTAGTTGGCTAAAATTTTTAAATTGACTAGTAATACTGCGACAATAATTTTCGTCAATAAAAAATAGCAGTTTGTAGTAATTAACTTTAACATATTTTGTTAAGATGCATTAAGAAAACAGTCTAGATATATGTTTTTTAAAATTAATCACATAAAATTAGTGATGTTCCGATATTTCACTTGATTTTACGAGGCATCTTGATACTTTCATACATATATTTATTTATTATTTATTTTACTATACTATACTATGTTGTACCAACAAAGATAAAACATACTTAGCTTAGGTATACTATAAAAATAACCAACCCAGTCAATTAATAATAATTTTATTAGTTTTCTATAATAATTAAATTATTAATCATGTTAAAAAATTGCCTTAAATTTCTAATTTTTTTTTATATAATAGATGGTAGTAGATGAAAACAATAGATTCGACCATGGTTATATTAAAAAAAAGGTAAAATTTTTTAAATTTCATTTGAAATGGAGCTAAAAATGTGTATAACTATTTTAAAATTTTTCCTTATACACTTTATCCTAGACTACGAGGTTAGTAAATGCTTTTAAAGTTTAAACCATCCTTTAGTGCATCTACTATTAGTTACTTCCTAAAAAAATGATCTAAAAATCGGACTTGAAGCTTCCAATATAATCGGAGTTTAGGAAAAATATTTATATCCAATCTAAGTCTTGGATATTGTTAATGTAAATACATTACAAATGATACATGATACATTCAAAAATAAGTATATGCATTCTACATATTTTAAGTGAAATTCGTCATTTGTCAAAAAAAAAGTTTAGATTAGCCAATTTCTTATTCTTTTTACTATAGTTTTCGTCCAAATGGTAGTTCGGAAAGAAGATGAAATATAACAGATTTTTTTAAACAGCGTAATTACTAACACTTTCAGTTATCATACTTCAGTAGTGGTAGTAGTAGTAGCCCTGACATTGGTTTGTTAGTTACGGAGAAGCAAGCACACCAGAAAGTTTTTTTTAGCAAAAGTTTCCTCCAACCTAACCACTACAGTTGCTACGGATTCTTCCGGACCTTAACTATTAAAGTCAAAATAAAATTCTATACCAGAGTATTGACCTCCTCCCTCCAGACATCTCACAAGTGGAGGAGTTTCCCTTAAGTTTCTAGAAATCCAGGATATATCGGATTGACCTCCACACTAAACAGGGTTAAATACCTTTTCAACTCAAAGTGTCTTGTGAGAATTCCCACAAGATTTGGGACTTCTAGACCGCGATGTAAAATCCTTGACCTGCCTGTAGCCTGAGTTCCGACACCATCACCCCTTTGAGCACTGATGGCATTTTTCTTCAGTACTGTTCCCACCTGTTCTTTAGATATATTGAAAGCTGATTCAGATCTCTGGAAAGGAGTCATGGGCTCAAGTCTAACTAGTTCGTCCGCCATTTCATTGTCCGACCTCTCCTGATTTCCAAAGACTCATATTAGATATGTTTTCTTCTAGATAAGTTATTCAGGGCATATCTGTATAATCGGATTAGTGCTGAGTTCATCCAGAGATTACCAATTGCCTTAAATGCCAGTTGACTAACCGATCAGATGTGCAGATGATACCACTTGCTAGGAATACGTATTCACCACCACCATAGTAAATGCCATCAAGATGACAAAGACTACTACCAGAGAAATTGTAGTATACTTTTACAAGCTTTTAAGCAAATCTGTAGCTAGCCAATAAATCCGTTTTCAGCCCTTTCGCGATCTATTAGTAAAGCCCATCACAGCGTCTTGAAGGAGATTAATCTCCTGTTTATCCCATACTTTTCGACTGGGAATCATAAAAAAAACACCTACTAAGCTTTAAATTATCCTGTAGCATCATCGTCTTAAGTATTAGCTGGTTAATCTCCGCCACCTCTCTTGGTATGCTTGTTAGCCCGAGCAAGGCGTTGAATGCTGATGTCGGCGTAGTTCTCATAGTACCGAAAATGCTTAACCTGGCAAGCTTTTGTGTTCTCTCCAGCTTAGTTTAACCGTTTCGACCTTAGGCCACCAGATCACCGAATCCTCGTCCTGCTCCATCGCATAAACCAAACCCCAGCGTGCGTCCATCCACCACGCGACTAAGCAACCAAAATACGCTATATCCTAAATCCAGTACTTACGCAGATATTAGCAGTTACAAATTGGCAAATCTTACATTTAGACAAGCTATAATATCTTACTAATACAATTAAGAGTAAAATAACTACCGTGTTGCATTCATATCCTGGTTCTTGATGTTTTACTAAAAATCGTTGATCTGGTCGATCTCCTGTTAAACTATAAAATATATATTGACTCTCAGCAAGCTAATAAAATCATCGTAAATTGATATTTTGTCGTAGAATATTATATACTAGATTAGAAATGTAAAAATTAGTTATTTTGTTCCTAGAATCATCTAGTTTATCTCCTTTTTGAGAGAATAAAACAATTTTAGTACGAGGAAAATAGAAACTAAAACTTAAAAAGTATCCTTAGAATTTTGATTTTATTATACAAAATATACATAAGCGCGTAAAAGATATTTGATGGCCAAACGTAAAGTTGTTTATATTAACGAAACTTGCAACAAATACTTATAGATTACCATAACTGAAGCTAAATAACTACTAAATAACTACCAAATAACACTTGTAAAGTGACGACCTAATTTTATTCTTTAATATAAATGTTATTATTAATGACATCTTGACATAGTAACGTTATTATAAAAATCGCAACGATTATTACCTAATATAATGGTTGGCCCATTGACCACCTTGGAATTTGACTCGAACTACAAAAACCAACTAACGCATCAGAGACATTATACCAATTACTATTGCATAAATTATTAACGTAATATAACTTAAATGTTATCCAATACCAAGCTAGTATAGTATATCATGTCTGTAACCTCACTGTTTCAATGATAACTTCTTTCCCTCTACTCTTCATTTATTGTCGAAACGTAATTTTACCAAAGTGCTCGAATCCTCTATTTATTGTTGTCACATTTTTAGAGTGTTACGTTTGGGTTGAAAGTTACTAGTAGTTTATTCTGTTTTAGTTTACATTTTCAGGTTTTTAGGTTAACAAAATTTAAATGGAATAGCCTGTTACAAGAAAATCTTATCAGATATTGACGTAACAATAAGTATTTGGAAATACCTAATTACACTGTTTTTTTTTTGGAAAAATAAGTACTGGTTAGTCTTGTGTAATAGTGAATATTTTCTGTGTTAAGTGATTTATAAAGTTATAGTTAGTGATTGTAAACATTTAGAAAATTTATTTTATTATTAACTAAAATATTTTAAAGTTAAAAACCAAAAAAAATATAAGAATAAACATTCTTATAAATTTTATCAATTTTAAATTTTAAGGAATAATTATTAAAAGCATTTATTTGCGATTTGTATTGCCAAAATTCCACTTTCACTTAGGTGATTTCTCACAATAAATTTGTTGAGTATACCTAATTAAAAAACAAGCAGATTGAAATGCTGTAAAGCATTAGTTGTTGCAAGTGTTTTCATTTTTAATATAAAAATTAATGAGACAAAATATTGAAAACAACTTACGAAGTTTATGAAATAAAATGTTGTACAATTACTAATTTACTTATTTGAATAATATACAAACTTGTCCACCACTGTTCTGGAATTTTTTTGCATTTCACTTTTTGCAAATTATAGTTTTTGAATAAGTCTGATACCGATTAACTAAAGGGCTATGATCTGTTAAGTTTTGTTATGATCTACAGCTATTTTCAATAATTTATTGCGTGTTTTGCCAAATACGTTTTGCAACGACTTTAACACACAACTGTTCTAAATGGAATTTTTAAAAACTCTGATAACATTGTAGTTTCTGCTTAGTAAAAGAAAAAATAAAAAATATTCTCGTATGTGTTGAACTCGTATTATATTTATTTTCTTTTAAAACAGATATAAATATTTAGAATTGGTCACTTTACAGTTTTGACCAAATTATTTTCTATTACTTGTAAATAAAAATCAATTTTGTCACAGCTGCTTTCAAATTCATACCAAAAAAGATAGCATTAAGTGAAGGTTAACATTTGTGGTACTCATAATACTTTCTCTTTTTTAATTAAATATTTATCGGTACGTTCAGAGCAACTTAAGCAACCAAAAATAATAATCAGGCTATTACAATGAAGCGAATTTAGCGCCGTAGTTAATTATTAAAATTTTTATATATTTATATATATATATATATATATATATATATATATATATATATATATATATATATATATAAATATATATATATATAAATTTATGTGTGTGTGTGTGTGTGTGTGTGTGTTTTTGCGTATTGTACTTTACCTGAAAAAATATGTTCGGATAGTGTTAGCTGTCATCAAATTTGGAGTGCTTATATCCTCTTTTTCTACAGTAATCATAAATTAAAACTTTAGAATTTCCGAAATAAAAATTATTGCCTAATCAGTATACCTTCCTTTAAAAAAATATCTGCAGTGTAATGTTTTAAACTTAATGACCTAAGTATTTAGATTCCTTATTATTACCTCAGAAATAAGAATGTCATTATTTCAAAATTGTTGCTGTTCATTCTAAAATATTTCATAGGAAGACTAGAATAAAGTTTGAGCAATTTACAAGATATTTGCGTTTTTGAAATTATTTAATCTACTTTTATTAGACCATAATCTAGTACTAGTAATAAAAAAATAATTTATATATAGTTTTTTTTCGATCAAATAAATGAAAGTACATCTAAAATTGTAAAGGAAAGTCATTCATAAGTTAATAGTACAATATTGCCCCCTACTAGGTAATATATTATAATGTAAGGATAAATTGATTCACACTACTCCTTGAATCTGAAATGAGGAAATATTTTGTCGGCTTTGTAATAGCTATTTTTTTCATTTGTGTATTAGCATATCACTGTGATTTTATACGCATAAAAACCGGCCAAGCGCAAGTCGGACTTGCGCAATTAGGAGGTATAAGATGATCAATGACTTCACAAAACACACTCCAAATGAGTTTTCAACAAAGTTTTTTTCCGATCTTTATTGAAAACTGATGGCCTTGAAATTTTTGTTTTTCAATCAAATCATTATCAAACGTAATGCCCTCGTGATAATTTTCGTTTAATCTACACCCTGTGCAGAATTTTCCAGAATATTGTTAAAATATTTTATTAATATTTTTCGAGATAAGGTGGAGACAGCGATTTTTCACAATTTTTTTAAAAATATTTATTTGTGACACTCCTTCACTTTCTATGTCAAATAGTTTCGACGAAAATCGGGTGTGACAGACGGACGGACACCGAAGTGATCTAATAAGTGTTCCATACAGAAACTAAAAATAATGTTTGAGAATCATTTATATAAAATTGTGATTTAAGATATTCTCTCCATTTTCTTTCTTAGTATTATTTTTTGTCTTACATTGTAACACGTAACCTAATGGAAATAAAATGGTAACCTATCTAGTAACACAGAACCTATATTATCTTGGTATGGCATTTTTTAAAAATCTATTTGTGTTTAGACGTAATTTTCGAAATTTAAAAATTGTTCTTTTGTCACTATGCTCTAAAGCAACTCCTGACATTAAAACTACATTAATTTTTATGTACTGGCTTGATATCACTTATAATATTATTACATAAATAATTTATTTATAGGCAGTAACAATCTCAGGGACAATACCGTATTTAGTAGACATTCACCTAGTGTTATAATCAGTTTAAAATACAATTTTTATGCGAAGTTGCTTAAATATTAGATATTACACAATTCACAACAAATCTGAGAGGCATATTGAATTAATTAGAAACTATTACAACCTTTTTACATATTAATTATTCCGGTTTTTTTTTTTTTTCATTCCATGCATTATAACCTTAAATTTTTTAAAAGAATTTAATCCCTTTTATATTCTTGTTATATTACTAATTTGCTGCATGCCTCGCAGTTATGTTACTATGCAAATGAGCAAATTTATATCTTAAAGTAGGATGGTAATAGGCTGCAATTTTATGATTAATGACAATTTTGTTATTTTGGGTAACGAATATTCTACTTGTTATTATAATACTGTGCCACTATTTAGGCGTAAAACTGGAAAATATAATAAGGAGGAATAGTCAATATGTGTTATGAATTAATTGAATTAATTTGTTTAGAATATGTTTAATACTCTAGTATAACACGTTAATCATTGTGACAATTCAATTAGAAGGCGGTATCCTATAGAATTTATTTTTTCCTAGAAAATCTTTTTAGTGTATTTTTTTCGTAGTGTGTAGATAACATGCATCAGTGTGTATTGCTGTGGTTTTCTTTGACTAGCAAACCACCGCATCAAATGTGTAATACCTAAAAATGAAAATACTCTTCTACGTTGTTAATGATGCCTCATTGGTTTTTCAATAATATGTAATGAGAAATTCTTTTTCTTCCGTTTCGGACATTAGCGATTACCAGAGCAGATTATTAGCAGCAATACGAAAAAGCTGTATCGAATTAAGACCGAACTAGACCACACACCATGGCAGTATCATCGGTATATCTGATATTGTTGACTTTACCCGCTTTGTTCTGTCAGTGCCTCTTGGATTATTCGATCAGAGTAAATGTTAAAGATGGTTAGGGAGAGAACACAACCTTGATGGACACCCTTACAGATTTCGGTCTCGTTTGACATGTTGCTGTCAATATTTACTTTCGCTTGTTGTCCCCATTCTAATATCTTTTTCATCTAGCTCTGTTGTCGTAAGTATCTCGATGAGTTTGTCATGCCGGACGTTATGGAAGGCCTTCGAGAAATCAATGTGAGCGTCTTAACTCACATTCTTGCATCTCTGGACAAGCACTTGTAGTGAGCGTCGCGGAATCCAAATTAAGTTTCCGAAACACCAATCTCACATTTTCGATAGATTCGTCAATGAATTATTTTTAGGAAGATTTTAGTAATGTTGTTAATTAAACTAATCAGACGGTAGTCATCGCATTTCCTCTAGATAAATTAGGTTATGAAAATAAATTATAACCTGTACAAAAATTGTTGAAATGTAGACTTGAAAAAATTATATTAATCAGTGAGCGTTCTTTACGAGTGGCGGTCGACGAATTTCTTTCTAACACCTTCACTATCAACGCCAGTGTGCCGCAAGGCTCCATACTGTCTCCTACTCTCTTTCTCATTTACATTAACGATCTGCTGAAAAAGACCGGAAATCCAATCTACAGCTTTGCAGACGACAGTACGCTTATCTCTTCATTCACTTTGAACGCTCGGACATCGGCTGCTCAGGCGAGTGTCCGCAGAGAGCGGGAAGTTGTTCAACTTAACAAAGACCTAAAAGAAATTCTATCATGAGGTGACAGTAACCAAGTGGAATTTACGCCACGAAAACCCAGGCGGCAGTTTTTTCTAAAAAAGTTAACGTTGCTGAACCCAACATAGTTATGTCGGGGCCCTCCATTCCTCTAACATCGTCACTCAATTTGTTGGGCGTTAATTTGGGAGCCAATATGTCCTGGCATGAGCATGTTGCAGGCATAGCAAGGAGAGCTTCTCAAAAGTTGGGAAATTATTTCGAACCAGAAAGCTTTACACTCCACAACAACTGTTAATTCTTTACAAAGCTCAAATTCGACCAACTATGGAATACTGCTCCCATGTTTGGGGCTCCGCTCCCAAACATACACTGTATTTGTTGGATTCTATTAAGAGAAGAGCTGTTCGTCTGATTGGAGACCCGGAACTGACCGGCGGCCTTGATTTGCTGGAACATCGAAGAACGGTTGGCGACTTGAGCCTATTCTACAAGTATTTTCATGGGAAGTGTTCGGAGGATGTGGCCCGTTTAATTCCTCCCAGAGCAGTGCATGTTAGAAATACACGTCGCGCTGATACTTCACATCCGTATGAGGTTCAGCTTGTTACTCCTCGTACAACGCTTTTCATGCAGTCTTTTATATGGAGAACATCATGCCTTTGGAATGGCTTACCCAGGACTGTGTTTCCCACCAAGTACAATTTACAGCGATTCTAGAATAACGTGAATCGTTTTTTCCGCACACGTGTCGTTCATCTAGCGCTTTAGGGACCTCCCTGCAGCACGTGTGGTAGACCCATAAAAAAAAACAATGTTACGATCTTATAATTATGTTCTCTGATATAAATATAAAATTTTACCATCACGCAAAGGCCTAAAATTAACCCATAACTAACCTATATTTTATTTGTTTCAGATAATCTAGTCTAGTCAATATGAAGTGGTTAGTAAGTTCCGCGTGTGTATTTAGTGTATTGCTATTCACAGTATATGCCGCACCAGCTTCCACAGGTCTCCAGGTACGTTATCTATTTAATAATTTTACGAATTAACATAGAAATAATTTTGATAGAATCGGTAAAGAGAGCAATTAATTTATAAAATCAGAATATTTCTGCTTGAATGTGATTTTCTAAAATCATACGGTCACATCGTGTTTGTATAATTTATTGCTTGTTTTAAGGTTTTACAATGTTATTAAAATGTAGTCGTGATTACTAAATATGTATTTTCTCTGTACTTTTCTTCTTATAGAAAGACTTGCAAAATTATAATTACATAACTTTAATTTATTGTCTGCAGTTTATGAATTAATATTTCTCTAAGAATTTAATTTCAAAAAACTTTCTATTACAAACTGTCTGTTATTATGCATGTATAGGTTAATGCCTTGTACACTAGTCATGTTTAGCCTTTCGTTTTTCGAGAGGTGATATAAAACCAAGTAACACTAACAATAATTAAATTAAATATTAGAATGGACAATGTTAGTTGGTCACCATCTTGAGAGAAGATATTAATTACGATACTTAATACACAACAGCCATAACTAACTGAATTTCTTAAAAAATGAAAAAAAAAACTAATAATGATACTTCTTTTACAAATGTTATCATTTTACTTCACTAATAAAAGAAGACAAAGAATATATGTCAAGTATTAAACGAGCACATTAACAAAACTAGTTTAAAATAATTGCTACGTTATTTTAGTGAACACGCATATATGGGTCTCTCGCTCGTGGGGTCATGTAGAAGCACATTCAATACTTTTTTTCAAATTCGAAAATTTTTAAAAAATTAAAAAAAAGGGTAAAACTGGATTTTACCCCCAAACCAACCCCCACCTGTAGGGCCAACGTTGTACGAACTGACTCAGGCGCAGGCGCAGGTGCATTATTGCTGTTCGTACATTACGCTTAGTTAAATCTCACCAACACTGTAAATATCATGTTCTTGTTAACAATTGATAATATAGTTTAGTTGTTTTGTTTACCAGTGGCGGACTGAAACGATATCTTCATTTATTTCTTAAGTATCGATTTTTACTTTATTATTAAGATTCGCTATTTAAGGTGAATTTTCTGCAATCGGCCTTGCTACAACGAGGGGATTCTAATATATGCAGTGATTTCTATAACATCCTATATATATATATATATATATATATATATATATATGTATATATATATATATATATATATATATATATATATATATATATATATATATATATATATATATATATAGATGATTTGTATAGGCTAAGAAGCATTTTTATTATATTTTTTTTTTTTATAAAACAGTATCATTATTATTAACTGCATCAAAATGGACTCCTACAGTTCAGACGATACCCAAAAAAATGGAAAATGCTATCAATCTGTATCATCTAAAATATCTAGAAGCATTCAATATTATTAGCTACTATCAACATGGTTTTCGTAAGCAAAGATAAACAGGAGATCTTTTAGCTATGTCACACATATTTGGAATAACGAAATTGAATATTTTGGCGATTCTGGAGCGGTGGCACTTGACCATGTTACAGGTGGTATCACGCTTATTTCTTCATTTACTTTGAACGCTCAAACATCAGCTACTCATGCAAACATTCGCAGACAGCAAGAAGTCGTTCAATCTAACAAAGATCTGGCAAAAAGTCTATCTTAGGGTAGCAGTAACCAAGTAGAAATTGACGGCACCACAACCCAGGGGGCAGTGTTTTCTAAACACGTTAACGTTCCATGCGTAGGAAACTTATCAAAAGCTGGTGATAATATTTCTAACTAGAAATCTTTACACACCACACCAAGTTTTAGTTCTGTACAGAGCTCAAATTCGAAGAATGATGGAATACTGCTCCCATGTTTGGGGCTCTGCTCCCAAACAGACACTGGATCTGTTGGATTTTAGTCAGAAAAGAGCCGTTCGCCTGACTGAAGACCTGGAACTTATCAGCAAGCTTGATTTCTTGAACCATCGAGGAATGGATGGCGGCTGAAATCTATTCTACAAGTACTTTCGTGGAAAGTGTTTGATCAATGTAGTCATGCCTAATATACCATACATCGCGGTAATACATCACGTCCTGGTAGAACCTTTTGAAGCAGTCCTTCATACGGAGGACCTAGTAAAATGGAGCATATATAATAATTATACACTTTTTACCATAGCCATATAACCTGGTTTCGTTATGATTTATTTATTTCTTCCATGTCAGTTAAAAATGAAAATTCACTAGTAACACAATAGAAGCCCTCACAAACACTTACAGCAATTACGTATTCAAATTAACTAAAGTCGAGACTGTGCTATATAAGACATAAAACCGGTCAAGTGCAACTTGGACTTGTGCAATTAGTGTTTCGTACGTTGATTGCTTTTGGAATAAAAATTTTTGTTACGGAAGTATAAAATGATCAATGACTTCACAAAACACAGTCCAAATGAGTTTTCAACAACGTTCTTTTTCAATTTTCACTGAAAACTGATGGTCTTGAAATTTTTGTTTTTTTTTATATACCAGATAAATTATTAAAGGTAATGCATGCTTGATAATTTTCTTTCAATCCACACCCTGGGGAGAATATTCCAGAATGTTTTCAATATTTTGTGATCGTACTTTTCGAGATAAGGGGGGACAGCGATTTTTTAAAAATGATGCAAGGAAAAATGTGCACAAATATTACATTATATATATTTTTGAACTCGTATTTTACAAGCTTTCATTTGATACCCCCCTCGATGATCTGGTTAAAATTTTTTTTTTCACTTCCGATTTCACCCCCCAAAACTAACCTCTTAAGTCAAAATTGAAGTTTCAAAACTACATGGCTCTGATAAGCCATCAATTCCTATATTAGTGCCAAATTTCAACTTTTTATATCAAATAGTTTCGGAGAAAATCGGGTTGTGACAGACGGACAGGCAGACGGGCAGACCCACACCGAAGTGAGCTTATAAGTGTTCCGTATGCAACACTAAAAAGAATAATTTATTAAAATGTATTAAATGTATTTTACCACATCTAAAAATATTTACTAAATGAGATGGTTAAAGTACACCAATTAAATTAAGAGCAAGATATTATAACATGTAAAATTTTAACACAGTTTTATGTTATTCATTAAATAATTTTAATATTAATTTAAATCAATACATTGTGATAAACTACTAATAGGCAGTCGAGAGTATTTGTGTCACATTTTTTTGATTAACAATAAAAACATTGCCTTGCAAAATATAAATGCTACTTTACATGCCTTATTTATATCAATTTATATGTATGTAATAGCGCCTTACTAATGCCCAAGGTAAACTGATAAATTTAAATTGCATGACAAGCTGTTCTTTTCTTTGTTAATTATCAATACAAATTAAAAAGTTTTATTTACGATTTTTGTCAGTGCTGCAATAAGTTTTCTCAAATTCTAAAAGCGCTTCTGTTTCAATACGTCTCTTTCTAGATTTCCAGGAGTATTAATGCAACGATGTCTGATGAAAAAGTCAACTTAGCTGCAACGAGCACTTCATACTCGACTGTAAATTGTTAGAGTAATTTATCACAAGGTTGTACAATAAGAAAAAGTATAATATCTCTTTCACATAGAGTGTAATACAATGTATCCTAATGAAACCAGCTACCAAAAATGTCTATGGCTCCAATAAAATTTATTCAAGTGAACGGGCGCGTTTTTTATAGGCTTTTCAACTTACACCTCTGAAAATTTTCTCTCGTGTTGTAAAGGCGTTCGGGTTCAACAGATACCTAATAAACTCAAGGAGGCCATATTTCTGGTAAGCAAATATTAACAGCCGATTTCTAAACATATATCCTACATCTGTGAAATAAAGCAATTGGCTTTAACGGAGAGTCTGGAGCAAATACGCTTGATATTTCAAAGATCATATTTGCCAAGAGGGAGTGTTACTTGTTTAGATACGAGGATGGATTGAAAAGTTCGCTGCCTAGTCAAGAAAACAAAATAAAATACGTACAAAAATATTTTTAATTTTCGACGTAATCTCCACCTAGCTCTATGCGCTTCTTCCACTTGCTTTCCAAAGCTTCCACATCTGTTTGAAAAAAAAGATCTTCAAGGTCTTCAAAATATTAGTTAACTGCAGCTTCAACTTTGATAAAAATTTCTGGCCACCGAGGTGTTTTTTTAGGTTTGGAAATAGATGAAGTCCGAAGGTGCCAATCGTCGAATTCGAAACCACAATCACGAATTTGAGCTATAGACTCAACAGACGTGTGAACGCGAGCGTTGTTCTGATGGAACAAAACTTTCTTTCTCCTGTTCATTTCTCTTTAATGTCTTGAGGTAAACCATGCAAAAGGGTGCAATAGTAAATCAAGTTTATTATTTCGCCTTTCGGAAGGTATTCCACCATAATAATACCTTTAACATCTCAAAAAAATTACGTCATCACTTTTCCAGCCAACAGAATTGCTTTCGCTTTCTTTGGGGTCGGTTCACCTGATTTTTTCCACTACTTGGATAGTTGTTTTGACTTTGGAGTATAGTGGTGAACCCAGGTTTCGTCCATTGTCACAAACCTGTTAAGAAAATCTTGCGGATCAGCCTCAAACATCTCCAAACAGTCGCCAGAAATCGTGAGTCGAATTCGTTTTTGTTCAACTGAAAGCAATCTGGGGACCCACCTAGCGGAAACCTTAGAAAATCCTAGTTCGTTGGCAATGATGTTTTGTGTTCATTCAAACGAGATGCCTATAGTGTCTGCAATCTCCCTGATAATCTAAATAATAAATAAATAAATAAATCTACGGTCTTCCAATATGAGATCACACACTTCTTTGCCGATGTTTTCTTCAGTCGTAGACGTCGTGGGCCGGCCGGAGCGAGGGTCATCTTCGATGCACTCTCGTCCACGTTTAAATTCTGCAACCCATTTTTTCACAGTGGTATATGACGGAGCAGATTCCCCTAGTGTTGTTTTTATATCATCGTGGATCTCCTTTGGTGTTAACCTTGGTACTTGAATGGATGGATGGATGTTATGAGGTCAGGGCGCATCGACTGCTAGGTCATTTAGCGCCGCTATATGTGTTCCGATAGTTATACGATGAAGTTAATCTCTTTTAAATAATTTTTAATATTAGCATGGAGTGAATCGAATGATGCGATAGGTTAGATGGAATTTGGTGTTTGTTTCTGATGGGTTTGAGGTGTGAAGTCTCAATTATGTGGGAGACTGTCAAAGGAGAATTGCGCAAGAGGCATGTAAAGGCTTGGCCATTTTGTAAAAAGTACTATAGGTATACCCTATGGCCAATCTACGCATGAGGACATTTTCCTTTCTAGTCATATTCAATGAGTTTAGGGGAGGGTAGACCAAAGGTTTGGTGGGCCATAGTTTATTGTCGGAAGGTATTAGGTCCCAGTCCAGTTGGAATAAGGAACGAAATACATGATTAAGGAGAGAGTTGAAATCTCTGGGGTGGTTTTCACCCCATCCTGTGGTGCCTCTTTCTATTGCTAGTTTTGCATATATGTCAGCCTTGTCATTACCTTTGATGCCAATGTGACTGGGGATCCAGTAGAAAGCAATTTTGCGATGTTTTAATTTTGCGGTATAGCATAGGTCCAAGATCTGACGAACGCAGTTGTATTTTAGTTTTTGAGATTTTATAGAGATAAGAGCGCTGTAGGAGTCAGATAATTAGTATGCTCGTAGCAGATCTGAGAGTTAGAGCGTGGCGTATGGCCTTTTTAATTGCTAAAAGCTCAGCGGAAAAAATAGAAGTATACGATGGGAGTTTAAACATTTTGTTAGTTTGAGAAGTGGAGAAGGAAGCACCTACCCCCTTGTTAGTTTTGGTTCCATCGGTATAGAGTAGGGTGTAATTAAGATAGTGAATTGCTATTCTTTCCAGAAATGTTTGTCTAAGTAATGGGTTTGGAGTTTCCGTTTTCCTTGGTGAGAGCATGGAGAGATCGACAGGGGGACAGTTAGAGAGCCATGGAGGGAAAGATGTGTGTAGTGAATAGTTATACTTGGGGGGAGAAATATTATGTAGAGATAGTAAGGTAGTGATTCTGTTGAGAATAGAATTTTTTAAGGAGGTTGTAGATGTGCGATGGACTGAAAATAAATTCAGGGAATATCTAGTAAAAGGGCGGAATAACGAATAGGAGTAGAATTTTAAGAGAGAGAGCTCTCTCATGAGGTACAATGGAGGAGTTGAAGTAACACATTGAAGACTAGGGATTGGGGAAGTACGGAAGGCACCAGCTATTGCGCGGAGGGAAGCATTTTGTAAGATGTCAAGTTGCTTCTTGACAGATGAACTCGCAGCATCATAGATGAAGTCGCCATAGGCGAGTTTTAAAAAGATGAGTGATTTGTATATAGTTTGGAGAGAAGGGATATCAGCGCCCCAGGACGAGTTTGAGGATTTTTAGGAGATTTAAATCAGAGGAGGTGCGAGCTTTAAGGTGTTTGATGTGAGGTATCCATGTAAGTTTGTTGTCGAAGATTAGTCCTAGAATCTTGAGGGAGTCAGAAGAAGGTATGTTTGAATTTGCAAGGTGAAGGGGTTTCAGTTTGTTCAGGTTGCAGAAGTGAATGTAAGATGATTTGGACGGAGAGAATGAGAGTCCGTTGTCGTTTGCCCAAGCGTTTAAGAGTAAGGTGGATTGTTGTAAAGTATCAGTGCACAATTGCGAAGAAGAAGATGAAGTGTAGAGTATGATGTCGTCTGCAAAGATTTTGTAGTTAGTTGTGGGAGGAATTTGGTTAATTAAGGTGGTAAGAGCAATGTTGAAAATAGTAGGACTCAATACGGATCCCTGTGGGATTCCCAGAGAGGAAGTGAAAGAGTTTGACAAGACATTGCTGATTTTGACTTGGAAGGATCTATGTTGAAGGAAGTTAAAAATGAAGATAGGGAGGGAACCCTTAAGTCCGAAGCGCTCCAACTGTGAGAGGATGAGGTTTTTGTTTATCTTATCAAAGGCTGAGGATAGATCGAGGGCGATCAATAGGTAAAATGCACGTCTGATTTCGGTGTCTAAGGAGGCCAGGTGATCTATGGAAGACCGAAACTTACGAAAACCAAATTGTTTATGGGAAAGTAGGTTTTTAGTTTCTATTAACCAGGTTAATCTGTTAAGCACCATTCTTTCAAGAATCTTGCATAAGTAATTAGTTAAAGATATGGGACGGTAACTATCTGGAACGGATCTGGGTTTGCCTGGCTTGTGGATGGGTATGATGATGGATTTTAACCAATCACTGGGGAAGGTGTGGTTGAGCCAAATGTAATTATATAGGGATAGAAGGTATTCTAGCATTGGAAGTGGGAGGTGTTGGATCATATCTAGGTAGATCGTGCCCGGTCCAGGTGAAGTTCTTTTGGAGTTTCGTAATGAAAGGGCAAGCTCTTGTAAAGAAAATGGAATGTTGTAGGGGAGAGAGAGAGTTGTATTGAATACAGTTTTGTCAGGGTTATGTACAGGGGAGAGACTGGGAGATAGTGATTTGTGATGATAATAAGTCGCTAGTTCGTTAGTTAATCTTGATACTTGATGACCGCACGTTGTTCAGTTTTTTCCATTTTGCCAAAAACGCTGCACTTGGTCTCACTAAACTTGTTTTAACTTAAAAATCACAAATTCTACAGCAAAAAAAATTTACACTGTGACAACCAAAGAAAGTATGAACTTATTGAGGGTAAATATTATAATTATTTTTTAGTTTGGCCGCGAACTTTTCAATCCATCCTCGTAAGTAAAATTTAACGTTACCAGACAACTAATATGCATACGTTGTAGGACCCGAGATAGTTATATCGGGACACTCTATCCTGTTCGCAACCGTAATAAACTTGTTCTGCATTAATTTCAGTGTAATATATATTTTTTCATCGATTACTTTTCGTCTTAGTAGAGTTTCACCAATCTTGGAAATATCGGCGGGGATGTCATAATATGTGTCAACGTTAGCAGTGTCTGCTCGGACAATACTCTGCACACATTTGTATCAGGTGTCGGTTATTACTTCTCATACCGCACCCTTCAAGAACTGTTTTAGATGGAGAATCTCATCCCCTTGGGATGAATTGTGTTTTCCACCGAGTATAACCTGCAGTTAATCAATACGAATGGGAATATCAAAAAAAATATTTGATTTCTTCTAAGTATAAGTAAAATAAAAACCGGTCAAGTGCAAGTTGAACTTGCGCAATTAGTGTTCCGTACGTGAGGTATAAAATGATTAGTGACTTCAAAAAAACACACCCCAAATGAGTTTTCAACAAAGTTTGTTTCCAATCTTTATTGAATACTGATGACTGATGAAATTTTTTTTTTTTTTATATACCAGACAAATTATTAAAGGTAATGCACTCGTGATAATTTTCGTTCAATCTACACCCCGTAGAGAATATTCCAGAATTTTTTCAAAATTTTTTGATCAATAATACAAAGAAAAGTGTGCGGAAGTATTACATTATATATATATTTTTTACTCGTGTTTTCACAAGCTTTCATTTGACACCACACTCGATGACATAGTAAACTTTTTTTTCACTTCTGATTTCACCCCCCAAAACTAACCCCTTAAGTCAAAGTTTAACTTTCAAAACTACTCTGATGAGGCCATCAATTCCTATATTATTACCAAATTTCAACTTTCTATGATAAATAGTTTCGGAGAAAAACGGGTGTGCCAGACAGACAGACAGACACCGAAGTCATCTTATAAGTGTTCCGTACGGAATACTAAAAATGGTATTCTATCCATTACTCCCTTAACTAACACGTAGTTCTAAAATATTTAACTTTCTCGTATTAAAAAAAAGGAATAAAAGCTTTACAAATTATTTGAATTATTTTCACTTTATGGTGATATTATTAAATGAAAAATAGACAAAGAAGAAGCTTTTATTAATACTGGAAAATAAAAAGAACTTAATTTTTAGATTCCATGATTCCTCATTACACGTTTAAAAACCTTTTGTATTTTTGATTGAAATAATTATTTCTAATATTTTTCCATTATCAACATTAAAAAGCAGGGAAAAAATAATTCACTCTCCTGTCTCAATTTTTCCTAATGCGATTTGAAACCTATTTCTCATTTAGTTTGGAGATTATTGTATCAACAGACCGACGAATAGACACACTAACGTAAAAGCGACACTAGAACACAAGAAACTCGGATGATGGTTTTTTTACCTATACAATACTCGTACATTAGCAAGAAAAGTAAAAACAGACGTAAAAATCCAAAAAAAAAATTCTTCTTCATCTCTCTAAATGTTGTAACAACAGTGACATGCAAAAATATTAAAGCCTATGAATCAAAGAAAAAATTGCAAAACACAAACCTGTTAAGGTTATGAAGAAAGTGGGTGAAAGTGAAGATCTTGTCAGACATAATAATCTAACCGTAATGGTCAATAAGCTTTGGTTATAACTGTTATGAGATTACGTAAGGTGAAATAAATTATGTGGTTTTTATTTATTTAAATATATTCATCTGAGAAACAGCTATTAGCATTAAGACAACAATGACGATTTATATTAATAACTAACACCAAACCTCAGCTTGTAATTAATACCAACTATTTTTTATGCGGTAAACTTTAAATATCTATTTATATAAACATAGTAGTCTTCCAATGAGTCCTAAAACAAGCATGTATATTTGTTAAAGATCTGTTTTTAACTGGAAGTAATTAAATAATTATATTTTCGTAAATTACTTACTGTTCGCTTACTTTATACTAAAAAGTGCATAATTAAATATCTATAAGTAATAATATTATATGAACTATAAATTAAAATTATCCTTACAGTGAATTGTAATTTTTACATAAGGCCTCATTTTATAATTTTATTCCTTTGTTTTTTCTGTATACATACAATTTTATTCAGGTTTATTATGTTATTGGAGTTAGAAGGGCACGCCCAAACTTTAATATTTCAAATAATCCTAGTTCGGACCTCTCGATTTTTAAATCCAACCTATTTTTAAAATTCGCAAATTTCATAGGTTTTTTTACTTCAAGATAAATAAATACTTCGTCTTGTTGAAAGTGAACATTTTCAAAATGACTATTTGTAGTTTCTAGAGATAGAATTGAGATTAAAAATTTCAGAAAATTACATGGAGGTAACTGTTCCATTCTTAGATAGTCCAGAAGATGGTACTTGACAGTTAAAAATCGCCAGTACCTAGACATCATTCCACTGAGCTACCTAGTAATGAAATAATGTTATTGTTAGAGGCCATTTTCCATTAGAGGCAGTTAATTTTTATAAAATTTGTTTCTTCAGTGTGCCAACTGCTAACTAAATCAAAGTAATATCCACTAAATAATTTATTCTTAAAGTGCAGGTTCTCTTTTTATAGTTTACACTACAACTATATTCTTTAAAGTAGGTGGTACAAGCAGAAAAAATGCTATAAGATTACATATTTTATTGTAACTTAATTTTTCTAAACCGATCACCCTCTAAATTCTTAAATATCACTGAGAAAATATTTTAAATATACCAAAAAAAAAAACTGAGAACGAATGCCATAATATTAATGCATTACTTTCATGTTAACACAACATAATGCCGTAACTGTCAATTTACTAAAATCTTATATTATTTATATTAGAAGTCAAGGTAAAATCATTTAGGCACTTGGTCCAAGATCCACTACAAATTAAATTTATGTTTTCTTTAGAATTTTTCTATGTATTTTATATTAAAGTAGACTGGTAATATAGGGAAAATTTGATAACTTTTATATTGGAAGTTATTATAGCCCAGTGGAATGCAAAAGATAAAAAAGCATTCTATTTTATTTTTAGAAGTTATTTATTCTCACCAATTATTTGTGTGTATCATTATCTGCATATATTATTGATTAGTAACAATTTTTAATTTAAAGTTGATAGTCTTGTATAATTATATTATAAAATTAATCTTGATAGGTATCAGCAGGAGCCTCAACTGGAGGTGGAGGATTACAAAGTATTTTATCAAATATTGATTTACCAGGATTATTACAAGGAGTAAACAGTTTTGTAAGACTAGTTGGGGCATTTTGCCCTCCATTATCGCAGGTAAATTGAAGAACGTTTCGTTTTTATTAAGGTCTTGAACGCATTTATTAAATTAATTTAAAAAATGAAATTAACTATTTCATGATTCAGTAATAAAACTAAGTTTTTTTGTATAGATAATATAAACTTTTGTACAAAAAATGGTAAATTTTTACTTGACACTAAAAAAAGCGAAAGATTTACAACTACTTTTTTTAATAGAACCATTGGTTTTTTCAATTTTCATTTATTACTTCTTAATTCAACATAAAAAAACTTCAATTTTTATTAACGGAAAAACATTTACTAGCACCAAAAGTTAATTTATATTAACCATTGTTTTATGTTTAATTACATATAATTGTCAGTTTAATATATTATTAAGTGATCAGTTTATTTAGTGTGCATTACAACGTTTATTTTCTATTTTCCCTAATATTTTAAAAACATAACAATTATTTTTAAAAAATCTGTGTGTGGTTTTTTTGTGTTATTAGCTCGGATCAATTCCATTTGCTAGCACTATTAAAGAATAGTGCTAGCAATTGGACTTAATTAGTCAAAGGACTGGTAGCGACTGTCTGACTCGAAGTCATGCGGCTATCCCAGTCGATTACGAAACACAAACACCCAAGCAGACAGGCGGAATCGAACCGCCGACCACTAGATTCATAGTAGGTTTCATTACCTACTCCTCTAATGGTCCCACCCTGTGTGTGGTTCTTTTTATGAACCAATAAAAATTTACCATTTTTATAATGCAAAACATGTATACTTGTGAATCATGCCTACTAATTCACTACTTGAAATTAAAGAAAAGGAAGAATACTACAATATCTGTGCATATTTCAATGACTTTTAGGTATTAGACAATGTAATCCAAAACGTAACAAGTACAGCATTCCGAGTATTTGGTAGAGCTATATTACGAAGTGGTGGTTTAGGTGGAAGTAGCTCTAACGGTGGAGGTGGAGGACAAAGAGTTAACGTAGTTCTCCCCACTTTCCCTCCAGATGAAGACTATGAAGATGATGAAGAAGATAGCGCCACTGATGCCAGTACTACTACCAGTGCGTCAGACCCTTCAGACAAAGAAGTAGACCCTATCACCGAAAACGTGGTAACGCTTTACACTGTATGATATTTTGTGTTCGTTATCACAATATATCATTGACTGAATGTCAGTGACTTTAAAATCTGCATGTTTTTTCTTAGAATTTTGTATATGTGAATAACGCAGATTATGCAACTTTCATCTATATTTTCTGATAGATAGCTTGAAATAGAATAAAATTCAGTAAAGCTTTGTTATGGCTTTTTCCCTCAGATCAGATCTTCGTTTAATAACAATAAAATGACATAGATTAATATTTCTAGATCAAGATCAATATCTATTTAAGGAAAAGTATTAGTTATTAAAAATATTTTGGTTTTTTATGTAGTAAGGTAATAGAGATATAATTTCTTGAAATAACATACGTTAGTATAAAGGTTAAATATAAATTAATATCTAATGAATACATAATTAGATCTTTTATAGTTATCTTATTATTATAATTAAAAGTGATCATTGATCTTAAAAGCCCGAAAAGATTGTTTAAATATAGAAGATATGAAGAATATGAAGAAGATTATCCCAGATTATTCCACAATTTAAATTTGCTTCATTTCTCATACATTTAATTATTTGTCCAAAAATATATTATTAGATAATAAGTTAAAGTATTTCTCTAGTTGTTATCACATCTTTAAAAGTGTATTTTTCTTACAATACATAATTTTAATGTTAAATATATACACCATAAATAAAATAATTTAATATATCTGATATCTGATCAAAATATAGACGGTTCCTCTAGTTAAAATTATTTCAAACTACAAGTTTCTGACTCTACAAACTAGTACTTTAAATGAAATTCTTGAAACAATAATTTCTAAAATGAATTTTTAAATCTTAAAATTTTTGTAAATTCATTTTAAATTACCTTATTACATATTTGTTGTTAACTATTTTGTTTACTTAGGTATACAAAAATCGGATATTCATACTATTTGTTGAATAGTTCAAATTATTAAAAAAATTAATCAAAAAGACGGTGTGTTATTTTAATTTAGATAGTTATATTATGATATTGCCAAGTTACCTGACTGTACCTGTAACTTATTCCATCCAAACTTACACGTCGGCATGTTTTAGCCTAATTATTATTTGAAATAAAATAATTTTACAGCTTAAAACCTATCTCTCGTGACATATTTTTCTAAATAAATTGATAATTAGTTACTGAAATTTTATTGCAACTCTCCTTATTTCATGGTCAGTTTCTTGTTTACGAAAGACTTCAGGTTCAAAAAACGGAATCCTGTTTCATTTGAGGCAATATGTATATACAAATAATAATATTAGTATACAATTTAATACATAAAAGTAACTACCAAAAACAAGAACTTTTTATAATCACTTGCGCTAAAACTATAGGGGTTCTCAGGTTTTATTTGTCTTTTATATGTTCGGCGACTAAATTCAATAAAAATTATTTTTTCTTGTATTCGGATAGCAGCGGATTTGGTTTGTTTTGTAATACTGATATAAGTTTCATTATCTAAACACAACCGTAGCACCTATAATCGGCAATTTCTTAGTATAACTATTGATCTATAACTGGCTTTTTTTCTTTTTTCTATTGCCACCATAGAGACTGATTATTTTGCTAGTAACAGTTGTTGAAAGAATTATTAGGAGATCTATATAGAAAAGTTAAGTTAAATTGTGTTCCTTGTACAACGATAGTCACATATACAAAATTCCAACTACGCAAAAAAACGTTAACAACATTGAATAAAATACTCATTGTCTTCTCATCTTCATGTTATTGCTGAAGAAGAAGATTATCCCGGATATAAGGACATTAAGGGATCTCCGTTAAAATGCTTTATATTTTATATTTAAATCCTTATTTTGTAGTTTTTATTTTATACACCATAAATGAAACATATTGCCTGATGCTCAATATAATTTTCATGGAGATGCCATATTTTAATAGAAATAAACACAACCTAAACATTTTTCCGTCAAAAAACATACCATAACAGTAGGTTACAATATACAGAGATATTTTGGTTAAATTGTCAAGAGAGATCGTCTAAAAATTAATGACATTATGTTGTGTAAGTAATAAGTCGTAACAAGTACTTCCAATTTGGACAGAAGGTGATTCAAGGTCTGCTTTAACTTAGGGTTTTAGAATACACGCCATGTCAAGAAAATTTCACTTGACTACAGTTATATTAGAAATATAAAATCATGCAACTTTCCATTTCCATAAATTTATCAATGTTCTTAGTTTTTAAGGTATTTCGAGTTGTTTATATAACATTGTCTTGCATTTTTTACGATTCATCTTACCACTGCATCTATGTTAGAATTCATGACAAAATTAAATTTTGAATACTTTCTAATTTCCATCTTGTATCTTGTACGGAATGTCCGTGTAGCCTTCAGCTTTTATTGAGCTAGAAAAACAAGAAACTAAAACCAGTATTGTGCATTTTTGCCGGGTTGTCTAACCTAAAAATGACTGAACATCAAATAAAATCAGTATAATTGAAAATAGATACGTATAACTTTATTATACATATATTTCAAGAATATGGGGTTTGCCATTAAGAAAACGCTATTTTATAATTCTGTAAACAAAAAAAATCGCCGAGAAGAAGGAAGGGAAGTTTATAGTAACCAGAATTTTGCGGGTTTAACAATACCAATCAAAACAGACAAGATTAATTGTCTGCTTTTATTGGTATTGTTAATCCTGCCAAATTCTGGTTGCTATAAACATCTTGCCCTCGATCTTTTGTTTGCAGTGTTGTAAAATGGTGTTTTTTTTTGTTACCAAACGCCCATAGTTTATATTATATAGACATTATTATATTATTTATTTTTAAAAGTTTTTGGGGTCGAAATGCCCTACTTCAAAAAAGTTGTTTTTTATTATTTTAATTTGTTCTTTCGGTAAAAAAAGATTATTTGGAATTTTTTGGCCCCCCTCCCCCTCTCCTTCCCCCTAAAATCCCCAAAAACCACATTTTTACAATTATTTAGTTTTTTCTTAACAAATCATCGCAAATAAAATTGTGATGGTAGGGGAGCATTGGGGCAACAACTAAGTAACATTTTCCGTAGAATCCGAATTTGATGCTAAAAGAATTTTTTGTATCCAGCGGTACGTTAAAATGGCAAAAAATCAGGAAAATTCATTTTTTTTAAGGTTGACGCATCCCGAGAAATTTTTCTTTTCTGGGGAGTTAGACTGGGGAAAAAAAATGTGATTTTTGAAATAAACCAAATTTAGTCACCTGTCAACAGTTCGTTAATTTTTAAAATTTTCGATTTCTCTATTTTTTTAGAAGGCTGGTGAGGTCATGTGACACCAAAAATATTACTTAGTTATTGCCCTGATGCTCCCCTACCATTACAATTTTTTTTTGGCGGTGATTCGTTAAGAAAAACCGGAGAAAACTAAATAAATGTAAAAATGTGGTTTTTGGAGGTTTTTAAGGGGAAGGGGAGGCTAAAAAAAAATGCCAAAAATTCTTTTTTTACCCAAAGAACAAGTTAAAATAATAAAAAACAACTTTTTTGAAGTGGGACATTTCGACCCCAAAAACTTAGGATACCCTTTCCTTTCAGTTTATATACATATAACATCGACTTCAAAATATACACCATAAACCCTAAAATGTTTTTTAAATATTTAAAAAGGTATTTTCTGCTTAATTTTAAATATTTTTCTGGTGCAAATTTTGTTGCTACTGTTATTCATGGATAAACTAAAACCGAATACATAGGAATAATTCTTATAATATAAGCTGTCGATATCACCTTTTTTAAAATTTAATTAAGTATCTTTAATTTTGATGCTGTACACATGGCGAAATTCCAATTCATTATAGTTTGAGACTCCTCGTAATAGTCTCCAATTATTTTTCCCTCCTTCTCAAAAATCGTCAATCAGTATTATTCCAATCGCATTCCAAAAAATACTTGCCAAAACCTTTCCAGCTGATGTTTGTATTATTGGACGTTTCGGTCGGCTTTCATGCTACTCTATGAACTGCCTGTTAGCGTGTAATGCTGGAGGCAAGTTTTGTCTAGGCGACGCAAAAACTCCTTTAGATTACGCCAAAGCAGCATTCTGAGTCTTCGACACGCTGTTCTTTTTAATCAATCGTTAGAGTGCGCGGCACCCATAGCATTTTCATATGCAAATATTCCTGCATAATATGCCTCACGCCTTCTGTTGATATTTCCAAGATGTCGGCTATCTCTCTCGCTTTCACTTTGCGGTCATTCAGAACAATATGTTGGATTTTTTAATGTTTTTCTGGGTGGTTATATCATCTAAAGGTCCGGAACATGGCGCGTTATCGGTGTTTGTACGACCACATTTAAATTCACTAAACCATCGACATAGAGTTGCTATCGACAGACGAGATGTGTCAGAACACTTTTCAAGCCATTCTCGGGCTCTGGCTATATTTTTCTTCCCGTTTTACAAAAATCACAGGGAGCGTCACTCCAACAGCTGTAACGCGCAAACTAATAGACAAAATGTCATGAACATTTTACACGAATCTGCTGAGAGTTGATACTAACTGAAAATCATATGTTTTTTTTTGTTTGTGCTGGAAAGTCTCGTGACTTTTTACCCCATATAGTATGTTTCTATTGTTGGATTCTACTCATTTTACGACTTTAATTTGCTTGTTAATTACCTACATTTTTCGCTTGGCCGTCTGCCTTCGAGTAAGAGGGTTCAGCAATTTTTTCTTATTTTCCCCTAAGGTGTCTACGTCGCCTATAAACTACAACATTTCTATTTTCGCACCTTGTAATTTCAGGCTTACGATTAGGTATTTCTCGACTGCGTTTATAAATAACCTATAGATTAACAATAAAGACAATGTACAACATGCTGATTTACCCTCTTACCTATTCTTATCCCTTCTTCCTAGTCATCTATTTTAATTTAATAACTCTAAAATCCTTCTGAATTGTATAATAACTAGTACATTTTCAATGTTTATTCATTCCTTCTGGGTATAAACTGACCATCGCCAGTTATTTTTTTTTTAGTCTACTATAATATGTATTTTGTTTTAAATGAACCTGGCTAGGATTATTAATGAGCATAATAACCGAACGATTTGAAGGATATGAAAAAGACTAACAGATAAGAAACCTTACCAATCGGCCTAAGCATATATCTGTACTTTAAAAACAAGACAAGAGACACATATATAGCTTATTACTCCTTCTAAAACGATAAACTTTTCTTCTAGCTATCCAGTATTATATCTATATATGCATATTTATTTTATATTTAAATTTTTATAATTATTTTTCTATATTTTCTAGCTTCTAATAAATCAAATTAAGAAATCGGTAAACTTAGCAAATATAAGTTTAGGACTTTTCGTATTAATATGACATAATCCCTGCATTACTAGATATACTTTAAGGAAGGAAGTAAAACTTAAAATTCTGTTTTATTAGAAGTTAAAATATAAGATCGAATCTAATACATACATAATATAAACAAAAGTTTAAATCTTATGGTAATCTTTTCTCCGTGGACAATGAAATTAATGAACCTGTAGATGTCAACTATTGACATTGCTTATGGTCTAGAATACGACCAAAACAAGCCAAAAACAAAAATCGTCGGATATTGCTACTCTAATACTCATCTCGACGAGTACTTTAAGAAAAAAATATTGCGACCGTTGAAGAATTGGAGACTTTTTAGCGTATTTTTACAATTTTATCCTAAATTTATGGAAGATAAACTAAAAATTCTGACAGATTTTGATTCTAGATAAAAAAAAAACGAAAAATTTAAGGAGCTATGGATATCACTTGAACCTCCTAGTAGAGAGAACTTGGCCGTTTTTGTCTTTTTTTTTGTCAGTGTACTTGCACACTGTAAGCTATTTTTTTTTAGTTAACTCTGGAAATATAATCCACTTTAATTAATCCAAACACAATTTTAGCCATTTTTTACATATTAGATATATTTTTCACTCCTCATAATATTGATAAATTTTACCGATTTCCGTTTTTTTCTTCTGAAGAATTCTTTAAACAACTCTTTTCAGTATAGTACTACCTTACCTAAAATATATTTTTGTTAAAGTGTTTTTTCTTGAGTTTTATAATATTTTCAGTAAGCCAAGTTATTTTTGATTATTAATAGTTTTATTCAATATTAATAAATATTAAAAATAATTTTTTAATTTAGCGATTGGACAAATTTATTTTAAACAGCATTTTGCTACGTAGCTTAGTTAAAGGTGGTTTATGCGTGTTTTTTGTTAAACATGAACACTAAAACCTAATATTTAAGTTTTTGTGATAAATGTAGATTCAGAACATTTAAAGATGTCCAAAATAATAGTTTTATTTCACAATTTTAATGATTTTACATTATTTATGTTTTACATTATTTATATTTTACATTATTTAGTAAAATGTAGTTTTTTAATTTAATAGTTTTCTGGCAAAATTAAGTGTGTTTTCTGAAAAAACCTCACAATGGTTGTCTTTTTTTATGATTTTTTTTTTGGATTCAGTATAAAAAAATACTTAAGAAAACACGTGTCTAACATAAAAGGACAGATTTTTTTTATACCTGTGTAATAAAATAATTAAATATTAATAATAATCCTTTAAAATTAATTTTAGTAACGAATATATATATATATATATATATATATATATATATATATATATATATATATATATATATATATATATATCCGCGTACCGTACAACGCTTTTCAAGCAATCTTTTATATGGAGAACGTCATCCCTTTGGAATAATTTGCCCAGCGCTGTGTTTCCCACCGAGTACAATTTACAGCGATTCAAGAACAACGTGAATCGCTTTTTTTCCGCACTCGTGCCGCTCCTGGAGCGCTTTAGGGACTTCCCTGCAGCACGTGTGCTAGACCAATAAAAATATATATATATATATATATATATATATATATATATATATATATATATATATATATATATATATATATATATATATTTTTATTTTTATACGTCAAAGTTATGCTTGATCATTATTTTATTTTACAACAACCATTAGCATTTAAAAATATTGAAAAAAACTTGCTATCAAATCTTATAACCATCAAATATTACAGTAGACTTATTGAGATTAAAAGTCTAAATTGGATTCAGTATTTGAAGAACAACAATATAATAGTAAGATATTGAGGACCATACGTATTTACATTTGAAATAGGTTTATGTCACATATTTTTATGTCACATATTTTTTTAGGGAATGCAATATGCAAATAGGAGCAAAAGTTTAAGTTCAACTGACTTATGCTAACCCTAATATAGTTCTCTTAAATATTCGCGTAAGCTGCCATAAAAATTTTATTTTTCGAAGTGTGATTTTCAGCTTATCATGGGAAGTCAATTTGAATAGTAAACGTCTGAAAATTTGTTATCATAATTTTTAAACGTTTCGTTATATATCGTTCGCGCAATAAAAGTCAATATTTGTGAACAACAATTATGGAGTTTCTAATAAAATATTATGGCAAATAGGATATTTTTTATGTTTTCCGTATATTATGTGTTGTGGTGTAATTAAAATATTACTAAAAATAAATTATTTTGCTTCATCGTGCTTTTCTGTTTCCCTTCATAAGCAATTTCCCTTACATATTTTTCATAAGGTTGGGAGAAAATCGAGTTTTATATGCCAAAACTAATAAACAATTCATTTTTTTTTCAGTCCCCCTCTGCCGATGAAGACGACTCGGCAAACACGATAGCAAAACGACACATAAGGGTGGTTAGGGAAGCCGTAGCGGAAGCGGGAGCGGAATCATCAGTCGATCAAGAAGGCGCTGAATCCGCTCCTCATCCTGATCAAGATCTTTCTGAGATTGATGATCAGGACCGTAATAAACGGTATTTACCCTTTGGTGGCGGCGCTGATCACGGGGGCGCAGGAGGAGCGGGTTCAGGAAACTTTCTTTTCGATATCATCCGGGTAAGAAATAAGGCGTAGAATAATTAGGTTAAATGTGTTATGTATAGATGAATGTGATGTTTTTTCCTAACAAATAAATACGATAAATCGTATTTTTCTAGTTTGCTCAAGTAGATAAATACAAGAAAGAGATACAACTTTTACGTTAATATTATTAAATTCTATAGAAAATGGTATTTAAAAAAAGTGTTCTTCTACGACAGTTATTAGTAAACTGAAAATTTATTAAAACGTATGAACGGCAAATCTAAATTAAACAGATTTGTTAGAGCGAGCTCAATATTGCAAAGTATTTTACAAACTATACATTCCCAGAATATAATTTAAAAAATAATTTCATAGATATAATTTATAACGAAAGGTACACTTTATTTTGATTAAGCCTTGTAATTAGATACAAAATCCGCAGAGATAAACCAGTTTATAAGAAATTATTTCATAATTCTCCTGTTTTAATATATATTTCTAAAGATTAAGCGTCACCTATGATAAATTGACTGAATTTTGACATAATATGCATATATCTTGTATTTATTTCAATACAATATTAGTTAATATCTTAAGTAAATTAAAATGAAGTATTGTTTTAATATAAAATTTACACAGAATATGAATTTATTTTCGCCATTTATTTCATAAAGCGTCTTAAGCCATTACTAATATCATTAATATATATATATATATATATATATATATATATATATATATATATATATATATATATATATATATACATACATATATATATATATATATATATATATATATATATATATATATATATATATATATATATATATATATATATTACATACATACATATACCAACACACACCAAATTTTTGTGTGACATTATTTTTCTTATTATTACAAATTTTTTTTTTTACAGTAAATAGATATTTTGTTTCTTTTTCTGTTATTCGTTTCTGCGAATATTAAAGTCTTAATAGAAGTTTTAATAATTTCTCCTCTAAAGAACTTTTTTTAAAATTACCACACTTTATTTACTTTGTACTATGTTTTGTATTAAATAGAAAAAATTCTGAAGCCCTGCTATTGTTGCAAAAAATAAAGTGAAAGATGTAAATAAATATTGATTTTAAAACAGGAATGCATATTTTAATTTACGAACATCTTTAAAGCTTTAGCAACAGAAGTGTAAGTAAAAACTAAATTCCTTAATTTATACAACTGCACACAAAGATTCATAAATCGCCACGACAAAAACTTTTTGTTCAATTTGTAGAAGCATTTACAATAATCTATTTTAAATTTCTAAGCAAGTTTTTTTCCCATTTTGCATATTAATTTGTCATCAAAAACTAATATCATTGTTTTATTGTCCCTAGTCTTAATTTAATGTTAAATTTAATTATAATATTCAACCTTAACAATCCATTTTTGATGCAATACAATAAAACGTTGAGAAACCGCGGGTAATTTAGATATTCAAATGTAAATTTATATACTAACTACCTTGTTTAAATATTGTGTTGTAAGCTTTTATTATTCTTCAAATATATTCAGCAGATTTATAATTTATTTTAAATAATTTATTCTAAATACAAAGACAAAAACCTTTAAAGTCACAATTTTATATTCCCATTACTTTTTGTTTATTTTATGAAACTGGCACTACTGAAAGCAGTTTTTAAATATGTTGTAAGTTTCTGAATAATTTCACAGTATATTACAACATTTTATAAAAACCCTTCCAGCATTCTCTAATTGTAGACAAAACAAAAATCATTAAAATCACCAATTATTAGAAAAAGATGACATAATTATATATCAGTATCAAATTTCTATGGTTAATTGTATGCTCTATAGAGACTTAAAAATTTTAGTTGTAACCACATTGAAAATGTTTTTTTTTTTAATTGTACTAGGATTTGATTTGTGCTGGAAGTTAACTGCTTAAAACGTTCAACTATAAATTAAATCTTAAGTCTTAAGTTAAGATTTTTAGGCTATATTTTTTCATTTTATTTCTTTACCATTTCTATGGTAATTCATCATTAAATTGAAATTTTAAGCCCACTTATTATTTTACTTATTTAGTGACTTTAATTCTATCGACTTCCAATAAATAAACTGGCATACAATTCAGAAGAATGTAAAAATTTTAAATGAGTTTTAATGCCTAATATTTTAGAAACTAGTGCACCATATTTAATATTGTTTCTAAAAGCTTTTTATTATATTTATCGATTTGTAAATGCTTGCCAATGATTTGTAGTAAATTCTTGTACACCAATTATGTGGAACGTTTAGTAAACTTACATTTTTCTAAATAATAAATTTTAAAAAATAGGTAAGCATTTTTTTGTAAAAACAAGAATTGATTTCTCAACATAATCTCGTTTGGGCTCAATACATTTGGTTCAGCGAGATTCTAATTTTTTTATTCCCTCAAAAGAAAAAGTTTCTAACAGTGCATAATACTCGTTTACAGCACAAATAACCTCTTCATTAGACGGAAATTTCTTCCCCAAGCCAGTTCTTGAGGTTAGGAAACAAAAAAAAACGTCAATTGGGACCAAATCTGAGGGATAGGGTGGATGGAGCCGTATTTTGAAGCCCAGCTCGAGCACTTTTGCCGTTTAATCAGCCGATGTATAAGCGGGCGCATTGCCTTGGTAAAAGAGCACTTTTTGCGAGCTAATTTTGGTCGCTTCTGCTTTAACTTACTATGTAAATGGTTCATTTATCCTTTTCCAAATAGATTATACGTCCCAAAAAACAGTTGCACATGACTTTTTCCCGCCTATAAAACTGTTTTTTTTTTTTACTTTTTTCGGTGCCTTTTTACCTTCGCCAATCCACTGTTTTGACTGCCGTTTTGTCTCTGGAATATCATGATGGATCCACGTTTCGTCTGTAGTGCCATTTTTGCAAACATCGTTTTGACATGCCATCCTCGAGCGTTTTTGGTCTGAAGTCAACTAACGCGGCACCCATTGCGCACTCAGCTTTTTCATTTTTAGAACTTCGTGCAGTATATTATATACACATTGATATGAAATGCCTATCATCTCAGCAATCTCACGAAGGTTAATACGACAATCTTCCGTCACGATACTATGAATTTTGTCGACTATTTCTTTAGAGGAAACATTAATCGGGCATCCTGAACATGTAGCACCTGTAGTACTCGTACGGCCTCGTTTAAATTCATTCATTCAGTAATAAATGCTCTTGAGTGCTCGTGCAGAGTCCTTCAGGACAGTTTCTATCTGAGCCGCAGTCCACTGTTGTCAACAAGAATATTTTATCACTGCACGATACTCGGCTTAAGCATTTCTACGAAAGGTGTAACATCGATATAACATAGCTACCAACACACAAGTCCACGTTGCATCTTTTTGAAACTTTGAACACAACCGATACAACTTCAATCACGCTTACCAACAGTCATGTCACTTAATAAAATTTTTCCTATTTCGAAGAAATTTACCAGACTTATTACCACCCTCATATGTCTATTATGTTCAATAGGCTTTACTCCTCCGAGTTTGATAGTTTTTAATTTCTGGTCAAGAATATTATTTTCTTTGTTTTAACTATTTCCTTTTTCATTAGCTATAACAAATTTTTGATCTATACATTATGATACTCACTTAATATTAGTGTTCAGAATATTCACGCAAAGTAAAAAATATATTTTTTCGAACTTCCTATATTAAGAATCATAAAATTGGTCAAATTATTTAATACTTTTATTTCTTATTGCAAACGTTAGGCACGACAAAGGAACTTAGAAGAATAAAAAATACATAAAAAACTCAAATTATCTTTTAAATGTTTACTACTTTGGTAAAAAAAAACTGAAAAATTGACTTTTAATCTTCGTATTGTAATTATTTTATATTATCGTAAAATGTTGGTGTATTTTAATTAGTTTTACATATATGACGGTAAATAGCAGCTCTCAACATTCAAAAGTGGTTTCCAACAATTCTACAAGAAAAAAAGCTTCAATAAAAATGTTAAAAAATTATTTTGTTATTTCGTGCAGTACTTTCTAAAATATTAGATTTTAAAATTTATATTACAATAAACTCTCTTAGTTTATATCGAAATTAAGGGACTGTTCTACCGGACTGAACAAGAAATTCTTATGTGCTGGTGTCATGGGTCGAGGAATTACCAAATTTAAGATAAATAACTATCTCAAAAATCAATTATACTTCATGTTAGCAAAAGTTTAATTTTTAAAATTATTGTTGCTACTTTGTATTGTAATCGTCCTTTCTTTTCTTAAGTTTGAGTGTAGCAATTTAAATAGAAGGACGAATATAAATTTGATTACATATATTATGTAATTAATATCTATTAAATGCAAGATTTATTTTCTGTCTACAGTTTTAAAAATTATTTTTTATTTTGAATGCTTGTGTTAATTGCATGCCATAAAATTGTTTTGTATATATATATATATATATATATATATATATATATATATATATATATATATATATATATATATATATATAAATAATACATTAAAATTCCGGGTTTCAATCCATTCGTCTAACAATGAATTTTCACGACGTTTCGCCAAAATCTCATTTGGCATTTTCAAGTGCTCCCGCTGCTGCTGCTACTCGATACTGTGGTCTTGCGGCTACTGCCGCTCGAAGCTGCAATAACGGGGCAGAAAATGCCAAATGAGATTTGGCGAAATGTCGTGCAAATTCATTGTTAGACGAACGGATTGAAACCCTGAATTTTTAATGTATTACATTCCACTATTCGTGAAAACCTCTATTGTAACATATATATTATATATATATATATATATATATATATATATATATATATATATATATATATATATATATATATATATATATATATATATATATATATATATATATATATATATATATATATATGATTTGACTATCTATTCTACAACAATGCCCAGAGTATCTGTTAGCTTAGAAGATATAATTGAAATGTTTTAATTTCAAGGTTTCTTTTTATTGTATACCATTAAAAATTAGTCTTTATTTTGACTGCGTGTGTCAATTTCATGTCCATAAGAGATTTAAATTGTTAAAAGTCATCGTCATAACCATTTAGAATATTAAGTTAATTTGTGTTTCATGCAGACTACCAATTATTGTAATACAAAAATAATTTGATTTTTATGGTTGTAAATAAATTTTGATATGGCTAGTGAAAATAACCACAGTCTTATTTCTCAATTAAAATAGTTAAAAAAAAAATGCCTGATAATCGATGAGATCTCCTAATTTTTGTTACCTATATAGGTCATGGTTTTTAAAAGTTGTGTCGTCATATGATATTAAATATACTGGGAAAATTATAAGTATAAAAAAATACCACAATTAGAAATTTAATACCGGTTATTAATTTATCTGAATAGAACGGACTTCGATATATAATTAGATAAGTTTAATATAAATCTAAAAAATAAACTATTAATTCGCTAGGAAAGAACGGTTATTAAATTTTTAGGTAAAATATGCAAATTATTTTCTAATAGTGGCTATCAAAGTCACATAATTAGGGACATTAGTTTTTAGCATAGCAACAAAAAAATAATTTGCTGTTATTAAGGTTAATAGAACTTCTTAGAAGTTATTTAGCTGACGAATAGAGGTATTCGCCAAATTACTGGTAATGAAATGAAATCTATTGGACGATCTTATAGGCGGAACTTTTTCAGTGTGCTATTCTTGTTCAATTAGCTTTACTTTGCAATATCAGTAGCGACAGAATCTTTAACTACATTCTTTTTTTTTTAACTTTATCTCAGGAAAAGTGAAAAATGTATTAATATCTTTTTTGGTAGGACAAAAATATTAAAATTTCTTGGGTATTATATATACTTAAACTATCGTTATAGGTGGAAAGTCTTCATTCAGTATCAAATTAAGTTATTGTTCTTTTGAGTTGTTTGTAAAAGGAACGTCTTCATTTAATAAAGATATTAACCAATATCGTAGCATTCCTTATATATATATATATATATATATATATATATATATATATATATATATATATATATATATATATATATATATATATATATATATATGTATATATATATATATATATATATATATATATATATATATATATATATATATGTATATATATATATATATATATATATATATATATATATATATATGTATATATATATATATATATATATATATATATATATATATATATATATATATATATATGTGTGTGTGTGTGTGATAATTAATTTATGAAGTAAAAAATTATTTTGTAGTAATTAACGAAACTAATACGATGTGTAAATAACGGTGACAACATTTCTTGAACATAACTTAAAGTATTTTAGAGATTGCACCATCATCGATATACAAAGTGAAATTAATGGCAAAAATTCTGGTTTTAGTATATATAGAAATTTCGTTCAAAACCAGTAATACGTTAACAGTAAATTACAAAATCGTAATTAAAAACGTAAAAATAACAATAATTAAAAAATTGTATTTTCGAGTAATTTGGTATATATATATATTATATATATATATATATATATATATATATAGTATATATATATATATATATATATATATATATATATATATATATATATATATATATATATATATTACTAACAAAGATTACGTTAAGTTTTTCATCAGTTCTATAAAATTGTAAGAACCTACGAACTAGCAATGAAGCTATGACAGTATGTTTTTTAAATTGATATAATTTCCTATGGGAAATTTTCCACATGCATCCTTCAAATCAATTTCTACTTCTTCCAAATCATTTATGTACTCTGTAAGATGAAAATAAATGTGCTAACCAGCTAAATATAAAAGGAGTTTTTTAAATTTTTTACTAGTTATGAAGGAAAAGTCCAGAGAGCTTAAAAAAAATATTTTCTACATAATAATTCTCTAAAGTCTCCAAATGTTCTTGAGAAATTTCTACTTTGAAATAAAGGGGATACATCAAGCAGAAACTTTTTTCATCCCTAATCGAAAATGTGTAAACTAAAATTTTATTGAAAATAAAATGGTCTGTCATTGGAGTACAGTTGAGATATTCTTTTAAGAATAATTTTTGGCCCATTTCACTCTTTAGTAAGAAATCATTATTGCGCGATAATGCAAAACACTTTCGCCTATTTTTCGAAAGACAAAAATCGTACAAGCTTCAAAACGCGCAGCGACAATAATTTGATAACCAGAAATTTTTTGTATGATGTCATTTTTATTACTTAAAAGACCCCCCTCGTATATGCAAATTATTAAAAATGAACTCTCTTTATAAACAATTATTAGTGTTGTATTTTTATAGAAATTAGAAGGAGTTTAAAAATTCTGTTTCACTTAGAAAATCGGAATGAGCATTAGGTTTTAAATAAACTTGGCTCTTATGATTAAGAGTTTTTCGCCCTATCTGTTAGTTTAATGTATCATTTTTATCCTAGTAACAACTAAAGTTTTCATTTTTTTTTTTTCGTAAAAACGTACTTTACATGATCCAAATTTGAGAATCCCTATGGAATGCTACTGAACAAAATAAATCTCCTCTTCTTTATTCCCTTCTCTGAAAGCGATATTACTCCAAAACAATAACTTCATTCCCCTCGTCAATTGTTATATGTGTACCAAATGTGAACCGGATCTATCATTTCGTTCGATAGTAGACGAGTACAATTGTTGTTGTTGTACTCGTTTAGGCCTTTATCATACAAATAAGATTTTTAGTTTCATCATTTACTCGTTAAAATAAACTTTGAAATGCGTCGATCTATACAGCTTATTGTAAAGTTTAGGCATGTAATAAAATATTTTTTAGAAAAAGATCACACTAGATCGCATAGAAAATAAAAGTGATTAAAACTAAAAATGCAAATAATTGTTGTGTGGTATCAACTCCAAACAAACGGACTATAGCCTGCGAACAGATCTAGGAACCCAAAAAACTGAGTTTTCTAAAATATCTGCTTTTAACCGTATCGCGAAGCGATAGCGAATAACGCTAGCCTAAGGACTTTAATATACTAATAATATATTCAAAGTATTCTATAAGAAGTGGCTTACTATTTCAAAATTTAAACCGATTACTAAACTAATTACTTACACAAATTTCAAATGCTGAGCATACTCTCGAGATATCATTACAACTGGTTTAGGTGTCATTTTTTTAGCCAATTTCATAGCCTCATCCCGTTGCAGCAAACCCCGTCTCATTTCCAGTGCTACTATCAGTTGGTGTGACTTTAAAAACCAATTTTGTGTCTTATCGAAATCCGTTAAATACATAGAGACATAGCCCAATAGATGTTTCCAACGACGAAACTTTGTTTGGATTATAATTTTAAAATTATTTCTATCTATTTGTCAGATTAACCTTTACCTGACTTAAAATTGCATCAATTTCAGAGAGCAGGTATTAAAATAAATTTTTTAAGACAGATTTTATTGCAACATATGATTTATTGATTCTTGTACTAGCAAAAAAATTAAAATATTAATTTAGGTCAAGAATTATAGCAGCTGCAGCAGCAAGTTTTCGAGACAGACAAAAACATAAATGTCGTTTAGGGGCATATTACAGTTAGTGCTATAAAAAAATGTTTCAAGGAGAAAGATTTTACAGGGCCTTTTATATATTATATTGCCACATCAAAACCTGAATTTTTGTATTGATTATTGCATTACGCTCCATGGCTGTAGATATATTTCACCGACAGGTAAATAGGCTGGCCCAATTCCGAGAACATTGACGGCCAAGGAGAACATACATCTTTGGCAAGAATCTCAAAAATTTTTTGCTGCTGCCATGCTGCTGGATCTAAATTATTATTTAGTTTCTTTGTTGCAAGGGAAATAAGTAATAAATTGTTCTTTATTTAGAAAATTCATTGCAATTTGGGTCAGTGTCCCCTAAAAATAACTTCTACCTAATAAAACGCTACATTTCCTAAAATTGGAAAAATAAATTGTTAGAAAACTATAGGAAAAGTTTTGGTTATGTTAAGTATAAAATTTTTTCATAACAGTAAGGCTATTTCAACGGACCTTTCAAAAAAGCTTAATTTAAAGTATATATTTTTAAATCGTTGTTAAGGTTGGGATAATAACACAGTATATATAACATCTTCAGAGAAATATTATTAATTAATTATTTTATACAATTATTAAAATAATTGGTTTATTACAACGTTCCTTTTATAAATTATTCTAAAAAATTGTAAATTTAGACGCTAGCTGTCACATTAAAGAGTGGCCGCAAAATTAGTCCGTTTTTGCAACCTCCATAACTTTGAGACAAAAAAAGCATACTTAACGTAACAGATATTAAATTAAAGCTAATTAAAAATATAGAAGGACATACTTTTCCATTTTTTTTTTAAATTAGCGATAACTAGCCCCGATTTTGAGGGTTAAAATGGTGAAACTAAATAAGTTTTTAACTGAAAATAAAAAATTAATTATTTACATATTCTCTACCCAATACCGTAAAGTCAATCAGAAACCACCCTCTAAAAGAATAGTGGTACTGGGTTGAAAATATGTAAATGCTTAAAATTCTTGACCTATTTTCATGAATTACACATCACAAATATTTCCTTGATTTTCTGTTAAAAACATTTATTTTCACACTTTTAACCCCAAAATAATGGGTAGTTACCCCTAAAAAAGAAATTGAAAAATATGTCTTAGATTTTTAATTAGTTTTAATTTAAGACCTTTTACATTAAGTTTGGTTTTTTGTCTTCAAGTTATGAAGGTTACAAAAACGGGCTAAAATTCACACTTTTTTGCGATTACTCTTTATCATACAAAAAAGGATAAGCGATAACCATCAAAATATCAGTTACATAACACTAGAGATTTTTTACGTTTGAAATCACCAATAAATCTATTTATTGAATGAGATATCGACTATATGTATGCAGAGATTGAAGTATAATTATTGTTGTTTTAAACTTCCTACATTATACTTAAGACTATAATAAACAACCGACCTGAACCATTAAAAGTATTTAGAATACAGCGGACAGAGCTGCTAGAGCCGTGGGCACCGTCTACAGGATGGTAGCTGGCACAGACAATGCCGGCGGTTGGGGTCTTGCAGCAGCTATACCAGACTCGACCAAGACGTTAGCGACAGCATCTTCGACACTTTCAGCTAGAGTACTTCCGGCTAAGGTACTGCCCAGCACACTGCATCCCAACGCCAAACTGCATATCTAATTTCTTTTCTAGTTTGTTTACTTTACGATTCTTGGTGGACTACAATTGCATGTTTAAACTTACTGAAACTTTGCATTTAATGAAGTAGGTGTGTGTGTGAGGGACCTAGGGCGTATAGTTACCATACATACGTATTATTCTCTTCATATTAATAAAAATTATGTATATAGAGTAAGAAGTTAAAATCTAAGATATGATTTTGTACTTAATTTTAAAACAAAAAGTTCATAATACTATATTTTTCTTCTTTACTTTAGATATTTTTAAAGATAGCTCATTCAAATTTAGTACTCGTAATGCCTTTTAGAGTATTAAGTACCTACTCAATTCTCTTTTTACTATTAGAAGCAGTACGCGTTGACATTTTTAGGTACCCCATTGGTTATTTTTTTAGATAGTAGCTTTCTTATTTTACTGTCACATTCCTTTAGCTCCTGTATTTCGCAACATATGACTTACATGATGTCAAATTTTGGATAATCTTTACTATTAGTAATAAAATAGAAATTATTTCCCAAATTTCAGTTCGGAAATAAATATGGAAACATATTGGGCATTTTAAGCAATATAATGATATCTTGTGGTGAGATATTAATCGCACAAAAAAATCAGTTCGAATAAAGCTTCACAGAGATGAAGACAAGCAGCCTGCTAAATATGTGAATACGTGCTCGTCTTTAATTTCTGGTATTCTCCTTGTTATATATCACTGTTGATTTGTTCGTATGAATTTTCACTGATAACTATAAATACTAAAATATTCTTATTATTTTATATATTGTGAATAAGTACCAATTTAGCCCTTCTTATTTCCAAAATTTTGTACAATTAATCAGCTTAACATTTCTTTTAAATTTAATATGGATTATTAAGTATGAATTAAACCAAAATTTCATTCAAAATTACAGAATTTATAAATATTTTATATTAGATAGGAACTAACCAAATATACTTCATTTTCTATTGGCTTGATCACGATGTCATCCTCTCCGGTTTTTCTTTTTCCTCAACCAAAAAAATCCAGTCCAGAGAAAGTGTTTAAATATATCACTGTCCTATCTCGATTGAAAAAAAAATCAAATCGATGTAAATAACTATATCGAATCGATTCCTTCTACTATTATTTTTAGATGACCTCCCTTCCTTCTTTCGGAGACTTATATCTATACAAAGGCGTAAACTGATCCGCGCTGTTAAGATGTTTTCCATAGAAAAAAATGTAAACCAAATTGGAAAAGAAATAAAACATTTAATACAGGGTATAGTGGAACTGAAAATTCTCTTCAAAAATGTCTAAAATAGATAAGAAAAACTGAAAAAGTAAAAAAAATCATTCCGTAGTTGATATGGAATTTTTGTTTTAAAACTGAGCAAGGAATTGAAACTGTAATGAAGCATATTTAAACCTTTACTAAGATATAGAGGTAGACAAAAAGTGTCTATTTACGTAAAAAATAAGGTCACTATCTTAATTTAATGTTTTTGGTAATACGAGTAAAAAGAAAAGTATATACGTGAGTTACAGTTTTTGAAAATTAATAATTTGGACATTATTAATTAGTCCTAAAATTCCTCTTCTTTTATTTTACCATGTTTATATTTTTTATGTAACCTACATATTTTAACAAAAATTTTAAAAATAATTTTCTTTGTGTATTAACAACCTTATATTGTTTTTATAAAAGTTAGTATATTTAAGTTATAGTCCCATTATCATGAGGCAATTCGTGAATCAAATAAAAAAAAATGATGCAAAGTTTTGGATAGTTTACTTACCATATTTGAATACATATTGATTTATTGACTTTGGTGGACATTCTAAGGCTATTTGGGGCTTTTACCAACGACACTGTACCAGACATGTATATATTCGTTTTGGGGAGATGTTCCTTCTTGTAAAGTAGTAATACATATACTTATACGTGACCTTAAACCGAGTTTTAATTCTACTAAGATTTGTAACAAGATATAAAATTAGAATCATGAAGAAATACTCTAATTTCTTATCTATCTCTAATAAAAATAGAAACCATTAAGTTAAAATATATATTTTGTGTAATATATTGTATGACAAAAAGTAATTTTACAAATCTTAATAGGTTAATCAATTTTTCAGACCACAAGTGCATGTTGATGATGTAAATAATAGTCACACTATATCTTCTATTTATTTATAATTTAGTTTTCTAATGCTATAACTTATTGAAAATTATTACAGTTGAATCTGAAATAAATTTCTATTTTCTTTCGGAGAATAGTGTTTGGATGCTAACCTAGTTAAAAAGAAAAATACTGTTTAATTAGAACACGGTTTCTTACATAAGCTAAGCAAATATGCTTTTTCTTACAGTCATCTATAATAACATCATAGAGTTTTCATATTTAAGTAATATCATGAATTAAATCGGATGACAAGAAAGAAGTCCAGAGTACCAAAAATCTCCCATTTCACCACCTTGGACTATCATATAAGTAAGTAAATAGACCTATTTTTTCTTGTCTTTCGACAGATGAATGAAAATTATCTCTATGCGGTACGTAATTGTAGATTCATTTTATTGGTTATTTTTGTATGTTATGGAAGCATAATTGGTACTATAATAAAAAATATATAAAGAAAAATTATTTTTGGTTTTTTCTACGTTACATGTCGTTTCAATTTTCGTAACTTGGTCCTAAAAATTATCATTTTAAAAAGCTTCAAACAAAATGGATCATTTGTGTATTTAATATGAGTAGATTAGCATTATATAAGTAATAAGTTTAACGATTTTTTATAAAGCTATATGGTGTTTTACTTGCTTTTATATAATAACAATTAAACGATTATTATAGCTATTTTCCCAATACTCTCAATATATCAGATTCTTATACATTTACTAATTAACATATTTTTTACTTCACAACTTCCTCATAACAATCAATTCATCTCATTCTTAACTACTTCTTTGACATTTGACTAAGACCGATGTAGGAAAATCAACAAAATGGTAGCACGTGAATAAACAAATTATTTGAAAAACATTAATTGTATTTTATTTACCAAACTAAAAATAGGTATGAATTTAATGGATACTTAAGTACCAAAAATTGTTATATAATTAATGATGCCCATTCACATAACTTCCGGTATTATAAATAACGTAATGGAAAATATTTACTGCTTTCACTAATAAAAATGAAAAGCTGTCTTCATGTTAGTATTAATAACGTTGTTTTAGTCATCTTATTTCATTATATAACGCAATTCTGTAGGATAATAATACACAGATAATTCAAAAGAATATTTATACATACATACACACATATATATATATATATATATATATATATATATATATATATATATATATATATATATATGTATATATATATATATATATATATATATATGTATATATATATATATATATATATATATATATATATAATATATATATATATATATATATATATATATATATATATATATATATATATATATATATATATATATATATATATATATATATATATATATATATATAGATATACTCGTATATACACTACCGTCGGAAAGAATTTGCTCACCTAGAAATTTCAATGTAACTGCCAAAATTTAATACCTAATTAAACCCTTTTATTATATTAGGTAAATTTAATTGTTCTTAACAAGTGTCCATCATAAAATTCTTTTGATAAGCCTTTTTGGTGAAATCACAAATTAAAAACAAATTTCCAAGTTTTGCATGATAATCGTTTTGAGGCGATTTCGGAGAAGTTTGTTGAAGTTGAAGTAAGAACTTATTTCAAGTTTGTAGGGATTATGGGAATTCCTAGTGATATTTTATGATAAAAACTATGCTATAAATACCATTGCCTTTTTTGAAATTAACTATTCGCAAACAGTTCTTTGTCACTGATACAGACTCAATTGTTTTGTGAAAATGCCAAAAACGAAAGACGTTTCCGTTGAAAATCGGGCTCTGATAATTGCGAGACATCAAAATGGTGACTCGAGTCGACAAATCGCGAGTAATATGCGGATGCCAAGGAGAACGGTGGACTACATCGTAAAAAAAAATTTCTGCGGGATATGGAATTCCCAACCAAAAACGTTCCGGAAGGCCTCGAAAAAGGACTCCCGCTGAAGACAGAGCCTAACCGCACCAGAAATCACGGCTCAAGTAAACCCGGAGCGGCCCATCCCCATCAGCGTGACAACCTTGAAGAACAGGTTAGCAGAAGGTGGATTACACGGGAGAGTTGCAATGACGAAACCACTTCTTAGGCAAGTGAATAAACTTAAGCGATTAGAATGGGCCCGAGGACATAAAGATTGGACATCTGAACAATGGAATTCCGTCCTTTGAAGCGACGAATCTAAATTCGAAATTTTCGGTTCAAATCGACGAGTTTACGTGCGGCGGTCAGCTGGAGAGAGGATGTTGAAAGCCTACAGTAAAACATGGTGGAGGTTCAGTAATGGCTTGGCGTTGTTTTGGCAACGGTAAAGTTGGAAACATCTTTAGGATAGAAGGAATCATGCGAAAAGAACAGTATCAAGAAATTTTGATAACTCAACTGCTTCCTCTGGAAGAGATATTTTTCAGGGGAAATTTATTTTTCAGCATGACAACGACCCTAAACGTTCTGCTAAACAAATTAGAGAACTTTTGAACCAATGGAAATTCGATGACGTCTTGGAAGTGATGACTTAGCCTCCACAATCACTCGACTTGAACCCCATCGAATTGCTCTGGGACCATTTGGACACGTGTGTTTGAAAACTCAATCCAACATCAGAAAATCACTTGTGGGAACTTTTACAGTCAGAATGGGTTAAAATAACCGAAGAAACTCTGAAGAAACTACTGGACAGAATGCCGAAACTCTGTAAAGCGGTAATTAAAAACAAAGCAGGTCACATAGATGAGAAAAATCCTGGAAAATCACGAATATTTTTCTAATTTTCTAGACTGTAAATAATGTGAAAATAAATAATAATTCATTAAAATTTAAAAAATATATTATCTGGGTTTTTGTTGTCTTGGGACTGAAATAACTAGGTGGGCAAATACTTTCTGACGATAGTATGTATATATATATATATATATATATATATATATATATATATATATATATATATATATATATATATATATATATATATATATATATATATATATATATATATATATATATATATATATATATATATATATATATATATACAGTAATACCCCGCTTTACGCGAGGGATACGTTCCGAAAAAAAATCGCGTTAACTGAAATTCGCGTATATCGAGGTTTATGATTAAACATAGTCAAAATTTAATACAAAAAATACAAATCATTTTAATCAATCACTTTAATTCTAAGAACACTTTATGCAATACATACTCTTATTTTTTACGGAAAAATACATCTATTGTCTTTTGGGTAACGTTTTGTTTACGTTTCTTGTAAAATACGTTCATAACACACCCAACACTGTTTTTAATTGTTTGACACACGGTCAAGACACGGTCATCATTATTGTCTATACTCTGCAATATGTCCAAACCTGAATAAATTTTTGAAAGTGCATTTTGTATTTCCCCTGAAGATAAAACTTTCTCTTTTACTTGTTCTTCCTCATCGTAGATAGAATTATTCTGTAACTCGATCAGATCTTCATTGCTAATAGGATCGTCGTGCGTTGCTACAAGTTCTACGAGATCTTCTACCGTGACATCTTCAAGTTCAGACCCCTCAATCATTGCAGCAATGTCTTCAAGCACTTGTCTCTGCATCTGGACAATTCTTCTAGGTGCTTCCACTACATCTGGCCAAAGATTACGCCACACCCCATTCATACAACTCATTTTAACTTCCTTCCAAGCCTCTTCTATGTTGTGAATAGACTTCATAATGTTGTATGACTTCCACCACTCTCGCATAGACTGTCTTCCTTCCCCGTCAGTTTCATGAATTAGTTGGCTAAAAGTGCGGCGATGGTAATAAGCTTTGAAGTTTGCTATTGCTCCTGGTCCATAGGTTGTAATATTGACGTAGTGTTTGGTGGAAGGAACTTTACGCACACTTTTAAGTCTCTGGGCGTATCAAGTGAGGTTGGATGTCCTGGGGCATTGTCTAAGAGTAATATAACTTTAGGTTCAAGCCCATTTCTGTCACAGTATGATTTGACTGATGGGCAAAAACTATTAGAATACCATTCTTGAAAAATTTCCCGTGTAACCCACGCCTTTCTGTTTGATCGCCACACAACTGGTAGACTTGTCTTGTCTGTGCCTCGCATTGCACGGGGTGTTTCTGAATGGTACACTAGTAAAGGTTTCAGTTTGAAATCACCAGTGGCATTACCACCAGCAGAAGTGTTAGTCGATCTTTCGCAGCTTTGAAACCACTGGCTTGACGTTCTTCCTTAGAAATGAATGTTCGAGATGGCATTTTTTTTTTCCAGTAAAGTGCGGTCTCATCAACATTGAAGATGAGACAAGCAGGAATTTTCTCTCGTCTAACGAAGTCTTGAAACTTGTCTGGAAACTCAGCTGCAGCTTGAATGTCCGCGCTGGCCGCCTCGCCTGTTATGTGGATATTGTGAAGATTAGAACGCTGCTTGAACCGATGGAACCAGCCTCTGCTGGCAGCAAAAGTCGGAGTGGCACTCTCTCCTCCTTCTTTTGTTTTCAGCATCTCATACAAAGATTTTGCTTTTGTGCATATGAGATCTTGACTTAGTGGTGTGTTCTTCTTATTCAAATCTTCGATCCAGACTGACAGTAATTTCTCCATTCTTTCTAAGATAGATGATCTCGAACGAGAAAGTTTTGTTGCACTTATAGGTGTTGAACCTTCGCTGGAGATTTTAATTTTTTCCGATTTTTATAAATCGTTCTCACAGTCGATTCTGAGAGTCCAAAATCTCTCCCAACAATTGTTGCTTTGCCTCCATTTTCCATTCTTCTTAACACTTTCATCTTCAATTCCAAAGTGACGCTTTTACGCTCTTTTTTCTTTACAGGCGGCATTTTTAACGTAGGGTTAAATTATGTATGTATGTATCTCCAATAAATATTAAAACAAAACTGCCAGCCGACCGAACTAACATTACGGAACAAATGAACACACGAAACGAACGAGGAAATCCCCATAGAACAAAGTCGAAGGACAGGGAATTCCCAATTCTTCAAAGAGAATATTCAGAGAAAGCGGGGATCCCCCCGCGACCATAGAGAAGTTAATGACTACATGAGCGCGAAATTTGAAATTCGCGTTATAGTGAAACCGCGCGTAACGGGGTCGCGCTAAGCGGGGTATTACTGTATATATATATATATATATATATATATATATATATATATATATATATATATATATAATATATATATACATATATATAATATATATATATATATATATATATATATATATATATATATATATATATATATATACTATATATATATATATATATATATATATATATATATATATATATATATATATATATATATATATATATATAAAGCTAGGGTATTTAGCAAAGAAACAGAACATGAGAAAAATTTTATTGATTAGTTTAGGAACAGATTAGATTAAACCGCCATTTTCATTTACTAATATATGTCAACAATGTATGTAAAACTGGGGACTCATTTCTTCACGTCACTATAGACTACTAATCTTATATGTAATTGTATCAAGCAGATCAAAAAATTAGATCACACGTTTACTGAAATGGTTTAGAAAAAGTCAACGTAAAACTTTTTTTTTTTATTGTGTCACATTGACATTTATCCTCTAGTTTTAACGGTAGTGGACTTCCTAATGGACAGGAAAAATAAATCTTTAAAATGGAGGAATACAACAAGAATAATACGAGAGAGATAAACACCCAATAAAATAACCATTTACTATTTTAAGGTAGTTTTTATTTAAGTGATTGTATATATGTTAAGTGTAGTTATATTTAAAAATTAAATTTCAATATCCGAAAAAAATTGCTATTAAATCTTGGTAAAATTTTTCTGTCTGAATCCTTATTTTAGTATATATTTTTAATAATAATTCAAGTTATCTGCAGCAAAAAGAACGTGTCAAAGATAGTACTTGTAATACTTGAATGAAAATATGTATATTGAGAAATTCAACTGATTAATATTTAAAATAAATGTAGAACGTAGTACGCCATCTTTAGCAAAATAGATTTAGTAGACAGAATTGATGTTGGTTGTAAGATCTTTTTTACTAAAGGTATCTTTTAAGACCTATGTTCTCTTTTTAGCACTGTCATAAACTCCGTCTTGGGGGTGAATTATAAATAATATGTATATCGGGAAATATACAAATTTAAAAGTAAATGAGGACTACTTTTCAATTTATGTGATACATTGTTTTTTTTCTTTGTGACCCGAACTATATATATATATATATATATATATATATATATATTATATATATATATATATATATATATTT